>OX421925.1:7150999-8350999 GCA_949128165.1 Lathronympha strigana
GAATAGGCTTACCCGAGAGTCGTTGAAGAACTGTCTCTAAGTGTGCTATGTGGCGACCGATGTCGTGACTGTACTGGAAGTATGCTGACACTACATGCAGGCTGGTTTCTCCGTGTGCGACATGGACCACCGCGCAGTGCTCGTTGCTTAGGTGATGTAGAAGCGTGACCGCCATGGCGCGATTGAGTACAAGGACGCCAGCCTTTGGGTTTGCGCCACACTGCAGAATCCCGGGCCGACTATTGTACTGCTCCTGAACGAGTACCATATCGAGTCGGTGCGAACTCGCTATCACGGGAAGTTCTGTGGTGGCTGCCTCCGAACCCTGTAGATTTAGTTGCCCAAACAAAATGCTTGCAGTGCCCGCATCTGCTATCGATACAGCGTCTTCGCCGCTTCCTGCTGCTCGGCATGAATCCGAGCCGGGCAGTTAGCGGCCGCTGTCGCGTGTGTGTGTGCGTCCGCCCGTTTAAACCTTTTGCAAGTGGCGCAACACTTCGCCGTTGACTTACAGTCCTCGCGCCTATGTCCAGCATCGCCGCAGCTGCCGCAGATGATGTCCTTTGACCTGCAGTACTTTTCCGGGTGACCAAACTGCTGGCACTTCGAGCAGCACGTCGATCGAACATGGTCGCATACCTCAGCTTCGTCCCAGCCTATGTATACCGTCCCGAGACCCACAAGCTTGTCCCGAGCTGCCAGGGAGCACTCCAAAATCACCAAGCTGCGCTGTCCGATGAGTTTGTGGACGCCGAACTTGCATTCGTCCCTGAATCGGGACAAGGGCCAGTCGGCGTCTTCGGCCAGGTTGATCCGATGAAGCTCCTCCAGTAGTTGCTCCCCGGGCAGCTGCGTTCTCAAATAACGTAGTGCTACCCTCGGCATCCGCGGCTTCGGTGTCGCCACACGTAGACCCGGCGGCACAGCGTCCCTAAGCTTCTGAGCAGACTCCTCAGAGGCCGTCCTGACGACGACCCCCGAGTTGCCCACTCTACGCATCTGCGAAACCTTAATTCCCTGATCCGAGGGCTTCACGGCGCTCTGCAGCAGCTTCTTTGTGTCGTCGCTGGACTTAATAGTTGTGGATCCTGCCTCTGGGTAGAAAATTATCGTCGGCAGCTGCGGTTGTACCTCCATTGGTGGTTTATTTTTTGGCAGCTTCAAACGCGCGGCATAAGAATCTGTGCATGAAGTGGGTGCCTGGGTGAAATTGGCGGGTACCGAGGGGGGCTGAGCAGTAGGAGTGGCGGTCTTTTGCTTCTCCAGTTGCAGACGCAGGGCGCAGACCTCATGCTCCACGTCGGCCAACCTGAGGGCAAGCTGACCGACATAGGCAATAATGTCCTGCCCATGCGCCGCAACCGTCGTCTTGTCGCCAATGTTTAACTTGTTGGTGGCGTTCGTTACCGTACCTATTCCCTTGACTGCCTCGTGCACTGCGTCTAGGATCTCCGCCTTGTTCATCAGCGGCTTGCGGGACTCAGGTTCGGAAGGGGGGCCATCTGCAGCAACCGCGGGCTGCGAGTCCGATGACGCAGAGGCGGCGGCGGTAGGGGTGGGGGTCCTGGGAGGTCGCGGGCCTGGGGTGGGGGCAGTGACGGAGGCGGGGACGGGGGCGGGGGGAGTAGCTACCAGTAGGCCGGCCACGGGGGGCACAGCACGTCCACGAACTGGGGCCCTGTTGGCGTCCAACCTCATCCGCACCGCCTCCGATACCTCCTCCGGTGATGTTAGCGGCCGCTTGCTTCCAGGGTCACGTGGGTCCGGGGTTCTCGGCGCCGAAGGGGGGCTGTGGGCGAGCGAGTGACGCGGCCTGGTCGGGTCAAAACCACTAAGGGCCCGAAGTTCGGCCAGGGCTTGTACCTCGGCTTCCTTTTGGCGAAGTTCAGCTTCCCTCTTTACCATCTCGGCGGCCAACAGCTCCTGTTCCCGGCGCACCGCCTCCGCCTCATCGAGCTCCCTAACGGACTCGTTTTGCATCTCGTCGAAAGTCGAAACGAAGCGCGGACACTATATCACGTGACACGAAAGTCGAAACGAAGCGCGGACACTATATCACGTGACACGAAAACGCGACCCCAAGCGCGGGCGCTCTTTTGAGCACGAACGCGAAAGGGGTATAGTACCTGCAAACTTGAACTCAGGCGCGGAACTCGGTACTTGTCGCGGACTTGCCGAAGATTCTCGAACCGCACACACACCGCGTGACGTCACGATCCTAACCTCAAAACCTAACCTCAAAAACCAGCACGTGGGACCACGTGTTTCCACAATTTGGGGTTTCCGGCTAGTTTTTTTCGGTTTTCGGGTCTAGACTTCTACTGTAAGCACAAATAAACACTTGGGCTGAAGCACACGCTTGCCTATGTACGGGGTTTGACGATTAAACGCCCCCCGTACTTATCAAACCTTTAAATGCTCCAATTCCACACAAAACTTTCCACACACACAATTCACAGTTAGATATATAATAACAACACTTAATTTTAGTAAAACACAAAGGAAAATTTAAAAAACACCAGAAATATAAAAATAATAAAATTATTAACACGGAGCGCTCTCCGTGCACACGTCCGCGCGCCGCGAGCGAGCGACGCCAAGTAGATAGGAGACAAGTAGATAGGGACAGTGGGAATCTCGTTAATCCATTCATGCGCGTCACTAATTAGATGACGAGGCATTTGGCTATCTTACGAGGGTCATAGTTACAACCGTCGAGCGGGGGGTGTGGGGGGCTGCTTAGGCCCCCCACACCCCCGAAGGAATCCTTCTGTCCTCGCTGAGCTGGCCTTAGGACACCTGCGTTATTCTTTGACAGATGTACCGCCCCAGTCAAACTCCCCGCCTGGCAGTGTCCTCGAACCGGATCACGCGGGAGTTGTACGGCGCAACGCCGTTGCCGACGCTACGCCACTCTGCACGCTTGGATCGAAACACCGTGCAGAGGCCGTTATAAACGACCCTGCACCGCTTCCGCCCAACCGAGTAAGTAATGAAACAATGAAAGTAGTGGTTTTTCAGCGTCGATCGCACGAGACGACCTCCCACTTATGCTACACCTCTCATGTCTCCTTACAATGCCAGACTAGAGTCAAGCTCAACAGGGTCTTCTTTCCCCGCTGATTCTCCCAAGCCCGTTCCCTTGGCTGTGGTTTCGCTAGATAGTAGATAGGGACATTCCCACCACCTCCTCATGGTCTTTCCTGGCTCGCGCCGTACAGACCGAATCGCGGGAGCCGTGTTGAGGTACTTGCTGCTTTGGCTCTTTTCCCTCAACTACGTTGCTTCTGGACTCCCTACAAACTTAAGTTCTTTAAGCGTCCCAGCCCTTTTCCCCTTTCTGGGGCGGGCCTCTACTTAGCACTTCGTTCTCCCCCAATTTGGGCTCGACAACACATAAAACGTTACTTGGCATCGTCTCCGCCGTGTAACTGAAACCACTCTCTGTCCTCAATCTTCAAACGGTCTTCGCTTGGTGTGCCAGGAGTGCGCAAACTTGCGCAACGCGTCGAAATTCTGTCCACACGAAACAAGTTCCTCGTGAAATACCGGTCCAACTTGAGTTCTCTTCAAGGCATCCAACATCGCCGATCTCTCGTCCGCGTACAGCACACATTCCCAGAGGGCGTGATCCCGGCTCTCGTTGTTCTCACCGCATGGACACACTGCAGACTCGCACAGGCCCCGACTGTGGAGGCGCTGTCTGAAGCAGCCGTGCCCGGTGAGGATCTGGGAAACCACGTAGTCCGGCTCGATCCAGTCTGAACTTAGCCTCACGGCCACGTCTGGGAAGAAGCTGTATAATTCGCGTCCGTCTTCGCTGGTTCGCCACCGTTCTTGCCAAAGAGCAACGCACTCGTTGCGAATCGTCGATTTGAGTCTCCTGTACTCCCTGGGGTCCAACTGGTCTCCCTCCAGCCCGATCCGTCCCGCACGACATACCTCCAGATCGGCAGGGAAAACGCCCGCAAGCACAGGTAACGCCGCGGAGCTACACGATCTGTAGGCCTTCGTGAGTAAAATAAGCGCCGGTCTCTGCGTCGAAAGTAACGCCCGTCTGACCACGAAGTTGGAGGAGCATCGACACCATACCGCCGCAGCGTACGTGACTGTAGCTACGTAAGTCCCCGCATACAAGACGCGGAGAGACCGGTACTTGACACCCCATCTGGTCGCCGAAATCCGCGACATTTTGCCGAAGCAATTGGAGGCCTTTTCCCCTATGAGCTTCGCATGCGGCAAGTAGGATCTAGCATCGTCCAGAGTGACACCGAGCAACGTAGCCTCCGACACTCCTTTGATTGAGTAGATAGGGACAGTGGGAATCTCGTTAATCCATTCATGCGCGTCACTAATTAGATGACGAGGCATTTGGCTATCTTACGAGGGTCATAGTTACAACCGTCGAGCGGGGGGTGTGGGGGGCTGCTTAGGCCCCCCACGCGATGCTGGTCGTGCACGCTCCAGAAGCTCAGACGTCGGAAAAGACGGTAGCAGTCGCGGTACACACGCTAGACTCACGCTCCAAACCACTTGTACCAAGTTACAGCACCCACAAGTCTAAGCTCCGCAGATACCTGGTATTTCGAAGCCTTCAAACGTAGGGGGCTACCACCTTTGCAACCGGTAACTATGACCGCAATTTCGCCTGGATCTTGCTCAGGCGTCAAGCACCACCGGCCCTATGTACAGCGGCATCCCCGGATTAACGCGAACCCGAGCTCAAACACACTGCACACGTCTGGACCGGCAGCGGGGGATCTAGCAGGGTTGCGACCATCAGGCACCCTCTAGCCCCCTCTCGTAAGGCTATGCGCGCACGAATACCCAACGAGACTCCACTGCCCCATCACTGGCGCAACCACGAACCACCACGAGTCCGACGCCAAATGGACAGGCACCGATAGCCAACCGGTGGGGCTCCTGTCCTCCCATGGTACCAGTCTTCACTCAGATTCCTCCGAGTACCCGGACCGGTGACGGTTTGGGACACTTGTTCGTGTTCCCTACCTTTCTTCCTTACATACCAGCCGTACACCTTTGAGCCAGAAAGTCCTGGAATCAGTGCACAACTGGCAGTTTTATGGGTCATGCCGTGAGGCTTAACACAAACCTTACCCGCGCTTGCTTGAATTTCTTCACGTTGACATTCAGAGCACTGGGCAGAAATCACATTGCGTCAACACCCGCGAGGGCCATCGCAATGCTTTGTTTTAATTAGACAGTCGGATTCCCCTTGTCCGTGCCAGTTCTGAGCTGACCGTTGAACGGCGGTCGTACAGAACCGCAACGCACACAACGCACGAGACGCATGCACGAAACGGCCTTACGGCTAGGAAGATCCGCGGAAGGCCGGAACGCGGGTCCGGATTCCGCGCCGCATGCGCGAACACACGACGCTTCGACCAGGCCCGGCACCGGCCGCATCCGCTTCCCGTCCAAACCCGACACGCCCCGGTCCTCAGAGCCAATCCTTATTCCGAAGTTACGGATCCAATTTGCCGACTTCCCTTACCTACATTATTCTATCGACTAGAGGCTCTTCACCTTGGAGACCTGCTGCGGATATGGGTACGAACCGGTGCGAGATTTCCACGTACATCCCTCACCTGAATTTTCAAGGTCCGCAGAGAGTATCCGGACACCGCCGCAAATGCGGTGCTCTTCGCGTTCCGAACCATATCTCCCTTCTATAGGATTCCATGGAACTCGAACGCTCAGGCAGAAAAGAAAACTCTTCCCGGACCTCTCGGCGGCGTCTTCAGGCCACTTTGGGTTACCCCGTCGAACACTCGTCGTTAAAACGAGGGAACGATTATTGAAACGGTTCCGCTACCGGGTTCCGGAATAGGAACCGGATTCCCTTTCGCTCAAAGGACGTTATTTATCTCACAATTAAATGATATAAACACGTCACATCGACATAAGATTTCTCCTTGAGCTTAGGATCGACTGACTCGCGAGCAACTACTGTTCACGCGAAACCCTTCTCCACGTCAGTCCTCCAGGGCCTCGCTGGAGTATTTGCTACTACCACCAAGATCTGCACCGACGGAGGCTCCAAGCGGGCTCACGCCCAGACCCTTCTGCGCTCTCCGCCACGCACGTCCTACTCGTTACAGCTTAATGATATTAATAAATTAATATCTCACATGCCAGTAACGGTGGTGTATAGGCAAAACGCTTCAGCGCCATCCATTTTCAGGGCTGGTTGCTTCGGCAGGTGAGTCGTTGCACACTCCTTAGCGGATTCCGACTTCCATGGCCACCGTCCTGCTGTCATGAGCGACCAACGCCTTTCATGGTGTCCCATGAGCGTTTTTTAGGCGCCTTAACACCACGTTTGGTTCATCCCACAGCGCCAGTTCTGCTTACCAAAATTGGCCCACTTGGCACCATCATCAAAGCTCCGGCTTCATCGTTCGAGTAAGCCGGAGTTCTCACCCATTTAAAGTTTGAGAATAGGTTGAGGTCGTTTCGACCCCAATGCCTCTAATCATTCGCTTTACCGGATGAGACTGTTTAAATCGACGCCAGCTATCCTGAGGGAAACTTCGGACGGAACCAGCTACTAGATGGTTCGATTAGTCTTTCGCCCCTATACCCAGTTCCGACGATCGATTTGCACGTCAGAATCGCTACGGTCCTCCATCAGGGTTTCCCCTGACTTCGACCTGACCAGGCATAGTTCACCATCTTTCGGGTCCCAGCATCTGTGCTCAGAGCGCGCCTGCATTCACTAATTGGAAACGAGACGCCTCGGGAGTGCGAGAACGGAGACGTACCCCGCTCCATCCTCCCTGAGCGCGCGACAAGCGCACGCCTTCACTTTCGTTACGCCTTTCAGTTTAAAAATAATCTCAATGACTCGCACACATGCTAGACTCCTTGGTCCGTGTTTCAAGACGGGTCCTGCGAGTGCCCGAAACTGAATCATCGCAGACTGAGACGCGCACAGTCCGAGACACACGGCTGCGACAACAATTCCAACGCACAAAAGTCCGCACATGGGCAGAACTCCTGAATACGTCAGATAATTTGCGTCAGGCCGGACGCGTATGAACGCGTGCGCGTTTCGTCTTGATACCGTCAGACAGCCGGTCGGCAGAACCGATACGGTCCGACCGCCACGAGGGCGAACGGGCTCCCGTACGGCGCTTAGATCGACATCTAACGGGTCGCGATGTATTACTAAGGGAGAAGTGCACGCCGTCCGCGAACGTCGACTAACGCGACCCGTGCCACGCGTGTACCGTGAGGCGACACGTAGCATCGAGCGCGCGCAAGTACGCCGCGGAATGACGATGAATCTCCCCGTTCGTTCATTCGAGTTTCGCAGGTTTACCCCTGAACGGTTTCACGTACTCTTGAACTCTCTCTTCAAAGTTCTTTTCAACTTTCCCTCACGGTACTTGTTCGCTATCGGTCTCGCGGTAATATTTAGCCTTAGATGGAGTTTACCACCCACTTAGGGCTGCACTCTCAAGCAACCCGACTCTGAGGAGTGTCCCTCTCGCCGCCACCCTACGTCGCTACGGGCCTGGCACCCTCTATGGGAAAACGGCCCCGTTCAAGACGAACTTGGACAGTAGTCGCGACGACGAGAAAGCGGAACCTCCCGAACACCACATCTCCCGCGACCAGTTACGACCGCGGGATTCAGTGCTGGGCTATTTCCTGTTCGCTCGCCGCTACTAAGGAAATCCTGGTTAGTTTCTTTTCCTCCGCTTACTAATATGCTTAAATTCGGCGGGTGATCCTCCCTGATCTGAGGCCAACGATAAAAAATGGAGGCAGACACGATATCCGGTCAGCGCTACGACGACGACAACACGCGCGTAGCGCGAGTGGACGGCGTCGATGCGCTCTTCGGACGTCGAGTCCGCCTACTGGACGTTTGAGACGTTGCGATCACATCGCATCTAACACGTGTTATACACGCGTTCACACCTCAATATAATATTAAATATTAATATCACACACAGTGTGTACGCGCGCACGGTAGATGTGACATATAATATCACAACACACGAACGTCGCTATATATGTATGAAATATTTAAAAGGACGCTCGATGACGACGAAATCGACATCAAACGAACCCTCAAAAGCGTGCGTGAGCACGCAATGTGGTAAAAGTATGTTTATTTATGCAGCCGGCCCTCAGACAGGAGTGGTCCTGGATGTGTCTCCACGGACCGCAATGTGCGTTCGAAATGTCGATGTTCAAATGTGTCCTGCAGTTCACACTATGACGCGCAGTTAACTGCGTTCTTCATCGACCCGCGAGCCAAGTGATCCACCGTCCAGGGTAATAGTTTTACTTATTACACACTGGTAACAATGATTGACATCAAAGAAAAAAAAAAACATCATTTCGAAAAATGAAAAAACGATCACCGCATATTTGTGTCTTTTGCAAACACGTGTGTGTGTGTGAATGCATATGCAATTATATCGGTCCCTCTGTCGAAACACAGTTGACGTTCGCGCGAGTTTTAAACCAAAAACGCACACTTCCCATTATTCATCACAATGGAGCGATACAAGCTGTAGCGGCGCGGATTTATGCCGGTCGAAGCTACTCTCCATTAAATAACAGTATAGTGCGGTGGTGTGGTCTAAAAACTGCTTAAAGACGCGACGCGAGTGTGAGACACTCTCCTGTGTGACATAAAAAAAAACCGATAAATACATATACAAACAAACCACGTTGGTAACGGATTATTTTTGTTATATACGCAATGTGAATTGCATATATAAAACGTTAATGATCCTTCCGCAGGTTCCCCTACGGAAACCTTGTTACGACTTTTACTTCCTCTAAATGATCAAGTTTGGTCAACTTCCCAGCAACGCCGACGGCCGTGAAGCCACCGCGTGTCGGTCCGAAGACCTCACTAAATCATTCAATCGGTAGTAGCGACGGGCGGTGTGTACAAAGGGCAGGGACGTAATCAACGCGAGCTTATGACTCGCGCTTACTAGGAATTCCTCGTTTATGGGGGATAATTGCAAACCCCAATCCCCAGCACGAAGGAGTTTCAACGGGTTGCCCGGGCCTCTAGGCCAAGGAGAACATGCTGATTCCTTCAGTGTAGCGCGCGTGCGGCCCAGGACATCTAAGGGCATCACAGACCTGTTATTGCTCAATCTCGTGCGGCTCGAAACCGCCGGTCCCTCTAAGAAGAATTTTAATACGTCGCCAGTGAGTTGCGCGACCGCGAACGGCCGCGCGCACCTAAATGACGACGCCTATTTAGCAGGCTAGAGTCTCGTTCGTTACCGGAATTAACCAGACAAATCGCTCCACCAACTAAGAACGGCCATGCACCACCACCCACCGAATCAAGAAAGAGCTGTTAATCTGTCAATCCTTCCGGTGTCCGGGCCTGGTGAGATTTCCCGTGTTGAGTCAAATTAAGCCGCAGGCTCCACTCCTGGTGGTGCCCTTCCGTCAATTCCTTTAAGTTTCAGCTTTGCAACCATACTCCCCCCGGAGTCCAAAATCTTTGGTTTCCCGGAAGCTGCCCGCCGAGCCATTGTAGTAACGTCGGCGGATCGCTAGATGACATATTTACGGTTAGAACTAGGGCGGTATCTAATCGCCTTCGAACCTCTAACTTTCGTTCTTGATTGATGAAAACACCTTTGGCAAATGCTTTCGCTGATGTTCGTCTTGCGACGATCCAAGAATTTCACCTCTAACGTCGCAATACGAATGCCCCCAGTTATCCCTATTAATCATTACCTCGGAGTTCTGAAAACCAACAAAATAGAACCGAGATCATATTCTATTATTCCATGCACGAAATATTCAAGCAGCATTTTGAGCCCGCTTTGAGCACTCTAATTTGTTCAAAGTAAAATTGTCGGCCCACCTCGACACTCACTGAAGAGCATCGCGATAGGATTTTTATATTGAACCGTACTTTTACATACGATTCACCGACGATATGCTCCGCAAACGTGTCAGTATCGATTCGGATGAATCGCACCGACAGTGCGTAGCACAAATGCAACTACGAGCTTTTTAACCGCAACAATTTTAGTATACGCTATTGGAGCTGGAGTTACCGCGGCTGCTGGCACCAGACTTGCCCTCCAATTGTTCCTCGTTAAAATATTTAAAGTGTACTCATTCCGATTACAAAAGTGTGTTTGTTTGTATGTTTTTAAATAAGAAAAATAACATTTTAAACTGGCCCGAGGTGTCCGCAACGTATAATACCAAAAGTAAACTTCTCTCATTCGTTAACCGACTTTTAAAACGCTGAAACTCTTATTAAAATTGATATGTCAACTCATAAAGAATGCGATTGTGTAATTTTTATTACAAACTTTACATTATAATTCAGTATAAATTGAGTTTAATCATAAACGAGTAAGTGAAAAGTTGGAAGTGTTATTACGAGAAAACGTCCCGCGACACAAGGGGCTTCGTCACTGTAAAGCCGGAGACTTTATATAAATAGTGGCGCCCTCCGCCGACCGATACTTAGTACTAGCCTGCGCAGCGCTCCGCTTACACGCGTCCGCTGCTCTCACTCGTGCAATTTAATCTCTCGAATTATTTCTTTTTTCGGTTTTATTTAACCAACACCAGTAAGATGGCAGACACCGCTGTTGCTGAAAACGCTCCCGCCCCGGCGACGCCCGCGAAGAAGCCGAAAGCGTCCGCCTCCGCTGGCGCTAAGAAGCCAAAGGCGAAGCCCACTCATCCTAAGACTTCCGAGATGGTCAACAGCGCCATTAAGGAGTTGAAGGAGAGGAGCGGTTCATCCCTGCAGGCTATCAAGAAATACATCGCCGCCCAGTACAAGGTTGACGCCGAGAAGCTCGCGCCGTTCATCAGAAAATATCTGAAGAGCGCCGTGGAATCGGGTGCCCTGATTCAGACTAAAGGCAAGGGCGCGTCCGGTTCGTTCAAACTGGAGTCCAAGTCGTCGGGCGCCGGCAAGAAACCCGCCGCTGCCAAGAAGTCCAGTGCGAAATCTTCAGTGGCCGCGAAGAAGCCCGCCGCCGCTAGACCGGCGAAGGCAAAGAAGGCCGCCGCGTCCCCGGCTAAACCTAAAGCCGCCACAAAGGACAAGAAGGCAGCAGCCGCCAAGAAGAAGCCGGCAGCCAAGAAGCCCTCCACACCCGCCAAGAAGGCCGCGCCTAAGGCTAAGAAGACCGCGAAACCGCCAACCAAGAAGCCTAAAGCCCCCAAGCCCAAGAAGGCCGCTGCCGCTCCCAAGGCTAAGCCCGCCGCGAAGAAGGCTGCCTCCAAGAAGTAAGACTTCGGCGCGCTTTTGTGTTGCCGTCCTTACATCGTCGGTCGCGATTGTTGTGGTTGTTGCGCAGGGGAGGATGGATGATGACGATGATGATCAATTATTGTTGTTGTCACCTCTTCTCGCATCCGCAATTCATACGCCTGTGCGCGTTTACAGCACACCAAAAAGCCCTTTTAAGGGCTAACATACGTATTCAATGGTTAAAACACACGCCTCTGTTTTGTTGAATATACACACGGACGTACGATCGGATCAATCAATAAATTGATAAATAAATAATAAAATCAGTCAGTCAGTCAGTGACACACCTCGTAACACACATAACATTCAATTGAATGAAATATTATATGAAATGGTAACAACAATATTGAAGTCGCCTAAATACAGACGGAACGTGCGAACTATAGATAATTATAACTATTTTGTTCATACAAATAGAGATAGCCCGTTAATTAGCTAGCTTACGTCTTATTCGTCCACCGACGGCACCGACGGTGCCGACTAAATGTTTTAAGAAAAACACAAACACAATACAATATATTGTCTGTATACGATCTTCGGACGTGTTAGGTCTGATGAAGATTAATAAAATAAACTACACAATAAGTAACGAGATTGGATATATTTTTCAAATTAATTATTATCATATCTATATATCGATTTCATAAAATTGTTTGTTTATTATTATTATATCTCTATCTCTTTCGCACAAAAGTGTCGCAGTTTCGAAATGAACGTGATTGGTCGATCGCCCTCGGGTAGTCTCCGCGCGCAATATCCCCACTATACGCGTACACTGAGAACATTTAAATAGCGGGGATCAGTCGTCGAATTTTTTAATAGCATTCGTGCTGTGAGCGCATCTCGTTGTCTTTGTAAACTTTCATTCAAATCTCAACAAACATGTCTGGACGCGGCAAAGGTGGCAAGGTTAAGGGAAAGGCAAAGTCCCGTTCTAACCGTGCAGGACTTCAGTTCCCCGTCGGCCGTATCCACAGGCTGCTACGTAAGGGCAACTACGCCGAGCGCGTCGGTGCCGGTGCCCCGGTGTACCTGGCCGCCGTCATGGAGTATCTGGCTGCTGAGGTTCTCGAGTTGGCCGGCAACGCCGCCCGCGACAACAAGAAGACCAGGATCATCCCTAGACATCTCCAGCTGGCGATCCGCAACGACGAGGAGTTGAACAAGCTCCTCTCCGGCGTTACCATCGCCCAGGGTGGTGTGCTGCCTAACATCCAGGCTGTGCTCCTGCCCAAAAAGACCGAGAAGAAGGCGTAAGGTGTCCCTTGTTATTTGCGGACATCTATCGCTTCGCTTCTCTAGCGGTTTTAGCCGGTGCGGTAAATATACGCCCGCGCTCTACCGTTACAAAAGGCCCTTTTAAGGGCCACAACATGATTCAGTGCCTAAAGTTTAGTTTCATGGCTTAACACATTATGGCGTCTGTCGGTTGATCGATCACTCACACATTATTAATTACGAAATGTACACGCTATGTAAACAAAGACAACTCAACTAGATGTTGCCGATTAAATAAATGAATAAATTTATATTACAATAAGACATAGGTTTTAAACCTTTATCGTCCGCCGGCAAAGTATGTCACGTTTTGTTGTTATCCGAAATGCTGAGGCTGGGGGGCTTTAGGTTGTTTAACACATGTGCTGTCTGTCTGTCTGTCTGTCTGTCTGTCTGTCTGTCTGTCTGCCTGTCTGCTGTCTATTTGTAATAATTTGATTATTTGCGGTTAGTAAGTAGTATACCTACGTCACATATAACTACACTAATGTATTATTGAAGTACGAAAAAAATAAATATTTTGAAGTACATTCTCAGTAAGGGATAACAACAATATCAAAACGCGCACGAAATCCCCACCACTACAACCGACGATTACGATACGCGTACGCGATTGGTCGAGATACCTCGACGCCGGTTCTCGGCATACGACCCCCTATTTACCGTCCACCGCATTAACAAAAAGCGTCGTTCTAAAAAATTCCTCACTACTCTCGCCTGTGCTGTACGGGCGGTACACAGATGACATCCCGGTGAGCGAGGGCATAATGCTTGCGCTATACGCCGACGACGCTGCCTACATCACGTCATCCATCCGCCTGTCACACGCAGCGCACAAAGCCCAGAGCGCGCTAGAGGCCCTCCCTCCCTGGCTGAAGAAGTGGAGGCTGTCAGCAAACCCGACCAAGACCCAGGCGATTGCCATCTCCCGCAAGGTGCTGATGCCGCCGCGTCTCACACTCCTGGGACAAGCCGTGGAATGGTCCCCGACGGTGAAATACCTAGGGATAACCATAGACCGCCGCCTCACCATGGCACCGCACGTCAAGAACGTGATCGCCCAGACGCGTGCCGCTCGCACCTTACTCGGCCCGATCCTGAAGTCCCGGCTATCGCTACGTGTGAAGCTAGGCGTGTACAAGACTTACGTCCGATCACGCCTAACATATGCAGCCCCCGCGTGGTACGCGCTGGTGGGAGAGTGCAATAGAAAGCGACTCGAGTCCCAACAGTCGCTCTCACTTCGCACCATAGTTGACGCCCCGCGCTACGTGCGGAACGACGTGATAGCCCGGGACCTGAAGATGGAACCGCTACGACAATTCGTAGCTCGCCTAGCAGACCGGATGTTCGGGCGCGCGGACCAGTCGCGCTTTGGCCACCTCCGTGGCATAGCGCCGTACCATGCGCGCCCGCCCGACCACAGGGGCCTGCCGCGCGAGCTCGCGCCCGCAGCCCCCACCACACCGGACTGACCCCCCCCCCTCGGACTAGACACCACCCTGGCACCGGTTGACGATCGCTAGCTGGGCTTCCCCCAATGGGGTTCCACCTGGCTGGCTCGATCTCGCCGGTGTGAAGATGACCCGGACAAGACCACAGGAGCTCACAAAGCTCCCCCCCAACGACCCAGCCATTTTCATGGCCGGCGGTAGAAACCGCTGAAAGGGGCCAACGCCCTGACCAGCATCCCCAGATCCCCCTCGGGGGTTTCTGAGATGACGTCCTGATGATGATTCCTCACTATTTCCAGTTCGTCTCTCGTACTGTAAACAACTCTATCTACTACAATGCCACCCAAGACTAGCGGAAAGGCTGCCAAGAAGTCTGGCAAGGCCCAGAAGAACATCTCCAAGTCCGATTCTAAGGGCAAGAAGCGTAAGAACAAGAGGAAGGAATCTTACGCCATCTACATCTACAAGGTGCTCAAGCAGGTCCACCCCGATACCGGAATCTCCAGCAAGGCCATGTCTATCATGAACTCGTTCGTGAACGACATCTTCGAGCGCATCGCCGCCGAAGCCTCTCGCCTTGCTCACTACAACAAGAGGTCCACGATCACCAGCAGGGAGGTGCAGACCTCCGTGAGGCTGTTGCTGCCCGGAGAGCTCGCCAAGCACGCCGTCAGTGAAGGCACCAAGGCCGTCACCAAGTACACCAGCTCCAAGTAAGCGTTGTCCGTCCCTCGAATTGCGACCCTTGACGTTATATATCTTCATAGGTATATAATGTTAGGTTAGCTACGAAACGGCGCGCCGATCGGAGTGTGGTACCAAAAAGGCCCTTTTAAGGGCCACAAATACGTTCTGAATAGTACAATAAACAGTTTCTGCCTTTTCGCAAGGTGTCTATCGGTCAATCAATCAAATTGATATGGTTTATTGAAATCTTCTATCTAAAAATATTATAAAGAAGAGAAAACATAAATATCTAGAGAACGACTGTGACCCGTGCGATATTTAAATGAAATGAAAATAAAAAATATAAGTAAGTAATACAATTGTAGTTGACGTATCTCGTAATATTGAGTAAAGTTACGTTTTGTTTTGTATAGATAATTGAAATCTTATATCTAAAATTATTAAAAAGAAAATGTATGTACAGAACTATTATGAGATAGTTAGTTATATTATAATCTAATCAGACCAAACCTAACTTTTTTTGATTAGGAATATATATATAGTTTTTGGAATAGTTGGGTTTGGTAGGTTGGTCTAATTATTATTACATTATACATAGTTAGTTAGGTTAGAAATAGTTAGGTTAGAGAGAGTTAGGTTAGGTCTGACTGATTATTAGATTGTACAGAGTTAGGTTAGAAATAGTTAGGTTAGAGAGAGTTAGGTTAGGTTAGGTCTGACTGATTATTAGATTGTACAGAGTTAGGTTAGGAATAGTTAGGTTAGAAAGAGTTAGGTTTAGTTTGATTATAAATTTATATGACTTAACATAGGTAGGTACTTTTGTCGATATTATTGTTTTCTGTCGGATCGGGGTTTCGTTTCGTTGGACAGAGGGGACGGGGCGATAGTATTCTCGATACCTATACCCCTCTCGCTCACACGCGCTCACGCGCCTATAAATAACGGGGTCGACGAAAAATTCGTTTATTCTCGCTCGTGACTCGTTGTCGTAACGTACGCACGCACGTGTTTAATATTTTCTCGCAATGGCTCGTACCAAGCAGACCGCTCGTAAATCCACCGGTGGTAAAGCACCCCGCAAACAGCTCGCCACCAAGGCGGCTCGCAAGAGCGCCCCGGCCACCGGTGGCGTCAAGAAGCCCCATCGCTACCGTCCCGGGACCGTCGCCCTCCGTGAGATCCGTCGTTACCAGAAGAGCACCGAGCTCTTGATCCGCAAGCTGCCCTTCCAGCGTCTCGTGCGTGAAATCGCCCAGGACTTCAAGACCGACCTGCGCTTCCAGAGCTCGGCCGTCATGGCTCTCCAGGAGGCCAGCGAGGCTTATCTGGTCGGTCTCTTTGAGGACACCAACCTGTGCGCCATCCACGCCAAGCGTGTCACCATCATGCCCAAGGACATCCAGCTGGCCCGCAGGATCCGCGGTGAACGCGCCTAAGCTGTTGATGCTCAATCAGAACATCACCTATCGCCGTTTGCGCTGACGCAACTGGCATATTAATATCAAATATTTGATATTATTTGTGCCTCGCGTTTTGCGTCTTGACAATGCGAATGTGATGATCACATCAAAAGGCCCTTTTAAGGGCCACACACGATTCGAAATATTATAATAGTTTCTACGATTAACACTTGCGTCAATCAATCAATCAATCAATTTAATTAGTTAGTTAGTTATTGACACAAATATAATATGCGTGCATGTGCATAAATAGTAAGGTATCTCTTATTGGTTGGACAAACATGCTCAATCAAAATCTTTTTACAACGAATGCTAATTTACATTTCGTTATTATAGACCTACAACGCCATCGCTCTGCACGTTATAGGACCGATGTCCTTTATTTATAATGAGAATTAGACGACTGACTAAGATGTCAGATATCAATTCTTTGAATTAAGTAGATGTGTTTGAAATTTGTCTATACTACCGATTTCAATATATAGATACAATGTGTAGGTATATAAACATGTAATATTCGTATTGTAAGTGCACGATTAATATAATATAAAGAAATCTAGATTGAATTAGTTAGTTAGTTAGTTAATTGGTTGGTTGGTTAGTTGGTAAGTAAGTTGTTACGTTGATGAATATCCCCTTTGTGTGTCCTATATATTTAAATGCATGATTTTATGTAACACATTTAGCGCCTATTATTTATTAATTCATTTATTAGTTGTCATTTACAAAAGTTTCATGTTATTTACTAAATTCGGTAAGTGAGTAAAGTCAAATATATCTCTCTCCCCGTCCCCCGTCTCCCCGCACTGGGGTAAAACGTATAAATATCGCGTCTGTACTGTCGCCCAGTTACCGTAGGGCGACTGGTGCCCCGTGGTACCAGACGAACCTCAGTCTGCACCGCGACATGAAGCTTAACTCCATGTACGGTTTCTTTAAGCAAACTGCTCCGCTCCGCTGTGCGTGTTTTCATTCGTTCCATACGTAAATGTCTGCGTTGAGCTCCGCTCCGCATCACCCAGAACTAAGACTCCCTGTGTTAAAAATGTGTTACGTTGAGCTCAGCTCCGTACAAGTGCTTCTAATAAAATGTGTCGCGTCGAGCCCGGCTCCGCAGCCTTTTAAAACAGTGTAACGTGAAAATCTTAAGTTATAACGAGACAGTGACTCTAAGACACGGTGTGTGCGCGAACTGACACGAGTGCTTTTCTAAAAATTAATAATTAGTAAATATTAATGAATAGGGAGGAGAAGGAAACCGTTTCTCCTAGCGGAAAAAGAGCAGTCCGCTTAATATATCTTCATCCCCCACGCTCCCCCACCCCCCCCACAGCCCCCCCAGTACCTAGTACGGGGGGAGAGTCATCTCACAAAATGGCAGACCTCGACCTCAAAATCATGGAAGGTTTCGTTGCACAATTTTGTCCGCAATTTAAAGAGCAGTGGATTAGCTATGTTCTTGACACCACAAGTATGGTGTCTGGCGCCACTTCCGCCAACACAACGGAGGCCTCCGCTGCCGCTGCCGCAACCATCGCTCCTGAGCAACATCAAAATGCTGGAAAAGGTAGGGTTTCGCCCACTCATAATAACACTCACAACTCTCACACACCCAACTACAATTTCTACCCAGACTTTGTAGACAACACGACTCAAAACTCCGCGACGCAATACGATATTGCGTCAAACGGCTATTTCCCATCTAATAATTCAATTCAATCCGAATCAGTCCACCGGTCCCGCGATTCGCGGAGAGACACGGGGAAAAACAACCACCTTACATCCCGAACGCGCTCTCACTCTCTCACATCTCACGAGGGTGGAGCTTCCTCTTCTCGCTCGCACCCATACAAAAATCCTAAATCACCACGGAACAATCGCGATAGGTCGCGCTCCCCGCGAATCACGAGCCATAGCCGTCCCAGTCGAGACATCAAACCGCACCCCAACGCAGTATGGGAACCAATCACAGGCGGCGTAGGCCGCGGTCAAAACAGAGACCAGCTATCAAACATAGAGAACCAATCTCATTTCGGTGTTGACGACAGCTCAGACACCGACTACAATTCCACCAATTCTGATGGGGGCTACTCCATCCACTCAAACAAAAAACCAAAAAAGAGGGGTAACCCATCCCCCTCTCCCAAGCCCACATCGTCCCAGGAGACCCTAATCCCCCCAAACAACTATGTCACCCCAAACCCCTTCAGTAGTCTCCCGATTGACCCCTCACCATCAACTAGGAACCCCACACCACCCCCCCCCTCCTCAGCAGACCACCGCTTCTCCCGCCATCCAAAACAATCCTCCCCTGCCCCCCAACAAAACGACATTAACATGGACTCCACCCCAGCATCCGATAGTGAAGACGACCTATCGGACTATTCTGTTAATAAAAGGGACCGCGAAGAAAACGCCGCTGGAGCTCCCAAGGCTCGTCCCCCCCCCACCATCGTAGTAGGGGACCCCAACCGTTGGGCGGCCCTCTCAAAGGAAGCCTACAGGCTGAAATTAGGGTACCTCAGAGCCAGAATTGGCGAAGAGGAGTACTCTAAGGACATTAGGCTCTTCATCTACACCCAGACAACTGACCAGTTCAGAAGCTGGAGGAAGCTAATTAAAACGGGCTTCTGGGTACACCCCACTGGCAAGCAGAGGAAACTTAGGGTGGTTATCCTAGGCCTGCCAGTCTGCCTCGACACTTCAGACATTAAAACTGACTTGGTCAAGCAAGGGCTCCCGGTCCAGGAGGTCTCCCGTATGGAGAGGGGCCCGAAAGACAAGCGAGAACCTTTCAACGCTGTAATGGTAGTGCTTGACTACACCAAAACGGGGAAAAGAATTTTCGACATACAATCTGCATGCGGCCTCAGCGGACTTAAAGTTGAGAAGCCCAGGCGCAGCAACAAAGTGGCCCAATGCCACCGTTGTCAAAGGCATGGCCACACGTCCAAGTACTGTGAGATGCAGCCCAGGTGCGTGAAATGCCCTGGGCAGCACCTCACTGAGAACTGTGACAGGACCCAGGACCCAATCACGGGTCAAGTTCGTACCACATGCATTCTATGTGGAGGCGACCATCCCGCCAACTATACAATGTGCCCAGCGGCGCCCCCCCTCAAAAACCTCAAACCGAAGCCTAGGCGCTCAAATCCCAGGCCCCCCCCTCCACACGACATGCCCATCACCTCCTCCGCCCAAAATCACACCTCCTTAGTAAACCCCTCTGATCCTCACCAAATGACTGATGACCAGCCAAGTCACTCCTTCCAATACAAATCCTTCCCCCCTCTAAGAATTAAACAACTTCCCCCGCAGATTCACATGCCCCCACAGATGCTCAATCCTCTACCCCACCCAAAAGAAACAGGGGTTCCAAGGGACCCCCGTCTCCACCAAAGGCAAATCCAGAGCCACCCCGATCACTCCCTGACGCCAAACCAACACATCTCCTATGCCACAAAGACTGCAGGCCACTACCCCCCACGAAACCAACGTCAAGCTTACGCTGCCCCTCCCACCAGGCCAAACCAACAACCAACTCATGTATCCTCCCTCCCCCGAATCCTCCCGCAGCCCCGAATGCGACTCCCCACACAGAACCTCCAATATGGCAACCCAGTGGGAAACCACCACGATGCATATCCTCTCCCCCCCCCCTCCCAAAATCAATCACGCAGACCCAATGGCCCTCCTCCCCCCCCCCCTGGTTACCAATATTCACACCACCAACACCCAACCTGTTCACAGGACGGGGACCGTATTGCTGCCGATCTTGAACTAATCCTAAACGTCATTGAGGAAATCGACCTGAACGAGATTAGCCTCCTAGCAGAGGAGCTTAGATCCGCTCCCTCAGCAGTTCAACAACTTTTTATTATGGCTAGACACCAAAACCTCATATCAGCGCTAAAGAGAATAACAAACAAAAAATGATCAACTCACCTGCTAATAGAGTTAAACCCAATTCAATAGCAATAGGCTTTATCAACATCAACGGCATCCGCAATAAGAAAGTGGAAATCTCCAGCGCCATCAGGGATCTACAATTAGATATCCTGATGGTCCAGGAGACCTTCCTCAAACCCTCGATGAGGACCCCCAAAATCGCGAACTACCGCACCACGCGCAACGACCGACTAGGTAATCAGAAGGGTGGAACCCTGATCTACTACAAAAACTCCCTCCACTGCTCTCCCCTTGATCCCCCCCCACTTACCAACCTGGAGGTGTCTGCCTGTCGGCTGGCCCTCACAGGACACAACCCTATAACCCTAGTTTCAGTTTACAACCCCCCCGATAAACCCCTACTCTCGGATGACCTAAATGCCGTGTTTGGCTTAGATGACTCGGTCCTAGCGGCCGGCGATTTCAACGCCAAACACGTGCAGTGGAACAGCCGTAAGACAAACCCGAACGGTAGATCCCTCCATAATTTCATATCGAATCCTGACACCCCTGTAGACATCATCGCTCCACTCGAACCCACCCATTATCCCTTCAACGACGACCACCCTCCGGATGTCCTTGACATAGCCGCACTCAAAAACATCAACCTTGCCCTACAGTGCATCTCGGTGGCGCACCTTTTGGACTCTGACCATAGACCCGTCATCATCAGATTGGGCCCCCCTACGCCTGACCCAGCTGCCACCCGCAAAGTGGTCAGCTGGGTTAGGGTAGGGGTTGAGCTGGCAAAAACCGACTCACCCATCTCAAATCTCGCCAACCTCCCCCCCCCGACCACCAAACAAGACCTAAACAACATAGTTGAGTCACTCACGTCAGGGCTAAAGGATGTGCTAACGAGATGCACAAACGAAATACCCGCAACAGATGACCGCTGCTGGAGACTACCCCCCCATATCACTAGTCTACTTCAGGCAAAAAACAGAGCTCTCAAATCATACGATAGATTTCCCTCAAAAACAAACAAAAACCTAGTAAATAGACTCCAAAGGCAGCTCAAGGAGCAAATTAGGGACCACAGAGAGGAGAGTTGGAATACCCTCCTAGAGGAAATCGGACCCGGTCACAAATCATACTGGAAATTAGCTAGGACCATAAAGCAAGACACAGTAGCCTCCATGCCACCACTAATTATCCCTGGCCCCCCTGCCCCCACCACAGCCTTCACCGACCTGGAGAAGGCAAACATTATGGCGGAAAGCCTGGCCATCCAGTGCACTCCAGGAAGGGAACCCTCAGACCCGTCGCACACTGGAAAGGTCCTGGCGGAGGTGGATACCATCTTCAGCCAGCCCCCCTCAGGACCGCCCCTCAGGCAAATCACGTTTATGGAGGTCAAAAGAATCATAAAGAAATCCAAACCTAACAAAGCACCAGGACCAGATGGCATCACAAATAGACTTTTAAAACTATGCCCGGACAATATCATTCACATCTTCACACACATTTACAACATAGCCCTTGGCAGCTGCCTCTTTCCAGACCCCTGGAAGGAGGCGACTGTCATTGGCATTCATAAACCTGGAAAACCCACAAACATACCGAACAGTTATAGACCGATCAGCCTCCTCAACAACTTAGGAAAAATCTACGAAAGACTAGTACTGGACCGACTACAAGACCATTTAACTACCAATAAAATCATTATCCCAGAGCAGTTTGGGTTCAGAGCCGACCACTCCTGCATCCATCAAATCCATCGCCTTGCGGAGCACGCTCTCTCCCGGCTGGTGGACTGGGGTAGACCCACTCCCACAGGAGCGGTGTTCCTGGATGTGGCCAAAGCTTTCGACAGGGTATGGCACACCGGCTTGCTCTGCAAGCTGGCTAGAGCCGAAGTGCCAAATCGTCTCCTCTACATCGTGAAAGACTTTTTATCCTGTCGATCCTTTGTTTACAAAGTTGAGGGGTCTATCTCGGTCCCCCACCCGGTGGGGGCCGGAGTTCCGCAAGGTTCCGTCCTATCCCCAACACTATTCTCCCTGTACGTCAACGACATCCCAAAAATTGAGGGCGTTCAATACGCCATGTTCGCTGACGACACAGCGTTCTACGCATCCTCCCGTTCCCCCAAACTCCTCACCTCGGCCCTCCAGAGAGCAGCCGACTCCCTTGGAGAATGGTTTGACCTCTGGAGGATCGAGGTTAATCCTGACAAAAGCGTGGCCGTCCTTTTCTCCAGGAAACCTATCCCAAACCATCCCACCATCACCCTTTGTAACAAAACTGTCAGGTGGAGCCCAAAGGCCAAATACCTAGGGGTCACACTTGACAGCAAACTCTACTTTGATGCCCATATAAAGGTCGTTCGCGACAGAGCGGCCTTTATCATGGGACGACTCCATCCATTACTCAACAAAAATAGTCACCTATCCATATCCAATAAAATCACTCTCTATAAAACCTGTATCCGTCCCATCTTCTCTTATGCCTGCGTCGTGTTTGCCCATGTCCCAAGATACCGCCTTAAGTGCCTTCAGACATTACAAAACAAATTCTTAAGACAGGCGATCGGAGCTCCATGGTTCATCCGAAACGTGGACCTCCATCGCGACCTACACCTTCAATCTGTCGAAGCTTTCTTCCTGATGGCCTCAAGGCGGTTCTTTGATAGCACCCCTCACCACCCTAACCCACTAATTAACGACGCCTCCCTCTACATTCCTCGCCCGAACCCCAAAAGGGGGCACCGAAGACCCAAACACACCCTCCTAGATCCTCACGACCCTATCACCCTTGCTCAAATATCCGATCCCGTCCCCATGGTCACTGGCCCCCCCAAACTCCACACTCTTGTCGACATAACCAATTCAACCAACATCCCAGAACTTATCAAAACCATCCGAAATCGCCGCAAACAAAAACCTGCCCCCAAAACACACACACACACACGCACAACACAAGGCGAAACCCTAACTTTTTCCCTACAGCCCACCCAGCCAGCCGTTGAAGACGCTGCGACGATGACAGCCGAAGCGGAGGCTCTCAATAACATCTGAGGAGAGAAACCTGGACACCTTTCAAATCAGTCTATCGACTCTCCCCCTCCTGCTAAACTACAGACCAACGTACCAACAGACAGACAAACTAAATATTCATATTGACCTTTCTGACTTACTGACTGACCTACGTTAAAGACCTGCGAACCCCTCAGGTAGCAGGCACTCACTTTCCCCCGGGATGGCCCTGCGGGCCATCCCGGCGTCAATTTAAGGGCAGCTAGAGGCCCCTCTCTAAGTCCCTTCTAACAAAAAAAAAAAAAAAAAAAAAACGCCCAGTTATTCCACTCGTGTCGACGCGCGCCGCAAGTCGTGTGTCGTGTTGTGTGTTCCGTTCGAGAGATATCTTTAACTTTAACAAGTCGCCATGACCGGTCGCGGTAAGGGAGGAAAAGGTCTGGGGAAAGGAGGAGCCAAGCGCCACAGGAAGGTGCTCCGTGATAACATCCAGGGCATCACCAAGCCCGCTATCCGTCGTCTGGCTCGCAGGGGTGGCGTCAAGCGTATCTCCGGTCTGATCTACGAGGAGACCCGCGGCGTGCTCAAGGTGTTCCTTGAGAACGTCATCCGTGACGCCGTCACCTACACCGAGCACGCCAAGAGGAAGACGGTCACCGCCATGGACGTCGTCTATGCTCTGAAGCGTCAGGGCCGCACCCTCTACGGTTTCGGAGGTTAAGCGCGCCATTCGTCGCGTCGCATCGCGTCCTATGTCGTCTTTTGGCGTCTGGACGCGATCGCGATTAACAAAAAAAAGGCCCTTTTAAGGGCCGCATATCATTCTACAATACACACACACTAATTGTGTACGGTTTCTATACATACACGGACAGACAATCGAATCAATCAAATAAACAAACCAACCAACCATAACATACTTTACTACTTAACTTACCCCGATATTCTTATTCGATGACGGCTGGCTGGCTGGCTGGCTGGCTGGCTGGCTGGCTGGCTGGCTGGCTGGCTGGCTGGCTGGCTAGTAGCTGTATAATCGACGTACACGTACGACGTACACTCGATGATGTGTCTCTGCATCTACCCCCCCTGAAATAGTACAAATAAAAAGACATTTACACATTTTTATTATAGCAGGGTCCACAATGCGCACTCTCTTTCACGAGATACCGAGATATATCACGATTACGTATACCTAATAAATATTACGATATAATAAATAAATGTAGGTGCGAATTTTGAGAATATATATACAATCATTTCATCCATTGTTTTTGTCAGACATTATGACCGGCCACGATGCGATATTGTATTTTATATTCATTCTACTCTATCTCTATTATATTCGATTTGATTTGATCCGATTCAACGTCTGCCCGTGTGTGTATGTATGTATGTGTGTGTGTGTGTGTGTGTGTGTTTGTGCGCTGCGCTTGCTTGCGTATCCAGAAACAATAATAATAATTCATTCATCTCTCTTCATCATTCATCATCACCATCATCATCATCATCATCTTCCTCCTTCTCCCATCCCGACTTCCCGACTCTCTAATTAACTTACCTTACAAGACATTATAGGTACCTACCTACCTACCTACCTATCTACGTACCTACCACCGTCACACTCTCACGCATAAATAAATAACCTGACTCGACCTGTCCTCAGATAAGTTATTGTTATTTTACATACCTACGAGTATATAAAGTTTAAGCGAATTCGCAAATAGTGCATATCCTGGATCCTGGACAGACACACCTACAATCCCCTCCGCCACTACTCGCCAGGTACTACTCCCCGCTAATAACCTACTACTAAGTGGGGGTACAAAAATGTAGATAAATTGTCATATTAATTTTATTTGTTTACAGTTACAGTTTACCCGTTTGCTAATTAATATCAAAACTGGCAGTTGTGTGTGTGGTGGTGTGACTCGGAGCGCAGTGTGTTTACATATATATTATATGTAGGTAAGTAAGTTAATTGGTAATTTGATTTTTTTTTTATATTACAATTATAAAAAATCAAATTACCAATATGTGTGTGCAATGTGGCTTACTCAGACTCGTCTGCATGGCAGAACGCTAGTTCGCTCGCGTCGGGTGTCGTGAAGAAGAGTGAGTGAGTTCAACTTTAATAAATTACAACGCGTAGACTTATAATGCAATATAATCATAATATAGACGTTACAAATAAAAAATCATTATAAATTATTATCAATAACTTTACCTATAACGTTTAACATCGGTACCAGCAGATACATCAAACCGTCCAACGTAGGCAGTCAAAGTCGCGGTCCGGCTGTTTTACGACGGCGAAGACAACGGGTCCAAATATAATTATTACAATAATTTTCTAATGATGTTAATGTGTCACATCCATCTATGGTATCTTCGCTTTTAATTGGAGACCGCGTAATACAGTTATATATGTTTTTAAATAAGAAAAATAACATTTTAAACTGGCCCGAGGTGTCCGCAACGTATAATACCAAAAGTAAACTTCTCTCATTCGTTAACCGACTTTTAAAACGCTGAAACTCTTATTAAAATTGATATGTCAACTCATAAAGAATGCGATTGTGTAATTTTTATTACAAACTTTACATTATAATTCAGTATAAATTGAGTTTAATCATAAACGAGTAAGTGAAAAGTTGGAAGTGTTATTACGAGAAAACGTCCCGCGACACAAGGGGCTTCGTCACTGTAAAGCCGGAGACTTTATATAAATAGTGGCGCCCTCCGCCGACCGATACTTAGTACTAGCCTGCGCAGCGCTCCGCTTACACGCGTCCGCTGCTCTCACTCGTGCAATTTAATCTCTCGAATTATTTCTTTTTTCGGTTTTATTTAACCAACACCAGTAAGATGGCAGACACCGCTGTTGCTGAAAACGCTCCCGCCCCGGCGACGCCCGCGAAGAAGCCGAAAGCGTCCGCCTCCGCTGGCGCTAAGAAGCCAAAGGCGAAGCCCACTCATCCTAAGACTTCCGAGATGGTCAACAGCGCCATTAAGGAGTTGAAGGAGAGGAGCGGTTCATCCCTGCAGGCTATCAAGAAATACATCGCCGCCCAGTACAAGGTTGACGCCGAGAAGCTCGCGCCGTTCATCAGAAAATATCTGAAGAGCGCCGTGGAATCGGGTGCCCTGATTCAGACTAAAGGCAAGGGCGCGTCCGGTTCGTTCAAACTGGAGTCCAAGTCGTCGGGCGCCGGCAAGAAACCCGCCGCTGCCAAGAAGTCCAGTGCGAAATCTTCAGTGGCCGCGAAGAAGCCCGCCGCCGCTAGACCGGCGAAGGCAAAGAAGGCCGCCGCGTCCCCGGCTAAACCTAAAGCCGCCACAAAGGACAAGAAGGCAGCAGCCGCCAAGAAGAAGCCGGCAGCCAAGAAGCCCTCCACACCCGCCAAGAAGGCCGCGCCTAAGGCTAAGAAGACCGCGAAACCGCCAACCAAGAAGCCTAAAGCCCCCAAGCCCAAGAAGGCCGCTGCCGCTCCCAAGGCTAAGCCCGCCGCGAAGAAGGCTGCCTCCAAGAAGTAAGACTTCGGCGCGCTTTTGTGTTGCCGTCCTTACATCGTCGGTCGCGATTGTTGTGGTTGTTGCGCAGGGGAGGATGGATGATGACGATGATGATCAATTATTGTTGTTGTCACCTCTTCTCGCATCCGCAATTCATACGCCTGTGCGCGTTTACAGCACACCAAAAAGCCCTTTTAAGGGCTAACATACGTATTCAATGGTTAAAACACACGCCTCTGTTTTGTTGAATATACACACGGACGTACGATCGGATCAATCAATAAATTGATAAATAAATAATAAAATCAGTCAGTCAGTCAGTGACACACCTCGTAACACACATAACATTCAATTGAATGAAATATTATATGAAATGGTAACAACAATATTGAAGTCGCCTAAATACAGACGGAACGTGCGAACTATAGATAATTATAACTATTTTGTTCATACAAATAGAGATAGCCCGTTAATTAGCTAGCTTACGTCTTATTCGTCCACCGACGGCACCGACGGTGCCGACTAAATGTTTTAAGAAAAACACAAACACAATACAATATATTGTCTGTATACGATCTTCGGACGTGTTAGGTCTGATGAAGATTAATAAAATAAACTACACAATAAGTAACGAGATTGGATATATTTTTCAAATTAATTATTATCATATCTATATATCGATTTCATAAAATTGTTTGTTTATTATTATTATATCTCTATCTCTTTCGCACAAAAGTGTCGCAGTTTCGAAATGAACGTGATTGGTCGATCGCCCTCGGGTAGTCTCCGCGCGCAATATCCCCACTATACGCGTACACTGAGAACATTTAAATAGCGGGGATCAGTCGTCGAATTTTTTAATAGCATTCGTGCTGTGAGCGCATCTCGTTGTCTTTGTAAACTTTCATTCAAATCTCAACAAACATGTCTGGACGCGGCAAAGGTGGCAAGGTTAAGGGAAAGGCAAAGTCCCGTTCTAACCGTGCAGGACTTCAGTTCCCCGTCGGCCGTATCCACAGGCTGCTACGTAAGGGCAACTACGCCGAGCGCGTCGGTGCCGGTGCCCCGGTGTACCTGGCCGCCGTCATGGAGTATCTGGCTGCTGAGGTTCTCGAGTTGGCCGGCAACGCCGCCCGCGACAACAAGAAGACCAGGATCATCCCTAGACATCTCCAGCTGGCGATCCGCAACGACGAGGAGTTGAACAAGCTCCTCTCCGGCGTTACCATCGCCCAGGGTGGTGTGCTGCCTAACATCCAGGCTGTGCTCCTGCCCAAAAAGACCGAGAAGAAGGCGTAAGGTGTCCCTTGTTATTTGCGGACATCTATCGCTTCGCTTCTCTAGCGGTTTTAGCCGGTGCGGTAAATATACGCCCGCGCTCTACCGTTACAAAAGGCCCTTTTAAGGGCCACAACATGATTCAGTGCCTAAAGTTTAGTTTCATGGCTTAACACATTATGGCGTCTGTCGGTTGATCGATCACTCACACATTATTAATTACGAAATGTACACGCTATGTAAACAAAGACAACTCAACTAGATGTTGCCGATTAAATAAATGAATAAATTTATATTACAATAAGACATAGGTTTTAAACCTTTATCGTCCGCCGGCAAAGTATGTCACGTTTTGTTGTTATCCGAAATGCTGAGGCTGGGGGGCTTTAGGTTGTTTAACACATGTGCTGTCTGTCTGTCTGTCTGTCTGTCTGTCTGTCTGTCTGTCTGTCTGTCTGTCTGCCTGTCTGCTGTCTATTTGTAATAATTTGATTATTTGCGGTTAGTAAGTAGTATACCTACGTCACATATAACTACACTAATGTATTATTGAAGTACGAAAAAAATAAATATTTTGAAGTACATTCTCAGTAAGGGATAACAACAATATCAAAACGCGCACGAAATCCCCACCACTACAACCGACGATTACGATACGCGTACGCGATTGGTCGAGATACCTCGACGCCGGTTCTCGGCATACGACCCCCTATTTACCGTCCACCGCATTAACAAAAAGCGTCGTTCTAAAAAATTCCTCCGACATTTACATCCGACCGCCGGAGCGGTGGACCCGGGCACTACCCCGGTCCCTACTACACCAGCCACAACTCGGATGACCACCAGACGCAAGCTGAACACGCCGTAGCCGGGCCCGGGGGGCCCGCTGCGGTGCGCCACTAGCTGTTCCAAGCAAGAGGGATATTAGCAGAACACGCCGTAGCCGGGCTAATGAGGCCCGCTGCGGTGCACCGTTTGCCGCATAGCCGAAACTAAAATAGACGGCAAAATTCGACCGTACCCATTGACATGGGACGAGAACCCGACACAGTCGTCAAAGCCAATGTGCGAACACGACAAAACACATCCCCATCACCAACGGGGTGTCGTTTAGCCATCAGTCAGTCAGTCATTCCTCCTAAAAAACTCCTGACTAGACTAACTAACTAGGACTTCACTCGCGACCGCTGCGTTGCACTATATACTAACTAACTAGACTAGAGTCGACGCCGCGACACCGCAGGGAACGCACGCGCTTTGTGTTTTCGCTCTCTAAATAATTCGCTATTATTTAGTAGTTCGATCCCTTAGTGATCCCACGCCCCCAGCAGTACTCGCGAGCTCGCCGCGCATTTTTTCTGTGTTACAGTCAGTGCGCGAAAGTGACGTCGACATGCCCGTCCAACATTCCCCGAGGAAGGAAAGGACGGCCGACGAAGTGTCAGTGGGGTCTGCCCAACCGACGCCAATGGCGGAGGGCAACCTGATACAGTTTGGTGACACCGAGGGCGTACCGGACAAGGGGATCCCTCGGCGCCTACCCAGGTCGGGCAGCTACACGGGCTCGGAGGACTCTCGTTCTTCCTTTGACGAGGAAAACGAGGGACCTCTAGATTTGTCTGTGGAGAAGTCCGACTCGGAATCAGGCTCCGAGGAATCCCCCAAAACCGCGGCTCCTGAGGACACGAAGCTGAATCGGGCCGCCATCACAGAACCACCACGTGGTGTTTTTACACCACGTGGTGATTCACTGCCACGCGACGAGGGGCAGGCCCAACAGCAGCCACCGACCGACGCCACCGCCACCCCGGCCGCCCCAACATCACGCCGCCACAAATCACCAAGACGTATAGTATCATCTCGTTTGCCTGCGCTAGGAATCGACCCCGCAACCTGGGTAGCGATACTAGAGAAACTCAACAGAGTCACTCTAGGATCACTCTCGGAGAGCGCGCTCGACCCCCTAGAGGCAGCTTTACTGCGCACCCTGCTGACGCACGGCCAAACCATGCGCCAGCAGAAGAGGCAGCGGGAGGAGGACAGTCCGACAGGACAGGAGGAGAAACGCGAATGCAATCGCATCTCCCCTGCGCCCCAAGGACCTCCTCCGCCCGCTGTCAACCCACAGCAGAAGAAAAAGGAGAGCCGCAGTCAACCAGCAGCGCCAAAGCAGCCAGACCCGCAACCGTCAACCTCGTACGCGGACACAACCAAGGTCAGACCTCCCCCTCCCACAGCTTCCAGCCGCAAGCAGCCAGCCACCAGCAAACCAGCCGCCGCACCGAAAATCCCCCAGATCCAGGCAGAAAAGCTCCCGAACTGGCCCCACCACCTTCAGGTGCTTAGGCACAAGCTAGGCTACTTGGCCAGATCTGAACACTACCTCGCAGGTATTCTTTTCTCCCCTAGGACAGGCGAGGAATACAGGGACGTGATGGAGTACCTCAGAGAAGCAAAAAAGAAGGATCCCACGATCCAATTCGGCACACGTCACGACAGAACGGAACTGCCGCTCAAGGCAGCCATCCGAGGCCTGCCACCAGACATCACCCCAGAAGCAGTCATCGAGGCCTGCGCCGCCAAAGGCTACAAGGTAGAGCACGCCAAGCTTATTTCCCCAGGTCGACGAAACGGCGGTAGCATCTTCTACGTACGGCTAGACGGGCCCGCCAGAGACAACAAAGGCTTCATGGAGATCACGACCCTGATGAACGTCACGGAAAAAATCTCCGTCGAGGCCTGGCGTGGCAAACCGGGACCCCCGCAATGCCACAAATGCCAGGGGTTCAACCACTCATCCATCGGCTGCGAACGCAACACAGTCTGCGTAAGTTGCGCCGAAAGGCACCCTTCCTCACAGTGCCAGCGCCCCAAGGACGAGCCACCAACCTGCGGACTATGCTGGGGTGACCACCCGGCAAACCATCGTCAGTGCCCAGTCTACCTAGACGAGCTCAGACGCTGGCGCTCGGGCGCCCACACCCACTACAACCGACGAGCAAACAGACGAGGACCTACCACGAGAGCATCGGTCAAACCGAACCTAGTTGTAGAGGCCTCCACAGGTTCCCTCATGGCACCCGCAAACCAGCCAAAACCCAGGTCAGCAGCCCAAAGGAAGCTACAGCAGCAGAGTCGCCAGGCAAAGCAGAGGACGCCACCAACCAACACCGAGCCCGCAGCAGCAGAGACGGCGCCCGCAACAAATGAGGTACCTTCCAGCGCTCTCCTCGCCGCCATCGAAGCAGCAATGTGCAAAACATTGGACGCCAAGCTCAACGCCCTACTGCCCACAGCAGTTAGCGCTGCAGTGGCCGCAGCGCTAGCAGAGCAGCAGCGGCAAACCCTGCCAAAATCAGGGTAAGTCCACCCAAACCTCTACAGCAGTAACGTCAGTTACTCGCAGCCACTCGACTCTAAAAGGCTTTACAGAGAAAGATTTAAGAGTTGTATATTGGAACGCGCAGACGCTCAACGGCAAGACCAACGAACTCCGCTGTTTCCTCCACAGCCAAGATGTCGACATCATGCTCATCAGCGAGACACGACTGTCACCGTCAAAATCCCTCAGACTCGGAGGGTACATTGTCTATCGTTTAGATCAGACGAATCCGAATCTAGGGACGGTGTGGAGAGGTCTCGCCATCATCATCAAGAGGACCATCATCCACCAACAGGTGGACTTACAACAGCAACCAACAGCATTCTCAGCACTTGGGGTAGATATAAAGCTTTCCGGGCAAGACCTGAGACTATTCGCCATTTACAGACCCAACGGAGACATCAGGAACGACGACGTCCGCCACGACATCCGCAGACTACTAGTGGACTCACCGATACCGACCATCCTGGCCGGTGACTTCAACGCCGAGCACGCAGCCTGGAACTCTTCTCTTAATTCCCAACCAGGTCGCCGCATCTACCAGATCGTGCAGGACTACGACCTCAACGTGGCGGGGCCCTACCAACCAACGCACTACTCCGATTCCAACCCCAGGACTGCCAGGGGGACCACAATTGACTTCGCGATCTCCCGCGGAGTTAACGCGCTCATGCGACACGAGGTATTTTACGATTTGCAGTCCGACCATCGAGCGGTGTTGCTGACCATCGCAGACCAGCCTACGACTGCCCGAGCCAGAGGACCCACCCACCGCTACAACTGGGAAACATTCTCAGAAGCCCTGGTAAATACACCCCGCACAGGTCCCGTCACAACCGCAGCAGAAGTCGACGCAGCAGCAGAGAAAATCACAAAAGACATCAAGAACGCGCTCAAATCGTCAGCATACACCATTCCTTTCACAGATAGACGCAAACCACTCCCACCCCACCTGCAAGCTATACTAGCGAAACTACGCTGGTATAGAAGGCAGTGGCGAGTGCTCAGGGTTCACACGGTCAAAGCCGAGTGCAACCGCCTCGAGCGCATACTCAGGGTAAAACTCAACGAGCACCGCGCCGAGAGCTGGGAGGCTCACATCGAGAGCATCACCGACGATTGCCCCTCTGTCCATAGGTTATGCAGGCAGCTGAGCACCGACCACCCTCCAATACATCCGCTAAAGGATGCCAACGGAGTCAACAGGTACGGAGCCAAGGACCGAGCGGAAATCTTCTCCCTCAGCCTTGAGCAACAATTCAGGCCGCATCCAATTTCAGATCCGCAGCACACAACAGATGTCTTACAGCACGTTCGAGACTACCTCAGCGTGCCAGTCCAGCCGCATGAAGACCCGCTTTTCTTCTCCCCCTCACAGGTCCGACGGACGATCAAGCTCCACTGCAACCCTAAAAAGGCACCGGGTCCCGACGAGATCCCAAACATGGCGCTCCGCCATCTGCCACTAAACTCCCTATCGGCAGTGGCTCGCCTGTTTAACGGGATCCTACGATCGGGACACTTCCCGACCATCTGGAAGACGGGACGAGTCATCCTCCTCCCCAAACCTGGTAAGGACAGAACGAGACCGGAAAACCACCGGCCCATCACGCTGCTTAACAACCTCTCAAAAGTATTTGAGAGGTTGCTACTTGTACACCTCCAGCCGCATGTCTCTCCCAGGTCCGAGCAATTCGGCTTCAGAGCAGAGCACTCCTCTACACTGCAGCTCACCCGAGTACTACACCACATGGGCGCATGCATCAACAAGAAGGAAAACACAGTAGCCGTTTTTCTCGACATGGAAAAGGCCTTCGATCGAGTATGGCACGAAGGTCTCGTATACAAGCTTTCTTTATCCACAGCACCCAGACGCATCGTGAAAGTGATAGCATCATTCCTGACCGAGCGACGCTTCCACGTCCAAGTGGAAGGCATGCTCTCACAGGACCGACCGATCATGGCAGGCGTCCCGCAAGGGAGCTGCCTTTCTCCCGCTTGCTACGCGCGCTACACCAACGACATCCCAGTCGTTGGTGCAGCACACCTAGCCTTATTCGCAGATGACGCCGCTTACTACACATCATCCATCAATCTAAAGCATGCAGTCAAGAAGATCCAACCGACGCTCGACGCCCTCCCTGACTGGCTCACCAAATGGAGGCTCGCAGTCAACGTGGACAAAACGCAAGCCATTATGATGGGTAACAAAAGAAAACTTCCCACCCCCCCAACTCTTCTAGGGCAGCAGCTGAGATGGACACCCACAGTGAAATACCTGGGGGTAACCATAGACAGGAGACTCACCATGGAGCAGCAAACGACCATAACGGTCCGCAAAGCCGCCATCGCTCGCAACAAGCTGCGACCAATTTTCACAAGTAAGCTACCACTGCGAACGAAACTAGGGATTTACAAAACCTACGTTCGTTCCCGTCTGACATACGCCGCCCCAGCTTGGTATACTTACTGTTCCAGAACAAACAAGGAGAAGCTGAGGAGGCAAGAGACCCAAGCACTGCGCACCATCGTCAAACCACCACGGACCATGCGCAACTCCACCATCGCCGACAACCTGAAGTGGCGCGGCCTAGCAGAGTTCATCGAGCGACTCTCAAGGATGATGTTCGATCGAGCGGACAACTCCGCTCACACACATCTACAAGACATCGCGCCACACTACATCCGACCGCCGGAGCGGTGGACCCGGGCACTACCCCGGTCCCTACTACACCAGCCACAACTCGGATGACCACCAGACGCAAGCTGAACACGCCGTAGCCGGGCCCGGGGGGCCCGCTGCGGTGCGCCACTAGCTGTTCCAAGCAAGAGGGATATTAGCAGAACACGCCGTAGCCGGGCTAATGAGGCCCGCTGCGGTGCACCGTTTGCCGCATAGCCGAAACTAAAATAGACGGCAAAATTCGACCGTACCCATTGACATGGGACGAGAACCCGACACAGTCGTCAAAGCCAATGTGCGAACACGACAAAACACATCCCCATCACCAACGGGGTGTCGTTTAGCCATCAGTCAGCAGTTCCTCACTATTTCCAGTTCGTCTCTCGTACTGTAAACAACTCTATCTACTACAATGCCACCCAAGACTAGCGGAAAGGCTGCCAAGAAGTCTGGCAAGGCCCAGAAGAACATCTCCAAGTCCGATTCTAAGGGCAAGAAGCGTAAGAACAAGAGGAAGGAATCTTACGCCATCTACATCTACAAGGTGCTCAAGCAGGTCCACCCCGATACCGGAATCTCCAGCAAGGCCATGTCTATCATGAACTCGTTCGTGAACGACATCTTCGAGCGCATCGCCGCCGAAGCCTCTCGCCTTGCTCACTACAACAAGAGGTCCACGATCACCAGCAGGGAGGTGCAGACCTCCGTGAGGCTGTTGCTGCCCGGAGAGCTCGCCAAGCACGCCGTCAGTGAAGGCACCAAGGCCGTCACCAAGTACACCAGCTCCAAGTAAGCGTTGTCCGTCCCTCGAATTGCGACCCTTGACGTTATATATCTTCATAGGTATATAATGTTAGGTTAGCTACGAAACGGCGCGCCGATCGGAGTGTGGTACCAAAAAGGCCCTTTTAAGGGCCACAAATACGTTCTGAATAGTACAATAAACAGTTTCTGCCTTTTCGCAAGGTGTCTATCGGTCAATCAATCAAATTGATATGGTTTATTGAAATCTTCTATCTAAAAATATTATAAAGAAGAGAAAACATAAATATCTAGAGAACGACTGTGACCCGTGCGATATTTAAATGAAATGAAAATAAAAAATATAAGTAAGTAATACAATTGTAGTTGACGTATCTCGTAATATTGAGTAAAGTTACGTTTTGTTTTGTATAGATAATTGAAATCTTATATCTAAAATTATTAAAAAGAAAATGTATGTACAGAACTATTATGAGATAGTTAGTTATATTATAATCTAATCAGACCAAACCTAACTTTTTTTGATTAGGAATATATATATAGTTTTTGGAATAGTTGGGTTTGGTAGGTTGGTCTAATTATTATTACATTATACATAGTTAGTTAGGTTAGAAATAGTTAGGTTAGAGAGAGTTAGGTTAGGTCTGACTGATTATTAGATTGTACAGAGTTAGGTTAGAAATAGTTAGGTTAGAGAGAGTTAGGTTAGGTTAGGTCTGACTGATTATTAGATTGTACAGAGTTAGGTTAGGAATAGTTAGGTTAGAAAGAGTTAGGTTTAGTTTGATTATAAATTTATATGACTTAACATAGGTAGGTACTTTTGTCGATATTATTGTTTTCTGTCGGATCGGGGTTTCGTTTCGTTGGACAGAGGGGACGGGGCGATAGTATTCTCGATACCTATACCCCTCTCGCTCACACGCGCTCACGCGCCTATAAATAACGGGGTCGACGAAAAATTCGTTTATTCTCGCTCGTGACTCGTTGTCGTAACGTACGCACGCACGTGTTTAATATTTTCTCGCAATGGCTCGTACCAAGCAGACCGCTCGTAAATCCACCGGTGGTAAAGCACCCCGCAAACAGCTCGCCACCAAGGCGGCTCGCAAGAGCGCCCCGGCCACCGGTGGCGTCAAGAAGCCCCATCGCTACCGTCCCGGGACCGTCGCCCTCCGTGAGATCCGTCGTTACCAGAAGAGCACCGAGCTCTTGATCCGCAAGCTGCCCTTCCAGCGTCTCGTGCGTGAAATCGCCCAGGACTTCAAGACCGACCTGCGCTTCCAGAGCTCGGCCGTCATGGCTCTCCAGGAGGCCAGCGAGGCTTATCTGGTCGGTCTCTTTGAGGACACCAACCTGTGCGCCATCCACGCCAAGCGTGTCACCATCATGCCCAAGGACATCCAGCTGGCCCGCAGGATCCGCGGTGAACGCGCCTAAGCTGTTGATGCTCAATCAGAACATCACCTATCGCCGTTTGCGCTGACGCAACTGGCATATTAATATCAAATATTTGATATTATTTGTGCCTCGCGTTTTGCGTCTTGACAATGCGAATGTGATGATCACATCAAAAGGCCCTTTTAAGGGCCACACACGATTCGAAATATTATAATAGTTTCTACGATTAACACTTGCGTCAATCAATCAATCAATCAATTTAATTAGTTAGTTAGTTATTGACACAAATATAATATGCGTGCATGTGCATAAATAGTAAGGTATCTCTTATTGGTTGGACAAACATGCTCAATCAAAATCTTTTTACAACGAATGCTAATTTACATTTCGTTATTATAGACCTACAACGCCATCGCTCTGCACGTTATAGGACCGATGTCCTTTATTTATAATGAGAATTAGACGACTGACTAAGATGTCAGATATCAATTCTTTGAATTAAGTAGATGTGTTTGAAATTTGTCTATACTACCGATTTCAATATATAGATACAATGTGTAGGTATATAAACATGTAATATTCGTATTGTAAGTGCACGATTAATATAATATAAAGAAATCTAGATTGAATTAGTTAGTTAGTTAGTTAATTGGTTGGTTGGTTAGTTGGTAAGTAAGTTGTTACGTTGATGAATATCCCCTTTGTGTGTCCTATATATTTAAATGCATGATTTTATGTAACACATTTAGCGCCTATTATTTATTAATTCATTTATTAGTTGTCATTTACAAAAGTTTCATGTTATTTACTAAATTCGGTAAGTGAGTAAAGTCAAATATATCTCTCTCCCCGTCCCCCGTCTCCCCGCACTGGGGTAAAACGTATAAATATCGCGTCTGTACTGTCGCCCAGTTTACGCTCCAAAGCTCAGTGCATGGAGCCCCTGCCAGGTTCAAAAAAAAAAAAAAAAAAAAAAAGTCGCCCAGTTATTCCACTCGTGTCGACGCGCGCCGCAAGTCGTGTGTCGTGTTGTGTGTTCCGTTCGAGAGATATCTTTAACTTTAACAAGTCGCCATGACCGGTCGCGGTAAGGGAGGAAAAGGTCTGGGGAAAGGAGGAGCCAAGCGCCACAGGAAGGTGCTCCGTGATAACATCCAGGGCATCACCAAGCCCGCTATCCGTCGTCTGGCTCGCAGGGGTGGCGTCAAGCGTATCTCCGGTCTGATCTACGAGGAGACCCGCGGCGTGCTCAAGGTGTTCCTTGAGAACGTCATCCGTGACGCCGTCACCTACACCGAGCACGCCAAGAGGAAGACGGTCACCGCCATGGACGTCGTCTATGCTCTGAAGCGTCAGGGCCGCACCCTCTACGGTTTCGGAGGTTAAGCGCGCCATTCGTCGCGTCGCATCGCGTCCTATGTCGTCTTTTGGCGTCTGGACGCGATCGCGATTAACAAAAAAAAGGCCCTTTTAAGGGCCGCATATCATTCTACAATACACACACACTAATTGTGTACGGTTTCTATACATACACGGACAGACAATCGAATCAATCAAATAAACAAACCAACCAACCATAACATACTTTACTACTTAACTTACCCCGATATTCTTATTCGATGACGGCTGGCTGGCTGGCTGGCTGGCTGGCTGGCTGGCTGGCTGGCTGGCTGGCTGGCTGGCTGGCTAGTAGCTGTATAATCGACGTACACGTACGACGTACACTCGATGATGTGTCTCTGCATCTACCCCCCCTGAAATAGTACAAATAAAAAGACATTTACACATTTTTATTATAGCAGGGTCCACAATGCGCACTCTCTTTCACGAGATACCGAGATATATCACGATTACGTATACCTAATAAATATTACGATATAATAAATAAATGTAGGTGCGAATTTTGAGAATATATATACAATCATTTCATCCATTGTTTTTGTCAGACATTATGACCGGCCACGATGCGATATTGTATTTTATATTCATTCTACTCTATCTCTATTATATTCGATTTGATTTGATCCGATTCAACGTCTGCCCGTGTGTGTATGTATGTATGTGTGTGTGTGTGTGTGTGTGTGTTTGTGCGCTGCGCTTGCTTGCGTATCCAGAAACAATAATAATAATTCATTCATCTCTCTTCATCATTCATCATCACCATCATCATCATCATCATCTTCCTCCTTCTCCCATCCCGACTTCCCGACTCTCTAATTAACTTACCTTACAAGACATTATAGGTACCTACCTACCTACCTACCTATCTACGTACCTACCACCGTCACACTCTCACGCATAAATAAATAACCTGACTCGACCTGTCCTCAGATAAGTTATTGTTATTTTACATACCTACGAGTATATAAAGTTTAAGCGAATTCGCAAATAGTGCATATCCTGGATCCTGGACAGACACACCTACAATCCCCTCCGCCACTACTCGCCAGGTACTACTCCCCGCTAATAACCTACTACTAAGTGGGGGTACAAAAATGTAGATAAATTGTCATATTAATTTTATTTGTTTACAGTTACAGTTTACCCGTTTGCTAATTAATATCAAAACTGGCAGTTGTGTGTGTGGTGGTGTGACTCGGAGCGCAGTGTGTTTACATATATATTATATGTAGGTAAGTAAGTTAATTGGTAATTTGATTTTTTTTTTATATTACAATTATAAAAAATCAAATTACCAATATGTGTGTGCAATGTGGCTTACTCAGACTCGTCTGCATGGCAGAACGCTAGTTCGCTCGCGTCGGGTGTCGTGAAGAAGAGTGAGTGAGTTCAACTTTAATAAATTACAACGCGTAGACTTATAATGCAATATAATCATAATATAGACGTTACAAATAAAAAATCATTATAAATTATTATCAATAACTTTACCTATAACGTTTAACATCGGTACCAGCAGATACATCAAACCGTCCAACGTAGGCAGTCAAAGTCGCGGTCCGGCTGTTTTACGACGGCGAAGACAACGGGTCCAAATATAATTATTACAATAATTTTCTAATGATGTTAATGTGTCACATCCATCTATGGTATCTTCGCTTTTAATTGGAGACCGCGTAATACAGTTATATATGTTTTTAAATAAGAAAAATAACATTTTAAACTGGCCCGAGGTGTCCGCAACGTATAATACCAAAAGTAAACTTCTCTCATTCGTTAACCGACTTTTAAAACGCTGAAACTCTTATTAAAATTGATATGTCAACTCATAAAGAATGCGATTGTGTAATTTTTATTACAAACTTTACATTATAATTCAGTATAAATTGAGTTTAATCATAAACGAGTAAGTGAAAAGTTGGAAGTGTTATTACGAGAAAACGTCCCGCGACACAAGGGGCTTCGTCACTGTAAAGCCGGAGACTTTATATAAATAGTGGCGCCCTCCGCCGACCGATACTTAGTACTAGCCTGCGCAGCGCTCCGCTTACACGCGTCCGCTGCTCTCACTCGTGCAATTTAATCTCTCGAATTATTTCTTTTTTCGGTTTTATTTAACCAACACCAGTAAGATGGCAGACACCGCTGTTGCTGAAAACGCTCCCGCCCCGGCGACGCCCGCGAAGAAGCCGAAAGCGTCCGCCTCCGCTGGCGCTAAGAAGCCAAAGGCGAAGCCCACTCATCCTAAGACTTCCGAGATGGTCAACAGCGCCATTAAGGAGTTGAAGGAGAGGAGCGGTTCATCCCTGCAGGCTATCAAGAAATACATCGCCGCCCAGTACAAGGTTGACGCCGAGAAGCTCGCGCCGTTCATCAGAAAATATCTGAAGAGCGCCGTGGAATCGGGTGCCCTGATTCAGACTAAAGGCAAGGGCGCGTCCGGTTCGTTCAAACTGGAGTCCAAGTCGTCGGGCGCCGGCAAGAAACCCGCCGCTGCCAAGAAGTCCAGTGCGAAATCTTCAGTGGCCGCGAAGAAGCCCGCCGCCGCTAGACCGGCGAAGGCAAAGAAGGCCGCCGCGTCCCCGGCTAAACCTAAAGCCGCCACAAAGGACAAGAAGGCAGCAGCCGCCAAGAAGAAGCCGGCAGCCAAGAAGCCCTCCACACCCGCCAAGAAGGCCGCGCCTAAGGCTAAGAAGACCGCGAAACCGCCAACCAAGAAGCCTAAAGCCCCCAAGCCCAAGAAGGCCGCTGCCGCTCCCAAGGCTAAGCCCGCCGCGAAGAAGGCTGCCTCCAAGAAGTAAGACTTCGGCGCGCTTTTGTGTTGCCGTCCTTACATCGTCGGTCGCGATTGTTGTGGTTGTTGCGCAGGGGAGGATGGATGATGACGATGATGATCAATTATTGTTGTTGTCACCTCTTCTCGCATCCGCAATTCATACGCCTGTGCGCGTTTACAGCACACCAAAAAGCCCTTTTAAGGGCTAACATACGTATTCAATGGTTAAAACACACGCCTCTGTTTTGTTGAATATACACACGGACGTACGATCGGATCAATCAATAAATTGATAAATAAATAATAAAATCAGTCAGTCAGTCAGTGACACACCTCGTAACACACATAACATTCAATTGAATGAAATATTATATGAAATGGTAACAACAATATTGAAGTCGCCTAAATACAGACGGAACGTGCGAACTATAGATAATTATAACTATTTTGTTCATACAAATAGAGATAGCCCGTTAATTAGCTAGCTTACGTCTTATTCGTCCACCGACGGCACCGACGGTGCCGACTAAATGTTTTAAGAAAAACACAAACACAATACAATATATTGTCTGTATACGATCTTCGGACGTGTTAGGTCTGATGAAGATTAATAAAATAAACTACACAATAAGTAACGAGATTGGATATATTTTTCAAATTAATTATTATCATATCTATATATCGATTTCATAAAATTGTTTGTTTATTATTATTATATCTCTATCTCTTTCGCACAAAAGTGTCGCAGTTTCGAAATGAACGTGATTGGTCGATCGCCCTCGGGTAGTCTCCGCGCGCAATATCCCCACTATACGCGTACACTGAGAACATTTAAATAGCGGGGATCAGTCGTCGAATTTTTTAATAGCATTCGTGCTGTGAGCGCATCTCGTTGTCTTTGTAAACTTTCATTCAAATCTCAACAAACATGTCTGGACGCGGCAAAGGTGGCAAGGTTAAGGGAAAGGCAAAGTCCCGTTCTAACCGTGCAGGACTTCAGTTCCCCGTCGGCCGTATCCACAGGCTGCTACGTAAGGGCAACTACGCCGAGCGCGTCGGTGCCGGTGCCCCGGTGTACCTGGCCGCCGTCATGGAGTATCTGGCTGCTGAGGTTCTCGAGTTGGCCGGCAACGCCGCCCGCGACAACAAGAAGACCAGGATCATCCCTAGACATCTCCAGCTGGCGATCCGCAACGACGAGGAGTTGAACAAGCTCCTCTCCGGCGTTACCATCGCCCAGGGTGGTGTGCTGCCTAACATCCAGGCTGTGCTCCTGCCCAAAAAGACCGAGAAGAAGGCGTAAGGTGTCCCTTGTTATTTGCGGACATCTATCGCTTCGCTTCTCTAGCGGTTTTAGCCGGTGCGGTAAATATACGCCCGCGCTCTACCGTTACAAAAGGCCCTTTTAAGGGCCACAACATGATTCAGTGCCTAAAGTTTAGTTTCATGGCTTAACACATTATGGCGTCTGTCGGTTGATCGATCACTCACACATTATTAATTACGAAATGTACACGCTATGTAAACAAAGACAACTCAACTAGATGTTGCCGATTAAATAAATGAATAAATTTATATTACAATAAGACATAGGTTTTAAACCTTTATCGTCCGCCGGCAAAGTATGTCACGTTTTGTTGTTATCCGAAATGCTGAGGCTGGGGGGCTTTAGGTTGTTTAACACATGTGCTGTCTGTCTGTCTGTCTGTCTGTCTGTCTGTCTGTCTGTCTGTCTGTCTGTCTGCCTGTCTGCTGTCTATTTGTAATAATTTGATTATTTGCGGTTAGTAAGTAGTATACCTACGTCACATATAACTACACTAATGTATTATTGAAGTACGAAAAAAATAAATATTTTGAAGTACATTCTCAGTAAGGGATAACAACAATATCAAAACGCGCACGAAATCCCCACCACTACAACCGACGATTACGATACGCGTACGCGATTGGTCGAGATACCTCGACGCCGGTTCTCGGCATACGACCCCCTATTTACCGTCCACCGCATTAACAAAAAGCGTCGTTCTAAAAAATTCCTCACTACACTAGACTAACTAACTAGGACTTCACTCGCGACCGCTGCGTTGCACTATATACTAACTAACTAGACTAGAGTCGACGCCGCGACACCGCAGGGAACGCACGCGCTTTGTGTTTTCGCTCTCTAAATAATTCGCTATTATTTAGTAGTTCGATCCCTTAGTGATCCCACGCCCCCAGCAGTACTCGCGAGCTCGCCGCGCATTTTTTCTGTGTTACAGTCAGTGCGCGAAAGTGACGTCGACATGCCCGTCCAACATTCCCCGAGGAAGGAAAGGACGGCCGACGAAGTGTCAGTGGGGTCTGCCCAACCGACGCCAATGGCGGAGGGCAACCTGATACAGTTTGGTGACACCGAGGGCGTACCGGACAAGGGGATCCCTCGGCGCCTACCCAGGTCGGGCAGCTACACGGGCTCGGAGGACTCTCGTTCTTCCTTTGACGAGGAAAACGAGGGACCTCTAGATTTGTCTGTGGAGAAGTCCGACTCGGAATCAGGCTCCGAGGAATCCCCCAAAACCGCGGCTCCTGAGGACACGAAGCTGAATCGGGCCGCCATCACAGAACCACCACGTGGTGTTTTTACACCACGTGGTGATTCACTGCCACGCGACGAGGGGCAGGCCCAACAGCAGCCACCGACCGACGCCACCGCCACCCCGGCCGCCCCAACATCACGCCGCCACAAATCACCAAGACGTATAGTATCATCTCGTTTGCCTGCGCTAGGAATCGACCCCGCAACCTGGGTAGCGATACTAGAGAAACTCAACAGAGTCACTCTAGGATCACTCTCGGAGAGCGCGCTCGACCCCCTAGAGGCAGCTTTACTGCGCACCCTGCTGACGCACGGCCAAACCATGCGCCAGCAGAAGAGGCAGCGGGAGGAGGACAGTCCGACAGGACAGGAGGAGAAACGCGAATGCAATCGCATCTCCCCTGCGCCCCAAGGACCTCCTCCGCCCGCTGTCAACCCACAGCAGAAGAAAAAGGAGAGCCGCAGTCAACCAGCAGCGCCAAAGCAGCCAGACCCGCAACCGTCAACCTCGTACGCGGACACAACCAAGGTCAGACCTCCCCCTCCCACAGCTTCCAGCCGCAAGCAGCCAGCCACCAGCAAACCAGCCGCCGCACCGAAAATCCCCCAGATCCAGGCAGAAAAGCTCCCGAACTGGCCCCACCACCTTCAGGTGCTTAGGCACAAGCTAGGCTACTTGGCCAGATCTGAACACTACCTCGCAGGTATTCTTTTCTCCCCTAGGACAGGCGAGGAATACAGGGACGTGATGGAGTACCTCAGAGAAGCAAAAAAGAAGGATCCCACGATCCAATTCGGCACACGTCACGACAGAACGGAACTGCCGCTCAAGGCAGCCATCCGAGGCCTGCCACCAGACATCACCCCAGAAGCAGTCATCGAGGCCTGCGCCGCCAAAGGCTACAAGGTAGAGCACGCCAAGCTTATTTCCCCAGGTCGACGAAACGGCGGTAGCATCTTCTACGTACGGCTAGACGGGCCCGCCAGAGACAACAAAGGCTTCATGGAGATCACGACCCTGATGAACGTCACGGAAAAAATCTCCGTCGAGGCCTGGCGTGGCAAACCGGGACCCCCGCAATGCCACAAATGCCAGGGGTTCAACCACTCATCCATCGGCTGCGAACGCAACACAGTCTGCGTAAGTTGCGCCGAAAGGCACCCTTCCTCACAGTGCCAGCGCCCCAAGGACGAGCCACCAACCTGCGGACTATGCTGGGGTGACCACCCGGCAAACCATCGTCAGTGCCCAGTCTACCTAGACGAGCTCAGACGCTGGCGCTCGGGCGCCCACACCCACTACAACCGACGAGCAAACAGACGAGGACCTACCACGAGAGCATCGGTCAAACCGAACCTAGTTGTAGAGGCCTCCACAGGTTCCCTCATGGCACCCGCAAACCAGCCAAAACCCAGGTCAGCAGCCCAAAGGAAGCTACAGCAGCAGAGTCGCCAGGCAAAGCAGAGGACGCCACCAACCAACACCGAGCCCGCAGCAGCAGAGACGGCGCCCGCAACAAATGAGGTACCTTCCAGCGCTCTCCTCGCCGCCATCGAAGCAGCAATGTGCAAAACATTGGACGCCAAGCTCAACGCCCTACTGCCCACAGCAGTTAGCGCTGCAGTGGCCGCAGCGCTAGCAGAGCAGCAGCGGCAAACCCTGCCAAAATCAGGGTAAGTCCACCCAAACCTCTACAGCAGTAACGTCAGTTACTCGCAGCCACTCGACTCTAAAAGGCTTTACAGAGAAAGATTTAAGAGTTGTATATTGGAACGCGCAGACGCTCAACGGCAAGACCAACGAACTCCGCTGTTTCCTCCACAGCCAAGATGTCGACATCATGCTCATCAGCGAGACACGACTGTCACCGTCAAAATCCCTCAGACTCGGAGGGTACATTGTCTATCGTTTAGATCAGACGAATCCGAATCTAGGGACGGTGTGGAGAGGTCTCGCCATCATCATCAAGAGGACCATCATCCACCAACAGGTGGACTTACAACAGCAACCAACAGCATTCTCAGCACTTGGGGTAGATATAAAGCTTTCCGGGCAAGACCTGAGACTATTCGCCATTTACAGACCCAACGGAGACATCAGAAACGACGACGTCCGCCACGACATCCGCAGACTACTAGTGGACTCACCGATACCGACCATCCTGGCCGGTGACTTCAACGCCGAGCACGCAGCCTGGAACTCTTCTCTTAATTCCCAACCAGGTCGCCGCATCTACCAGATCGTGCAGGACTACGACCTCAACGTGGCGGGGCCCTACCAACCAACGCACTACTCCGATTCCAACCCCAGGACTGCCAGGGGGACCACAATTGACTTCGCGATCTCCCGCGGAGTTAACGCGCTCATGCGACACGAGGTATTTTACGATTTGCAGTCCGACCATCGAGCGGTGTTGCTGACCATCGCAGACCAGCCTACGACTGCCCGAGCCAGAGGACCCACCCACCGCTACAACTGGGAAACATTCTCAGAAGCCCTGGTAAATACACCCCGCACAGGTCCCGTCACAACCGCAGCAGAAGTCGACGCAGCAGCAGAGAAAATCACAAAAGACATCAAGAACGCGCTCAAATCGTCAGCATACACCATTCCTTTCACAGATAGACGCAAACCACTCCCACCCCACCTGCAAGCTATACTAGCGAAACTACGCTGGTATAGAAGGCAGTGGCGAGTGCTCAGGGTTCACACGGTCAAAGCCGAGTGCAACCGCCTCGAGCGCATACTCAGGGTAAAACTCAACGAGCACCGCGCCGAGAGCTGGGAGGCTCACATCGAGAGCATCACCGACGATTGCCCCTCTGTCCATAGGTTATGCAGGCAGCTGAGCACCGACCACCCTCCAATACATCCGCTAAAGGATGCCAACGGAGTCAACAGGTACGGAGCCAAGGACCGAGCGGAAATCTTCTCCCTCAGCCTTGAGCAACAATTCAGGCCGCATCCAATTTCAGATCCGCAGCACACAACAGATGTCTTACAGCACGTTCGAGACTACCTCAGCGTGCCAGTCCAGCCGCATGAAGACCCGCTTTTCTTCTCCCCCTCACAGGTCCGACGGACGATCAAGCTCCACTGCAACCCTAAAAAGGCACCGGGTCCCGACGAGATCCCAAACATGGCGCTCCGCCATCTGCCACTAAACTCCCTATCGGCAGTGGCTCGCCTGTTTAACGGGATCCTACGATCGGGACACTTCCCGACCATCTGGAAGACGGGACGAGTCATCCTCCTCCCCAAACCTGGTAAGGACAGAACGAGACCGGAAAACCACCGGCCCATCACGCTGCTTAACAACCTCTCAAAAGTATTTGAGAGGTTGCTACTTGTACACCTCCAGCCGCATGTCTCTCCCAGGTCCGAGCAATTCGGCTTCAGAGCAGAGCACTCCTCTACACTGCAGCTCACCCGAGTACTACACCACATGGGCGCATGCATCAACAAGAAGGAAAACACAGTAGCCGTTTTTCTCGACATGGAAAAGGCCTTCGATCGAGTATGGCACGAAGGTCTCGTATACAAGCTTTCTTTATCCACAGCACCCAGACGCATCGTGAAAGTGATAGCATCATTCCTGACCGAGCGACGCTTCCACGTCCAAGTGGAAGGCATGCTCTCACAGGACCGACCGATCATGGCAGGCGTCCCGCAAGGGAGCTGCCTTTCTCCCGCTTGCTACGCGCGCTACACCAACGACATCCCAGTCGTTGGTGCAGCACACCTAGCCTTATTCGCAGATGACGCCGCTTACTACACATCATCCATCAATCTAAAGCATGCAGTCAAGAAGATCCAACCGACGCTCGACGCCCTCCCTGACTGGCTCACCAAATGGAGGCTCGCAGTCAACGTGGACAAAACGCAAGCCATTATGATGGGTAACAAAAGAAAACTTCCCACCCCCCCAACTCTTCTAGGGCAGCAGCTGAGATGGACACCCACAGTGAAATACCTGGGGGTAACCATAGACAGGAGACTCACCATGGAGCAGCAAACGACCATAACGGTCCGCAAAGCCGCCATCGCTCGCAACAAGCTGCGACCAATTTTCACAAGTAAGCTACCACTGCGAACGAAACTAGGGATTTACAAAACCTACGTTCGTTCCCGTCTGACATACGCCGCCCCAGCTTGGTATACTTACTGTTCCAGAACAAACAAGGAGAAGCTGAGGAGGCAAGAGACCCAAGCACTGCGCACCATCGTCAAACCACCACGGACCATGCGCAACTCCACCATCGCCGACAACCTGAAGTGGCGCGGCCTAGCAGAGTTCATCGAGCGACTCTCAAGGATGATGTTCGATCGAGCGGACAACTCCGCTCACACACATCTACAAGACATCGCGCCACACTACATCCGACCGCCGGAGCGGTGGACCCGGGCACTACCCCGGTCCCTACTACACCAGCCACAACTCGGATGACCACCAGACGCAAGCTGAACACGCCGTAGCCGGGCCCGGGGGGCCCGCTGCGGTGCGCCACTAGCTGTTCCAAGCAAGAGGGATATTAGCAGAACACGCCGTAGCCGGGCTAATGAGGCCCGCTGCGGTGCACCGTTTGCCGCATAGCCGAAACTAAAATAGACGGCAAAATTCGACCGTACCCATTGACATGGGACGAGAACCCGACACAGTCGTCAAAGCCAATGTGCGAACACGACAAAACACATCCCCATCACCAACGGGGTGTCGTTTAGCCATCAGTCATTCCTCACTATTTCCAGTTCGTCTCTCGTACTGTAAACAACTCTATCTACTACAATGCCACCCAAGACTAGCGGAAAGGCTGCCAAGAAGTCTGGCAAGGCCCAGAAGAACATCTCCAAGTCCGATTCTAAGGGCAAGAAGCGTAAGAACAAGAGGAAGGAATCTTACGCCATCTACATCTACAAGGTGCTCAAGCAGGTCCACCCCGATACCGGAATCTCCAGCAAGGCCATGTCTATCATGAACTCGTTCGTGAACGACATCTTCGAGCGCATCGCCGCCGAAGCCTCTCGCCTTGCTCACTACAACAAGAGGTCCACGATCACCAGCAGGGAGGTGCAGACCTCCGTGAGGCTGTTGCTGCCCGGAGAGCTCGCCAAGCACGCCGTCAGTGAAGGCACCAAGGCCGTCACCAAGTACACCAGCTCCAAGTAAGCGTTGTCCGTCCCTCGAATTGCGACCCTTGACGTTATATATCTTCATAGGTATATAATGTTAGGTTAGCTACGAAACGGCGCGCCGATCGGAGTGTGGTACCAAAAAGGCCCTTTTAAGGGCCACAAATACGTTCTGAATAGTACAATAAACAGTTTCTGCCTTTTCGCAAGGTGTCTATCGGTCAATCAATCAAATTGATATGGTTTATTGAAATCTTCTATCTAAAAATATTATAAAGAAGAGAAAACATAAATATCTAGAGAACGACTGTGACCCGTGCGATATTTAAATGAAATGAAAATAAAAAATATAAGTAAGTAATACAATTGTAGTTGACGTATCTCGTAATATTGAGTAAAGTTACGTTTTGTTTTGTATAGATAATTGAAATCTTATATCTAAAATTATTAAAAAGAAAATGTATGTACAGAACTATTATGAGATAGTTAGTTATATTATAATCTAATCAGACCAAACCTAACTTTTTTTGATTAGGAATATATATATAGTTTTTGGAATAGTTGGGTTTGGTAGGTTGGTCTAATTATTATTACATTATACATAGTTAGTTAGGTTAGAAATAGTTAGGTTAGAGAGAGTTAGGTTAGGTCTGACTGATTATTAGATTGTACAGAGTTAGGTTAGAAATAGTTAGGTTAGAGAGAGTTAGGTTAGGTTAGGTCTGACTGATTATTAGATTGTACAGAGTTAGGTTAGGAATAGTTAGGTTAGAAAGAGTTAGGTTTAGTTTGATTATAAATTTATATGACTTAACATAGGTAGGTACTTTTGTCGATATTATTGTTTTCTGTCGGATCGGGGTTTCGTTTCGTTGGACAGAGGGGACGGGGCGATAGTATTCTCGATACCTATACCCCTCTCGCTCACACGCGCTCACGCGCCTATAAATAACGGGGTCGACGAAAAATTCGTTTATTCTCGCTCGTGACTCGTTGTCGTAACGTACGCACGCACGTGTTTAATATTTTCTCGCAATGGCTCGTACCAAGCAGACCGCTCGTAAATCCACCGGTGGTAAAGCACCCCGCAAACAGCTCGCCACCAAGGCGGCTCGCAAGAGCGCCCCGGCCACCGGTGGCGTCAAGAAGCCCCATCGCTACCGTCCCGGGACCGTCGCCCTCCGTGAGATCCGTCGTTACCAGAAGAGCACCGAGCTCTTGATCCGCAAGCTGCCCTTCCAGCGTCTCGTGCGTGAAATCGCCCAGGACTTCAAGACCGACCTGCGCTTCCAGAGCTCGGCCGTCATGGCTCTCCAGGAGGCCAGCGAGGCTTATCTGGTCGGTCTCTTTGAGGACACCAACCTGTGCGCCATCCACGCCAAGCGTGTCACCATCATGCCCAAGGACATCCAGCTGGCCCGCAGGATCCGCGGTGAACGCGCCTAAGCTGTTGATGCTCAATCAGAACATCACCTATCGCCGTTTGCGCTGACGCAACTGGCATATTAATATCAAATATTTGATATTATTTGTGCCTCGCGTTTTGCGTCTTGACAATGCGAATGTGATGATCACATCAAAAGGCCCTTTTAAGGGCCACACACGATTCGAAATATTATAATAGTTTCTACGATTAACACTTGCGTCAATCAATCAATCAATCAATTTAATTAGTTAGTTAGTTATTGACACAAATATAATATGCGTGCATGTGCATAAATAGTAAGGTATCTCTTATTGGTTGGACAAACATGCTCAATCAAAATCTTTTTACAACGAATGCTAATTTACATTTCGTTATTATAGACCTACAACGCCATCGCTCTGCACGTTATAGGACCGATGTCCTTTATTTATAATGAGAATTAGACGACTGACTAAGATGTCAGATATCAATTCTTTGAATTAAGTAGATGTGTTTGAAATTTGTCTATACTACCGATTTCAATATATAGATACAATGTGTAGGTATATAAACATGTAATATTCGTATTGTAAGTGCACGATTAATATAATATAAAGAAATCTAGATTGAATTAGTTAGTTAGTTAGTTAATTGGTTGGTTGGTTAGTTGGTAAGTAAGTTGTTACGTTGATGAATATCCCCTTTGTGTGTCCTATATATTTAAATGCATGATTTTATGTAACACATTTAGCGCCTATTATTTATTAATTCATTTATTAGTTGTCATTTACAAAAGTTTCATGTTATTTACTAAATTCGGTAAGTGAGTAAAGTCAAATATATCTCTCTCCCCGTCCCCCGTCTCCCCGCACTGGGGTAAAACGTATAAATATCGCGTCTGTACTGTCGCCCAGTTATTCCACTCGTGTCGACGCGCGCCGCAAGTCGTGTGTCGTGTTGTGTGTTCCGTTCGAGAGATATCTTTAACTTTAACAAGTCGCCATGACCGGTCGCGGTAAGGGAGGAAAAGGTCTGGGGAAAGGAGGAGCCAAGCGCCACAGGAAGGTGCTCCGTGATAACATCCAGGGCATCACCAAGCCCGCTATCCGTCGTCTGGCTCGCAGGGGTGGCGTCAAGCGTATCTCCGGTCTGATCTACGAGGAGACCCGCGGCGTGCTCAAGGTGTTCCTTGAGAACGTCATCCGTGACGCCGTCACCTACACCGAGCACGCCAAGAGGAAGACGGTCACCGCCATGGACGTCGTCTATGCTCTGAAGCGTCAGGGCCGCACCCTCTACGGTTTCGGAGGTTAAGCGCGCCATTCGTCGCGTCGCATCGCGTCCTATGTCGTCTTTTGGCGTCTGGACGCGATCGCGATTAACAAAAAAAAGGCCCTTTTAAGGGCCGCATATCATTCTACAATACACACACACTAATTGTGTACGGTTTCTATACATACACGGACAGACAATCGAATCAATCAAATAAACAAACCAACCAACCATAACATACTTTACTACTTAACTTACCCCGATATTCTTATTCGATGACGGCTGGCTGGCTGGCTGGCTGGCTGGCTGGCTGGCTGGCTGGCTGGCTGGCTGGCTGGCTGGCTAGTAGCTGTATAATCGACGTACACGTACGACGTACACTCGATGATGTGTCTCTGCATCTACCCCCCCTGAAATAGTACAAATAAAAAGACATTTACACATTTTTATTATAGCAGGGTCCACAATGCGCACTCTCTTTCACGAGATACCGAGATATATCACGATTACGTATACCTAATAAATATTACGATATAATAAATAAATGTAGGTGCGAATTTTGAGAATATATATACAATCATTTCATCCATTGTTTTTGTCAGACATTATGACCGGCCACGATGCGATATTGTATTTTATATTCATTCTACTCTATCTCTATTATATTCGATTTGATTTGATCCGATTCAACGTCTGCCCGTGTGTGTATGTATGTATGTGTGTGTGTGTGTGTGTGTGTGTTTGTGCGCTGCGCTTGCTTGCGTATCCAGAAACAATAATAATAATTCATTCATCTCTCTTCATCATTCATCATCACCATCATCATCATCATCATCTTCCTCCTTCTCCCATCCCGACTTCCCGACTCTCTAATTAACTTACCTTACAAGACATTATAGGTACCTACCTACCTACCTACCTATCTACGTACCTACCACCGTCACACTCTCACGCATAAATAAATAACCTGACTCGACCTGTCCTCAGATAAGTTATTGTTATTTTACATACCTACGAGTATATAAAGTTTAAGCGAATTCGCAAATAGTGCATATCCTGGATCCTGGACAGACACACCTACAATCCCCTCCGCCACTACTCGCCAGGTACTACTCCCCGCTAATAACCTACTACTAAGTGGGGGTACAAAAATGTAGATAAATTGTCATATTAATTTTATTTGTTTACAGTTACAGTTTACCCGTTTGCTAATTAATATCAAAACTGGCAGTTGTGTGTGTGGTGGTGTGACTCGGAGCGCAGTGTGTTTACATATATATTATATGTAGGTAAGTAAGTTAATTGGTAATTTGATTTTTTTTTTATATTACAATTATAAAAAATCAAATTACCAATATGTGTGTGCAATGTGGCTTACTCAGACTCGTCTGCATGGCAGAACGCTAGTTCGCTCGCGTCGGGTGTCGTGAAGAAGAGTGAGTGAGTTCAACTTTAATAAATTACAACGCGTAGACTTATAATGCAATATAATCATAATATAGACGTTACAAATAAAAAATCATTATAAATTATTATCAATAACTTTACCTATAACGTTTAACATCGGTACCAGCAGATACATCAAACCGTCCAACGTAGGCAGTCAAAGTCGCGGTCCGGCTGTTTTACGACGGCGAAGACAACGGGTCCAAATATAATTATTACAATAATTTTCTAATGATGTTAATGTGTCACATCCATCTATGGTATCTTCGCTTTTAATTGGAGACCGCGTAATACAGTTATATATGTTTTTAAATAAGAAAAATAACATTTTAAACTGGCCCGAGGTGTCCGCAACGTATAATACCAAAAGTAAACTTCTCTCATTCGTTAACCGACTTTTAAAACGCTGAAACTCTTATTAAAATTGATATGTCAACTCATAAAGAATGCGATTGTGTAATTTTTATTACAAACTTTACATTATAATTCAGTATAAATTGAGTTTAATCATAAACGAGTAAGTGAAAAGTTGGAAGTGTTATTACGAGAAAACGTCCCGCGACACAAGGGGCTTCGTCACTGTAAAGCCGGAGACTTTATATAAATAGTGGCGCCCTCCGCCGACCGAGGCTTGCTAGGAGAGCTTTAAGTGTTCGGACGTACCAACAACCACATTCGCAGATCGTTACATTTATTTTATAAAATAAATTGAACGCATTAGCGGCCCGGCTTTAGCCGGCGGGGATCGCCTAAAAAACCAGGAAGCCGATTGTCGGTTCGCCTTAGCCGAACTCCCGAACCCGGTCCCGTTAAAGCGGAAGCCCCGGGCTAGGGAGAGAAGCGACAGGCATAGCCGGCAATCCGAGCGTCGCACGGCCCCCCTCTACACCTATGGATGGAAAATCGAAATCGGACGGTGGGTCGAAAAAGCATGAACTCGATCTACCCACCACTTCGCGGGATTCATCAAAATCCCGAAACAGCAGCAAGGGAAGACGGGGTAGGTCGAAGTCACGCAGACGCGACCCACCCTCAAAACCAGAGAACCCAGACAGTCATCATCATCATCATCCTAGACCACGCAGATTTGCCCCGGGAGAAGAACCGAGCTTGGCGGACCTACTCCACGGCAACATGCCACTGCCCCCACAACCACCAACAACGCCGCCCAGAATCCAAAGGGATGACCCCCGTCACCCCCCCGGAGGCCCCGCCCCCCCGCGCATAGAGGCGCCGGCAGAAAACCCGCCGCCATCATCCGGAGGAGAGATGAGTAGGGTGGATTTTTACAATCCATCCCTACCCATCATACCAACACACGGATCCCTAGCAGGCAGCGGGGACTACACCGACGCCGAAGACGCGGGAGATGCCCTCGCCTCCCGCCAAGCCTCACCAACACCCGAAATAGACACCGACGCGGACATCACAGCGGGATTGCCGCACCCCACACATCGGCCCTTCTCTCCAGTGTCGCCACCTAGCGGCCAGACGGCACAAACGCCAATGCAGATACTGGAGAGAGACACAATTTTAATAGCTCAACTGATGTCCACCGGCCAGGCATCCGCAGACCTGCGAGCATGGCTGGCGGCATTTGTTGAGATTCAAAACCAGGAGCTGGGGCTCTCAACGGAGACCACCATGGGAGGAGGGGCACCCATCCTGGAGCTCGAAATGCAGCGACACCCTTACGTACTTCGCCTAGAGAAGAGGCCGCGGACCAGCCCACCCGCGCCCCAAGAAACAGCCAAAAGGCCCTGCCTAAAGGCCTCACCGCCTACTGACCCCAGGCTGCGCCGCCGCTCGCGCTCAGCCGAACAGAGGCCCACCCCTGCACCAGCCCCCCCGCAACGTCAACCGCCCTGGAAGGGACCAATCTCGGCGGAATTTGACCTGGCGGGACTGAGGGTCGTCCAAAGGAGGCTGGACATAACCCCCAGCTTCCCCTTGGGCCCTGAACACCCGCCACAAACAACAACAACAACAAACCAGCAGCAACCTAGCTCCCAGGCGCCCCCAAAGGCCACCCTGGAGCAAGAACCCAAGCCGCAACGTCCGCCAAAAACCGGCGAACGAAACAACCAGCCGCCCGCCACCGAATCCGGAAACGAAAAAACAATTGAAGCTCCGGCCCCCCACCCCCACGGGGCGGAGCGTCCGAGAGTCCGAAGGAGACTCACCGAAATCCCACCGACGGCGGAGAGTCTCCCAGTCCCAAGGACACCCGACGAAGCCCGGGCCACGTATGCAGAGAGGGCTGCGACCACAGCATCAGCAGCCCCAACAATAACAGCAGCCCCAACAACAACAGCAACAGCAACTACTACCGCCAAGCAGCCCCAGCCCCCGCCCAAACCCAAACCCAAGTACCCACACGTAGTGGTGTCGGTGCTACCGGACTGGGTGAAGGTGGCTAGAAAGATTGCAGAGGACCTGGGCCGACCCGCGCACTCCAAGGCAGTGGGGAAAGGAGTGCGTTTCGAGCCACAAGAGGAGGAAGAATACAGATGCATAGTTCGGCACCTGACTGAGTTGGAGAAGGAAGGTGTCGAACTAGCCTGGCACGAGTATCAATTAGAGAAGAATAGACCAATGAAGGTGGCGCTGAGGGGCCTCCCGGCGGACACCCCAACGGAGGAGATCAGGGTAGCCTGCACAGAACTGGGCTACCCTGTCGACTACGTTAAGCAGATAAACGCCAGGGGGGACAGACCAGGCTGCGTCTACTTTGTCCAGCTGACGGGCCCACCAAAAGAGAACACCAACTTCTACAAAGTGACCGAGCTCCTCTTCATGAACTCGGTCCGAGTAGAAGCTTGGAGAGGCAAGAAGGGCCCCCCTCAGTGCCACAATTGCCAAGGCTTCCGGCACCACTCCCAAGGCTGCCATCACCCGCAGAAATGCGTGCGCTGCGCGGGCCCACACCCGGCAAAACTATGTCCTCGCCCAAAAACGGAGCCATGCACCTGCGCCAACTGCGCGGGGCCTCATCCGGCGAATCATCGACGCTGCCCCGTGTATGTGAGGGAGGCCCGCAACCTAAAAGCGGGCACGAACGCACACACGGTGCCAACCAGACCGGGGCCAGAGACGAAAGCCTCGGTTCGGACAGCTACAGTGGCAGAATCGGCGGCCGCTACGCTCATGGCGCCCGCTAACGCTGCCACCAAGAGAGGAGGAGCGGCAGAGCAACTCCCGGCAACCAAAAAGAAGAAAAAGGCAAAGAAGAAGAAAAAGATGGATGCACAAAGCGGGAAAGGCTCCGTACCCGCCACCACCACCACCAACACCACTTCTTCCTCTTCAAGAGCCCCCCAAACCCCTACAACGGCGCCAGCACCGCCAAGCCAAGACTTGGCAGCAATGATTACAGCACTGCTGCAAGCCGCAGCTCTTCAAGGACCGGAAGCAGTCCAGAAGGCCCTCTCCAAGACAGCTCTACCACACCAGCATCTTCAACAGTAGACTGAGAGTGGTCTTCTGGAACGCGCAATCGTTAACGGGGAAGATTGCGCTGCTCCGGAACTTCCTTAAGGAGCAAAAAGTGGATATTATGCTCATCAGTGAGACATATGCAAAGACTGACTTAAAGATGGCGGGTTACATTGTACACCAACGGAACGAAACAAACCAGCAGGGACACCCGTTCCGTGGTCTAGCCGTGATGGTCCGAAGATCCATTATTCACCAGCCTGTCGACTTCGTGCACCTAAACTCCCTTACGGCGCTCGGAGTCGACATCAGGGTGACAAATGGCGACCTCCGGCTCTACACGGTGTACCGACCTCCAACAACCCCCACCGGAAACTTGAAGTCAGAGCTCAAGAAGATCCTCCAATCCCCAGTGCCGACCATCCTGGCGGGGGATTGGAATGCAAAACACACGGCCTGGAACTCCACAAAAGTAGACACCGCTGGCCGTGTCATCTTCAGTGCGACCTTGGAGCAGGGTCTGGACATCGCAGGCCCTGAAGAACCAACGCACCATCCAGTTAACTACCCCACCTGCGATGTCCTGGACTTCGGCCTACTCAAAGGCGTAACAGAAGCCGTCCTACTGGAGGTCCTCCCTGACCTGCCATCGGACCACAGACCAGTACTTATGACACTGGAAACCTCACCACACTCCACCCCGAGGAGAACAACGAGGCAAAAGACCGACTGGGAAGCCTTCTCGACCGCCCTTGAAAACCCCAGGATAGGGCCGGTCAACACGGCAGAGGAGGTGGAACAAGCAGCAGCCCAGATCACCCAGAACATCACGAAGGCGCTGGAGAACACTACTCGCACCATCCCTGCCGGCGAAAGGTGCAAACCGCTCCCGGCAGCGATCAGGAACCTCTTACTCCAAAAGCGCCAAGTGAGAAGAAGATGGCAACACACGAGATGCCCAACAACCAAGACGCTCCTAAACTCACTCACAGAAAGAGTCAAAGAAGAACTTCGACAGTACAATGCCACCCAGTGGGAGAACCACATTGCCAGCATCAAGAGCCAAGACGTGCCTTCCATCCACAAACTGTGCAAACAATTGGGACAAACCGCAACAGCCATTCGACCGCTTTGCGACGGACAGGGGGTATCCAGATACAAAGCCGACGAAAGGGCAGAGCTTTTCGCAAACAGCCTCGAAAAGGCCTTCCAACCCAACCCAGCCACGAACCCCAACCACGTGAGGGAAGTGGAGGAAGCCCTGAAGAGATACTTCGAGCGACCGCCGAGCGCAGATGAAAACGTAGTCTTCTTCTCGCCCGGCCAAGTCAAGAAAATCACTACCAGATGCAACCCAAGGAAGGCCCCGGGCGCCGACCTGATCCCGAATGAGGCGCTACGTCGACTGCCACAACACACCATTGTGGCCCTGACACGCCTCTTCAACGGGATAATGCGCTCGGGACACTACCCTGAAACCTGGAAACTCGGCCGGGTTATTATGCTCCCAAAACCGGGAAAAGACAGGAGTAAACCGGAAAGCTACCGTCCAATCACACTACTGAGCAACATACCGAAGACATTCGAGAAGCTTCTGTTGGGAAAGCTTCAGCCGCATATCGAACCGAGGCCAGAGCAGTTCGGATTCCGGTCCGAGCACTCAACCACATTGCAGCTCACCCGGGTGGTGTCATTCATGACAGAACGCATGAGCCGGAAGGAACGAGTAGCAGCAGTATTCCTGGACATGGAGAAGGCTTTCGACAGAGTTTGGCACGAAGGCCTGCTTGCCAAGCTGTCGGAGTCTTCGGCCCCACGTCAGGTGATCCGAGTGATGCGTTCCTTCCTCAACGGCCGCCGGTTCCACGTCGCAGTGGAAGACCAAACATCGACGGAGCGCCCAATACTAGCAGGCGTCCCCCAAGGTAGCTGCCTATCCCCAGCCTGTTATGCGTGCTACACCGACGACATCCCGACCGTCGGTGACGTCAAACTGGGGCTCTTTGCAGACGACGCAGCCTACTATACAGCATCCATATCCTCCGCCCACGCCGCCAAGAAACTCCAAAAACAGCTGGACGCGCTGCCAGACTGGCTGTCGAAATGGAGGCTGACGGTGAACGTGGGCAAGACACAGGCCCTAATGACTGGATCTGCACAGCTGCCCGCAAAACTGACGCTTCTTGGAGAAGAGATTGAATGGTCCTCAACGGCAAAGTACCTGGGGGTCACATTGGACAGAGGCCTAACGATGCGAAACCATACGGAAGAAGTAGTCCAACGCGCCAAGACGGCACGAGTGAAACTTCGACCGGTACTGAATAGCAACCTCCCGTTCCGCACAAAGCTGGGGATTTATAAAGCATACGTCAGATCGAGGCTGACATACGCGGCTCCTGCGTGGTATGCCAGGGTGGCAGAGTCCAACAAAAAGAGACTCAGAGCACAGGAGACAATCAGCCTCAGAACGATAGTAAAGGCCCCACGCTATGTGCGGAACGCGACCATACTTAGAGACTTAAAACACCAAAATCTGGACGACTTCGTTGGACACCTGGCGCAGCAAATGTTCGACAGGGCGGACAGATCAAAGCACCAATTTCTTCAGGGCATAGCCCCCCTGCACGCCCGCCCCCCAGACGCCCGCCGGCCACGAGCCCAACCGCGTGAGCTCGTGCCGGCCGCCCAAAACTAACTGACCAACCAAAAGAAGGAAGGATCACCATCACCAAGCCGCAGATTGGCCAACTTCAAGCCAAGATGGCCAATCACTTGCAAAAGCGCAAAAGAATGCCAGCAAATAAAACTGGCTAAACAGACCGACCAGTCGTCACTGGCCGCGACAGATGCCGCCACAATGTGCCTAGCACAGAAATGGCCTCCTCACACCCTGAAAGGGGAGTGTCAGAAGACCAAGGATCGATCCGCCGACCGATACTTAGTACTAGCCTGCGCAGCGCTCCGCTTACACGCGTCCGCTGCTCTCACTCGTGCAATTTAATCTCTCGAATTATTTCTTTTTTCGGTTTTATTTAACCAACACCAGTAAGATGGCAGACACCGCTGTTGCTGAAAACGCTCCCGCCCCGGCGACGCCCGCGAAGAAGCCGAAAGCGTCCGCCTCCGCTGGCGCTAAGAAGCCAAAGGCGAAGCCCACTCATCCTAAGACTTCCGAGATGGTCAACAGCGCCATTAAGGAGTTGAAGGAGAGGAGCGGTTCATCCCTGCAGGCTATCAAGAAATACATCGCCGCCCAGTACAAGGTTGACGCCGAGAAGCTCGCGCCGTTCATCAGAAAATATCTGAAGAGCGCCGTGGAATCGGGTGCCCTGATTCAGACTAAAGGCAAGGGCGCGTCCGGTTCGTTCAAACTGGAGTCCAAGTCGTCGGGCGCCGGCAAGAAACCCGCCGCTGCCAAGAAGTCCAGTGCGAAATCTTCAGTGGCCGCGAAGAAGCCCGCCGCCGCTAGACCGGCGAAGGCAAAGAAGGCCGCCGCGTCCCCGGCTAAACCTAAAGCCGCCACAAAGGACAAGAAGGCAGCAGCCGCCAAGAAGAAGCCGGCAGCCAAGAAGCCCTCCACACCCGCCAAGAAGGCCGCGCCTAAGGCTAAGAAGACCGCGAAACCGCCAACCAAGAAGCCTAAAGCCCCCAAGCCCAAGAAGGCCGCTGCCGCTCCCAAGGCTAAGCCCGCCGCGAAGAAGGCTGCCTCCAAGAAGTAAGACTTCGGCGCGCTTTTGTGTTGCCGTCCTTACATCGTCGGTCGCGATTGTTGTGGTTGTTGCGCAGGGGAGGATGGATGATGACGATGATGATCAATTATTGTTGTTGTCACCTCTTCTCGCATCCGCAATTCATACGCCTGTGCGCGTTTACAGCACACCAAAAAGCCCTTTTAAGGGCTAACATACGTATTCAATGGTTAAAACACACGCCTCTGTTTTGTTGAATATACACACGGACGTACGATCGGATCAATCAATAAATTGATAAATAAATAATAAAATCAGTCAGTCAGTCAGTGACACACCTCGTAACACACATAACATTCAATTGAATGAAATATTATATGAAATGGTAACAACAATATTGAAGTCGCCTAAATACAGACGGAACGTGCGAACTATAGATAATTATAACTATTTTGTTCATACAAATAGAGATAGCCCGTTAATTAGCTAGCTTACGTCTTATTCGTCCACCGACGGCACCGACGGTGCCGACTAAATGTTTTAAGAAAAACACAAACACAATACAATATATTGTCTGTATACGATCTTCGGACGTGTTAGGTCTGATGAAGATTAATAAAATAAACTACACAATAAGTAACGAGATTGGATATATTTTTCAAATTAATTATTATCATATCTATATATCGATTTCATAAAATTGTTTGTTTATTATTATTATATCTCTATCTCTTTCGCACAAAAGTGTCGCAGTTTCGAAATGAACGTGATTGGTCGATCGCCCTCGGGTAGTCTCCGCGCGCAATATCCCCACTATACGCGTACACTGAGAACATTTAAATAGCGGGGATCAGTCGTCGAATTTTTTAATAGCATTCGTGCTGTGAGCGCATCTCGTTGTCTTTGTAAACTTTCATTCAAATCTCAACAAACATGTCTGGACGCGGCAAAGGTGGCAAGGTTAAGGGAAAGGCAAAGTCCCGTTCTAACCGTGCAGGACTTCAGTTCCCCGTCGGCCGTATCCACAGGCTGCTACGTAAGGGCAACTACGCCGAGCGCGTCGGTGCCGGTGCCCCGGTGTACCTGGCCGCCGTCATGGAGTATCTGGCTGCTGAGGTTCTCGAGTTGGCCGGCAACGCCGCCCGCGACAACAAGAAGACCAGGATCATCCCTAGACATCTCCAGCTGGCGATCCGCAACGACGAGGAGTTGAACAAGCTCCTCTCCGGCGTTACCATCGCCCAGGGTGGTGTGCTGCCTAACATCCAGGCTGTGCTCCTGCCCAAAAAGACCGAGAAGAAGGCGTAAGGTGTCCCTTGTTATTTGCGGACATCTATCGCTTCGCTTCTCTAGCGGTTTTAGCCGGTGCGGTAAATATACGCCCGCGCTCTACCGTTACAAAAGGCCCTTTTAAGGGCCACAACATGATTCAGTGCCTAAAGTTTAGTTTCATGGCTTAACACATTATGGCGTCTGTCGGTTGATCGATCACTCACACATTATTAATTACGAAATGTACACGCTATGTAAACAAAGACAACTCAACTAGATGTTGCCGATTAAATAAATGAATAAATTTATATTACAATAAGACATAGGTTTTAAACCTTTATCGTCCGCCGGCAAAGTATGTCACGTTTTGTTGTTATCCGAAATGCTGAGGCTGGGGGGCTTTAGGTTGTTTAACACATGTGCTGTCTGTCTGTCTGTCTGTCTGTCTGTCTGTCTGTCTGTCTGTCTGTCTGTCTGCCTGTCTGCTGTCTATTTGTAATAATTTGATTATTTGCGGTTAGTAAGTAGTATACCTACGTCACATATAACTACACTAATGTATTATTGAAGTACGAAAAAAATAAATATTTTGAAGTACATTCTCAGTAAGGGATAACAACAATATCAAAACGCGCACGAAATCCCCACCACTACAACCGACGATTACGATACGCGTACGCGATTGGTCGAGATACCTCGACGCCGGTTCTCGGCATACGACCCCCTATTTACCGTCCACCGCATTAACAAAAAGCGTCGTTCTAAAAAATTCCTCACTATTTCCAGTTCGTCTCTCGTACTGTAAACAACTCTATCTACTACAATGCCACCCAAGACTAGCGGAAAGGCTGCCAAGAAGTCTGGCAAGGCCCAGAAGAACATCTCCAAGTCCGATTCTAAGGGCAAGAAGCGTAAGAACAAGAGGAAGGAATCTTACGCCATCTACATCTACAAGGTGCTCAAGCAGGTCCACCCCGATACCGGAATCTCCAGCAAGGCCATGTCTATCATGAACTCGTTCGTGAACGACATCTTCGAGCGCATCGCCGCCGAAGCCTCTCGCCTTGCTCACTACAACAAGAGGTCCACGATCACCAGCAGGGAGGTGCAGACCTCCGTGAGGCTGTTGCTGCCCGGAGAGCTCGCCAAGCACGCCGTCAGTGAAGGCACCAAGGCCGTCACCAAGTACACCAGCTCCAAGTAAGCGTTGTCCGTCCCTCGAATTGCGACCCTTGACGTTATATATCTTCATAGGTATATAATGTTAGGTTAGCTACGAAACGGCGCGCCGATCGGAGTGTGGTACCAAAAAGGCCCTTTTAAGGGCCACAAATACGTTCTGAATAGTACAATAAACAGTTTCTGCCTTTTCGCAAGGTGTCTATCGGTCAATCAATCAAATTGATATGGTTTATTGAAATCTTCTATCTAAAAATATTATAAAGAAGAGAAAACATAAATATCTAGAGAACGACTGTGACCCGTGCGATATTTAAATGAAATGAAAATAAAAAATATAAGTAAGTAATACAATTGTAGTTGACGTATCTCGTAATATTGAGTAAAGTTACGTTTTGTTTTGTATAGATAATTGAAATCTTATATCTAAAATTATTAAAAAGAAAATGTATGTACAGAACTATTATGAGATAGTTAGTTATATTATAATCTAATCAGACCAAACCTAACTTTTTTTGATTAGGAATATATATATAGTTTTTGGAATAGTTGGGTTTGGTAGGTTGGTCTAATTATTATTACATTATACATAGTTAGTTAGGTTAGAAATAGTTAGGTTAGAGAGAGTTAGGTTAGGTCTGACTGATTATTAGATTGTACAGAGTTAGGTTAGAAATAGTTAGGTTAGAGAGAGTTAGGTTAGGTTAGGTCTGACTGATTATTAGATTGTACAGAGTTAGGTTAGGAATAGTTAGGTTAGAAAGAGTTAGGTTTAGTTTGATTATAAATTTATATGACTTAACATAGGTAGGTACTTTTGTCGATATTATTGTTTTCTGTCGGATCGGGGTTTCGTTTCGTTGGACAGAGGGGACGGGGCGATAGTATTCTCGATACCTATACCCCTCTCGCTCACACGCGCTCACGCGCCTATAAATAACGGGGTCGACGAAAAATTCGTTTATTCTCGCTCGTGACTCGTTGTCGTAACGTACGCACGCACGTGTTTAATATTTTCTCGCAATGGCTCGTACCAAGCAGACCGCTCGTAAATCCACCGGTGGTAAAGCACCCCGCAAACAGCTCGCCACCAAGGCGGCTCGCAAGAGCGCCCCGGCCACCGGTGGCGTCAAGAAGCCCCATCGCTACCGTCCCGGGACCGTCGCCCTCCGTGAGATCCGTCGTTACCAGAAGAGCACCGAGCTCTTGATCCGCAAGCTGCCCTTCCAGCGTCTCGTGCGTGAAATCGCCCAGGACTTCAAGACCGACCTGCGCTTCCAGAGCTCGGCCGTCATGGCTCTCCAGGAGGCCAGCGAGGCTTATCTGGTCGGTCTCTTTGAGGACACCAACCTGTGCGCCATCCACGCCAAGCGTGTCACCATCATGCCCAAGGACATCCAGCTGGCCCGCAGGATCCGCGGTGAACGCGCCTAAGCTGTTGATGCTCAATCAGAACATCACCTATCGCCGTTTGCGCTGACGCAACTGGCATATTAATATCAAATATTTGATATTATTTGTGCCTCGCGTTTTGCGTCTTGACAATGCGAATGTGATGATCACATCAAAAGGCCCTTTTAAGGGCCACACACGATTCGAAATATTATAATAGTTTCTACGATTAACACTTGCGTCAATCAATCAATCAATCAATTTAATTAGTTAGTTAGTTATTGACACAAATATAATATGCGTGCATGTGCATAAATAGTAAGGTATCTCTTATTGGTTGGACAAACATGCTCAATCAAAATCTTTTTACAACGAATGCTAATTTACATTTCGTTATTATAGACCTACAACGCCATCGCTCTGCACGTTATAGGACCGATGTCCTTTATTTATAATGAGAATTAGACGACTGACTAAGATGTCAGATATCAATTCTTTGAATTAAGTAGATGTGTTTGAAATTTGTCTATACTACCGATTTCAATATATAGATACAATGTGTAGGTATATAAACATGTAATATTCGTATTGTAAGTGCACGATTAATATAATATAAAGAAATCTAGATTGAATTAGTTAGTTAGTTAGTTAATTGGTTGGTTGGTTAGTTGGTAAGTAAGTTGTTACGTTGATGAATATCCCCTTTGTGTGTCCTATATATTTAAATGCATGATTTTATGTAACACATTTAGCGCCTATTATTTATTAATTCATTTATTAGTTGTCATTTACAAAAGTTTCATGTTATTTACTAAATTCGGTAAGTGAGTAAAGTCAAATATATCTCTCTCCCCGTCCCCCGTCTCCCCGCACTGGGGTAAAACGTATAAATATCGCGTCTGTACTGTCGCCCAGTTATGGATCGCCAGACCACACCCAAGCACGGACGCATCCATACCACTCTGCACCTTGATTTTTCGCCGCTTTTTTCTGAAGAAAAAATCGTCGGACATCGCCCGGCAGCCGCCGGAGAAGAACGCCACCGCAGACTCCAGATCCCACGTCGCCGGCCGCCTGAGTCGCAAAATCTAGCCCGGCTCCGCTAAAACGGTTCCACCGGGCGAAATTTCGCGACAAGGGACTACGGTCGTAGGCGTGATGCGTCGCGGACCGTTCAGTTCAAACAATGAGTGATCATTCGCAGAAGCCACCAAAGCCCCGCCCCACTTCCGAGGGGAAGGGAGCTTCCAACATTTCTGTCGGTAGTTCGAAACGGAGCAATGTCGACCTACCGACAGAAAAAATCACCACACCGGATCGCTCGAAAAATGCGGGTACGCATAGGAACGAGCATCCAGCACTACCCGCCACCACTACGAGCCACACGGAAGTGGACTTCGTAGTTAAGGGATCCCAAGAAATCCCTCCTGCGGCCAGCCCGTCGACCTCCAGCGACGCACAAGCCCTCCAAAACCCATCCGCGACTCTCGACCTTGATAGGCTTGAGCTGACGCGTATGACAGAGGAGGGCAGAGTGTCGTGGGAGATGCTGGCAGTAATGGCGCAGTACGTCCGAATGAAGGCGTACTCACTAGGACAAAGCAAGGAACTGCTACCGGGGGACCACGACTACCTCAATTACATGGCGGCGCTACCGCTCCTCGTCCAAAGACACCCGGCGCCTGTAAAAAGGAAGCCAACCTCAAATCCCGACGTCACACAGGAGGTGAAACGGGTCTGCAACAATATCTCGCCTCCCACCGACCCAAGGCTGCGACGCCGCGACGCCTCCGCCGCGACCACAGCCCCGCACCCCGCGCCCGCCGCGTCGGCGCCCGCGCCCGCACTCGCGCGAATCTTATCCGCGCCCGAGAATTCACCTGCGCGACTCCCGCTCGCGCCCGCGACCGTACCCGCGCGACACTCACCCGCGCCCGCGACCGAACCCGCGCGACTTACGCCCGCGCCCGCGCCAGCGCAGCCACCTTGCGCCCCCGCGACCACTTATGCGCAGCCCGCGAGCGCGCAACGCGCGCACCCGAGCTACGCGCAGACTACAGCCCTCCCTTCGGGCTCCGACGCAAGCCAGCCCCCGAAGCCCGCTAAGAAGCCAAAATACCCGCCAATAGTGGCCGAAATCCTGCCCAACTGGCCCGCGGTACTGGCAGACATCGCAAGGCAGCTGGGCAGGACCCCCTTCACCAAGCCTATGGGGAAGGGGATCACCTTCACTCCGGAGAGCGAGGATGAGTACCGGATCATCGTTCGCCACCTAAGGAGTCTGGAGGAGGAAGCAGCAAAAGCCGCCACTAGCCCGTCAGCCACAGAGGACGAACAAAGAAACGCCGCAAAGCCCGTATACCATGTATACGGGCTTGATCAAGATAAGAAGTTCAAGGTGGCAGTCAGAGGCCTCCCCACTTCAACGCCACCAAACGCCATCATGGAGGATCTCAAGACGCTGGGCTACCCCGTAGACTACGTCAAGGAGATCAACGCGAGAGCCGGCCGCCCAGGCTGTATATACTTTGTACAGCTGGAGGGGGCCGCTCGGGACTACGCTACCATCTACGGGGTCACCGAGATCCTTCACATGAGGGGCGTTAAGGTGGAGGCATGGCGCGGGAAGAAGGGCCCAGCGCAATGCCACCGCTGCCAGGGCTTCCGCCACTCTTCACACGGCTGCCACCGACCACTGGCGTGCGTCCGCTGTGCAGGGCCGCACGAAGCCAGCCAGTGCCCCAGGCCACGCCATGAGAAGGCCACTTGCAAAAATTGCGGTGGCCCCCACCCCGCCAACTTCCGGAACTGCCCTGTGTTCCGGAAAGAGGCAAGAAACAAAAAGGCGGGAAGAGCCGCCCTCTCGGCCCCAACACGCTCGGGCCCCCAAACCCGTGCCTCACTCAACGAACCCACGGTGGACGAGTCGGCGCCGTCAACCCTGATGGCGCCGGCAAACCCCCCCTCACAAAGGGGGGCAACCAGAGCGAGGCCGGCCAAGGAGTCCGGCACCAAAACCCAGAGCCGAGGTGAACAAAATCCGCAACCAAAAAAAAAGGAAAAGAAGAAAAAGACGAAAGCCGCACCTCCAGCACAACAACCAGGGGACGCCGGTCCCCCACCACCACCACAGACCATCGCAGATCTGGCCGCAATAGTGGCGAATCTCGCCGCAACGGTCGCCAACCTGCAAGCCGCCTTCTCCAATCACACTGCCAGGCCTTGAACTCCGGGTAGCGTACTGGAACGCGCAGGGTCTCAACGCCAAGATTGGCCTGCTCCGCAACTTCATCACGTCCCAGAACATCGACGTGATGTTGTTGTGTGAGACGTTCCTGCGTCCCGAGAAGCCACTTAAGATACCCGGGTTCATCGTCTACCGGAGGGACGAGCTCCAGGAGACAGGTCGGGTTTACAGAGGCCTCGCCATTCTCATAAGGAGGGCGATTATTCACCAGCCAGTTCAACAGCAGCCCCTAGAATCCCTCACCGCCCTGGGGATTGACTTCAGGGTCGCAGGCCACGACTTGCGCCTGTATGTCACCTACAGGCCCGGGGGATCACCAGGCAACATCGGGCGTGACATTGCGAAGCTGACTAGTTCCCCCATGCCGACCATCCTGGCGGGGGACTGGAACGCCAAACACACGGCGTGGCACTCGTCCAAGATCTGCGCAGCTGGACGAGCGATCTACGCAACAGCCGCCGATAGAGACCTAGAAGTAATGGGCCCAGAAGAGCCAACTCATTATGACACCCACGGAGGCCAGGACGTCATCGATTTCGCTATCTGGAAGGGAATCGATGGCGTCATCACCCAGGAGGCCCTGCCCGACCTCCCTTCGGACCACCGCCCGGTACTGCTAACGCTGTCAGAAATGCCAGTGCTAGCAGACCTTAGCCGACCAAGCCGCCGCATCGACTGGGAGATGTACAAAGAAGCCATGGAGGGGAAACCCCAGACCATGGCAGTCTCCACAGCCGAAGAAGTCGAAACAGCAGCAAATAGTATCACCAGCGACATCCAGGACGCGCTCTCAACATCTTCGCGCACGACCCAGACTGGCAGGAGACTGCCAACACTGCCAGAAAGGGTCCTCCTCCTCATACAGCGGAAGCGCGCCCTGCGAAGAAGATGGCAAACAACACGATGCCCAACGCTGAAAGCCGAACTCAACGCCCTCGTCCGGCGAGTGACCCAGGAGGTCAGCGCGCACGCCGCAGAGAGATGGGAGAGTCACCTCCTGTCCATAGACGGTGATTTCCCCTCCATCCACCGTCTGTGCCGACAGCTTGGCACGACACAGGAGTCGATTCGCCCGCTCTACAACCAAAACGAGGAACTGAGGTACAAAGCAGAAGACAGGGCAGAGGTCTTCGCCGAGTACCTGGAGGAGCAGTTCCAGCCGAACCCTATCACCAACCAGCCACACAACCTAGCAGTTGAGCAACACCTGGAGAGATGGTCCGAGATGCCGCTGGAGGCGGAAGAAGATCCGGTCTTCTTCACACCCAGCCAGGTGCAGCGAGCTCTCCATCGCTGCAACCCCAGGAAGGCCCCGGGCGCAGACATGATCCCCAACACAGCGCTGCGACACCTGCCACAGCGCCACATAATGGCGGTGACGCGACTGTTCAATGGGATCATGCGCTCCGGGCACTATCCATCAGCATGGAAGACTGGACGTGTAATAATGCTGCCCAAACCTGGCAAGGACCGAAGAAGACCGAGCAGCTACAGGCCTATCACGCTCCTCAGCACTCTCTCCAAGGTGTTTGAAAGGCTCCTGCTAGGGAAACTGCTGCCATTCATCGAGCCCAGACCGGAGCAGTTCGGCTTCCGGGCAGAACACTCGACTACCTTGCAGCTTACAAACGTGCTCCATTTCATGACGGTGGCGAAGAATAAAAAGGAGTACACGGCCGCCTGCCTCCTGGATATGGAAAAGGCCTTCGACAGGGTGTGGCACGAGGGCCTAGTGTACAAACTGTCGAAGACCGAAGCCCCCAGACGCATCACACGGGTCGTGGCCTCCTTCCTGACCCAACGCCGCTTCTTCGTCGCCGTCGAAGAAGCCACCTCCTCCGAACGCCCCATCAAAGCCGGAGTCCCTCAGGGCAGCTGCCTCTCGCCTGCGTGCTACGCTCTCTATACCGACGACCTCCCAACCGTCGGGGAGACCAAGTTGGGACTATATGCAGACGACGCAGCATTCTTTGCAGCCTCAATGAACCCCACCTTCGCTGCAAAGAAGCTGCAGAGATCCCTTGACGCACTCCCCGACTGGCTCAGCCGCTGGAGGCTGACAGTGAACGTCGGCAAGACGCAGGCGATGATCACGGGCAACACCCGCCTGCCGCCCCCGCTGAAACTACTCGGCGAAAACGTCCCCTGGTCCCACACCATCAAGTACCTGGGCGTCACACTGGACAGGGGACTCACAATGGCGCATCACATAGACGCTACCGTGCAACACGCAAGAGGAGCACGAATCAGACTCCGCCCGATCCTGAGTAGCAGCCTCCCCCGTCGCACGAAACTGGGGATTTACAAAACTTACATACGGTCCCGCCTGACGTACGCAGCACCAGCCTGGTACGCCTTGGCGTCAGAATCCAAAAAGAAGAAGCTGCGTGCGCAGGAGAACCTGGCCCTGCGGACCATCGTCCAAGCCCCCCGTTTCGTGCGAAACGACGACATCCAGAGAGGCCTCAAATGGCAGACCCTGGACTCCTTCGTCGGCCACTTGTCGACAAGGATGTTCCAGCGGGCCGACGCCTCTGGATACCAGCATCTGCGCGGCATAGCGCCACTGCACGCCCGCCCACCGGACTCACGCCCGCTCCCCAGGGAGCTAGTGATGGAAGAAGGAGGAGAAGAGGAAGCATAAGAAAGAAACCAGCTGATGGCCCAGCCACCAGCACTGCCACCACGGTGCCTCTAAATGAGGACAAACCAAAGCCCCGCCCGTTGTAACGGGCGGCGAATCGATACCGCCAAGGTCCCGAAAGGGAGGAAAGGCGTCCCAAGCCCCAGAAGGGGGTCTTGGAAGAAGTGCGACGACGCCCAGTTATTCCACTCGTGTCGACGCGCGCCGCAAGTCGTGTGTCGTGTTGTGTGTTCCGTTCGAGAGATATCTTTAACTTTAACAAGTCGCCATGACCGGTCGCGGTAAGGGAGGAAAAGGTCTGGGGAAAGGAGGAGCCAAGCGCCACAGGAAGGTGCTCCGTGATAACATCCAGGGCATCACCAAGCCCGCTATCCGTCGTCTGGCTCGCAGGGGTGGCGTCAAGCGTATCTCCGGTCTGATCTACGAGGAGACCCGCGGCGTGCTCAAGGTGTTCCTTGAGAACGTCATCCGTGACGCCGTCACCTACACCGAGCACGCCAAGAGGAAGACGGTCACCGCCATGGACGTCGTCTATGCTCTGAAGCGTCAGGGCCGCACCCTCTACGGTTTCGGAGGTTAAGCGCGCCATTCGTCGCGTCGCATCGCGTCCTATGTCGTCTTTTGGCGTCTGGACGCGATCGCGATTAACAAAAAAAAGGCCCTTTTAAGGGCCGCATATCATTCTACAATACACACACACTAATTGTGTACGGTTTCTATACATACACGGACAGACAATCGAATCAATCAAATAAACAAACCAACCAACCATAACATACTTTACTACTTAACTTACCCCGATATTCTTATTCGATGACGGCTGGCTGGCTGGCTGGCTGGCTGGCTGGCTGGCTGGCTGGCTGGCTGGCTGGCTGGCTGGCTAGTAGCTGTATAATCGACGTACACGTACGACGTACACTCGATGATGTGTCTCTGCATCTACCCCCCCTGAAATAGTACAAATAAAAAGACATTTACACATTTTTATTATAGCAGGGTCCACAATGCGCACTCTCTTTCACGAGATACCGAGATATATCACGATTACGTATACCTAATAAATATTACGATATAATAAATAAATGTAGGTGCGAATTTTGAGAATATATATACAATCATTTCATCCATTGTTTTTGTCAGACATTATGACCGGCCACGATGCGATATTGTATTTTATATTCATTCTACTCTATCTCTATTATATTCGATTTGATTTGATCCGATTCAACGTCTGCCCGTGTGTGTATGTATGTATGTGTGTGTGTGTGTGTGTGTGTGTTTGTGCGCTGCGCTTGCTTGCGTATCCAGAAACAATAATAATAATTCATTCATCTCTCTTCATCATTCATCATCACCATCATCATCATCATCATCTTCCTCCTTCTCCCATCCCGACTTCCCGACTCTCTAATTAACTTACCTTACAAGACATTATAGGTACCTACCTACCTACCTACCTATCTACGTACCTACCACCGTCACACTCTCACGCATAAATAAATAACCTGACTCGACCTGTCCTCAGATAAGTTATTGTTATTTTACATACCTACGAGTATATAAAGTTTAAGCGAATTCGCAAATAGTGCATATCCTGGATCCTGGACAGACACACCTACAATCCCCTCCGCCACTACTCGCCAGGTACTACTCCCCGCTAATAACCTACTACTAAGTGGGGGTACAAAAATGTAGATAAATTGTCATATTAATTTTATTTGTTTACAGTTACAGTTTACCCGTTTGCTAATTAATATCAAAACTGGCAGTTGTGTGTGTGGTGGTGTGACTCGGAGCGCAGTGTGTTTACATATATATTATATGTAGGTAAGTAAGTTAATTGGTAATTTGATTTTTTTTTTATATTACAATTATAAAAAATCAAATTACCAATATGTGTGTGCAATGTGGCTTACTCAGACTCGTCTGCATGGCAGAACGCTAGTTCGCTCGCGTCGGGTGTCGTGAAGAAGAGTGAGTGAGTTCAACTTTAATAAATTACAACGCGTAGACTTATAATGCAATATAATCATAATATAGACGTTACAAATAAAAAATCATTATAAATTATTATCAATAACTTTACCTATAACGTTTAACATCGGTACCAGCAGATACATCAAACCGTCCAACGTAGGCAGTCAAAGTCGCGGTCCGGCTGTTTTACGACGGCGAAGACAACGGGTCCAAATATAATTATTACAATAATTTTCTAATGATGTTAATGTGTCACATCCATCTATGGTATCTTCGCTTTTAATTGGAGACCGCGTAATACAGTTATATATGTTTTTAAATAAGAAAAATAACATTTTAAACTGGCCCGAGGTGTCCGCAACGTATAATACCAAAAGTAAACTTCTCTCATTCGTTAACCGACTTTTAAAACGCTGAAACTCTTATTAAAATTGATATGTCAACTCATAAAGAATGCGATTGTGTAATTTTTATTACAAACTTTACATTATAATTCAGTATAAATTGAGTTTAATCATAAACGAGTAAGTGAAAAGTTGGAAGTGTTATTACGAGAAAACGTCCCGCGACACAAGGGGCTTCGTCACTGTAAAGCCGGAGACTTTATATAAATAGTGGCGCCCTCCGCCGACCGATACTTAGTACTAGCCTGCGCAGCGCTCCGCTTACACGCGTCCGCTGCTCTCACTCGTGCAATTTAATCTCTCGAATTATTTCTTTTTTCGGTTTTATTTAACCAACACCAGTAAGATGGCAGACACCGCTGTTGCTGAAAACGCTCCCGCCCCGGCGACGCCCGCGAAGAAGCCGAAAGCGTCCGCCTCCGCTGGCGCTAAGAAGCCAAAGGCGAAGCCCACTCATCCTAAGACTTCCGAGATGGTCAACAGCGCCATTAAGGAGTTGAAGGAGAGGAGCGGTTCATCCCTGCAGGCTATCAAGAAATACATCGCCGCCCAGTACAAGGTTGACGCCGAGAAGCTCGCGCCGTTCATCAGAAAATATCTGAAGAGCGCCGTGGAATCGGGTGCCCTGATTCAGACTAAAGGCAAGGGCGCGTCCGGTTCGTTCAAACTGGAGTCCAAGTCGTCGGGCGCCGGCAAGAAACCCGCCGCTGCCAAGAAGTCCAGTGCGAAATCTTCAGTGGCCGCGAAGAAGCCCGCCGCCGCTAGACCGGCGAAGGCAAAGAAGGCCGCCGCGTCCCCGGCTAAACCTAAAGCCGCCACAAAGGACAAGAAGGCAGCAGCCGCCAAGAAGAAGCCGGCAGCCAAGAAGCCCTCCACACCCGCCAAGAAGGCCGCGCCTAAGGCTAAGAAGACCGCGAAACCGCCAACCAAGAAGCCTAAAGCCCCCAAGCCCAAGAAGGCCGCTGCCGCTCCCAAGGCTAAGCCCGCCGCGAAGAAGGCTGCCTCCAAGAAGTAAGACTTCGGCGCGCTTTTGTGTTGCCGTCCTTACATCGTCGGTCGCGATTGTTGTGGTTGTTGCGCAGGGGAGGATGGATGATGACGATGATGATCAATTATTGTTGTTGTCACCTCTTCTCGCATCCGCAATTCATACGCCTGTGCGCGTTTACAGCACACCAAAAAGCCCTTTTAAGGGCTAACATACGTATTCAATGGTTAAAACACACGCCTCTGTTTTGTTGAATATACACACGGACGTACGATCGGATCAATCAATAAATTGATAAATAAATAATAAAATCAGTCAGTCAGTCAGTGACACACCTCGTAACACACATAACATTCAATTGAATGAAATATTATATGAAATGGTAACAACAATATTGAAGTCGCCTAAATACAGACGGAACGTGCGAACTATAGATAATTATAACTATTTTGTTCATACAAATAGAGATAGCCCGTTAATTAGCTAGCTTACGTCTTATTCGTCCACCGACGGCACCGACGGTGCCGACTAAATGTTTTAAGAAAAACACAAACACAATACAATATATTGTCTGTATACGATCTTCGGACGTGTTAGGTCTGATGAAGATTAATAAAATAAACTACACAATAAGTAACGAGATTGGATATATTTTTCAAATTAATTATTATCATATCTATATATCGATTTCATAAAATTGTTTGTTTATTATTATTATATCTCTATCTCTTTCGCACAAAAGTGTCGCAGTTTCGAAATGAACGTGATTGGTCGATCGCCCTCGGGTAGTCTCCGCGCGCAATATCCCCACTATACGCGTACACTGAGAACATTTAAATAGCGGAGATCAGTCGTCGAATTTTTTAATAGCATTCGTGCTGTGAGCGCATCTCGTTGTCTTTGTAAACTTTCATTCAAATCTCAACAAACATGTCTGGACGCGGCAAAGGTGGCAAGGTTAAGGGAAAGGCAAAGTCCCGTTCTAACCGTGCAGGACTTCAGTTCCCCGTCGGCCGTATCCACAGGCTGCTACGTAAGGGCAACTACGCCGAGCGCGTCGGTGCCGGTGCCCCGGTGTACCTGGCCGCCGTCATGGAGTATCTGGCTGCTGAGGTTCTCGAGTTGGCCGGCAACGCCGCCCGCGACAACAAGAAGACCAGGATCATCCCTAGACATCTCCAGCTGGCGATCCGCAACGACGAGGAGTTGAACAAGCTCCTCTCCGGCGTTACCATCGCCCAGGGTGGTGTGCTGCCTAACATCCAGGCTGTGCTCCTGCCCAAAAAGACCGAGAAGAAGGCGTAAGGTGTCCCTTGTTATTTGCGGACATCTATCGCTTCGCTTCTCTAGCGGTTTTAGCCGGTGCGGTAAATATACGCCCGCGCTCTACCGTTACAAAAGGCCCTTTTAAGGGCCACAACATGATTCAGTGCCTAAAGTTTAGTTTCATGGCTTAACACATTATGGCGTCTGTCGGTTGATCGATCACTCACACATTATTAATTACGAAATGTACACGCTATGTAAACAAAGACAACTCAACTAGATGTTGCCGATTAAATAAATGAATAAATTTATATTACAATAAGACATAGGTTTTAAACCTTTATCGTCCGCCGGCAAAGTATGTCACGTTTTGTTGTTATCCGAAATGCTGAGGCTGGGGGGCTTTAGGTTGTTTAACACATGTGCTGTCTGTCTGTCTGTCTGTCTGTCTGTCTGTCTGTCTGTCTGTCTGTCTGTCTGTCTGCCTGTCTGCTGTCTATTTGTAATAATTTGATTATTTGCGGTTAGTAAGTAGTATACCTACGTCACATATAACTACACTAATGTATTATTGAAGTACGAAAAAAATAAATATTTTGAAGTACATTCTCAGTAAGGGATAACAACAATATCAAAACGCGCACGAAATCCCCACCACTACAACCGACGATTACGATACGCGTACGCGATTGGTCGAGATACCTCGACGCCGGTTCTCGGCATACGACCCCCTATTTACCGTCCACCGCATTAACAAAAAGCGTCGTTCTAAAAAATTCCTCACTCGTGGGGACTCGAGGGTGGAACCGGTTCGGCTTTTCGACCAACGCATCCCGTGGGTCAATGAGGTGAAATACCTCGGCGTTACTCTCGATCGTAGACTGACTTTCCTTAGCCACATCCGTAGGGTACGAAGAAATGCGAGCTTCGTACTAGGTAGGCTTGGGGGGATGATCAACAGGTTTAGTAAGATGTCACTTAGAAATAAGCTGACGCTTTACAAGACGTGTGTTCGTCCCATAATGAGTTACTCAAGTGTGGTATTTTCCCACATGAGTAAGGCACGTCTCAAGCCGCTTCAGGTCGTACAGAATCGTTTCCTCCGTAGGGCGACTGGTGCCCCGTGGTACCAGACGAACCTCAGTCTGCACCGCGACATGAAGCTTAACTCCATGTACGGTTTCTTTAAGCAAACTGCTCGGCGTTACTTTGATAACGCCTCCCATCATAGGAATCCACTAGTCAGGAATGCTGCCAATTATTTGCCAACTCCTCCACCACCTCCGGAACTTCTTGCTCACGATTCACTGATTAGGGGTCGCTCAGTCCGGCGACCTAGGCACACACTCACGGACCCGGACGACGAAATCGCAGCCGACTTCGAAAGAAGGCGCGCTGCAATATCGTCGCCCGACGCGCCGCGTACACACCAGCGTCCCCGCCGGCGGGGTCGCCCACCCCGCGACATAGACACATTCAGTCCGTTATCGACCCGGTACCGCCGCGTACCGGATAGCATCAATCCGACCGCGATCGGACCTAGCTGAGTTTCTTGCTGGAATCTTCTCGGCTAGGTTAGGGGTAGCGAACCAGCAATAAAACTCCCAGTAGCTAGTTTTCTTACACACACCTCAGATTTGGTTGGACCCGGTCCAACCGATCTCTCTGGAGCGCAAACTCAGAAGGAGTATTCCAGAGTAGTAAATATCGTGTGATGTCGTGGAAGGGTCCTGGATTTTCCCCAGGCTACCATCCCACTTCACAGTCCGTACGCTCCAAAGCTCAGTGCATGGAGCCCCTGCCAGGTTCAAAAAAAAAAAAAAAAAAAAAAAAAAAAAAAAAAAAAAAAAAAAAAAAAAAAAAAAAAAATTCCTCACTATTTCCAGTTCGTCTCTCGTACTGTAAACAACTCTATCTACTACAATGCCACCCAAGACTAGCGGAAAGGCTGCCAAGAAGTCTGGCAAGGCCCAGAAGAACATCTCCAAGTCCGATTCTAAGGGCAAGAAGCGTAAGAACAAGAGGAAGGAATCTTACGCCATCTACATCTACAAGGTGCTCAAGCAGGTCCACCCCGATACCGGAATCTCCAGCAAGGCCATGTCTATCATGAACTCGTTCGTGAACGACATCTTCGAGCGCATCGCCGCCGAAGCCTCTCGCCTTGCTCACTACAACAAGAGGTCCACGATCACCAGCAGGGAGGTGCAGACCTCCGTGAGGCTGTTGCTGCCCGGAGAGCTCGCCAAGCACGCCGTCAGTGAAGGCACCAAGGCCGTCACCAAGTACACCAGCTCCAAGTAAGCGTTGTCCGTCCCTCGAATTGCGACCCTTGACGTTATATATCTTCATAGGTATATAATGTTAGGTTAGCTACGAAACGGCGCGCCGATCGGAGTGTGGTACCAAAAAGGCCCTTTTAAGGGCCACAAATACGTTCTGAATAGTACAATAAACAGTTTCTGCCTTTTCGCAAGGTGTCTATCGGTCAATCAATCAAATTGATATGGTTTATTGAAATCTTCTATCTAAAAATATTATAAAGAAGAGAAAACATAAATATCTAGAGAACGACTGTGACCCGTGCGATATTTAAATGAAATGAAAATAAAAAATATAAGTAAGTAATACAATTGTAGTTGACGTATCTCGTAATATTGAGTAAAGTTACGTTTTGTTTTGTATAGATAATTGAAATCTTATATCTAAAATTATTAAAAAGAAAATGTATGTACAGAACTATTATGAGATAGTTAGTTATATTATAATCTAATCAGACCAAACCTAACTTTTTTTGATTAGGAATATATATATAGTTTTTGGAATAGTTGGGTTTGGTAGGTTGGTCTAATTATTATTACATTATACATAGTTAGTTAGGTTAGAAATAGTTAGGTTAGAGAGAGTTAGGTTAGGTCTGACTGATTATTAGATTGTACAGAGTTAGGTTAGAAATAGTTAGGTTAGAGAGAGTTAGGTTAGGTTAGGTCTGACTGATTATTAGATTGTACAGAGTTAGGTTAGGAATAGTTAGGTTAGAAAGAGTTAGGTTTAGTTTGATTATAAATTTATATGACTTAACATAGGTAGGTACTTTTGTCGATATTATTGTTTTCTGTCGGATCGGGGTTTCGTTTCGTTGGACAGAGGGGACGGGGCGATAGTATTCTCGATACCTATACCCCTCTCGCTCACACGCGCTCACGCGCCTATAAATAACGGGGTCGACGAAAAATTCGTTTGTCGCTCAGTCCGGCGACCTAGGCACACACTCACGGACCCGGACGACGGGATCGCAGCCGACTTCGAAAGAAGGCGCGCTGCAATATCGTCGCCCGACGCGCCGCGTACACACCAGCGTCCCCGCCGGCGGGGTCGCCCACCCCGCGACATAGACACATTCAGTCCGTTATCGACCCGGTACCGCCGCGTACCGGATAGCATCAATCCGACCGCGATCGGACCTAGCTGAGTTTCTTGCTGGAATCTTCTCGGCTAGGTTAGGGGTAGCGAACCAGCAATAAAACTCCCAGTAGCTAGTTTTCTTACACACACCTCAGATTTGGTTGGACCCGGTCCAACCGATCTCTCTGGAGCGCAAACTCAGAAGGAGTATTCCAGAGTAGTAAATATCGTGTGATGTCGTGGAAGGGTCCTGGATTTTCCCCAGGCTACCATCCCACTTCACAGTCCGTACGCTCCAAAGCTCAGTGCATGGAGCCCCTGCCAGGTTCAAAAAAAAAAAAAAAAAAAAAAAAAAATTCGTTTATTCTCGCTCGTGACTCGTTGTCGTAACGTACGCACGCACGTGTTTAATATTTTCTCGCAATGGCTCGTACCAAGCAGACCGCTCGTAAATCCACCGGTGGTAAAGCACCCCGCAAACAGCTCGCCACCAAGGCGGCTCGCAAGAGCGCCCCGGCCACCGGTGGCGTCAAGAAGCCCCATCGCTACCGTCCCGGGACCGTCGCCCTCCGTGAGATCCGTCGTTACCAGAAGAGCACCGAGCTCTTGATCCGCAAGCTGCCCTTCCAGCGTCTCGTGCGTGAAATCGCCCAGGACTTCAAGACCGACCTGCGCTTCCAGAGCTCGGCCGTCATGGCTCTCCAGGAGGCCAGCGAGGCTTATCTGGTCGGTCTCTTTGAGGACACCAACCTGTGCGCCATCCACGCCAAGCGTGTCACCATCATGCCCAAGGACATCCAGCTGGCCCGCAGGATCCGCGGTGAACGCGCCTAAGCTGTTGATGCTCAATCAGAACATCACCTATCGCCGTTTGCGCTGACGCAACTGGCATATTAATATCAAATATTTGATATTATTTGTGCCTCGCGTTTTGCGTCTTGACAATGCGAATGTGATGATCACATCAAAAGGCCCTTGTGGAGTGCAGACTTTAATCTCCATAAAATTATGCAGATAGAAGACCCGTTGCTCTGGCCGATGCTCAGCTGCCCGTTGCCTCTTGTTACCGCCTTGTTACCAGGATACCAGGTTGGATGAAATAAAACTCATAGTAAGTTTTATAAGCGCGCCGTATAAGCAGAGGCGCGGGAGTTGTTGTAGACTTGTAGATAACTTGTAGAACTGATTTTTAGGGCAAAGGGGGCCCTTATTTGTATACTCCCCGCGTCTACCATATAGGTGGGTGGACGATACTAGCTTGCGCATCTTTATTGCAACAAATAAGCTTACGATTATTACATGTAAATCGGGGAGGTATAGGGTTAATGTTATTTATTTAGGAACATTAATATTCTTTTAAATAGGTGTTACGTTTAGTAATAGTAACAATAACACATTGTCAATCTTTGATTGACACACTCATACGATCTTTCTTACGGGATCGGTGTATACATGATATAGACTCATCTCTCTTATGGGATGGTAAATAATAGCAAGAACATCAATTATAACATATGTGGACCAATCTCTCTTATGGGATTGGTCGAGTGTAAATAAACGAAAACAACATATTTATAAAAACTGATTGACTTAACCTACTTGATAGACTTAACCTACATATTTTACAGCTATATGCGACATTCTCCCCCACGTGCGTCAGCACCGTCGGTAACGGTGGAGCATAGCAGGACGAGTCTGGAAACTGGACGGCGAACTTCTCCTGCGCGGGTGCGTACAATGGCTACTCTTACGTGGCCATCAGGGCCGGGAAAGAGTTGTGCGATTTCGCCTCTAGGCCATGTACCTCGTGGCATAGAACTGTCCGCGATCAGTACGATGTCGCCGACGTGTAGTTTTGTCGCTTGCTGATTGGCGCTGGAGCGTGGTAGCAAACTGGGCTTGTATTTCTTTTTCCAACGCCGCCAGAAGTGATCTGCCTGGACTTGAGTCGTCTTCCACGACGACAACTGTAGGTTTTTGTCTGTAAAGGCGCCCAGTGGTGACATAGCATTTGAACGTCCGATTAAAAAGTGGTTTGGCTTCAGTGCCTCGGCGTTCATGTCGTTGTTCACTGGGGTTAGAGGTCGCGAGTTAGTAGGGTGCTCGGCCTCGAGTGTATGTAGTACCTTGGCTGCGGTGGCTGTGAAGGGCGGTTGATTCGCCTTGAGCCTCTCTGTTGGTAGGTCGCCTACAGGAACTTTGAGGGTAGTTCCTTTATAGGTCCGACACCGTTGGCACTTGTTCGATATATATCGAATACAACCACGCAGTCCTACGATGTAATATCGTTGTTTCAACTCGTTTATCACGGTGGCATGATTTGCGTGATTAAACAAGGCGTGAAAATGATAGATCAGCAGCTTAGTAAATGCATCTTTCGCGTGCAAGACAGGAATATGTGCTTCTCCTCTGTCTACTCGAGCGTCGAGCACGATGACGCCGTCCTTGTCGAGTTTTACTGCCACTGTGTGTAGTGAAGACTTCTTCGGTAGTACCCGCCCAGTTTCCAGAAGCTTGATCTCCTCCGCGTAGTACTCATGTTGACTTCGTCGAATGAGCAATATTTCAGCTAGCGTCAGATGAAGCTTGTTCATTTCTGTTTCTGGTTTCTGTTTTAGCAGTCTGGCCTTGAAAACCTCAGCGACGACTAATACTCTGGCCGTGGCGCGAATTAAACTAACAAATTTCGAAAACCTACTTACCTCCGGTAGGTATTCGTACTTTTTCGCGACGGTTGACGAGCAAATATTTTTTATCGCGCGCTCTTCGCCCGTATCGACGATCTGAGCGGGGTTTTTCTCTCGGGGCCAGTGCTCGGGGCCTTGCCGTATGAAATCGGGACCTACGAACCATCGGTGGTTCGCACCGAAACGCGCGGGTACGCCCTTTGTGGCGTCGTCCGCTACATTTAGCGCGCTCGGCACCCAGCGCCAGTCAGCGGGGGTGGTCGTATTTTCGATTGTTAATTCTTTGTCTCGGTCCAACTTTCGCTCGAGACTGTGCAATCGTCGTGACGTTTGCGTACGATTGTCTGGTAAATCTTCGTTGTCTGATTTCCAGAGTAGCCTGGCGCGGTACCTAGTCTCCGGTATTTTGACGCATGTCGATTCGGCTAAATTTAATGCCCTTTGATCGGGGTACGCGCGCGGCAGTTTTTTAACGACACCTAATGACTCGATGTCGACGTGTTTTTTGAGTTCTACGATCTCGTCCTTGGCCGTAGGGGCACGAACGTGGCCTACAAAAGGTACTATGGCCCTAGGAGCCCTATGCGGCCCGTGTAGGGTCCATCCTAGACGAGTGAGACTCGCGACAGGAAGATGCGATCTCCCGCTTATAATTTGTCGCGTTACTATCAGGTGCCAGTTGTCCTGGCCTATGACGATAGAAGGTGTGGCTGTCTCATAGCACAATTCGTCCGCGATATTTGACAGATGGTCGCACTGGTTAACTACGTCTCGCGGGACGCCCTGTGGCCCTACGCCCACGTTTTCGACCGTGAGCGCTTCCATCATGTCTAAATGACGGCTGCAAAAACCGCGAATCCTAAATCGAATCGTACGAGAGTCCGTATTCTTAACTACGCCACCTATCCCGTTTATATCAAACGGTTCGCCTCGTTCACGCGGAACGACCTGATCGGCTACTTCGTGAGACACGATTGAAAGGCCCGCGCCTTCATCTAACAACGCAAGGGCCTGAATAGCTCCTAATGGCCCGGAAACCTCGACGGGTACCATTTTTAAATATGTAGGAGATATTCGGATAGTGTTTAGTCCTCCCGCTGCCTTATGGACCTCTGCGGGGGCGGTCGCACTAAGACCGTGTAATATTTTATGATGCCCGGCTTCACACTCATTTACGCCGCACGGTGAGTATTTACAATTTTCACCTCTACGATGCGACTCGCCTAAACCTCTAAAACATAACTTTGCCTCTTTAACAAGTTCCCATCGCTCGGCTATCGAAGCCGCTAACAGTTTTCTACACGACGATACTCTGTGGTCGTGCGAACTATCGCAAATAACGCATTTAGAACGCGATGAATTTACGGAACTTTGTTTAGGCTTAGCGCCTTTAGGGGCCGATTTTTTCTTGAAATCTGCCTCGCGGGGCTTATGTTGTGCCACAACAGGTCGTTTTTCCGATCCTCGTTTGTGGCTTTCACTCCTAACCTGCGGCGTTTCCCTATAGCGTGAATCCTCGGACCCCGTGCTCTCGTCCCTATACGTGCGGGAGCGAGAGTAATCGCGCGAGTGAGAGGGGTGCTCGCGTGGTCTAGACCTGCTATCTTTTTCGTGAGAGAACGCGTGTACCGAGGTTTTGATTTTTTGCAACCGCGGGTGATTAGTGCGTTTAGTGGCAAAACTAATGTCGTTAAGAAAATTTGACATTACGACAAGATCCGGCGTGTCTAGATTGGCTTGACGGACTTTCGACCACTCGTACCGCACGATAAGATTCATTTTGTCAATGATTTTATTTACTAACTCTGGGGCGTACAAATACCTATCTTGGCCCAGAGATTTTATCGTGGCCACGGCGTTTGCTACGTGAGCGGCGAAAGTCACTATGTTGCTATTGTCCTCAGCCAGTCTGGACATGCGTTTCACATTGTGTAGCTCCGTTAATATTATTTCGTCCGGATCCCCGAAATGCCTCTCTAAGGCTTCCATTATTTCGTACGGGTCCTGGACGGTAAACATTATAGATTTTACGGCGGTACGCGCTTCGCCTTTGAGCGCGCGCCTAATCCTACTAACGTTGTTTACTGAGCTAAACAAAGGCGCGGTATCTGTAAATTCTGCCTTAAACGCGATCCATTCGGTTATATTACCGTCGAATGGAGGCAACTCCGGCGCGGGCCGGTGTATTATGGGGGCATACTGCGTAGGGACTTCTAGCGGGGGCGGCAACTGCGAGCGGTAGGTTGGCTCTTTACGGTGCGTGATGCTATTTTTTGGCGGGAAAATGGTTTTACGCGTCTCTTTCGGTGTTGCTTTCTGTGACTGTTGTTCTACCCAACTTCTCACACGGTGGACGCTGTGAACAGAATCGGAATCGTCGCTACCCCTGCCAGATCGCGCCCCAATTCTGGCGGCCTGCAGGTTCAATTTGGCAGCTTCCGTCTGTTCTCGCGCCACGGCGAGAGCGGCTTTACGAACCTCGAGTTCAGCTAACAACACTTCGAGAGATTTATCACTACGCGGCGGCACTTCGCGGTCGCGTTCGCGGCGAGCACTGTTATCGCGGCGGACACTGATTTTATCGCGGTTATCACTTTCTTCGCGGCGTAACGGCGCGTGTTTTAGGGTGCTCGGTGCACTCCTAACTACCGTACAATCTAACCCGTCGTCCTTGTCCGAAGGAGCTCGCGTTTCGCTATTCGACCGCGAATCGTGCGTTTCACTATCACGGCCGTCGTTGTAGTCGTCGCCGGTGCCTTTGCTCCATTTTTCTGATGAGCTCTTTGCAGCGGCGTCTTCCTTCTGCTTGCGGGACCGCAAGTTCTTGCCTCCTTTGTCGGACATCTTCTTCGTTTTGGACGCACGTGGGGTTCCCTACCTACCTAAAATCCTAACCACAGACGCCACTTAGTGCAACGTCTGCGCCCTAAATCCCTATTGGACTCACTTTTCAGCGTAGATCCTTCGGTGCACTGTGTCTCCCGCAAAGGCTAAGTGCAGTGCCAGAGCGTTTGACGGCAGTGTGATGACGTCAACCCTGTGACGTATGCAACGAAAGTTGCCAGGTCAACAGACGTGGAGTGAACTCAACACGAATGGACCGTCCAGCGGGGCTGGTAACAAGAGGCAGCACCAAGCAGAGCTATGTGTCATGCGAGGGCTCTTCCGCTAAAGCGGGCGGGCGTAAGCCGTCCAGCGGAGCTGGTAACAAGAGGCAGCACCAAGCAGAGCTATGTGTCATGCGAGGGCTCTTCCGCTAAAGCGGGCGGGCGCGTCAAGTTTTGCAACAAACTGAGCACCGTAGAAAAACGAAGATTCTGAGAGGACTATAGCGTCACACTCAGCGCGTACTTGTTTCTTTCTTGAAATCTGAGAGGACTGTAGCGTCACAATCAGCGCGTTCGTTTTTCTTTCTTCTTTGGGCCAGGTTCTTCTTATCCGGCTCGAAGGACCACTGTGGAGTGCAGACTTTAATCTCCATAAAATTATGCAGATAGAAGACCCGTTGCTCTGGCCGATGCTCAGCTGCCCGTTGCCTCTTGTTACCGCCTTGTTACCAGGATACCAGGTTGGATGAAATAAAACTCATAGTAAGTTTTATAAGCGCGCCGTATAAGCAGAGGCGCGGGAGTTGTTGTAGACTTGTAGATAACTTGTAGAACTGATTTTTAGGGCAAAGGGGGCCCTTATTTGTATACTCCCCGCGTCTACCATATAGGTGGGTGGACGATACTAGCTTGCGCATCTTTATTGCAACAAATAAGCTTACGATTATTACATGTAAATCGGGGAGGTATAGGGTTAATGTTATTTATTTAGGAACATTAATATTCTTTTAAATAGGTGTTACGTTTAGTAATAGTAACAATAACACATTGTCAATCTTTGATTGACACACTCATACGATCTTTCTTACGGGATCGGTGTATACATGATATAGACTCATCTCTCTTATGGGATGGTAAATAATAGCAAGAACATCAATTATAACATATGTGGACCAATCTCTCTTATGGGATTGGTCGAGTGTAAATAAACGAAAACAACATATTTATAAAAACTGATTGACTTAACCTACTTGATAGACTTAACCTACATATTTTACAGCTATATGCGACAGCCCTTTTAAGGGCCACACACGATTCGAAATATTATAATAGTTTCTACGATTAACACTTGCGTCAATCAATCAATCAATCAATTTAATTAGTTAGTTAGTTATTGACACAAATATAATATGCGTGCATGTGCATAAATAGTAAGGTATCTCTTATTGGTTGGACAAACATGCTCAATCAAAATCTTTTTACAACGAATGCTAATTTACATTTCGTTATTATAGACCTACAACGCCATCGCTCTGCACGTTATAGGACCGATGTCCTTTATTTATAATGAGAATTAGACGACTGACTAAGATGTCAGATATCAATTCTTTGAATTAAGTAGATGTGTTTGAAATTTGTCTATACTACCGATTTCAATATATAGATACAATGTGTAGGTATATAAACATGTAATATTCGTATTGTAAGTGCACGATTAATATAATATAAAGAAATCTAGATTGAATTAGTTAGTTAGTTAGTTAATTGGTTGGTTGGTTAGTTGGTAAGTAAGTTGTTACGTTGATGAATATCCCCTTTGTGTGTCCTATATATTTAAATGCATGATTTTATGTAACACATTTAGCGCCTATTATTTATTAATTCATTTATTAGTTGTCATTTACAAAAGTTTCATGTTATTTACTAAATTCGGTAAGTGAGTAAAGTCAAATATATCTCTCTCCCCGTCCCCCGTCTCCCCGCACTGGGGTAAAACGTATAAATATCGCGTCTGTACTGTCGCCCAGTTATTCCACTCGTGTCGACGCGCGCCGCAAGTCGTGTGTCGTGTTGTGTGTTCCGTTCGAGAGATATCTTTAACTTTAACAAGTCGCCATGACCGGTCGCGGTAAGGGAGGAAAAGGTCTGGGGAAAGGAGGAGCCAAGCGCCACAGGAAGGTGCTCCGTGATAACATCCAGGGCATCACCAAGCCCGCTATCCGTCGTCTGGCTCGCAGGGGTGGCGTCAAGCGTATCTCCGGTCTGATCTACGAGGAGACCCGCGGCGTGCTCAAGGTGTTCCTTGAGAACGTCATCCGTGACGCCGTCACCTACACCGAGCACGCCAAGAGGAAGACGGTCACCGCCATGGACGTCGTCTATGCTCTGAAGCGTCAGGGCCGCACCCTCTACGGTTTCGGAGGTTAAGCGCGCCATTCGTCGCGTCGCATCGCGTCCTATGTCGTCTTTTGGCGTCTGGACGCGATCGCGATTAACAAAAAAAAGGCCCTTTTAAGGGCCGCATATCATTCTACAATACACACACACTAATTGTGTACGGTTTCTATACATACACGGACAGACAATCGAATCAATCAAATAAACAAACCAACCAACCATAACATACTTTACTACTTAACTTACCCCGATATTCTTATTCGATGACGGCTGGCTGGCTGGCTGGCTGGCTGGCTGGCTGGCTGGCTGGCTGGCTGGCTGGCTGGCTGGCTAGTAGCTGTATAATCGACGTACACGTACGACGTACACTCGATGATGTGTCTCTGCATCTACCCCCCCTGAAATAGTACAAATAAAAAGACATTTACACATTTTTATTATAGCAGGGTCCACAATGCGCACTCTCTTTCACGAGATACCGAGATATATCACGATTACGTATACCTAATAAATATTACGATATAATAAATAAATGTAGGTGCGAATTTTGAGAATATATATACAATCATTTCATCCATTGTTTTTGTCAGACATTATGACCGGCCACGATGCGATATTGTATTTTATATTCATTCTACTCTATCTCTATTATATTCGATTTGATTTGATCCGATTCAACGTCTGCCCGTGTGTGTATGTATGTATGTGTGTGTGTGTGTGTGTGTGTGTTTGTGCGCTGCGCTTGCTTGCGTATCCAGAAACAATAATAATAATTCATTCATCTCTCTTCATCATTCATCATCACCATCATCATCATCATCATCTTCCTCCTTCTCCCATCCCGACTTCCCGACTCTCTAATTAACTTACCTTACAAGACATTATAGGTACCTACCTACCTACCTACCTATCTACGTACCTACCACCGTCACACTCTCACGCATAAATAAATAACCTGACTCGACCTGTCCTCAGATAAGTTATTGTTATTTTACATACCTACGAGTATATAAAGTTTAAGCGAATTCGCAAATAGTGCATATCCTGGATCCTGGACAGACACACCTACAATCCCCTCCGCCACTACTCGCCAGGTACTACTCCCCGCTAATAACCTACTACTAAGTGGGGGTACAAAAATGTAGATAAATTGTCATATTAATTTTATTTGTTTACAGTTACAGTTTACCCGTTTGCTAATTAATATCAAAACTGGCAGTTGTGTGTGTGGTGGTGTGACTCGGAGCGCAGTGTGTTTACATATATATTATATGTAGGTAAGTAAGTTAATTGGTAATTTGATTTTTTTTTTATATTACAATTATAAAAAATCAAATTACCAATATGTGTGTGCAATGTGGCTTACTCAGACTCGTCTGCATGGCAGAACGCTAGTTCGCTCGCGTCGGGTGTCGTGAAGAAGAGTGAGTGAGTTCAACTTTAATAAATTACAACGCGTAGACTTATAATGCAATATAATCATAATATAGACGTTACAAATAAAAAATCATTATAAATTATTATCAATAACTTTACCTATAACGTTTAACATCGGTACCAGCAGATACATCAAACCGTCCAACGTAGGCAGTCAAAGTCGCGGTCCGGCTGTTTTACGACGGCGAAGACAACGGGTCCAAATATAATTATTACAATAATTTTCTAATGATGTTAATGTGTCACATCCATCTATGGTATCTTCGCTTTTAATTGGAGACCGCGTAATACAGTTATATATGTTTTTAAATAAGAAAAATAACATTTTAAACTGGCCCGAGGTGTCCGCAACGTATAATACCAAAAGTAAACTTCTCTCATTCGTTAACCGACTTTTAAAACGCTGAAACTCTTATTAAAATTGATATGTCAACTCATAAAGAATGCGATTGTGTAATTTTTATTACAAACTTTACATTATAATTCAGTATAAATTGAGTTTAATCATAAACGAGTAAGTGAAAAGTTGGAAGTGTTATTACGAGAAAACGTCCCGCGACACAAGGGGCTTCGTCACTGTAAAGCCGGAGACTTTATATAAATAGTGGCGCCCTCCGCCGACCGATACTTAGTACTAGCCTGCGCAGCGCTCCGCTTACACGCGTCCGCTGCTCTCACTCGTGCAATTTAATCTCTCGAATTATTTCTTTTTTCGGTTTTATTTAACCAACACCAGTAAGATGGCAGACACCGCTGTTGCTGAAAACGCTCCCGCCCCGGCGACGCCCGCGAAGAAGCCGAAAGCGTCCGCCTCCGCTGGCGCTAAGAAGCCAAAGGCGAAGCCCACTCATCCTAAGACTTCCGAGATGGTCAACAGCGCCATTAAGGAGTTGAAGGAGAGGAGCGGTTCATCCCTGCAGGCTATCAAGAAATACATCGCCGCCCAGTACAAGGTTGACGCCGAGAAGCTCGCGCCGTTCATCAGAAAATATCTGAAGAGCGCCGTGGAATCGGGTGCCCTGATTCAGACTAAAGGCAAGGGCGCGTCCGGTTCGTTCAAACTGGAGTCCAAGTCGTCGGGCGCCGGCAAGAAACCCGCCGCTGCCAAGAAGTCCAGTGCGAAATCTTCAGTGGCCGCGAAGAAGCCCGCCGCCGCTAGACCGGCGAAGGCAAAGAAGGCCGCCGCGTCCCCGGCTAAACCTAAAGCCGCCACAAAGGACAAGAAGGCAGCAGCCGCCAAGAAGAAGCCGGCAGCCAAGAAGCCCTCCACACCCGCCAAGAAGGCCGCGCCTAAGGCTAAGAAGACCGCGAAACCGCCAACCAAGAAGCCTAAAGCCCCCAAGCCCAAGAAGGCCGCTGCCGCTCCCAAGGCTAAGCCCGCCGCGAAGAAGGCTGCCTCCAAGAAGTAAGACTTCGGCGCGCTTTTGTGTTGCCGTCCTTACATCGTCGGTCGCGATTGTTGTGGTTGTTGCGCAGGGGAGGATGGATGATGACGATGATGATCAATTATTGTTGTTGTCACCTCTTCTCGCATCCGCAATTCATACGCCTGTGCGCGTTTACAGCACACCAAAAAGCCCTTTTAAGGGCTAACATACGTATTCAATGGTTAAAACACACGCCTCTGTTTTGTTGAATATACACACGGACGTACGATCGGATCAATCAATAAATTGATAAATAAATAATAAAATCAGTCAGTCAGTCAGTGACACACCTCGTAACACACATAACATTCAATTGAATGAAATATTATATGAAATGGTAACAACAATATTGAAGTCGCCTAAATACAGACGGAACGTGCGAACTATAGATAATTATAACTATTTTGTTCATACAAATAGAGATAGCCCGTTAATTAGCTAGCTTACGTCTTATTCGTCCACCGACGGCACCGACGGTGCCGACTAAATGTTTTAAGAAAAACACAAACACAATACAATATATTGTCTGTATACGATCTTCGGACGTGTTAGGTCTGATGAAGATTAATAAAATAAACTACACAATAAGTAACGAGATTGGATATATTTTTCAAATTAATTATTATCATATCTATATATCGATTTCATAAAATTGTTTGTTTATTATTATTATATCTCTATCTCTTTCGCACAAAAGTGTCGCAGTTTCGAAATGAACGTGATTGGTCGATCGCCCTCGGGTAGTCTCCGCGCGCAATATCCCCACTATACGCGTACACTGAGAACATTTAAATAGCGGGGATCAGTCGTCGAATTTTTTAATAGCATTCGTGCTGTGAGCGCATCTCGTTGTCTTTGTAAACTTTCATTCAAATCTCAACAAACATGTCTGGACGCGGCAAAGGTGGCAAGGTTAAGGGAAAGGCAAAGTCCCGTTCTAACCGTGCAGGACTTCAGTTCCCCGTCGGCCGTATCCACAGGCTGCTACGTAAGGGCAACTACGCCGAGCGCGTCGGTGCCGGTGCCCCGGTGTACCTGGCCGCCGTCATGGAGTATCTGGCTGCTGAGGTTCTCGAGTTGGCCGGCAACGCCGCCCGCGACAACAAGAAGACCAGGATCATCCCTAGACATCTCCAGCTGGCGATCCGCAACGACGAGGAGTTGAACAAGCTCCTCTCCGGCGTTACCATCGCCCAGGGTGGTGTGCTGCCTAACATCCAGGCTGTGCTCCTGCCCAAAAAGACCGAGAAGAAGGCGTAAGGTGTCCCTTGTTATTTGCGGACATCTATCGCTTCGCTTCTCTAGCGGTTTTAGCCGGTGCGGTAAATATACGCCCGCGCTCTACCGTTACAAAAGGCCCTTTTAAGGGCCACAACATGATTCAGTGCCTAAAGTTTAGTTTCATGGCTTAACACATTATGGCGTCTGTCGGTTGATCGATCACTCACACATTATTAATTACGAAATGTACACGCTATGTAAACAAAGACAACTCAACTAGATGTTGCCGATTAAATAAATGAATAAATTTATATTACAATAAGACATAGGTTTTAAACCTTTATCGTCCGCCGGCAAAGTATGTCACGTTTTGTTGTTATCCGAAATGCTGAGGCTGGGGGGCTTTAGGTTGTTTAACACATGTGCTGTCTGTCTGTCTGTCTGTCTGTCTGTCTGTCTGTCTGTCTGTCTGTCTGTCTGTCTGCCTGTCTGCTGTCTATTTGTAATAATTTGATTATTTGCGGTTAGTAAGTAGTATACCTACGTCACATATAACTACACTAATGTATTATTGAAGTACGAAAAAAATAAATATTTTGAAGTACATTCTCAGTAAGGGATAACAACAATATCAAAACGCGCACGAAATCCCCACCACTACAACCGACGATTACGATACGCGTACGCGATTGGTCGAGATACCTCGACGCCGGTTCTCGGCATACGACCCCCTATTTACCGTCCACCGCATTAACAAAAAGCGTCGTTCTAAAAAATTCCTCACTATTTCCAGTTCGTCTCTCGTACTGTAAACAACTCTATCTACTACAATGCCACCCAAGACTAGCGGAAAGGCTGCCAAGAAGTCTGGCAAGGCCCAGAAGAACATCTCCAAGTCCGATTCTAAGGGCAAGAAGCGTAAGAACAAGAGGAAGGAATCTTACGCCATCTACATCTACAAGGTGCTCAAGCAGGTCCACCCCGATACCGGAATCTCCAGCAAGGCCATGTCTATCATGAACTCGTTCGTGAACGACATCTTCGAGCGCATCGCCGCCGAAGCCTCTCGCCTTGCTCACTACAACAAGAGGTCCACGATCACCAGCAGGGAGGTGCAGACCTCCGTGAGGCTGTTGCTGCCCGGAGAGCTCGCCAAGCACGCCGTCAGTGAAGGCACCAAGGCCGTCACCAAGTACACCAGCTCCAAGTAAGCGTTGTCCGTCCCTCGAATTGCGACCCTTGACGTTATATATCTTCATAGGTATATAATGTTAGGTTAGCTACGAAACGGCGCGCCGATCGGAGTGTGGTACCAAAAAGGCCCTTTTAAGGGCCACAAATACGTTCTGAATAGTACAATAAACAGTTTCTGCCTTTTCGCAAGGTGTCTATCGGTCAATCAATCAAATTGATATGGTTTATTGAAATCTTCTATCTAAAAATATTATAAAGAAGAGAAAACATAAATATCTAGAGAACGACTGTGACCCGTGCGATATTTAAATGAAATGAAAATAAAAAATATAAGTAAGTAATACAATTGTAGTTGACGTATCTCGTAATATTGAGTAAAGTTACGTTTTGTTTTGTATAGATAATTGAAATCTTATATCTAAAATTATTAAAAAGAAAATGTATGTACAGAACTATTATGAGATAGTTAGTTATATTATAATCTAATCAGACCAAACCTAACTTTTTTTGATTAGGAATATATATATAGTTTTTGGAATAGTTGGGTTTGGTAGGTTGGTCTAATTATTATTACATTATACATAGTTAGTTAGGTTAGAAATAGTTAGGTTAGAGAGAGTTAGGTTAGGTCTGACTGATTATTAGATTGTACAGAGTTAGGTTAGAAATAGTTAGGTTAGAGAGAGTTAGGTTAGGTTAGGTCTGACTGATTATTAGATTGTACAGAGTTAGGTTAGGAATAGTTAGGTTAGAAAGAGTTAGGTTTAGTTTGATTATAAATTTATATGACTTAACATAGGTAGGTACTTTTGTCGATATTATTGTTTTCTGTCGGATCGGGGTTTCGTTTCGTTGGACAGAGGGGACGGGGCGATAGTATTCTCGATACCTATACCCCTCTCGCTCACACGCGCTCACGCGCCTATAAATAACGGGGTCGACGAAAAATTCGTTTATTCTCGCTCGTGACTCGTTGTCGTAACGTACGCACGCACGTGTTTAATATTTTCTCGCAATGGCTCGTACCAAGCAGACCGCTCGTAAATCCACCGGTGGTAAAGCACCCCGCAAACAGCTCGCCACCAAGGCGGCTCGCAAGAGCGCCCCGGCCACCGGTGGCGTCAAGAAGCCCCATCGCTACCGTCCCGGGACCGTCGCCCTCCGTGAGATCCGTCGTTACCAGAAGAGCACCGAGCTCTTGATCCGCAAGCTGCCCTTCCAGCGTCTCGTGCGTGAAATCGCCCAGGACTTCAAGACCGACCTGCGCTTCCAGAGCTCGGCCGTCATGGCTCTCCAGGAGGCCAGCGAGGCTTATCTGGTCGGTCTCTTTGAGGACACCAACCTGTGCGCCATCCACGCCAAGCGTGTCACCATCATGCCCAAGGACATCCAGCTGGCCCGCAGGATCCGCGGTGAACGCGCCTAAGCTGTTGATGCTCAATCAGAACATCACCTATCGCCGTTTGCGCTGACGCAACTGGCATATTAATATCAAATATTTGATATTATTTGTGCCTCGCGTTTTGCGTCTTGACAATGCGAATGTGATGATCACATCAAAAGGCCCTTTTAAGGGCCACACACGATTCGAAATATTATAATAGTTTCTACGATTAACACTTGCGTCAATCAATCAATCAATCAATTTAATTAGTTAGTTAGTTATTGACACAAATATAATATGCGTGCATGTGCATAAATAGTAAGGTATCTCTTATTGGTTGGACAAACATGCTCAATCAAAATCTTTTTACAACGAATGCTAATTTACATTTCGTTATTATAGACCTACAACGCCATCGCTCTGCACGTTATAGGACCGATGTCCTTTATTTATAATGAGAATTAGACGACTGACTAAGATGTCAGATATCAATTCTTTGAATTAAGTAGATGTGTTTGAAATTTGTCTATACTACCGATTTCAATATATAGATACAATGTGTAGGTATATAAACATGTAATATTCGTATTGTAAGTGCACGATTAATATAATATAAAGAAATCTAGATTGAATTAGTTAGTTAGTTAGTTAATTGGTTGGTTGGTTAGTTGGTAAGTAAGTTGTTACGTTGATGAATATCCCCTTTGTGTGTCCTATATATTTAAATGCATGATTTTATGTAACACATTTAGCCCCTATTATTTATTAATTCATTTATTAGTTGTCATTTACAAAAGTTTCATGTTATTTACTAAATTCGGTAAGTGAGTAAAGTCAAATATATCTCTCTCCCCGTCCCCCGTCTCCCCGCACTGGGGTAAAACGTATAAATATCGCGTCTGTACTGTCGCCCAGTTATGCAGTTCCATTTACGCCGCCAATGCGAACGCACGTGTGCAAGCGAGACCTCCGTCCGTATGGTGCCGGTTCTAGACCAGTGAGAGTGATAGTGTTCAACGCCCTGTGTGCCGCCCCGGCTAGGGGATGCCTGGACCTATACCTTACCGTTGACCGTGAGTACACATCTCGAGCCGTCTCAGGACGGTTCGATTTCACTTAAGTTAGGGATTCACGTAGATAGGGAACATGACCGACCAATGTGACAGCATGCAGACAGGAATCTGCCAAAGGAAGGGTCTCGACGGAGACATGTTAATGAAGATCTTTGGCAGATTCCTCGAAAGCATTAACCAGAGTTACGAGAAGTTTAACCACTTCTTTAAAAACGAGTGCGACAAACTGGGGGTAGAAATACTCCCAGCCAAAGAGTCGACAACGGCATGCGGGCAGACGATCGGAGCCGCGATCCCCGCCGCGTCACCTGCGCGCGCCGACGTAATGGAAAAATCCAATATGGCGGCGCGCGCGGGAAAGGACCCGCTCGCCACCGAGCCGGCCGCGCGGGCGACCGCATTGGCGAAAGCCAGGGCGGCCGCGTGCGCGACGCGGACCGTGGCCACGCCCACGAAGGAAGGCGAGAACGTCGTCATTGGTGAAGGGGCGGGGCCTACCGCAAAGGCCCGCGAGGAACGCGTATCGGGGAGACCGGGCCCGAATGGAACACGCAGACTGAAGGACAGAGAATCTAGGGACGGACAAAAAAGAGAGTACTCAAGATCTCCGATCAAGGGTTACTATGACACTGAGAGACACGAGGACGTACCCGAAATTACCCCCTCGCCGTCAACGGACGACGATGCGGAGATGGACTCGGACGGCTGGAGGGTAGCCACAAAGACAAAAACGAAGAAATCCAAAAACACAAAAAGGCCATCGAACACCCAAGAGGATGCAACCCAAAACCCGGTTCCGAAAACCCAAAAGACCCAGGTGCTTTCAACACCGAAAGACACTGGCAAACCCCTTAAAGTCTCCCCCCCAATACAACTGCCGCCAAACGCAAATCCCAAACCGCAAAACCATGACCTCTCTTCCCCCCCCCCTAAACAAAAGCCAGATCACGTTTTCATCAAAGACAAAACTAAATACCACACCATCAGAACAATCCTCGCACAGCGTGGAATAAATATAATAGGCACCAACAATTCAGAAGGAATAAAGATCACAGTTCACGGAACTGATGATTTCAGGGCCGTCATCGCTGTCCTGGACGAGCTGGGTGTGCCTAGGGTTCGAGACCGGTTCCCCGAAGAGGTATTCTATAGGATTGTTCTGAGGGGAATTCCAAAGGAATTCTCCTCAGAAGAAATCCGGGATGATCTGAGGGGAAAGGGGATCGAAGCGGAGGAGGTACACCGGCTCCATAACCGCAGGAAGGGACAGTTCGACATGGTCCTGGTAAAGATCAAACAAAATGACAACCAGAACGATATCTTTCAGATTAAAGAAGTCTGCCATCTGCAGGGAATCAGAGCGGAACATCCCAGGAAGGAGAGGGACCCTCTGATTCAATGCTATAGATGTCAGAGCAGAGGACACACACAAAGGATGTGCACCGCCTCCCCACGATGCGGGAAATGCCCAGACAAGCATGTCACCTGGGAATGTGACAGGGACACCAATGGCCCAATCGGATGCTCTCTGTGCGGGACCTGGGGGCAACACACCGCGAGCTTTCGCGGATGCCCCTCGATCCCGACACAGAGACCGAGGACGGTCGGAACCCCTGTCTCATCCCAGAGGATGAAACATCAACAACACTTGACTGCTCCCCCTCCCCCCCCAACATTCAACCCAAAATCCTTCCCAACCCTGAGACAACCAAATTCTTCCCCTTACCCCCCGCCTCTCCTACCAACCCCCCCCCAAAGGGGATGGGGAACTCAGTACCCGAAATTTCAAACCACCATCAATGACCAGCAAACCCGTAACCCAAACCGTAACCCTCCAAACTTGACCGCCAGCTATGGCAGCAGCCCGATGCTTGAAAAGGCACGCGCTTTCCGCGCGCGCTTGGCGGACATCGAGGCAAGGCTGGCACTGGCTGACGGTCAACAAGCCCTTGCATTGCTAAACGACTACGAAAAAGAATTAGCCAATTATGGTTAATCAAACACTTAAAATTAAACTCCAATCTTTGACCCTAGCCACCTTTAATGCAAATAGTTTAAAAGGGAAAAAAGACGAAATTAGACTATTCCTATCTGAACACGATATAGATATCCTCCTCTTACAGGAAACAATGTTAAAACCCCAGGTGCGCTCCTTCTCCCTCCCGGGCTACATTATAGTAAGAAATGACAGAACAGACAGACCAATGGGGGGCACAATGATTATGTACAAGCGACACCTCCATTGCACCCCCCTCGACCCACCGACAAACCTCACAAACATTGAAGCCACTGTAATTAAAATCTCTCTACACGGTCACCAGTCGATCATAATAGCCTCAGTTTACCTTTCCCCTAGTAAAGTCATACTGTGCGAGGACATGAGGGTGCTGGCAGAGTTGGGCCAGTCTGTCATTTTGGCAGGAGACCTGAACAGCAAGCACACCTCGTGGAATTGCACAGCCACCAACCCCAACGGCCGTAGACTTCTGCACCTGATGATGGAAGACCGAACGCAGTTTGACCTGATCTCGCCCCATGAACCAACCCACTACCCTAACTGCATAGACCACAGACCTGACATACTAGACATAACACTTCTAAAGAACGTATCACTGAAGATGCGTTCAATAGAAGTGAAACAAGAACTAGATTCAGACCACCGGCCAGTCATCTTGCGACTAGGCCCGGATCTCAGTAACCCTCCAAGTACCAGAACCATAGTGGACTGGGAAAGGATAAAGGAAGGCCTCCTAAAGGCTCCCCCCCACGTATTCTCTACCCCCTACACTCAGATGACAAAAGAACAGACTGACAACACAATCAACCTGTACACCAACCATCTCAAATCTATATATATAGATGCTTCTAGGGAGGTGACTAACGAAGAAATTCGCAAACGTCCCCTCCCCACGAGCTTGAGGAGGTTGTTGGACAGGAAGAATAAAGCACTTAGGACATACTCCCGCTTCCCTTCGCCGGATAATCGTCAAGCTCTGAGGGCCCTCCAAAGGGAGGTCAAAACGAGCATTGCCGATTTTCGGGCGAACGAATTCGATGAACTGTTAAGGAATATCTCGCCCAGTCACGTAGCGTACTGGAGCCTAGCGAGATATTTCAAAACAGACGTCATCACTACGATCCCTCCACTGAAAAGACCAGGTCAACAAACTCTTGCGATTGAAGACTGGGAAAAAGCAGAATGTCTCGCCGAAAGCCTAGAGTCCCAATGTAGCCCTAGCTTAATCAGTTATGACAAGGACCATACGGACTACATAGAAGACATCGTAGCTGAAATTTTGGAATTCCCCCCCCTTGACCCCCCGTTAAAACCCGTCTCCATGGACGAAATACGGATCCGAATAAAGAACCTCAAAGCCAGGAAAGCACCTGGCGGTGATGGTTTACACAATAGACTACTCAAAATTCTCCCGGATCATCATCTACACCTATTACATAACATTTTCAACTCTGCACTCACCAATAGCCACTTCCCAGCCGCCTGGAAAGAGGCTATAGTCATTGGTATCCCTAAACCCGGCAAACAACTGACAGACCCGACCTCATACAGACCAATAAGTTTACTTAGTTCCCTGGGAAAACTGTACGAGAAAATCGTCCAAGCACGTATCCTGACCTGGTGCAATGAGGAAAATATCCTCATTCCTGAGCAGTTTGGCTTCAGGGCCAAACACTCATGCGTACACCAAGTTCACAGGATCGTCGAACACGTGATGGACGGTTTTACTCGATTGGGGGGCTTAAAGACGGGGGCGATCTTCCTGGACGTGGCCAAAGCGTTCGATAAAGTCTGGCACCAAGGTCTGGTATACAAGTTATACCAGATGAAAATGCCAGACCGTCTCCTACTACTAGTGGGAGACTTTCTATCCGATCGCCATTTTCGCTACCGTCTGGACGGAACGCTCTCGTTACAGCACCCAATCCGAGCGGGAGTTCCCCAGGGCTCAGCCCTCTCTCCGGTTCTCTACTCCCTGTTTACCAATGACATACCCAAAACCCCCCCTGTAGAGCTAGCCCTATTTGCCGATGACACTGCCCTCTTCTTCACCCACACCACTCTCTCGGTGATTCGCAAGAACCTCCAGAGCGCCATCAACACCTTAGGGGATTGGTGCACGCTATGGAGGATCGAAGTCAATCCCGAGAAGAGTGCAGCAATAGTTTTCAACAGAACTTCAACAACGACCCCAAATATCCCCCAGATTACATTACATAACAAACCCATTCCATACACCACATCTACAAAATATCTGGGGGTGACCCTGGATCAGCGTTTGACCTTCCGTCCCCACATCAACCTGACCAAAGCCAAAGCAAACTTCATCTCAGGCCGTCTTTCAACTATGATAAATAGGAACAGCAAACTTTCAGTTAAGAACAAGCTTCACTTGTACAAATCAATAATTAGACCCATTTTTTCGTACGCATGCCCAATCTTCACATTCCTGGGAGAAAGAAGACTCCAACCCCTACAGACACTGCAGAACAAAATCCTCAGAAGGATAACTAAAGCAAATTGGTATAACAAGAACATTGACCTCCACTATGAAAACAAACTCCCCACTGTATACCATTTCCTGAGACAAGCATCTAAACATTACTTTAATCAAGCCCCCCTCCACCCAAACAGACTAGTTAAAAAAGCAATAGATTATGTGACTCACCCTAAACTCGACCCCCCAAAAGCAATCAGGAAAATAAAACCCGTAACCGCTGACACAACTCTCCCAACTATACCCGGTTCCCCCTCAAACGGCCAATCAGTAATAACTGACGACCTAAGCCCCGCCCACAGCCAAAATGACAGCCAACCGACAACGACCGACACGAACGGATTGACAAATGAAACAGGAAGACGCAGACGTCCGAGGGGCCGCGAAATTCGCCGCCCCAAGGACGTTTTGAACGATACAGAAGACTATATGACCGAAGAAATACGGAAATGGACAGAAAGTGACTCGACAGCAACCGACCAAAGCCACCGCCGCACCCGCCGCCGGGGACGGCCTCCGCGAACTATACAATAATACTCCACAAAGACACAACGCTTCTCTGTGCATTATTCAATGTACAGAGACGAACATCCACAACATTACACTCCACCCTAACTTTGACAAACAATTAACTTCGTAAAATAGACACAACACAATTACTGCCCTACTGGTCCCGTGTCCTGTAGGAGCCCGGGAAAATTAAATTAAATAAAAGAAATTCAGGTAGCCCGGGAGGCCCAAATGGTGAGCCCTCCCACTACCAATATGACCCCTAGCTAAATTCCTCAGGAATGCTATAGGAACAAGCCAAAAAAAAAAAAAAAAAAAAAAAAAGTCGCCCAGTTATTCCACTCGTGTCGACGCGCGCCGCAAGTCGTGTGTCGTGTTGTGTGTTCCGTTCGAGAGATATCTTTAACTTTAACAAGTCGCCATGACCGGTCGCGGTAAGGGAGGAAAAGGTCTGGGGAAAGGAGGAGCCAAGCGCCACAGGAAGGTGCTCCGTGATAACATCCAGGGCATCACCAAGCCCGCTATCCGTCGTCTGGCTCGCAGGGGTGGCGTCAAGCGTATCTCCGGTCTGATCTACGAGGAGACCCGCGGCGTGCTCAAGGTGTTCCTTGAGAACGTCATCCGTGACGCCGTCACCTACACCGAGCACGCCAAGAGGAAGACGGTCACCGCCATGGACGTCGTCTATGCTCTGAAGCGTCAGGGCCGCACCCTCTACGGTTTCGGAGGTTAAGCGCGCCATTCGTCGCGTCGCATCGCGTCCTATGTCGTCTTTTGGCGTCTGGACGCGATCGCGATTAACAAAAAAAAGGCCCTTTTAAGGGCCGCATATCATTCTACAATACACACACACTAATTGTGTACGGTTTCTATACATACACGGACAGACAATCGAATCAATCAAATAAACAAACCAACCAACCATAACATACTTTACTACTTAACTTACCCCGATATTCTTATTCGATGACGGCTGGCTGGCTGGCTGGCTGGCTGGCTGGCTGGCTGGCTGGCTGGCTGGCTGGCTGGCTGGCTAGTAGCTGTATAATCGACGTACACGTACGACGTACACTCGATGATGTGTCTCTGCATCTACCCCCCCTGAAATAGTACAAATAAAAAGACATTTACACATTTTTATTATAGCAGGGTCCACAATGCGCACTCTCTTTCACGAGATACCGAGATATATCACGATTACGTATACCTAATAAATATTACGATATAATAAATAAATGTAGGTGCGAATTTTGAGAATATATATACAATCATTTCATCCATTGTTTTTGTCAGACATTATGACCGGCCACGATGCGATATTGTATTTTATATTCATTCTACTCTATCTCTATTATATTCGATTTGATTTGATCCGATTCAACGTCTGCCCGTGTGTGTATGTATGTATGTGTGTGTGTGTGTGTGTGTGTGTTTGTGCGCTGCGCTTGCTTGCGTATCCAGAAACAATAATAATAATTCATTCATCTCTCTTCATCATTCATCATCACCATCATCATCATCATCATCTTCCTCCTTCTCCCATCCCGACTTCCCGACTCTCTAATTAACTTACCTTACAAGACATTATAGGTACCTACCTACCTACCTACCTATCTACGTACCTACCACCGTCACACTCTCACGCATAAATAAATAACCTGACTCGACCTGTCCTCAGATAAGTTATTGTTATTTTACATACCTACGAGTATATAAAGTTTAAGCGAATTCGCAAATAGTGCATATCCTGGATCCTGGACAGACACACCTACAATCCCCTCCGCCACTACTCGCCAGGTACTACTCCCCGCTAATAACCTACTACTAAGTGGGGGTACAAAAATGTAGATAAATTGTCATATTAATTTTATTTGTTTACAGTTACAGTTTACCCGTTTGCTAATTAATATCAAAACTGGCAGTTGTGTGTGTGGTGGTGTGACTCGGAGCGCAGTGTGTTTACATATATATTATATGTAGGTAAGTAAGTTAATTGGTAATTTGATTTTTTTTTTATATTACAATTATAAAAAATCAAATTACCAATATGTGTGTGCAATGTGGCTTACTCAGACTCGTCTGCATGGCAGAACGCTAGTTCGCTCGCGTCGGGTGTCGTGAAGAAGAGTGAGTGAGTTCAACTTTAATAAATTACAACGCGTAGACTTATAATGCAATATAATCATAATATAGACGTTACAAATAAAAAATCATTATAAATTATTATCAATAACTTTACCTATAACGTTTAACATCGGTACCAGCAGATACATCAAACCGTCCAACGTAGGCAGTCAAAGTCGCGGTCCGGCTGTTTTACGACGGCGAAGACAACGGGTCCAAATATAATTATTACAATAATTTTCTAATGATGTTAATGTGTCACATCCATCTATGGTATCTTCGCTTTTAATTGGAGACCGCGTAATACAGTTATATATGTTTTTAAATAAGAAAAATAACATTTTAAACTGGCCCGAGGTGTCCGCAACGTATAATACCAAAAGTAAACTTCTCTCATTCGTTAACCGACTTTTAAAACGCTGAAACTCTTATTAAAATTGATATGTCAACTCATAAAGAATGCGATTGTGTAATTTTTATTACAAACTTTACATTATAATTCAGTATAAATTGAGTTTAATCATAAACGAGTAAGTGAAAAGTTGGAAGTGTTATTACGAGAAAACGTCCCGCGACACAAGGGGCTTCGTCACTGTAAAGCCGGAGACTTTATATAAATAGTGGCGCCCTCCGCCGACCGATACTTAGTACTAGCCTGCGCAGCGCTCCGCTTACACGCGTCCGCTGCTCTCACTCGTGCAATTTAATCTCTCGAATTATTTCTTTTTTCGGTTTTATTTAACCAACACCAGTAAGATGGCAGACACCGCTGTTGCTGAAAACGCTCCCGCCCCGGCGACGCCCGCGAAGAAGCCGAAAGCGTCCGCCTCCGCTGGCGCTAAGAAGCCAAAGGCGAAGCCCACTCATCCTAAGACTTCCGAGATGGTCAACAGCGCCATTAAGGAGTTGAAGGAGAGGAGCGGTTCATCCCTGCAGGCTATCAAGAAATACATCGCCGCCCAGTACAAGGTTGACGCCGAGAAGCTCGCGCCGTTCATCAGAAAATATCTGAAGAGCGCCGTGGAATCGGGTGCCCTGATTCAGACTAAAGGCAAGGGCGCGTCCGGTTCGTTCAAACTGGAGTCCAAGTCGTCGGGCGCCGGCAAGAAACCCGCCGCTGCCAAGAAGTCCAGTGCGAAATCTTCAGTGGCCGCGAAGAAGCCCGCCGCCGCTAGACCGGCGAAGGCAAAGAAGGCCGCCGCGTCCCCGGCTAAACCTAAAGCCGCCACAAAGGACAAGAAGGCAGCAGCCGCCAAGAAGAAGCCGGCAGCCAAGAAGCCCTCCACACCCGCCAAGAAGGCCGCGCCTAAGGCTAAGAAGACCGCGAAACCGCCAACCAAGAAGCCTAAAGCCCCCAAGCCCAAGAAGGCCGCTGCCGCTCCCAAGGCTAAGCCCGCCGCGAAGAAGGCTGCCTCCAAGAAGTAAGACTTCGGCGCGCTTTTGTGTTGCCGTCCTTACATCGTCGGTCGCGATTGTTGTGGTTGTTGCGCAGGGGAGGATGGATGATGACGATGATGATCAATTATTGTTGTTGTCACCTCTTCTCGCATCCGCAATTCATACGCCTGTGCGCGTTTACAGCACACCAAAAAGCCCTTTTAAGGGCTAACATACGTATTCAATGGTTAAAACACACGCCTCTGTTTTGTTGAATATACACACGGACGTACGATCGGATCAATCAATAAATTGATAAATAAATAATAAAATCAGTCAGTCAGTCAGTGACACACCTCGTAACACACATAACATTCAATTGAATGAAATATTATATGAAATGGTAACAACAATATTGAAGTCGCCTAAATACAGACGGAACGTGCGAACTATAGATAATTATAACTATTTTGTTCATACAAATAGAGATAGCCCGTTAATTAGCTAGCTTACGTCTTATTCGTCCACCGACGGCACCGACGGTGCCGACTAAATGTTTTAAGAAAAACACAAACACAATACAATATATTGTCTGTATACGATCTTCGGACGTGTTAGGTCTGATGAAGATTAATAAAATAAACTACACAATAAGTAACGAGATTGGATATATTTTTCAAATTAATTATTATCATATCTATATATCGATTTCATAAAATTGTTTGTTTATTATTATTATATCTCTATCTCTTTCGCACAAAAGTGTCGCAGTTTCGAAATGAACGTGATTGGTCGATCGCCCTCGGGTAGTCTCCGCGCGCAATATCCCCACTATACGCGTACACTGAGAACATTTAAATAGCGGGGATCAGTCGTCGAATTTTTTAGAGTTTTTAGAGAGAGAGATCGCCCGTAGCCGCCGCGTCGAGCGCACGTACGCTCCGCTCCGCTCCGCTGTGCGTGTTTTCATTCGTTCCATACGTAAATGTCTGCGTTGAGCTCCGCTCCGCATCACCCAGAACTAAGACTCCCTGTGTTAAAAATGTGTTACGTTGAGCTCAGCTCCGTACAAGTGCTTCTAATAAAATGTGTCGCGTCGAGCCCGGCTCCGCAGCCTTTTAAAACAGTGTAACGTGAAAATCTTAAGTTATAACGAGACAGTGACTCTAAGACACGGTGTGTGCGCGAACTGACACGAGTGCTTTTCTAAAATTAATAATTAGTAAATATTAATGAATAGGGAGGAGAAGGAAACCGTTTCTCCTAGCGGAAAAAGAGCAGTCCGCTTAATATATCTTCATCCCCCACGCTCCCCCACCCCCCCCACAGCCCCCCCAGTACCTAGTACGGGGGGAGAGTCATCTCACAAAATGGCAGACCTCGACCTCAAAATCATGGAAGGTTTCGTTGCACAATTTTGTCCGCAATTTAAAGAGCAGTGGATTAGCTATGTTCTTGACACCACAAGTATGGTGTCTGGCGCCACTTCCGCCAACACAACGGAGGCCTCCGCTGCCGCTGCCGCAACCATCGCTCCTGAGCAACATCAAAATACTGGAAAAGGTAGGGTTTCGCCCACTCATAATAACACTCACAACTCTCACACACCCAACTACAATTTCTACCCAGACTTTGTAGACAACACGACTCAAAACTCCGCGACGCAATACGATATTGCGTCAAACGGCTATTTCCCATCTAATAATTCAATTCAATCCGAATCAGTCCACCGGTCCCGCGATTCGCGGAGAGACACGGGGAAAAACAACCACCTTACATCCCGAACGCGCTCTCACTCTCTCACATCTCACGAGGGTGGAGCTTCCTCTTCTCGCTCGCACCCATACAAAAATCCTAAATCACCACGGAACAATCGCGATAGGTCGCGCTCCCCGCGAATCACGAGCCATAGCCGTCCCAGTCGAGACATCAAACCACACCCCAACGCAGTATGGGAACCAATCATAGGCGGCGTAGGCCGCGGTCAAAACAGAGACCAGCTATCAAACATAGAGAACCAATCTCATTTCGGTGTTGACGACAGCTCAGACACCGACTACAATTCCACCAATTCTGATGGGGGCTACTCCATCCACTCAAACAAAAAACCAAAAAAGAGGGGTAACCCATCCCCCTCTCCCAGGCCCACATCGTCCCAGGAGACCCTAATCCCCCCAAACAACTATGTCACCCCAAACCCCTTCAGTAGTCTCCCGATTGACCCCTCACCATCAACTAGGAACCCCACACCACCCCCCCCCTCCTCAGCAGACCACCGCTTCTCCCGCCATCCAAAACAATCCTCCCCTGCCCCCCAACAAAACGACATTAACATGGACTCCACCCCAGCATCCGATAGTGAAGACGACCTTTCGGACTATTCTGTTAATAAAAGGGACCGCGAAGAAAACGCCGCTGGAGCTCCCAAGGCTCGTCCCCCCCCCACCATCGTAGTAGGGGACCCCAACCGTTGGGCGGCCCTCTCAAAGGAAGCCTACAGGCTGAAATTAGGGTACCTCAGAGCCAGAATTGGCGAAGAGGAGTACTCTAAGGACATTAGGCTCTTCATCTACACCCAGACAACTGACCAGTTCAGAAGCTGGAGGAAGCTAATTAAAACGGGCTTCTGGGTACACCCCACTGGCAAGCAGAGGAAACTTAGGGTGGTTATTCTAGGCCTGCCAGTCTGCCTCGACACTTCAGACATTAAAACTGACTTGGTCAAGCAAGGGCTCCCGGTCCAGGAGGTCTCCCGTATGGAGAGGGGCCCGAAAGACAAGCGAGAACCTTTCAACGCTGTAATGGTAGTGCTTGACTACACCAAAACGGGGAAAAGAATTTTCGACATACAATCTGCATGCGGCCTCAGCGGACTTAAAGTTGAGAAGCCCAGGCGCAGCAACAAAGTGGCCCAATGCCACCGTTGTCAAAGGCATGGCCACACGTCCAAGTACTGTGAGATGCAGCCCAGGTGCGTGAAATGCCCTGGGCAGCACCTCACTGAGAACTGTGACAGGACCCAGGACCCAATCACGGGTCAAGTTCGTACCACATGCATTCTATGTGGAGGCGACCATCCCGCCAACTATACAATGTGCCCAGCGGCGCCCCCCCTCAAAAACCTCAAACCGAAGCCTAGGCGCTCAAATCCCAGGCCCCCCCCTCCACACGACATGCCCATCACCTCCTCCGCCCAAAATCACACCTCCTTAGTAAACCCCTCTGATCCTCACCAAATGACTGATGACCAGCCAAGTCACTCCTTCCAATACAAATCCTTCCCCCCTCTAAGAATTAAACAACTTCCCCCGCAGATTCACATGCCCCCACAGATGCTCAATCCTCTACCCCACCCAAAAGAAACAGGGGTTCCAAGGGACCCCCGTCTCCACCAAAGGCAAATCCAGAGCCACCCCGATCACTCCCTGACGCCAAACCAACACATCTCCTATGCCACAAAGACTGCAGGCCACTACCCCCCACGAAACCAACGTCAAGCTTACGCTGCCCCTCCCACCAGGCCAAACCAACAACCAACTCATGTATCCTCCCTCCCCCGAATCCTCCCGCAGCCCCGAATGCGACTCCCCACACAGAACCTCCAATATGGCAACCCAGTGGGAAACCACCACGATGCATATCCTCTCCCCCCCCCCTCCCAAAATCAATCACGCAGACCCAATGGCCCTCCTCCCCCCCCCCCTGGTTACCAATATTCACACCACCAACACCCAACCTGTTCACAGGACGGGGACCGTATTGCTGCCGATCTTGAACTAATCCTAAACGTCATTGAGGAAATCGACCTGAACGAGATTAGCCTCCTAGCAGAGGAGCTTAGATCCGCTCCCTCAGCAGTTCAACAACTTTTTATTATGGCTAGACACCAAAACCTCATATCAGCGCTAAAGAGAATAACAAACAAAAAATGATCAACTCACCTGCTAATAGAGTTAAACCCAATTCAATAGCAATAGGCTTTATCAACATCAACGGCATCCGCAATAAGAAAGTGGAAATCTCCAGCGCCATCAGGGATCTACAATTAGATATCCTGATGGTCCAGGAGACCTTCCTCAAACCCTCGATGAGGACCCCCAAAATCGCGAACTACCGCACCACGCGCAACGACCGACTAGGTAATCAGAAGGGTGGAACCCTGATCTACTACAAAAACTCCCTCCACTGCTCTCCCCTTGATCCCCCCCCACTTACCAACCTGGAGGTGTCTGCCTGTCGGCTGGCCCTCACAGGACACAACCCTATAACCCTAGTTTCAGTTTACAACCCCCCCGATAAACCCCTACTCTCGGATGACCTAAATGCCGTGTTTGGCTTAGATGACTCGGTCCTAGCGGCCGGCGATTTCAACGCCAAACACGTGCAGTGGAACAGCCGTAAGACAAACCCGAACGGTAGATCCCTCCATAATTTCATATCGAATCCTGACACCCCTGTAGACATCATCGCTCCACTCGAACCCACCCATTATCCCTTCAACGACGACCACCCTCCGGATGTCCTTGACATAGCCGCACTCAAAAACATCAACCTTGCCCTACAGTGCATCTCGGTGGCGCACCTTTTGGACTCTGACCATAGACCCGTCATCATCAGATTGGGCCCCCCTACGCCTGACCCAGCTGCCACCCGCAAAGTGGTCAGCTGGGTTAGGGTAGGGGTTGAGCTGGCAAAAACCGACTCTCCCATCTCAAATCTCGCCAACCTCCCCCCCCCGACCACCAAACAAGACCTAAACAACATAGTTGAGTCACTCACGTCAGGGCTAAAGGATGTGCTAACGAGATGCACAAACGAAATACCCGCAACAGATGACCGCTGCTGGAGACTACCCCCCCATATCACTAGTCTACTTCAGGCAAAAAACAGAGCTCTCAAATCATACGATAGATTTCCCTCAAAAACAAACAAAAACCTAGTAAATAGACTCCAAAGGCAGCTCAAGGAGCAAATTAGGGACCACAGAGAGGAGAGTTGGAATACCCTCCTAGAGGAAATCGGACCCGGTCACAAATCATACTGGAAATTAGCTAGGACCATAAAGCAAGACACAGTAGCCTCCATGCCACCACTAATTATCCCTGGCCCCCCTGCCCCCACCACAGCCTTCACCGACCTGGAGAAGGCAAACATTATGGCGGAAAGCCTGGCCATCCAGTGCACTCCAGGAAGGGAACCCTCAGACCCGTCGCACACTGGAAAGGTCCTGGCGGAGGTGGATACCATCTTCAGCCAGCCCCCCTCAGGACCGCCCCTCAGGCAAATCACGTTTATGGAGGTCAAAAGAATCATAAAGAAATCCAAACCTAACAAAGCACCAGGGCCAGATGGCATCACAAATAGACTTTTAAAACTATGCCCGGACAATATCATTCACATCTTCACACACATTTACAACATAGCCCTTGGCAGCTGCCTCTTTCCAGACCCCTGGAAGGAGGCGACTGTCATTGGCATTCATAAACCTGGAAAACCCACAAACATACCGAACAGTTATAGACCGATCAGCCTCCTCAACAACTTAGGAAAAATCTACGAAAGACTAGTACTGGACCGACTACAAGACCATTTAACTACCAATAAAATCATTATCCCAGAGCAGTTTGGGTTCAGAGCCGACCACTCCTGCATCCATCAAATCCATCGCCTTGCGGAGCACGCTCTCTCCCGGCTGGTGGACTGGGGTAGACCCACTCCCACAGGAGCGGTGTTCCTGGATGTGGCCAAAGCTTTCGACAGGGTATGGCACACCGGCTTGCTCTGCAAGCTGGCTAGAGCCGAAGTGCCAAATCGTCTCCTCTACATCGTGAAAGACTTTTTATCCTGTCGATCCTTTGTTTACAAAGTTGAGGGGTCTATCTCGGTCCCCCACCCGGTGGGGGCCGGAGTTCCGCAAGGTTCCGTCCTATCCCCAACACTATTCTCCCTGTTCGTCAACGACATCCCAAAAATTGAGGGCGTTCAATACGCCATGTTCGCTGACGACACAGCGTTCTACGCATCCTCCCGTTCCCCCAAACTCCTCACCTCGGCCCTCCAGAGAGCAGCCGACTCCCTTGGAGAATGGTTTGACCTCTGGAGGATCGAGGTTAATCCTGACAAAAGCGTGGCCGTCCTTTTCTCCAGGAAACCTATCCCAAACCATCCCACCATCACCCTTTGTAACAAAACTGTCAGGTGGAGCCCCAAGGCCAAATACCTAGGGGTCACACTTGACAGCAAACTCTACTTTGATGCCCATATAAAGGTCGTTCGCGACAGAGCGGCCTTTATCATGGGACGACTCCATCCATTACTCAACAAAAATAGTCACCTATCCATATCCAATAAAATCACTCTCTATAAAACCTGTATCCGTCCCATCTTCTCTTATGCCTGCGTCGTGTTTGCCCATGTCCCAAGATACCGCCTTAAGTGCCTTCAGACATTACAAAACAAATTCTTAAGACAGGCGATCGGAGCTCCATGGTTCATCCGAAACGTGGACCTCCATCGCGACCTACACCTTCAATCTGTCGAAGCTTTCTTCCTGATGGCCTCAAGGCGGTTCTTTGATAGCACCCCTCACCACCCTAACCCACTAATTAACGACGCCTCCCACTACATTCCTCGCCCGAACCCCAAAAGGGGGCACCGAAGACCCAAACACACCCTCCTAGATCCTCACGACCCTATCACCCTTGCTCAAATATCCGATCCCGTCCCCATGGTCACTGGCCCCCCCAAACTCCACACTCTTGTCGACATAACCAATTCAACCAACATCCCAGAACTTATCAAAACCATCCGAAATCGCCGCAAACAAAAACCTGCCCCCAAAACACACTCACACACACGCACAACACAAGGCGAAACCCTAACTTTTTCCCTACAGCCCACCCAGCCAGCCGTTGAAGACGCTGCGACGATGACAGCCGAAGCGGAGGCTCTCAATAACATCTGAGGAGAGAAACCTGGACACCTTTCAAATCAGTCTATCGACTCTCCCCCTCCTGCTAAACTACAGACCAACGTACCAACAGACAGACAAACTAAATATTCATATTGACCTTTCTGACTTACTGACTGACCTACGTTAAAGACCTGCGAACCCCTCAGGTAGCAGGCACTCACTTTCCCCCGGGATGGCCCTGCGGGCCATCCCGGCGTCAATTTAAGGGCAGCTAGAGGCCCCTCTCTAAGTCCCTTCTAACAAAAAAAAAAAAAAAAAAAAAACGAATTTTTTAATAGCATTCGTGCTGTGAGCGCATCTCGTTGTCTTTGTAAACTTTCATTCAAATCTCAACAAACATGTCTGGACGCGGCAAAGGTGGCAAGGTTAAGGGAAAGGCAAAGTCCCGTTCTAACCGTGCAGGACTTCAGTTCCCCGTCGGCCGTATCCACAGGCTGCTACGTAAGGGCAACTACGCCGAGCGCGTCGGTGCCGGTGCCCCGGTGTACCTGGCCGCCGTCATGGAGTATCTGGCTGCTGAGGTTCTCGAGTTGGCCGGCAACGCCGCCCGCGACAACAAGAAGACCAGGATCATCCCTAGACATCTCCAGCTGGCGATCCGCAACGACGAGGAGTTGAACAAGCTCCTCTCCGGCGTTACCATCGCCCAGGGTGGTGTGCTGCCTAACATCCAGGCTGTGCTCCTGCCCAAAAAGACCGAGAAGAAGGCGTAAGGTGTCCCTTGTTATTTGCGGACATCTATCGCTTCGCTTCTCTAGCGGTTTTAGCCGGTGCGGTAAATATACGCCCGCGCTCTACCGTTACAAAAGGCCCTTTTAAGGGCCACAACATGATTCAGTGCCTAAAGTTTAGTTTCATGGCTTAACACATTATGGCGTCTGTCGGTTGATCGATCACTCACACATTATTAATTACGAAATGTACACGCTATGTAAACAAAGACAACTCAACTAGATGTTGCCGATTAAATAAATGAATAAATTTATATTACAATAAGACATAGGTTTTAAACCTTTATCGTCCGCCGGCAAAGTATGTCACGTTTTGTTGTTATCCGAAATGCTGAGGCTGGGGGGCTTTAGGTTGTTTAACACATGTGCTGTCTGTCTGTCTGTCTGTCTGTCTGTCTGTCTGTCTGTCTGTCTGTCTGTCTGTCTGCCTGTCTGCTGTCTATTTGTAATAATTTGATTATTTGCGGTTAGTAAGTAGTATACCTACGTCACATATAACTACACTAATGTATTATTGAAGTACGAAAAAAATAAATATTTTGAAGTACATTCTCAGTAAGGGATAACAACAATATCAAAACGCGCACGAAATCCCCACCACTACAACCGACGATTACGATACGCGTACGCGATTGGTCGAGATACCTCGACGCCGGTTCTCGGCATACGACCCCCTATTTACCGTCCACCGCATTAACAAAAAGCGTCGTTCTAAAAAATTCCTCACTATTTCCAGTTCGTCTCTCGTACTGTAAACAACTCTATCTACTACAATGCCACCCAAGACTAGCGGAAAGGCTGCCAAGAAGTCTGGCAAGGCCCAGAAGAACATCTCCAAGTCCGATTCTAAGGGCAAGAAGCGTAAGAACAAGAGGAAGGAATCTTACGCCATCTACATCTACAAGGTGCTCAAGCAGGTCCACCCCGATACCGGAATCTCCAGCAAGGCCATGTCTATCATGAACTCGTTCGTGAACGACATCTTCGAGCGCATCGCCGCCGAAGCCTCTCGCCTTGCTCACTACAACAAGAGGTCCACGATCACCAGCAGGGAGGTGCAGACCTCCGTGAGGCTGTTGCTGCCCGGAGAGCTCGCCAAGCACGCCGTCAGTGAAGGCACCAAGGCCGTCACCAAGTACACCAGCTCCAAGTAAGCGTTGTCCGTCCCTCGAATTGCGACCCTTGACGTTATATATCTTCATAGGTATATAATGTTAGGTTAGCTACGAAACGGCGCGCCGATCGGAGTGTGGTACCAAAAAGGCCCTTTTAAGGGCCACAAATACGTTCTGAATAGTACAATAAACAGTTTCTGCCTTTTCGCAAGGTGTCTATCGGTCAATCAATCAAATTGATATGGTTTATTGAAATCTTCTATCTAAAAATATTATAAAGAAGAGAAAACATAAATATCTAGAGAACGACTGTGACCCGTGCGATATTTAAATGAAATGAAAATAAAAAATATAAGTAAGTAATACAATTGTAGTTGACGTATCTCGTAATATTGAGTAAAGTTACGTTTTGTTTTGTATAGATAATTGAAATCTTATATCTAAAATTATTAAAAAGAAAATGTATGTACAGAACTATTATGAGATAGTTAGTTATATTATAATCTAATCAGACCAAACCTAACTTTTTTTGATTAGGAATATATATATAGTTTTTGGAATAGTTGGGTTTGGTAGGTTGGTCTAATTATTATTACATTATACATAGTTAGTTAGGTTAGAAATAGTTAGGTTAGAGAGAGTTAGGTTAGGTCTGACTGATTATTAGATTGTACAGAGTTAGGTTAGAAATAGTTAGGTTAGAGAGAGTTAGGTTAGGTTAGGTCTGACTGATTATTAGATTGTACAGAGTTAGGTTAGGAATAGTTAGGTTAGAAAGAGTTAGGTTTAGTTTGATTATAAATTTATATGACTTAACATAGGTAGGTACTTTTGTCGATATTATTGTTTTCTGTCGGATCGGGGTTTCGTTTCGTTGGACAGAGGGGACGGGGCGATAGTATTCTCGATACCTATACCCCTCTCGCTCACACGCGCTCACGCGCCTATAAATAACGGGGTCGACGAAAAATTCGTTTATTCTCGCTCGTGACTCGTTGTCGTAACGTACGCACGCACGTGTTTAATATTTTCTCGCAATGGCTCGTACCAAGCAGACCGCTCGTAAATCCACCGGTGGTAAAGCACCCCGCAAACAGCTCGCCACCAAGGCGGCTCGCAAGAGCGCCCCGGCCACCGGTGGCGTCAAGAAGCCCCATCGCTACCGTCCCGGGACCGTCGCCCTCCGTGAGATCCGTCGTTACCAGAAGAGCACCGAGCTCTTGATCCGCAAGCTGCCCTTCCAGCGTCTCGTGCGTGAAATCGCCCAGGACTTCAAGACCGACCTGCGCTTCCAGAGCTCGGCCGTCATGGCTCTCCAGGAGGCCAGCGAGGCTTATCTGGTCGGTCTCTTTGAGGACACCAACCTGTGCGCCATCCACGCCAAGCGTGTCACCATCATGCCCAAGGACATCCAGCTGGCCCGCAGGATCCGCGGTGAACGCGCCTAAGCTGTTGATGCTCAATCAGAACATCACCTATCGCCGTTTGCGCTGACGCAACTGGCATATTAATATCAAATATTTGATATTATTTGTGCCTCGCGTTTTGCGTCTTGACAATGCGAATGTGATGATCACATCAAAAGGCCCTTTTAAGGGCCACACACGATTCGAAATATTATAATAGTTTCTACGATTAACACTTGCGTCAATCAATCAATCAATCAATTTAATTAGTTAGTTAGTTATTGACACAAATATAATATGCGTGCATGTGCATAAATAGTAAGGTATCTCTTATTGGTTGGACAAACATGCTCAATCAAAATCTTTTTACAACGAATGCTAATTTACATTTCGTTATTATAGACCTACAACGCCATCGCTCTGCACGTTATAGGACCGATGTCCTTTATTTATAATGAGAATTAGACGACTGACTAAGATGTCAGATATCAATTCTTTGAATTAAGTAGATGTGTTTGAAATTTGTCTATACTACCGATTTCAATATATAGATACAATGTGTAGGTATATAAACATGTAATATTCGTATTGTAAGTGCACGATTAATATAATATAAAGAAATCTAGATTGAATTAGTTAGTTAGTTAGTTAATTGGTTGGTTGGTTAGTTGGTAAGTAAGTTGTTACGTTGATGAATATCCCCTTTGTGTGTCCTATATATTTAAATGCATGATTTTATGTAACACATTTAGCGCCTATTATTTATTAATTCATTTATTAGTTGTCATTTACAAAAGTTTCATGTTATTTACTAAATTCGGTAAGTGAGTAAAGTCAAATATATCTCTCTCCCCGTCCCCCGTCTCCCCGCACTGGGGTAAAACGTATAAATATCGCGTCTGTACTGTCGCCCAGTTAGGATCGCCAGACCACTCCCAAGCACGGACGCATCCATACCACTCTGCACCTTGATTTTTCGCCGCTTTTTTCTGAAGAAAAAATCGTCGGACATCGCCCGGCAGCCGCCGGAGAAGAACGCCACCGCAGACTCCAGATCCCACGTCGCCGGCCGCCTGAGTCGCAAAATCTAGCCCGGCTCCGCTAAAACGGTTCCACCGGGCGAAATTTCGCGACAAGGGACTACGGTCGTAGGCGTGATGCGTCGCGGACCGTTCAGTTCAAACAATGAGTGATCATTCGCAGAAGCCACCAAAGCCCCGCCCCACTTCCGAGGGGAAGGGAGCTTCCAACATTTCTGTCGGTAGTTCGAAACGGAGCAATGTCGACCTACCGACAGAAAAAATCACCACACCGGATCGCTCGAAAAATGCGGGTACGCATAGGAACGAGCATCCAGCACTACCCGCCACCACTACGAGCCACACGGAAGTGGACTTCGTAGTTAAGGGATCCCAAGAAATCCCTCCTGCGGCCAGCCCGTCGACCTCCAGCGACGCACAAGCCCTCCAAAACCCATCCGCGACTCTCGACCTTGATAGGCTTGAGCTGACGCGTATGACAGAGGAGGGCAGAGTGTCGTGGGAGATGCTGGCAGTAATGGCGCAGTACGTCCGAATGAAGGCGTACTCACTAGGACAAAGCAAGGAACTGCTACCGGGGGACCACGACTACCTCAATTACATGGCGGCGCTACCGCTCCTCGTCCAAAGACACCCGGCGCCTGTAAAAAGGAAGCCAACCTCAAATCCCGACGTCACACAGGAGGTGAAACGGGTCTGCAACAATACCTCGCCTCCCACCGACCCAAGGCTGCGACGTCGCGACGCCTCCGCCGCGACCACAGCCCCGCACCCCGCGCCCGCCGCGTCGGCGCCCGCGCCCGCACTCGCGCGAACCTTATCCGCGCCCGAGAATTCACCTGCGCGACTCCCGCTCGCGCCCGCGACCGTACCCGCGCGACACTCACCCGCGCCCGCGACCGAACCCGCGCGACTTACGCCCGCGCCCGCGCCAGCGCAGCCACCTTGCGCCCCCGCGACCACTTATGCGCAGCCCGCGAGCGCGCAACGCGCGCACCCGAGCTACGCGCAGACTACAGCCCTCCCTTCGGGCTCCGACGCAAGCCAGCCCCCGAAGCCCGCTAAGAAGCCAAAATACCCGCCAATAGTGGCCGAAATCCTGCCCAACTGGCCCGCGGTACTGGCAGACATCGCAAGGCAGCTGGGCAGGACCCCCTTCACCAAGCCTATGGGGAAGGGGATCACCTTCACTCCGGAGAGCGAGGATGAGTACCGGATCATCGTTCGCCACCTAAGGAGTCTGGAGGAGGAAGCAGCAAAAGCCGCCACTAGCCCGTCAGCCACAGAGGACGAACAAAGAAACGCCGCAAAGCCCGTATACCATGTATACGGGCTTGATCAAGATAAGAAGTTCAAGGTGGCAGTCAGAGGCCTCCCCACTTCAACGCCACCAAACGCCATCATGGAGGATCTCAAGACGCTGGGCTACCCCGTAGACTACGTCAAGGAGATCAACGCGAGAGCCGGCCGCCCAGGCTGTATATACTTTGTACAGCTGGAGGGGGCCGCTCGGGACTACGCTACCATCTACGGGGTCACCGAGATCCTTCACATGAGGGGCGTTAAGGTGGAGGCATGGCGCGGGAAGAAGGGCCCAGCGCAATGCCACCGCTGCCAGGGCTTCCGCCACTCTTCACACGGCTGCCACCGACCACTGGCGTGCGTCCGCTGTGCAGGGCCGCACGAAGCCAGCCAGTGCCCCAGGCCACGCCATGAGAAGGCCACTTGCAAAAATTGCGGTGGCCCCCACCCCGCCAACTTCCGGAACTGCCCTGTGTTCCGGAAAGAGGCAAGAAACAAAAAGGCGGGAAGAGCCGCCCTCTCGGCCCCAACACGCTCGGGCCCCCAAACCCGTGCCTCACTCAACGAACCCACGGTGGACGAGTCGGCGCCGTCAACCCTGATGGCGCCGGCAAACCCCCCCTCACAAAGGGGGGCAACCAGAGCGAGGCCGGCCAAGGAGTCCGGCACCAAAACCCAGAGCCGAGGTGAACAAAATCCGCAACCAAAAAAAAAGGAAAAGAAGAAGAAGACGAAAGCCGCACCTCCAGCACAACAACCAGGGGACGCCGGTCCCCCACCACCACCACAGACCATCGCAGATCTGGCCGCAATAGTGGCGAATCTCGCCGCAACGGTCGCCAACCTGCAAGCCGCCTTCTCCAATCACACTGCCAGGCCTTGAACTCCGGGTAGCGTACTGGAACGCACAGGGACTCAACGCCAAGATTGGCCTGCTCCGCAACTTCATCACGTCCCAGAACATCGACGTGATGTTGTTGTGTGAGACGTTCCTGCGTCCCGAGAAGCCACTTAAGATTCCCGGGTTCATCGTCTACCGGAGGGACGAGCTCCAGGAGACAGGTCGGGTTTACAGAGGCCTCGCCATTCTCATAAGGAGGGCGATTATTCACCAGCCAGTTCAACAGCAGCCCCTAGAATCCCTCACCGCCCTGGGGATTGACTTCAGGGTCGCAGGCCACGACTTGCGCCTGTATGTCACCTACAGGCCCGGGGGATCACCAGGCAACATCGGGCGTGACATTGCGAAGCTGACTAGTTCCCCCATGCCGACCATCCTGGCGGGGGACTGGAACGCCAAGCACACGGCGTGGCACTCGTCCAAGATCTGCGCAGCTGGACGAGCGATCTACGCAACAGCCGCCGATAGAGACCTAGAAGTAATGGGCCCAGAAGAGCCAACTCATTATGACACCCACGGAGGCCAGGACGTCATCGATTTCGCTATCTGGAAGGGAATCGATGGCGTCATCACCCAGGAGGCCCTGCCCGACCTCCCTTCGGACCACCGCCCGGTACTGCTAACGCTGTCAGAAATGCCAGTGCTAGCAGACCTTAGCCGACCAAGCCGCCGCATCGACTGGGAGATGTACAAAGAAGCCATGGAGGGGAAACCCCAGACCATGGCAGTCTCCACAGCCGAAGAAGTCGAAACAGCAGCAAATAATATCACCAGCGACATCCAGGACGCGCTCTCAACATCTTCGCGCACGACCCAGACTGGCAGGAGACTGCCAACACTGCCAGAAAGGGTCCTCCTCCTCATACAGCGGAAGCGCGCCCTGCGAAGAAGATGGCAAACAACACGATGCCCAACGCTGAAAGCCGAACTCAACGCCCTCGTCCGGCGAGTGACCCAGGAGGTCAGCGCGCACGCCGCAGAGAGATGGGAGAGTCACCTCCTGTCCATAGACGGTGATTTCCCCTCCATCCACCGTCTGTGCCGACAGCTTGGCACGACACAGGAGTCGATTCGCCCGCTCTACAACCAAAACGAGGAACTGAGGTACAAAGCAGAAGACAGGGCAGAGGTCTTCGCCGAGTACCTGGAGGAGCAGTTCCAGCCGAACCCTATCACCAACCAGCCACACAACCTAGCAGTTGAGCAACACCTGGAGAGATGGTCCGAGATGCCGCTGGAGGCGGAAGAAGATCCGGTCTTCTTCACACCCAGCCAGGTGCAGCGAGCTCTCCATCGCTGCAACCCCAGGAAGGCCCCGGGCGCAGACATGATCCCCAACACAGCGCTGCGACACCTGCCACAGCGCCACATAATGGCGGTGACGCGACTGTTCAATGGGATCATGCGCTCCGGGCACTATCCATCAGCATGGAAGACTGGACGTGTAATAATGCTGCCCAAACCTGGCAAGGACCGAAGAAGACCGAGCAGCTACAGGCCTATCACGCTCCTCAGCACTCTCTCCAAGGTGTTTGAAAGGCTCCTGCTAGGGAAACTGCTGCCATTCATCGAGCCCAGACCGGAGCAGTTCGGCTTCCGGGCAGAACACTCGACTACCTTGCAGCTTACAAACGTGCTCCATTTCATGACGGTGGCGAAGAATAAAAAGGAGTACACGGCCGCCTGCCTCCTGGATATGGAAAAGGCCTTCGACAGGGTGTGGCACGAGGGCCTAGTGTACAAACTGTCGAAGACCGAAGCCCCCAGACGCATCACACGGGTCGTGGCCTCCTTCCTGACCCAACGCCGCTTCTTCGTCGCCGTCGAAGAAGCCACCTCCTCCGAACGCCCCATCAAAGCCGGAGTCCCTCAGGGCAGCTGCCTCTCGCCTGCGTGCTACGCTCTCTATACCGACGACCTCCCAACCGTCGGGGAGACCAAGTTGGGACTATATGCAGACGACGCAGCATTCTTTGCAGCCTCAATGAACCCCACCTTCGCTGCAAAGAAGCTGCAGAGATCCCTTGACGCACTCCCCGACTGGCTCAGCCGCTGGAGGCTGACAGTGAACGTCGGCAAGACGCAGGCGATGATCACGGGCAACACCCGCCTGCCGCCCCCGCTGAAACTACTCGGCGAAAACGTCCCCTGGTCCCACACCATCAAGTACCTGGGCGTCACACTGGACAGGGGACTCACAATGGCGCATCACATAGACGCTACCGTGCAACACGCAAGAGGAGCACGAATCAGACTCCGCCCGATCCTGAGTAGCAGCCTCCCCCGTCGCACGAAACTGGGGATTTACAAAACTTACATACGGTCCCGCCTGACGTACGCAGCACCAGCCTGGTACGCCTTGGCGTCAGAATCCAAAAAGAAGAAGCTGCGTGCGCAGGAGAACCTGGCCCTGCGGACCATCGTCCAAGCCCCCCGTTTCGTGCGAAACGACGACATCCAGAGAGGCCTCAAATGGCAGACCCTGGACTCCTTCGTCGGCCACTTGTCGACAAGGATGTTCCAGCGGGCCGACGCCTCTGGATACCACCACCTGCGCGGTATAGCGCCACTCCACGCCCGCCCACCGGACTCACGCCCGCTCCCCAGGGAGCTAGTAGTGGAAGAAGGAGGAGACGAGGAAAACATAGAAGAAGCAAGCTGATGGCCCAACCATCAGCACAGCCTCCAAGGAGCCTCGAAAAGAGGACGAAGCAAAGCCCCGCCCGTCGTTACGGGCGGCGATTTGAAACCGCCAAGGTCCCGAAAGGGAGGAAAGGCGTCCCTTGCCCCAGAAGGGGGTAAAGGAAGAAGTGCGACGACGCCCAGTTATTCCACTCGTGTCGACGCGCGCCGCAAGTCGTGTGTCGTGTTGTGTGTTCCGTTCGAGAGATATCTTTAACTTTAACAAGTCGCCATGACCGGTCGCGGTAAGGGAGGAAAAGGTCTGGGGAAAGGAGGAGCCAAGCGCCACAGGAAGGTGCTCCGTGATAACATCCAGGGCATCACCAAGCCCGCTATCCGTCGTCTGGCTCGCAGGGGTGGCGTCAAGCGTATCTCCGGTCTGATCTACGAGGAGACCCGCGGCGTGCTCAAGGTGTTCCTTGAGAACGTCATCCGTGACGCCGTCACCTACACCGAGCACGCCAAGAGGAAGACGGTCACCGCCATGGACGTCGTCTATGCTCTGAAGCGTCAGGGCCGCACCCTCTACGGTTTCGGAGGTTAAGCGCGCCATTCGTCGCGTCGCATCGCGTCCTATGTCGTCTTTTGGCGTCTGGACGCGATCGCGATTAACAAAAAAAAGGCCCTTTTAAGGGCCGCATATCATTCTACAATACACACACACTAATTGTGTACGGTTTCTATACATACACGGACAGACAATCGAATCAATCAAATAAACAAACCAACCAACCATAACATACTTTACTACTTAACTTACCCCGATATTCTTATTCGATGACGGCTGGCTGGCTGGCTGGCTGGCTGGCTGGCTGGCTGGCTGGCTGGCTGGCTGGCTGGCTGGCTAGTAGCTGTATAATCGACGTACACGTACGACGTACACTCGATGATGTGTCTCTGCATCTACCCCCCCTGAAATAGTACAAATAAAAAGACATTTACACATTTTTATTATAGCAGGGTCCACAATGCGCACTCTCTTTCACGAGATACCGAGATATATCACGATTACGTATACCTAATAAATATTACGATATAATAAATAAATGTAGGTGCGAATTTTGAGAATATATATACAATCATTTCATCCATTGTTTTTGTCAGACATTATGACCGGCCACGATGCGATATTGTATTTTATATTCATTCTACTCTATCTCTATTATATTCGATTTGATTTGATCCGATTCAACGTCTGCCCGTGTGTGTATGTATGTATGTGTGTGTGTGTGTGTGTGTGTGTTTGTGCGCTGCGCTTGCTTGCGTATCCAGAAACAATAATAATAATTCATTCATCTCTCTTCATCATTCATCATCACCATCATCATCATCATCATCTTCCTCCTTCTCCCATCCCGACTTCCCGACTCTCTAATTAACTTACCTTACAAGACATTATAGGTACCTACCTACCTACCTACCTATCTACGTACCTACCACCGTCACACTCTCACGCATAAATAAATAACCTGACTCGACCTGTCCTCAGATAAGTTATTGTTATTTTACATACCTACGAGTATATAAAGTTTAAGCGAATTCGCAAATAGTGCATATCCTGGATCCTGGACAGACACACCTACAATCCCCTCCGCCACTACTCGCCAGGTACTACTCCCCGCTAATAACCTACTACTAAGTGGGGGTACAAAAATGTAGATAAATTGTCATATTAATTTTATTTGTTTACAGTTACAGTTTACCCGTTTGCTAATTAATATCAAAACTGGCAGTTGTGTGTGTGGTGGTGTGACTCGGAGCGCAGTGTGTTTACATATATATTATATGTAGGTAAGTAAGTTAATTGGTAATTTGATTTTTTTTTTATATTACAATTATAAAAAATCAAATTACCAATATGTGTGTGCAATGTGGCTTACTCAGACTCGTCTGCATGGCAGAACGCTAGTTCGCTCGCGTCGGGTGTCGTGAAGAAGAGTGAGTGAGTTCAACTTTAATAAATTACAACGCGTAGACTTATAATGCAATATAATCATAATATAGACGTTACAAATAAAAAATCATTATAAATTATTATCAATAACTTTACCTATAACGTTTAACATCGGTACCAGCAGATACATCAAACCGTCCAACGTAGGCAGTCAAAGTCGCGGTCCGGCTGTTTTACGACGGCGAAGACAACGGGTCCAAATATAATTATTACAATAATTTTCTAATGATGTTAATGTGTCACATCCATCTATGGTATCTTCGCTTTTAATTGGAGACCGCGTAATACAGTTATATATGTTTTTAAATAAGAAAAATAACATTTTAAACTGGCCCGAGGTGTCCGCAACGTATAATACCAAAAGTAAACTTCTCTCATTCGTTAACCGACTTTTAAAACGCTGAAACTCTTATTAAAATTGATATGTCAACTCATAAAGAATGCGATTGTGTAATTTTTATTACAAACTTTACATTATAATTCAGTATAAATTGAGTTTAATCATAAACGAGTAAGTGAAAAGTTGGAAGTGTTATTACGAGAAAACGTCCCGCGACACAAGGGGCTTCGTCACTGTAAAGCCGGAGACTTTATATAAATAGTGGCGCCCTCCGCCGACCGATACTTAGTACTAGCCTGCGCAGCGCTCCGCTTACACGCGTCCGCTGCTCTCACTCGTGCAATTTAATCTCTCGAATTATTTCTTTTTTCGGTTTTATTTAACCAACACCAGTAAGATGGCAGACACCGCTGTTGCTGAAAACGCTCCCGCCCCGGCGACGCCCGCGAAGAAGCCGAAAGCGTCCGCCTCCGCTGGCGCTAAGAAGCCAAAGGCGAAGCCCACTCATCCTAAGACTTCCGAGATGGTCAACAGCGCCATTAAGGAGTTGAAGGAGAGGAGCGGTTCATCCCTGCAGGCTATCAAGAAATACATCGCCGCCCAGTACAAGGTTGACGCCGAGAAGCTCGCGCCGTTCATCAGAAAATATCTGAAGAGCGCCGTGGAATCGGGTGCCCTGATTCAGACTAAAGGCAAGGGCGCGTCCGGTTCGTTCAAACTGGAGTCCAAGTCGTCGGGCGCCGGCAAGAAACCCGCCGCTGCCAAGAAGTCCAGTGCGAAATCTTCAGTGGCCGCGAAGAAGCCCGCCGCCGCTAGACCGGCGAAGGCAAAGAAGGCCGCCGCGTCCCCGGCTAAACCTAAAGCCGCCACAAAGGACAAGAAGGCAGCAGCCGCCAAGAAGAAGCCGGCAGCCAAGAAGCCCTCCACACCCGCCAAGAAGGCCGCGCCTAAGGCTAAGAAGACCGCGAAACCGCCAACCAAGAAGCCTAAAGCCCCCAAGCCCAAGAAGGCCGCTGCCGCTCCCAAGGCTAAGCCCGCCGCGAAGAAGGCTGCCTCCAAGAAGTAAGACTTCGGCGCGCTTTTGTGTTGCCGTCCTTACATCGTCGGTCGCGATTGTTGTGGTTGTTGCGCAGGGGAGGATGGATGATGACGATGATGATCAATTATTGTTGTTGTCACCTCTTCTCGCATCCGCAATTCATACGCCTGTGCGCGTTTACAGCACACCAAAAAGCCCTTTTAAGGGCTAACATACGTATTCAATGGTTAAAACACACGCCTCTGTTTTGTTGAATATACACACGGACGTACGATCGGATCAATCAATAAATTGATAAATAAATAATAAAATCAGTCAGTCAGTCAGTGACACACCTCGTAACACACATAACATTCAATTGAATGAAATATTATATGAAATGGTAACAACAATATTGAAGTCGCCTAAATACAGACGGAACGTGCGAACTATAGATAATTATAACTATTTTGTTCATACAAATAGAGATAGCCCGTTAATTAGCTAGCTTACGTCTTATTCGTCCACCGACGGCACCGACGGTGCCGACTAAATGTTTTAAGAAAAACACAAACACAATACAATATATTGTCTGTATACGATCTTCGGACGTGTTAGGTCTGATGAAGATTAATAAAATAAACTACACAATAAGTAACGAGATTGGATATATTTTTCAAATTAATTATTATCATATCTATATATCGATTTCATAAAATTGTTTGTTTATTATTATTATATCTCTATCTCTTTCGCACAAAAGTGTCGCAGTTTCGAAATGAACGTGATTGGTCGATCGCCCTCGGGTAGTCTCCGCGCGCAATATCCCCACTATACGCGTACACTGAGAACATTTAAATAGCGGGGATCAGTCGTCGAATTTTTTAATAGCATTCGTGCTGTGAGCGCATCTCGTTGTCTTTGTAAACTTTCATTCAAATCTCAACAAACATGTCTGGACGCGGCAAAGGTGGCAAGGTTAAGGGAAAGGCAAAGTCCCGTTCTAACCGTGCAGGACTTCAGTTCCCCGTCGGCCGTATCCACAGGCTGCTACGTAAGGGCAACTACGCCGAGCGCGTCGGTGCCGGTGCCCCGGTGTACCTGGCCGCCGTCATGGAGTATCTGGCTGCTGAGGTTCTCGAGTTGGCCGGCAACGCCGCCCGCGACAACAAGAAGACCAGGATCATCCCTAGACATCTCCAGCTGGCGATCCGCAACGACGAGGAGTTGAACAAGCTCCTCTCCGGCGTTACCATCGCCCAGGGTGGTGTGCTGCCTAACATCCAGGCTGTGCTCCTGCCCAAAAAGACCGAGAAGAAGGCGTAAGGTGTCCCTTGTTATTTGCGGACATCTATCGCTTCGCTTCTCTAGCGGTTTTAGCCGGTGCGGTAAATATACGCCCGCGCTCTACCGTTACAAAAGGCCCTTTTAAGGGCCACAACATGATTCAGTGCCTAAAGTTTAGTTTCATGGCTTAACACATTATGGCGTCTGTCGGTTGATCGATCACTCACACATTATTAATTACGAAATGTACACGCTATGTAAACAAAGACAACTCAACTAGATGTTGCCGATTAAATAAATGAATAAATTTATATTACAATAAGACATAGGTTTTAAACCTTTATCGTCCGCCGGCAAAGTATGTCACGTTTTGTTGTTATCCGAAATGCTGAGGCTGGGGGGCTTTAGGTTGTTTAACACATGTGCTGTCTGTCTGTCTGTCTGTCTGTCTGTCTGTCTGTCTGTCTGTCTGTCTGTCTGTCTGCCTGTCTGCTGTCTATTTGTAATAATTTGATTATTTGCGGTTAGTAAGTAGTATACCTACGTCACATATAACTACACTAATGTATTATTGAAGTACGAAAAAAATAAATATTTTGAAGTACATTCTCAGTAAGGGATAACAACAATATCAAAACGCGCACGAAATCCCCACCACTACAACCGACGATTACGATACGCGTACGCGATTGGTCGAGATACCTCGACGCCGGTTCTCGGCATACGACCCCCTATTTACCGTCCACCGCATTAACAAAAAGCGTCGTTCTAAAAAATTCCTCACTATTTCCAGTTCGTCTCTCGTACTGTAAACAACTCTATCTACTACAATGCCACCCAAGACTAGCGGAAAGGCTGCCAAGAAGTCTGGCAAGGCCCAGAAGAACATCTCCAAGTCCGATTCTAAGGGCAAGAAGCGTAAGAACAAGAGGAAGGAATCTTACGCCATCTACATCTACAAGGTGCTCAAGCAGGTCCACCCCGATACCGGAATCTCCAGCAAGGCCATGTCTATCATGAACTCGTTCGTGAACGACATCTTCGAGCGCATCGCCGCCGAAGCCTCTCGCCTTGCTCACTACAACAAGAGGTCCACGATCACCAGCAGGGAGGTGCAGACCTCCGTGAGGCTGTTGCTGCCCGGAGAGCTCGCCAAGCACGCCGTCAGTGAAGGCACCAAGGCCGTCACCAAGTACACCAGCTCCAAGTAAGCGTTGTCCGTCCCTCGAATTGCGACCCTTGACGTTATATATCTTCATAGGTATATAATGTTAGGTTAGCTACGAAACGGCGCGCCGATCGGAGTGTGGTACCAAAAAGGCCCTTTTAAGGGCCACAAATACGTTCTGAATAGTACAATAAACAGTTTCTGCCTTTTCGCAAGGTGTCTATCGGTCAATCAATCAAATTGATATGGTTTATTGAAATCTTCTATCTAAAAATATTATAAAGAAGAGAAAACATAAATATCTAGAGAACGACTGTGACCCGTGCGATATTTAAATGAAATGAAAATAAAAAATATAAGTAAGTAATACAATTGTAGTTGACGTATCTCGTAATATTGAGTAAAGTTACGTTTTGTTTTGTATAGATAATTGAAATCTTATATCTAAAATTATTAAAAAGAAAATGTATGTACAGAACTATTATGAGATAGTTAGTTATATTATAATCTAATCAGACCAAACCTAACTTTTTTTGATTAGGAATATATATATAGTTTTTGGAATAGTTGGGTTTGGTAGGTTGGTCTAATTATTATTACATTATACATAGTTAGTTAGGTTAGAAATAGTTAGGTTAGAGAGAGTTAGGTTAGGTCTGACTGATTATTAGATTGTACAGAGTTAGGTTAGAAATAGTTAGGTTAGAGAGAGTTAGGTTAGGTTAGGTCTGACTGATTATTAGATTGTACAGAGTTAGGTTAGGAATAGTTAGGTTAGAAAGAGTTAGGTTTAGTTTGATTATAAATTTATATGACTTAACATAGGTAGGTACTTTTGTCGATATTATTGTTTTCTGTCGGATCGGGGTTTCGTTTCGTTGGACAGAGGGGACGGGGCGATAGTATTCTCGATACCTATACCCCTCTCGCTCACACGCGCTCACGCGCCTATAAATAACGGGGTCGACGAAAAATTCGTTTATTCTCGCTCGTGACTCGTTGTCGTAACGTACGCACGCACGTGTTTAATATTTTCTCGCAATGGCTCGTACCAAGCAGACCGCTCGTAAATCCACCGGTGGTAAAGCACCCCGCAAACAGCTCGCCACCAAGGCGGCTCGCAAGAGCGCCCCGGCCACCGGTGGCGTCAAGAAGCCCCATCGCTACCGTCCCGGGACCGTCGCCCTCCGTGAGATCCGTCGTTACCAGAAGAGCACCGAGCTCTTGATCCGCAAGCTGCCCTTCCAGCGTCTCGTGCGTGAAATCGCCCAGGACTTCAAGACCGACCTGCGCTTCCAGAGCTCGGCCGTCATGGCTCTCCAGGAGGCCAGCGAGGCTTATCTGGTCGGTCTCTTTGAGGACACCAACCTGTGCGCCATCCACGCCAAGCGTGTCACCATCATGCCCAAGGACATCCAGCTGGCCCGCAGGATCCGCGGTGAACGCGCCTAAGCTGTTGATGCTCAATCAGAACATCACCTATCGCCGTTTGCGCTGACGCAACTGGCATATTAATATCAAATATTTGATATTATTTGTGCCTCGCGTTTTGCGTCTTGACAATGCGAATGTGATGATCACATCAAAAGGCCCTTTTAAGGGCCACACACGATTCGAAATATTATAATAGTTTCTACGATTAACACTTGCGTCAATCAATCAATCAATCAATTTAATTAGTTAGTTAGTTATTGACACAAATATAATATGCGTGCATGTGCATAAATAGTAAGGTATCTCTTATTGGTTGGACAAACATGCTCAATCAAAATCTTTTTACAACGAATGCTAATTTACATTTCGTTATTATAGACCTACAACGCCATCGCTCTGCACGTTATAGGACCGATGTCCTTTATTTATAATGAGAATTAGACGACTGACTAAGATGTCAGATATCAATTCTTTGAATTAAGTAGATGTGTTTGAAATTTGTCTATACTACCGATTTCAATATATAGATACAATGTGTAGGTATATAAACATGTAATATTCGTATTGTAAGTGCACGATTAATATAATATAAAGAAATCTAGATTGAATTAGTTAGTTAGTTAGTTAATTGGTTGGTTGGTTAGTTGGTAAGTAAGTTGTTACGTTGATGAATATCCCCTTTGTGTGTCCTATATATTTAAATGCATGATTTTATGTAACACATTTAGCGCCTATTATTTATTAATTCATTTATTAGTTGTCATTTACAAAAGTTTCATGTTATTTACTAAATTCGGTAAGTGAGTAAAGTCAAATATATCTCTCTCCCCGTCCCCCGTCTCCCCGCACTGGGGTAAAACGTATAAATATCGCGTCTGTACTGTCGCCCAGTTATTCCACTCGTGTCGACGCGCGCCGCAAGTCGTGTGTCGTGTTGTGTGTTCCGTTCGAGAGATATCTTTAACTTTAACAAGTCGCCATGACCGGTCGCGGTAAGGGAGGAAAAGGTCTGGGGAAAGGAGGAGCCAAGCGCCACAGGAAGGTGCTCCGTGATAACATCCAGGGCATCACCAAGCCCGCTATCCGTCGTCTGGCTCGCAGGGGTGGCGTCAAGCGTATCTCCGGTCTGATCTACGAGGAGACCCGCGGCGTGCTCAAGGTGTTCCTTGAGAACGTCATCCGTGACGCCGTCACCTACACCGAGCACGCCAAGAGGAAGACGGTCACCGCCATGGACGTCGTCTATGCTCTGAAGCGTCAGGGCCGCACCCTCTACGGTTTCGGAGGTTAAGCGCGCCATTCGTCGCGTCGCATCGCGTCCTATGTCGTCTTTTGGCGTCTGGACGCGATCGCGATTAACAAAAAAAAGGCCCTTTTAAGGGCCGCATATCATTCTACAATACACACACACTAATTGTGTACGGTTTCTATACATACACGGACAGACAATCGAATCAATCAAATAAACAAACCAACCAACCATAACATACTTTACTACTTAACTTACCCCGATATTCTTATTCGATGACGGCTGGCTGGCTGGCTGGCTGGCTGGCTGGCTGGCTGGCTGGCTGGCTGGCTGGCTGGCTGGCTAGTAGCTGTATAATCGACGTACACGTACGACGTACACTCGATGATGTGTCTCTGCATCTACCCCCCCTGAAATAGTACAAATAAAAAGACATTTACACATTTTTATTATAGCAGGGTCCACAATGCGCACTCTCTTTCACGAGATACCGAGATATATCACGATTACGTATACCTAATAAATATTACGATATAATAAATAAATGTAGGTGCGAATTTTGAGAATATATATACAATCATTTCATCCATTGTTTTTGTCAGACATTATGACCGGCCACGATGCGATATTGTATTTTATATTCATTCTACTCTATCTCTATTATATTCGATTTGATTTGATCCGATTCAACGTCTGCCCGTGTGTGTATGTATGTATGTGTGTGTGTGTGTGTGTGTGTGTTTGTGCGCTGCGCTTGCTTGCGTATCCAGAAACAATAATAATAATTCATTCATCTCTCTTCATCATTCATCATCACCATCATCATCATCATCATCTTCCTCCTTCTCCCATCCCGACTTCCCGACTCTCTAATTAACTTACCTTACAAGACATTATAGGTACCTACCTACCTACCTACCTATCTACGTACCTACCACCGTCACACTCTCACGCATAAATAAATAACCTGACTCGACCTGTCCTCAGATAAGTTATTGTTATTTTACATACCTACGAGTATATAAAGTTTAAGCGAATTCGCAAATAGTGCATATCCTGGATCCTGGACAGACACACCTACAATCCCCTCCGCCACTACTCGCCAGGTACTACTCCCCGCTAATAACCTACTACTAAGTGGGGGTACAAAAATGTAGATAAATTGTCATATTAATTTTATTTGTTTACAGTTACAGTTTACCCGTTTGCTAATTAATATCAAAACTGGCAGTTGTGTGTGTGGTGGTGTGACTCGGAGCGCAGTGTGTTTACATATATATTATATGTAGGTAAGTAAGTTAATTGGTAATTTGATTTTTTTTTTATATTACAATTATAAAAAATCAAATTACCAATATGTGTGTGCAATGTGGCTTACTCAGACTCGTCTGCATGGCAGAACGCTAGTTCGCTCGCGTCGGGTGTCGTGAAGAAGAGTGAGTGAGTTCAACTTTAATAAATTACAACGCGTAGACTTATAATGCAATATAATCATAATATAGACGTTACAAATAAAAAATCATTATAAATTATTATCAATAACTTTACCTATAACGTTTAACATCGGTACCAGCAGATACATCAAACCGTCCAACGTAGGCAGTCAAAGTCGCGGTCCGGCTGTTTTACGACGGCGAAGACAACGGGTCCAAATATAATTATTACAATAATTTTCTAATGATGTTAATGTGTCACATCCATCTATGGTATCTTCGCTTTTAATTGGAGACCGCGTAATACAGTTATATATGTTTTTAAATAAGAAAAATAACATTTTAAACTGGCCCGAGGTGTCCGCAACGTATAATACCAAAAGTAAACTTCTCTCATTCGTTAACCGACTTTTAAAACGCTGAAACTCTTATTAAAATTGATATGTCAACTCATAAAGAATGCGATTGTGTAATTTTTATTACAAACTTTACATTATAATTCAGTATAAATTGAGTTTAATCATAAACGAGTAAGTGAAAAGTTGGAAGTGTTATTACGAGAAAACGTCCCGCGACACAAGGGGCTTCGTCACTGTAAAGCCGGAGACTTTATATAAATAGTGGCGCCCTCCGCCGACCGATACTTAGTACTAGCCTGCGCAGCGCTCCGCTTACACGCGTCCGCTGCTCTCACTCGTGCAATTTAATCTCTCGAATTATTTCTTTTTTCGGTTTTATTTAACCAACACCAGTAAGATGGCAGACACCGCTGTTGCTGAAAACGCTCCCGCCCCGGCGACGCCCGCGAAGAAGCCGAAAGCGTCCGCCTCCGCTGGCGCTAAGAAGCCAAAGGCGAAGCCCACTCATCCTAAGACTTCCGAGATGGTCAACAGCGCCATTAAGGAGTTGAAGGAGAGGAGCGGTTCATCCCTGCAGGCTATCAAGAAATACATCGCCGCCCAGTACAAGGTTGACGCCGAGAAGCTCGCGCCGTTCATCAGAAAATATCTGAAGAGCGCCGTGGAATCGGGTGCCCTGATTCAGACTAAAGGCAAGGGCGCGTCCGGTTCGTTCAAACTGGAGTCCAAGTCGTCGGGCGCCGGCAAGAAACCCGCCGCTGCCAAGAAGTCCAGTGCGAAATCTTCAGTGGCCGCGAAGAAGCCCGCCGCCGCTAGACCGGCGAAGGCAAAGAAGGCCGCCGCGTCCCCGGCTAAACCTAAAGCCGCCACAAAGGACAAGAAGGCAGCAGCCGCCAAGAAGAAGCCGGCAGCCAAGAAGCCCTCCACACCCGCCAAGAAGGCCGCGCCTAAGGCTAAGAAGACCGCGAAACCGCCAACCAAGAAGCCTAAAGCCCCCAAGCCCAAGAAGGCCGCTGCCGCTCCCAAGGCTAAGCCCGCCGCGAAGAAGGCTGCCTCCAAGAAGTAAGACTTCGGCGCGCTTTTGTGTTGCCGTCCTTACATCGTCGGTCGCGATTGTTGTGGTTGTTGCGCAGGGGAGGATGGATGATGACGATGATGATCAATTATTGTTGTTGTCACCTCTTCTCGCATCCGCAATTCATACGCCTGTGCGCGTTTACAGCACACCAAAAAGCCCTTTTAAGGGCTAACATACGTATTCAATGGTTAAAACACACGCCTCTGTTTTGTTGAATATACACACGGACGTACGATCGGATCAATCAATAAATTGATAAATAAATAATAAAATCAGTCAGTCAGTCAGTGACACACCTCGTAACACACATAACATTCAATTGAATGAAATATTATATGAAATGGTAACAACAATATTGAAGTCGCCTAAATACAGACGGAACGTGCGAACTATAGATAATTATAACTATTTTGTTCATACAAATAGAGATAGCCCGTTAATTAGCTAGCTTACGTCTTATTCGTCCACCGACGGCACCGACGGTGCCGACTAAATGTTTTAAGAAAAACACAAACACAATACAATATATTGTCTGTATACGATCTTCGGACGTGTTAGGTCTGATGAAGATTAATAAAATAAACTACACAATAAGTAACGAGATTGGATATATTTTTCAAATTAATTATTATCATATCTATATATCGATTTCATAAAATTGTTTGTTTATTATTATTATATCTCTATCTCTTTCGCACAAAAGTGTCGCAGTTTCGAAATGAACGTGATTGGTCGATCGCCCTCGGGTAGTCTCCGCGCGCAATATCCCCACTATACGCGTACACTGAGAACATTTAAATAGCGGGGATCAGTCGTCGAATTTTTTAATAGCATTCGTGCTGTGAGCGCATCTCGTTGTCTTTGTAAACTTTCATTCAAATCTCAACAAACATGTCTGGACGCGGCAAAGGTGGCAAGGTTAAGGGAAAGGCAAAGTCCCGTTCTAACCGTGCAGGACTTCAGTTCCCCGTCGGCCGTATCCACAGGCTGCTACGTAAGGGCAACTACGCCGAGCGCGTCGGTGCCGGTGCCCCGGTGTACCTGGCCGCCGTCATGGAGTATCTGGCTGCTGAGGTTCTCGAGTTGGCCGGCAACGCCGCCCGCGACAACAAGAAGACCAGGATCATCCCTAGACATCTCCAGCTGGCGATCCGCAACGACGAGGAGTTGAACAAGCTCCTCTCCGGCGTTACCATCGCCCAGGGTGGTGTGCTGCCTAACATCCAGGCTGTGCTCCTGCCCAAAAAGACCGAGAAGAAGGCGTAAGGTGTCCCTTGTTATTTGCGGACATCTATCGCTTCGCTTCTCTAGCGGTTTTAGCCGGTGCGGTAAATATACGCCCGCGCTCTACCGTTACAAAAGGCCCTTTTAAGGGCCACAACATGATTCAGTGCCTAAAGTTTAGTTTCATGGCTTAACACATTATGGCGTCTGTCGGTTGATCGATCACTCACACATTATTAATTACGAAATGTACACGCTATGTAAACAAAGACAACTCAACTAGATGTTGCCGATTAAATAAATGAATAAATTTATATTACAATAAGACATAGGTTTTAAACCTTTATCGTCCGCCGGCAAAGTATGTCACGTTTTGTTGTTATCCGAAATGCTGAGGCTGGGGGGCTTTAGGTTGTTTAACACATGTGCTGTCTGTCTGTCTGTCTGTCTGTCTGTCTGTCTGTCTGTCTGTCTGTCTGTCTGTCTGCCTGTCTGCTGTCTATTTGTAATAATTTGATTATTTGCGGTTAGTAAGTAGTATACCTACGTCACATATAACTACACTAATGTATTATTGAAGTACGAAAAAAATAAATATTTTGAAGTACATTCTCAGTAAGGGATAACAACAATATCAAAACGCGCACGAAATCCCCACCACTACAACCGACGATTACGATACGCGTACGCGATTGGTCGAGATACCTCGACGCCGGTTCTCGGCATACGACCCCCTATTTACCGTCCACCGCATTAACAAAAAGCGTCGTTCTAAAAAATTCCTCACTATTTCCAGTTCGTCTCTCGTACTGTAAACAACTCTATCTACTACAATGCCACCCAAGACTAGCGGAAAGGCTGCCAAGAAGTCTGGCAAGGCCCAGAAGAACATCTCCAAGTCCGATTCTAAGGGCAAGAAGCGTAAGAACAAGAGGAAGGAATCTTACGCCATCTACATCTACAAGGTGCTCAAGCAGGTCCACCCCGATACCGGAATCTCCAGCAAGGCCATGTCTATCATGAACTCGTTCGTGAACGACATCTTCGAGCGCATCGCCGCCGAAGCCTCTCGCCTTGCTCACTACAACAAGAGGTCCACGATCACCAGCAGGGAGGTGCAGACCTCCGTGAGGCTGTTGCTGCCCGGAGAGCTCGCCAAGCACGCCGTCAGTGAAGGCACCAAGGCCGTCACCAAGTACACCAGCTCCAAGTAAGCGTTGTCCGTCCCTCGAATTGCGACCCTTGACGTTATATATCTTCATAGGTATATAATGTTAGGTTAGCTACGAAACGGCGCGCCGATCGGAGTGTGGTACCAAAAAGGCCCTTTTAAGGGCCACAAATACGTTCTGAATAGTACAATAAACAGTTTCTGCCTTTTCGCAAGGTGTCTATCGGTCAATCAATCAAATTGATATGGTTTATTGAAATCTTCTATCTAAAAATATTATAAAGAAGAGAAAACATAAATATCTAGAGAACGACTGTGACCCGTGCGATATTTAAATGAAATGAAAATAAAAAATATAAGTAAGTAATACAATTGTAGTTGACGTATCTCGTAATATTGAGTAAAGTTACGTTTTGTTTTGTATAGATAATTGAAATCTTATATCTAAAATTATTAAAAAGAAAATGTATGTACAGAACTATTATGAGATAGTTAGTTATATTATAATCTAATCAGACCAAACCTAACTTTTTTTGATTAGGAATATATATATAGTTTTTGGAATAGTTGGGTTTGGTAGGTTGGTCTAATTATTATTACATTATACATAGTTAGTTAGGTTAGAAATAGTTAGGTTAGAGAGAGTTAGGTTAGGTCTGACTGATTATTAGATTGTACAGAGTTAGGTTAGAAATAGTTAGGTTAGAGAGAGTTAGGTTAGGTTAGGTCTGACTGATTATTAGATTGTACAGAGTTAGGTTAGGAATAGTTAGGTTAGAAAGAGTTAGGTTTAGTTTGATTATAAATTTATATGACTTAACATAGGTAGGTACTTTTGTCGATATTATTGTTTTCTGTCGGATCGGGGTTTCGTTTCGTTGGACAGAGGGGACGGGGCGATAGTATTCTCGATACCTATACCCCTCTCGCTCACACGCGCTCACGCGCCTATAAATAACGGGGTCGACGAAAAATTCGTTTATTCTCGCTCGTGACTCGTTGTCGTAACGTACGCACGCACGTGTTTAATATTTTCTCGCAATGGCTCGTACCAAGCAGACCGCTCGTAAATCCACCGGTGGTAAAGCACCCCGCAAACAGCTCGCCACCAAGGCGGCTCGCAAGAGCGCCCCGGCCACCGGTGGCGTCAAGAAGCCCCATCGCTACCGTCCCGGGACCGTCGCCCTCCGTGAGATCCGTCGTTACCAGAAGAGCACCGAGCTCTTGATCCGCAAGCTGCCCTTCCAGCGTCTCGTGCGTGAAATCGCCCAGGACTTCAAGACCGACCTGCGCTTCCAGAGCTCGGCCGTCATGGCTCTCCAGGAGGCCAGCGAGGCTTATCTGGTCGGTCTCTTTGAGGACACCAACCTGTGCGCCATCCACGCCAAGCGTGTCACCATCATGCCCAAGGACATCCAGCTGGCCCGCAGGATCCGCGGTGAACGCGCCTAAGCTGTTGATGCTCAATCAGAACATCACCTATCGCCGTTTGCGCTGACGCAACTGGCATATTAATATCAAATATTTGATATTATTTGTGCCTCGCGTTTTGCGTCTTGACAATGCGAATGTGATGATCACATCAAAAGGCCCTTTTAAGGGCCACACACGATTCGAAATATTATAATAGTTTCTACGATTAACACTTGCGTCAATCAATCAATCAATCAATTTAATTAGTTAGTTAGTTATTGACACAAATATAATATGCGTGCATGTGCATAAATAGTAAGGTATCTCTTATTGGTTGGACAAACATGCTCAATCAAAATCTTTTTACAACGAATGCTAATTTACATTTCGTTATTATAGACCTACAACGCCATCGCTCTGCACGTTATAGGACCGATGTCCTTTATTTATAATGAGAATTAGACGACTGACTAAGATGTCAGATATCAATTCTTTGAATTAAGTAGATGTGTTTGAAATTTGTCTATACTACCGATTTCAATATATAGATACAATGTGTAGGTATATAAACATGTAATATTCGTATTGTAAGTGCACGATTAATATAATATAAAGAAATCTAGATTGAATTAGTTAGTTAGTTAGTTAATTGGTTGGTTGGTTAGTTGGTAAGTAAGTTGTTACGTTGATGAATATCCCCTTTGTGTGTCCTATATATTTAAATGCATGATTTTATGTAACACATTTAGCGCCTATTATTTATTAATTCATTTATTAGTTGTCATTTACAAAAGTTTCATGTTATTTACTAAATTCGGTAAGTGAGTAAAGTCAAATATATCTCTCTCCCCGTCCCCCGTCTCCCCGCACTGGGGTAAAACGTATAAATATCGCGTCTGTACTGTCGCCCAGTTATTCCACTCGTGTCGACGCGCGCCGCAAGTCGTGTGTCGTGTTGTGTGTTCCGTTCGAGAGATATCTTTAACTTTAACAAGTCGCCATGACCGGTCGCGGTAAGGGAGGAAAAGGTCTGGGGAAAGGAGGAGCCAAGCGCCACAGGAAGGTGCTCCGTGATAACATCCAGGGCATCACCAAGCCCGCTATCCGTCGTCTGGCTCGCAGGGGTGGCGTCAAGCGTATCTCCGGTCTGATCTACGAGGAGACCCGCGGCGTGCTCAAGGTGTTCCTTGAGAACGTCATCCGTGACGCCGTCACCTACACCGAGCACGCCAAGAGGAAGACGGTCACCGCCATGGACGTCGTCTATGCTCTGAAGCGTCAGGGCCGCACCCTCTACGGTTTCGGAGGTTAAGCGCGCCATTCGTCGCGTCGCATCGCGTCCTATGTCGTCTTTTGGCGTCTGGACGCGATCGCGATTAACAAAAAAAAGGCCCTTTTAAGGGCCGCATATCATTCTACAATACACACACACTAATTGTGTACGGTTTCTATACATACACGGACAGACAATCGAATCAATCAAATAAACAAACCAACCAACCATAACATACTTTACTACTTAACTTACCCCGATATTCTTATTCGATGACGGCTGGCTGGCTGGCTGGCTGGCTGGCTGGCTGGCTGGCTGGCTGGCTGGCTAGTAGCTGTATAATCGACGTACACGTACGACGTACACTCGATGATGTGTCTCTGCATCTACCCCCCCTGAAATAGTACAAATAAAAAGACATTTACACATTTTTATTATAGCAGGGTCCACAATGCGCACTCTCTTTCACGAGATACCGAGATATATCACGATTACGTATACCTAATAAATATTACGATATAATAAATAAATGTAGGTGCGAATTTTGAGAATATATATACAATCATTTCATCCATTGTTTTTGTCAGACATTATGACCGGCCACGATGCGATATTGTATTTTATATTCATTCTACTCTATCTCTATTATATTCGATTTGATTTGATCCGATTCAACGTCTGCCCGTGTGTGTATGTATGTATGTGTGTGTGTGTGTGTGTGTGTGTTTGTGCGCTGCGCTTGCTTGCGTATCCAGAAACAATAATAATAATTCATTCATCTCTCTTCATCATTCATCATCACCATCATCATCATCATCATCTTCCTCCTTCTCCCATCCCGACTTCCCGACTCTCTAATTAACTTACCTTACAAGACATTATAGGTACCTACCTACCTACCTACCTATCTACGTACCTACCACCGTCACACTCTCACGCATAAATAAATAACCTGACTCGACCTGTCCTCAGATAAGTTATTGTTATTTTACATACCTACGAGTATATAAAGTTTAAGCGAATTCGCAAATAGTGCATATCCTGGATCCTGGACAGACACACCTACAATCCCCTCCGCCACTACTCGCCAGGTACTACTCCCCGCTAATAACCTACTACTAAGTGGGGGTACAAAAATGTAGATAAATTGTCATATTAATTTTATTTGTTTACAGTTACAGTTTACCCGTTTGCTAATTAATATCAAAACTGGCAGTTGTGTGTGTGGTGGTGTGACTCGGAGCGCAGTGTGTTTACATATATATTATATGTAGGTAAGTAAGTTAATTGGTAATTTGATTTTTTTTTTATATTACAATTATAAAAAATCAAATTACCAATATGTGTGTGCAATGTGGCTTACTCAGACTCGTCTGCATGGCAGAACGCTAGTTCGCTCGCGTCGGGTGTCGTGAAGAAGAGTGAGTGAGTTCAACTTTAATAAATTACAACGCGTAGACTTATAATGCAATATAATCATAATATAGACGTTACAAATAAAAAATCATTATAAATTATTATCAATAACTTTACCTATAACGTTTAACATCGGTACCAGCAGATACATCAAACCGTCCAACGTAGGCAGTCAAAGTCGCGGTCCGGCTGTTTTACGACGGCGAAGACAACGGGTCCAAATATAATTATTACAATAATTTTCTAATGATGTTAATGTGTCACATCCATCTATGGTATCTTCGCTTTTAATTGGAGACCGCGTAATACAGTTATATATGTTTTTAAATAAGAAAAATAACATTTTAAACTGGCCCGAGGTGTCCGCAACGTATAATACCAAAAGTAAACTTCTCTCATTCGTTAACCGACTTTTAAAACGCTGAAACTCTTATTAAAATTGATATGTCAACTCATAAAGAATGCGATTGTGTAATTTTTATTACAAACTTTACATTATAATTCAGTATAAATTGAGTTTAATCATAAACGAGTAAGTGAAAAGTTGGAAGTGTTATTACGAGAAAACGTCCCGCGACACAAGGGGCTTCGTCACTGTAAAGCCGGAGACTTTATATAAATAGTGGCGCCCTCCGCCGACCGATACTTAGTACTAGCCTGCGCAGCGCTCCGCTTACACGCGTCCGCTGCTCTCACTCGTGCAATTTAATCTCTCGAATTATTTCTTTTTTCGGTTTTATTTAACCAACACCAGTAAGATGGCAGACACCGCTGTTGCTGAAAACGCTCCCGCCCCGGCGACGCCCGCGAAGAAGCCGAAAGCGTCCGCCTCCGCTGGCGCTAAGAAGCCAAAGGCGAAGCCCACTCATCCTAAGACTTCCGAGATGGTCAACAGCGCCATTAAGGAGTTGAAGGAGAGGAGCGGTTCATCCCTGCAGGCTATCAAGAAATACATCGCCGCCCAGTACAAGGTTGACGCCGAGAAGCTCGCGCCGTTCATCAGAAAATATCTGAAGAGCGCCGTGGAATCGGGTGCCCTGATTCAGACTAAAGGCAAGGGCGCGTCCGGTTCGTTCAAACTGGAGTCCAAGTCGTCGGGCGCCGGCAAGAAACCCGCCGCTGCCAAGAAGTCCAGTGCGAAATCTTCAGTGGCCGCGAAGAAGCCCGCCGCCGCTAGACCGGCGAAGGCAAAGAAGGCCGCCGCGTCCCCGGCTAAACCTAAAGCCGCCACAAAGGACAAGAAGGCAGCAGCCGCCAAGAAGAAGCCGGCAGCCAAGAAGCCCTCCACACCCGCCAAGAAGGCCGCGCCTAAGGCTAAGAAGACCGCGAAACCGCCAACCAAGAAGCCTAAAGCCCCCAAGCCCAAGAAGGCCGCTGCCGCTCCCAAGGCTAAGCCCGCCGCGAAGAAGGCTGCCTCCAAGAAGTAAGACTTCGGCGCGCTTTTGTGTTGCCGTCCTTACATCGTCGGTCGCGATTGTTGTGGTTGTTGCGCAGGGGAGGATGGATGATGACGATGATGATCAATTATTGTTGTTGTCACCTCTTCTCGCATCCGCAATTCATACGCCTGTGCGCGTTTACAGCACACCAAAAAGCCCTTTTAAGGGCTAACATACGTATTCAATGGTTAAAACACACGCCTCTGTTTTGTTGAATATACACACGGACGTACGATCGGATCAATCAATAAATTGATAAATAAATAATAAAATCAGTCAGTCAGTCAGTGACACACCTCGTAACACACATAACATTCAATTGAATGAAATATTATATGAAATGGTAACAACAATATTGAAGTCGCCTAAATACAGACGGAACGTGCGAACTATAGATAATTATAACTATTTTGTTCATACAAATAGAGATAGCCCGTTAATTAGCTAGCTTACGTCTTATTCGTCCACCGACGGCACCGACGGTGCCGACTAAATGTTTTAAGAAAAACACAAACACAATACAATATATTGTCTGTATACGATCTTCGGACGTGTTAGGTCTGATGAAGATTAATAAAATAAACTACACAATAAGTAACGAGATTGGATATATTTTTCAAATTAATTATTATCATATCTATATATCGATTTCATAAAATTGTTTGTTTATTATTATTATATCTCTATCTCTTTCGCACAAAAGTGTCGCAGTTTCGAAATGAACGTGATTGGTCGATCGCCCTCGGGTAGTCTCCGCGCGCAATATCCCCACTATACGCGTACACTGAGAACATTTAAATAGCGGGGATCAGTCGTCGAATTTTTTAATAGCATTCGTGCTGTGAGCGCATCTCGTTGTCTTTGTAAACTTTCATTCAAATCTCAACAAACATGTCTGGACGCGGCAAAGGTGGCAAGGTTAAGGGAAAGGCAAAGTCCCGTTCTAACCGTGCAGGACTTCAGTTCCCCGTCGGCCGTATCCACAGGCTGCTACGTAAGGGCAACTACGCCGAGCGCGTCGGTGCCGGTGCCCCGGTGTACCTGGCCGCCGTCATGGAGTATCTGGCTGCTGAGGTTCTCGAGTTGGCCGGCAACGCCGCCCGCGACAACAAGAAGACCAGGATCATCCCTAGACATCTCCAGCTGGCGATCCGCAACGACGAGGAGTTGAACAAGCTCCTCTCCGGCGTTACCATCGCCCAGGGTGGTGTGCTGCCTAACATCCAGGCTGTGCTCCTGCCCAAAAAGACCGAGAAGAAGGCGTAAGGTGTCCCTTGTTATTTGCGGACATCTATCGCTTCGCTTCTCTAGCGGTTTTAGCCGGTGCGGTAAATATACGCCCGCGCTCTACCGTTACAAAAGGCCCTTTTAAGGGCCACAACATGATTCAGTGCCTAAAGTTTAGTTTCATGGCTTAACACATTATGGCGTCTGTCGGTTGATCGATCACTCACACATTATTAATTACGAAATGTACACGCTATGTAAACAAAGACAACTCAACTAGATGTTGCCGATTAAATAAATGAATAAATTTATATTACAATAAGACATAGGTTTTAAACCTTTATCGTCCGCCGGCAAAGTATGTCACGTTTTGTTGTTATCCGAAATGCTGAGGCTGGGGGGCTTTAGGTTGTTTAACACATGTGCTGTCTGTCTGTCTGTCTGTCTGTCTGTCTGTCTGTCTGTCTGTCTGTCTGTCTGTCTGCCTGTCTGCTGTCTATTTGTAATAATTTGATTATTTGCGGTTAGTAAGTAGTATACCTACGTCACATATAACTACACTAATGTATTATTGAAGTACGAAAAAAATAAATATTTTGAAGTACATTCTCAGTAAGGGATAACAACAATATCAAAACGCGCACGAAATCCCCACCACTACAACCGACGATTACGATACGCGTACGCGATTGGTCGAGATACCTCGACGCCGGTTCTCGGCATACGACCCCCTATTTACCGTCCACCGCATTAACAAAAAGCGTCGTTCTAAAAAATTCCTCACTAGCGCGAAAGTGACGTCGACATGCCCGTCCAACATTCCCCGAGGAAGGAAAGGACGGCCGACGAAGTGTCAGTGGGGTCTGCCCAACCGACGCCAATGGCGGAGGGCGACCTGATACAGTTTGGTGACACCGAGGGCGTACCGGACAAGGGGATCCCTCGGCGCCTACCCAGGTCGGGCAGCTACACGGGCTCGGAGGACTCTCGTTCTTCCTTTGACGAGGAAAACGAGGGACCTCTAGATTTGTCTGTGGAGAAGTCCGACTCGGAATCAGGCTCCGAGGAATCCCCCAAAACCGCGGATCCCGAGGACACGAAGCTGAATCGGGCCGCCATCACAGAACCACCACGAGGTGTTTTTACACCACGTGGTGATTCACTGCCACGCGACGAGGGGCCGGCCCAACAACAGCCGCCGACCGACGTCACCGCCACCCCGGCCGCCCCAACATCACGCCGCCAGAAATCACCAAGACGTATAGTATCATCTCGTTTGCCTGCGCTAGGAATCGACCCCGCAACCTGGGTAGCGATACTGGAGAAACTCAACAGAGTCACTCGAGGATCGCTCTCGGAGAGCGCGCTCGACCCCCTAGAGGCAGCTTTACTGCGCACCCTGCTGACGCACGGCCAAACCATGCGCCAGCAGAAGAGGCAGCGGGAGGAGGACAGTCCGACAGGACAGGAGGAGAAACGCGAATGCAATCGCATCTCCCCTGCGCCCCAAGGACCTCCTCCGCCCGCTGTCAACCCACAGCAGAAGAAGAAGGAGAGTCGCAGTCAACCAGCGGCGCCAAAGCAGCCAGACCCGCAACCATCAACCTCGTACGCGGACACAACCAAGGTCAGACCTCCCCCTCCCACAGCCTCCAGCCGCAAGCAGCCAGCCACCAACAAACCAGCCGCCGCACCGAAAATCCCCCAGATCCAGGCAGAAAAGCTCCCGAACTGGCCCCACCACCTACAGGTGCTTAGGCACAAACTAGGCTACTTGGCCAGATCTCAACACTACCTCGCAGGTATTCTTTTCTCCCCTAGGACAGGCGAGGAATACAGGGACGTGATGGAGTACCTCAGAGAAGCAAAAAAGAAGGATCCCACGATCCAATTCGGCACACGTCACGACAGAACGGAACTGCCGCTCAAGGCAGCCATCCGAGGCCTGCCACCAGACATCACCCCAGAAGCAGTCATCGAGGCCTGCGCCGCCAAAGGCTACAAGGTAGAGCACGCCAAGCTTATTTCCCCAGGTCGACGAAACGGCGGTAGCATCTTCTACGTACGGCTAGACGGGCCCGCCAGAGACAACAAGGGCTTCATGGAGATCACTACCCTGATGAACGTCACGGAAAAAATCTCCGTCGAGGCCTGGCGTGGCAAACCGGGACCCCCGCAATGCCACAAATGCCAGGGGTTCAACCACTCATCCATCGGCTGCGAACGCAACACAGTCTGCGTAAGTTGCGCCGAAAGGCACCCTTCCTCACAGTGCCAGCGCCCCAAGGACGAGCCACCAACCTGCGGACTATGCTGGGGTGACCACCCGGCAAACCATCGTCAGTGCCCAGTCTACCTAGACGAGCTCAGACGCTGGCGCTCGGGCGCCCACACCCACTACAACCGACGAGCAAACAGACGAGGACCTACCACGAGAGCATCGGTCAAACCGAACCTAGTTGTAGAGGCCTCCACAGGTTCCCTCATGGCACCCGCAAACCAGCCAAAACCCAGGTCAGCAGCCCAAAGGAAGCTACAGCAGCAGAGTCGCCAGGCAAAGCAGAGGACGCCACCAACCAGCACCGAGCCCGCAGCAGCAGCAGAGACGGCGCCCGCAACAAATGAGGTACCTTCCAGCGCTCTCCTCGCCGCCATCGAAGCAGCAATGTGCAAAACATTGGACGCCAAGCTCAACGCCCTACTGCCCACAGCAGTTAGCGCTGCAGTGGCCGCAGCGCTAGCAGAGCAGCAGCGGCAAACCCTGCCAAAATCAGGGTAAGTCCACCCAAACCTTTACAGCAGTAACGTCAGTTACTCGCAGCCACTCGACTCTAAAAGGCTTTACAGAGAAAGATTTAAGAGTTGTATATTGGAACGCGCAGACGCTCAACGGCAAGACCAACGAACTCCGTTGTTTCCTCCACAGCCAAGATGTCGACATCATGCTCATCAGCGAGACACGACTGTCACCGTCAAAATCCCTCAGACTCGGAGGGTACATTGTCTATCGTTTAGATCAGACGAATCCGAATCTAGGGACGGTGTGGAGAGGTCTCGCCATCATCATCAAGAGGACCATCATCCACCAACAGGTGGACTTACAACAGCAACCAGCAGCATTCTCAGCACTTGGGGTAGATATAAAGCTTTCCGGGCAAGACCTGAGACTATTCGCCATTTACAGACCCAACGGAGACATCAGAAACGACGACGTCCGCCACGACATCCGCAGACTACTAGTGGACTCACCGATACCGACCATCCTGGCCGGTGACTTCAACGCCGAGCACGCAGCCTGGAACTCTTCTCTTAATTCCCAACCAGGTCGCCGCATCTACCAGATCGTGCAGGACTACGACCTCAACGTGGCGGGGCCCTACCAACCAACGCACTACTCCGATTCCAACCCCAGGACTGCCAGGGGGACCACAATCGACTTCGCGATCTCCCGCGGAGTTAACGCGCTCATGCGACACGAGGTATTTTACGATTTGCAGTCCGACCATCGAGCGGTGTTGCTGACCATCGCAGACCAGCCTACGACTGCCCGAGCCAGAGGACCCACCCACCGCTACAACTGGGAAACATTCTCAGAAGCCCTGGTAAATACACCCCGCACAGGTCCCGTCACAACCGCAGCAGAAGTCGACGCAGCAGCAGAGAAAATCACAAAAGACATCAAGAACGCGCTCAAATCGTCAGCATACACCATTCCTTTCACAGATAGACGCAAACCACTCCCACCCCACCTGCAAGATATACTAGCGAAACTACGCTGGTATAGAAGGCAGTGGCGAGTGCTCAGGGTTCACACGGTCAAAGCCGAGTGCAACCGCCTTGAGCGCATACTCAGGGTAAAACTCAACGAGCACCGCGCCGAGAGCTGGGAGGCTCACATCGAGAGCATCACCGACGATTGCCCCTCTGTCCATAGGTTATGCAGGCAGCTGAGCACCGACCACCCTCCAATACATCCGCTAAAGGATGCCAACGGAGTCATCAGGTACGGAGCCAAGGACCGAGCGGAAATCTTCTCCCTCAGCCTTGAGCAACAATTCAGGCCGCATCCAATTTCAGATCCGCAGCACACAACAGATGTCTTACAGCACGTTCGAGACTACCTCAGCGTGCCAGTCCAGCCGCATGAAGACCCGCTTTTCTTCTCCCCCTCACAGGTCCGACGGACGATCAAGCTCCACTGCAACCCTAAAAAGGCACCGGGTCCCGACGAGATCCCAAACATGGCGCTCCGCCATCTGCCACTAAACTCCCTATCGGCAGTGGCTCGCCTGTTTAACGGGATCCTACGATCGGGACACTTCCCGACCATCTGGAAGACGGGACGAGTCATCCTCCTCCCCAAACCTGGTAAGGACAGAACGAGACCGGAAAACCACCGGCCCATCACGCTGCTTAACAACCTCTCAAAAGTATTTGAGAGGTTGCTACTTGTACACCTCCAGCCGCATGTCTCTCCCAGGTCCGAGCAATTCGGCTTCAGAGCAGAGCACTCCTCTACACTGCAGCTCACCCGAGTACTACACCACATGGGCGCATGCATCAACAAGAAGGAAAACACAGTAGCCGTTTTTCTCGACATGGAAAAGGCCTTCGATCGAGTATGGCACGAAGGTCTCGTATACAAGCTTTCTTTGTCCACAGCACCCAGACGCATCGTGAAAGTGATAGCATCATTCCTGTCCGAGCGACGCTTCCACGTCCAAGTGGAAGGCATGCTCTCACAGGACCGACCGATCATGGCAGGCGTCCCGCAAGGGAGCTGCCTTTCTCCCGCTTGCTACGCGCGCTACACCAACGACATCCCAGTCGTTGGTGCAGCACACCTAGCCTTATTCGCAGATGACGCCGCTTACTACACATCATCCATCAACCTAAAGCATGCAGTCAAGAAGATCCAACCGACGCTCGACGCCCTCCCTGACTGGCTCACCAAATGGAGGCTCGCAGTCAACGTGGACAAAACGCAAGCCATTATGATGGGTAACAAAAGAAAACTTCCCACCCCCCCAACTCTTCTAGGGCAGCAGCTGAGATGGACACCCACAGTGAAATACCTGGGGGTAACCATAGACAGGAGACTCACCATGGAGCAGCAAACGACCATAACGGTCCGCAAAGCCGCCATCGCTCGCAACAAGCTGCGACCAATTTTCACAAGTAAGCTACCACTGCGAACGAAACTAGGGATTTACAAAACCTACGTTCGTTCCCGTCTGACATACGCCGCCCCAGCTTGGTATACTTACTGTTCCAGAACAAACAAGGAGAAGCTGAGGAGGCAAGAGACCCAAGCACTGCGCACCATCGTCAAACCACCACGGACCATGCGCAACTCCACCATCGCCGACAACCTGAAGTGGCGCGGCCTAGCAGAGTTCATCGAGCGACTCTCAAGGATGATGTTCGATCGAGCGGACAACTCCGCTCACACACATCTACAAGACATCGCGCCACACTACATCCGACCGCCGGAGCGGTGGACCCGGGCACTACCCCGGTCCCTACTACACCAGCCACAACTCGGATGACCACCAGACGCAAGCTGAACACGCCGTAGCCGGGCCCGGGGGGCCCGCTGCGGTGCGCCACTAGCTGTTCCAAGCAAGAGGGATATTAGCAGAACACGCCGTAGCCGGGCTAATGAGGCCCGCTGCGGTGCACCGTTTGCCGCATAGCCGAAACTAAAATAGACGGCAAAATTCGACCGTACCCATTGACATGGGACGAGAACCCGACACAGTCGTCAAAGCCAATGTGCGAACACGACAAAACACATCCCCATCACCAACGGGGTGTCGTTTAGCCATCAGTCAGTCATTCCTCACTATTTCCAGTTCGTCTCTCGTACTGTAAACAACTCTATCTACTACAATGCCACCCAAGACTAGCGGAAAGGCTGCCAAGAAGTCTGGCAAGGCCCAGAAGAACATCTCCAAGTCCGATTCTAAGGGCAAGAAGCGTAAGAACAAGAGGAAGGAATCTTACGCCATCTACATCTACAAGGTGCTCAAGCAGGTCCACCCCGATACCGGAATCTCCAGCAAGGCCATGTCTATCATGAACTCGTTCGTGAACGACATCTTCGAGCGCATCGCCGCCGAAGCCTCTCGCCTTGCTCACTACAACAAGAGGTCCACGATCACCAGCAGGGAGGTGCAGACCTCCGTGAGGCTGTTGCTGCCCGGAGAGCTCGCCAAGCACGCCGTCAGTGAAGGCACCAAGGCCGTCACCAAGTACACCAGCTCCAAGTAAGCGTTGTCCGTCCCTCGAATTGCGACCCTTGACGTTATATATCTTCATAGGTATATAATGTTAGGTTAGCTACGAAACGGCGCGCCGATCGGAGTGTGGTACCAAAAAGGCCCTTTTAAGGGCCACAAATACGTTCTGAATAGTACAATAAACAGTTTCTGCCTTTTCGCAAGGTGTCTATCGGTCAATCAATCAAATTGATATGGTTTATTGAAATCTTCTATCTAAAAATATTATAAAGAAGAGAAAACATAAATATCTAGAGAACGACTGTGACCCGTGCGATATTTAAATGAAATGAAAATAAAAAATATAAGTAAGTAATACAATTGTAGTTGACGTATCTCGTAATATTGAGTAAAGTTACGTTTTGTTTTGTATAGATAATTGAAATCTTATATCTAAAATTATTAAAAAGAAAATGTATGTACAGAACTATTATGAGATAGTTAGTTATATTATAATCTAATCAGACCAAACCTAACTTTTTTTGATTAGGAATATATATATAGTTTTTGGAATAGTTGGGTTTGGTAGGTTGGTCTAATTATTATTACATTATACATAGTTAGTTAGGTTAGAAATAGTTAGGTTAGAGAGAGTTAGGTTAGGTCTGACTGATTATTAGATTGTACAGAGTTAGGTTAGAAATAGTTAGGTTAGAGAGAGTTAGGTTAGGTTAGGTCTGACTGATTATTAGATTGTACAGAGTTAGGTTAGGAATAGTTAGGTTAGAAAGAGTTAGGTTTAGTTTGATTATAAATTTATATGACTTAACATAGGTAGGTACTTTTGTCGATATTATTGTTTTCTGTCGGATCGGGGTTTCGTTTCGTTGGACAGAGGGGACGGGGCGATAGTATTCTCGATACCTATACCCCTCTCGCTCACACGCGCTCACGCGCCTATAAATAACGGGGTCGACGAAAAATTCGTTTATTCTCGCTCGTGACTCGTTGTCGTAACGTACGCACGCACGTGTTTAATATTTTCTCGCAATGGCTCGTACCAAGCAGACCGCTCGTAAATCCACCGGTGGTAAAGCACCCCGCAAACAGCTCGCCACCAAGGCGGCTCGCAAGAGCGCCCCGGCCACCGGTGGCGTCAAGAAGCCCCATCGCTACCGTCCCGGGACCGTCGCCCTCCGTGAGATCCGTCGTTACCAGAAGAGCACCGAGCTCTTGATCCGCAAGCTGCCCTTCCAGCGTCTCGTGCGTGAAATCGCCCAGGACTTCAAGACCGACCTGCGCTTCCAGAGCTCGGCCGTCATGGCTCTCCAGGAGGCCAGCGAGGCTTATCTGGTCGGTCTCTTTGAGGACACCAACCTGTGCGCCATCCACGCCAAGCGTGTCACCATCATGCCCAAGGACATCCAGCTGGCCCGCAGGATCCGCGGTGAACGCGCCTAAGCTGTTGATGCTCAATCAGAACATCACCTATCGCCGTTTGCGCTGACGCAACTGGCATATTAATATCAAATATTTGATATTATTTGTGCCTCGCGTTTTGCGTCTTGACAATGCGAATGTGATGATCACATCAAAAGGCCCTTTTAAGGGCCACACACGATTCGAAATATTATAATAGTTTCTACGATTAACACTTGCGTCAATCAATCAATCAATCAATTTAATTAGTTAGTTAGTTATTGACACAAATATAATATGCGTGCATGTGCATAAATAGTAAGGTATCTCTTATTGGTTGGACAAACATGCTCAATCAAAATCTTTTTACAACGAATGCTAATTTACATTTCGTTATTATAGACCTACAACGCCATCGCTCTGCACGTTATAGGACCGATGTCCTTTATTTATAATGAGAATTAGACGACTGACTAAGATGTCAGATATCAATTCTTTGAATTAAGTAGATGTGTTTGAAATTTGTCTATACTACCGATTTCAATATATAGATACAATGTGTAGGTATATAAACATGTAATATTCGTATTGTAAGTGCACGATTAATATAATATAAAGAAATCTAGATTGAATTAGTTAGTTAGTTAGTTAATTGGTTGGTTGGTTAGTTGGTAAGTAAGTTGTTACGTTGATGAATATCCCCTTTGTGTGTCCTATATATTTAAATGCATGATTTTATGTAACACATTTAGCGCCTATTATTTATTAATTCATTTATTAGTTGTCATTTACAAAAGTTTCATGTTATTTACTAAATTCGGTAAGTGAGTAAAGTCAAATATATCTCTCTCCCCGTCCCCCGTCTCCCCGCACTGGGGTAAAACGTATAAATATCGCGTCTGTACTGTCGCCCAGTTATTCCACTCGTGTCGACGCGCGCCGCAAGTCGTGTGTCGTGTTGTGTGTTCCGTTCGAGAGATATCTTTAACTTTAACAAGTCGCCATGACCGGTCGCGGTAAGGGAGGAAAAGGTCTGGGGAAAGGAGGAGCCAAGCGCCACAGGAAGGTGCTCCGTGATAACATCCAGGGCATCACCAAGCCCGCTATCCGTCGTCTGGCTCGCAGGGGTGGCGTCAAGCGTATCTCCGGTCTGATCTACGAGGAGACCCGCGGCGTGCTCAAGGTGTTCCTTGAGAACGTCATCCGTGACGCCGTCACCTACACCGAGCACGCCAAGAGGAAGACGGTCACCGCCATGGACGTCGTCTATGCTCTGAAGCGTCAGGGCCGCACCCTCTACGGTTTCGGAGGTTAAGCGCGCCATTCGTCGCGTCGCATCGCGTCCTATGTCGTCTTTTGGCGTCTGGACGCGATCGCGATTAACAAAAAAAAGGCCCTTTTAAGGGCCGCATATCATTCTACAATACACACACACTAATTGTGTACGGTTTCTATACATACACGGACAGACAATCGAATCAATCAAATAAACAAACCAACCAACCATAACATACTTTACTACTTAACTTACCCCGATATTCTTATTCGATGACGGCTGGCTGGCTGGCTGGCTGGCTGGCTGGCTGGCTGGCTGGCTGGCTGGCTGGCTAGTAGCTGTATAATCGACGTACACGTACGACGTACACTCGATGATGTGTCTCTGCATCTACCCCCCCTGAAATAGTACAAATAAAAAGACATTTACACATTTTTATTATAGCAGGGTCCACAATGCGCACTCTCTTTCACGAGATACCGAGATATATCACGATTACGTATACCTAATAAATATTACGATATAATAAATAAATGTAGGTGCGAATTTTGAGAATATATATACAATCATTTCATCCATTGTTTTTGTCAGACATTATGACCGGCCACGATGCGATATTGTATTTTATATTCATTCTACTCTATCTCTATTATATTCGATTTGATTTGATCCGATTCAACGTCTGCCCGTGTGTGTATGTATGTATGTGTGTGTGTGTGTGTGTGTGTGTTTGTGCGCTGCGCTTGCTTGCGTATCCAGAAACAATAATAATAATTCATTCATCTCTCTTCATCATTCATCATCACCATCATCATCATCATCATCTTCCTCCTTCTCCCATCCCGACTTCCCGACTCTCTAATTAACTTACCTTACAAGACATTATAGGTACCTACCTACCTACCTACCTATCTACGTACCTACCACCGTCACACTCTCACGCATAAATAAATAACCTGACTCGACCTGTCCTCAGATAAGTTATTGTTATTTTACATACCTACGAGTATATAAAGTTTAAGCGAATTCGCAAATAGTGCATATCCTGGATCCTGGACAGACACACCTACAATCCCCTCCGCCACTACTCGCCAGGTACTACTCCCCGCTAATAACCTACTACTAAGTGGGGGTACAAAAATGTAGATAAATTGTCATATTAATTTTATTTGTTTACAGTTACAGTTTACCCGTTTGCTAATTAATATCAAAACTGGCAGTTGTGTGTGTGGTGGTGTGACTCGGAGCGCAGTGTGTTTACATATATATTATATGTAGGTAAGTAAGTTAATTGGTAATTTGATTTTTTTTTTATATTACAATTATAAAAAATCAAATTACCAATATGTGTGTGCAATGTGGCTTACTCAGACTCGTCTGCATGGCAGAACGCTAGTTCGCTCGCGTCGGGTGTCGTGAAGAAGAGTGAGTGAGTTCAACTTTAATAAATTACAACGCGTAGACTTATAATGCAATATAATCATAATATAGACGTTACAAATAAAAAATCATTATAAATTATTATCAATAACTTTACCTATAACGTTTAACATCGGTACCAGCAGATACATCAAACCGTCCAACGTAGGCAGTCAAAGTCGCGGTCCGGCTGTTTTACGACGGCGAAGACAACGGGTCCAAATATAATTATTACAATAATTTTCTAATGATGTTAATGTGTCACATCCATCTATGGTATCTTCGCTTTTAATTGGAGACCGCGTAATACAGTTATATATGTTTTTAAATAAGAAAAATAACATTTTAAACTGGCCCGAGGTGTCCGCAACGTATAATACCAAAAGTAAACTTCTCTCATTCGTTAACCGACTTTTAAAACGCTGAAACTCTTATTAAAATTGATATGTCAACTCATAAAGAATGCGATTGTGTAATTTTTATTACAAACTTTACATTATAATTCAGTATAAATTGAGTTTAATCATAAACGAGTAAGTGAAAAGTTGGAAGTGTTATTACGAGAAAACGTCCCGCGACACAAGGGGCTTCGTCACTGTAAAGCCGGAGACTTTATATAAATAGTGGCGCCCTCCGCCGACCGATACTTAGTACTAGCCTGCGCAGCGCTCCGCTTACACGCGTCCGCTGCTCTCACTCGTGCAATTTAATCTCTCGAATTATTTCTTTTTTCGGTTTTATTTAACCAACACCAGTAAGATGGCAGACACCGCTGTTGCTGAAAACGCTCCCGCCCCGGCGACGCCCGCGAAGAAGCCGAAAGCGTCCGCCTCCGCTGGCGCTAAGAAGCCAAAGGCGAAGCCCACTCATCCTAAGACTTCCGAGATGGTCAACAGCGCCATTAAGGAGTTGAAGGAGAGGAGCGGTTCATCCCTGCAGGCTATCAAGAAATACATCGCCGCCCAGTACAAGGTTGACGCCGAGAAGCTCGCGCCGTTCATCAGAAAATATCTGAAGAGCGCCGTGGAATCGGGTGCCCTGATTCAGACTAAAGGCAAGGGCGCGTCCGGTTCGTTCAAACTGGAGTCCAAGTCGTCGGGCGCCGGCAAGAAACCCGCCGCTGCCAAGAAGTCCAGTGCGAAATCTTCAGTGGCCGCGAAGAAGCCCGCCGCCGCTAGACCGGCGAAGGCAAAGAAGGCCGCCGCGTCCCCGGCTAAACCTAAAGCCGCCACAAAGGACAAGAAGGCAGCAGCCGCCAAGAAGAAGCCGGCAGCCAAGAAGCCCTCCACACCCGCCAAGAAGGCCGCGCCTAAGGCTAAGAAGACCGCGAAACCGCCAACCAAGAAGCCTAAAGCCCCCAAGCCCAAGAAGGCCGCTGCCGCTCCCAAGGCTAAGCCCGCCGCGAAGAAGGCTGCCTCCAAGAAGTAAGACTTCGGCGCGCTTTTGTGTTGCCGTCCTTACATCGTCGGTCGCGATTGTTGTGGTTGTTGCGCAGGGGAGGATGGATGATGACGATGATGATCAATTATTGTTGTTGTCACCTCTTCTCGCATCCGCAATTCATACGCCTGTGCGCGTTTACAGCACACCAAAAAGCCCTTTTAAGGGCTAACATACGTATTCAATGGTTAAAACACACGCCTCTGTTTTGTTGAATATACACACGGACGTACGATCGGATCAATCAATAAATTGATAAATAAATAATAAAATCAGTCAGTCAGTCAGTGACACACCTCGTAACACACATAACATTCAATTGAATGAAATATTATATGAAATGGTAACAACAATATTGAAGTCGCCTAAATACAGACGGAACGTGCGAACTATAGATAATTATAACTATTTTGTTCATACAAATAGAGATAGCCCGTTAATTAGCTAGCTTACGTCTTATTCGTCCACCGACGGCACCGACGGTGCCGACTAAATGTTTTAAGAAAAACACAAACACAATACAATATATTGTCTGTATACGATCTTCGGACGTGTTAGGTCTGATGAAGATTAATAAAATAAACTACACAATAAGTAACGAGATTGGATATATTTTTCAAATTAATTATTATCATATCTATATATCGATTTCATAAAATTGTTTGTTTATTATTATTATATCTCTATCTCTTTCGCACAAAAGTGTCGCAGTTTCGAAATGAACGTGATTGGTCGATCGCCCTCGGGTAGTCTCCGCGCGCAATATCCCCACTATACGCGTACACTGAGAACATTTAAATAGCGGGGATCAGTCGTCGAATTTTTTAATAGCATTCGTGCTGTGAGCGCATCTCGTTGTCTTTGTAAACTTTCATTCAAATCTCAACAAACATGTCTGGACGCGGCAAAGGTGGCAAGGTTAAGGGAAAGGCAAAGTCCCGTTCTAACCGTGCAGGACTTCAGTTCCCCGTCGGCCGTATCCACAGGCTGCTACGTAAGGGCAACTACGCCGAGCGCGTCGGTGCCGGTGCCCCGGTGTACCTGGCCGCCGTCATGGAGTATCTGGCTGCTGAGGTTCTCGAGTTGGCCGGCAACGCCGCCCGCGACAACAAGAAGACCAGGATCATCCCTAGACATCTCCAGCTGGCGATCCGCAACGACGAGGAGTTGAACAAGCTCCTCTCCGGCGTTACCATCGCCCAGGGTGGTGTGCTGCCTAACATCCAGGCTGTGCTCCTGCCCAAAAAGACCGAGAAGAAGGCGTAAGGTGTCCCTTGTTATTTGCGGACATCTATCGCTTCGCTTCTCTAGCGGTTTTAGCCGGTGCGGTAAATATACGCCCGCGCTCTACCGTTACAAAAGGCCCTTTTAAGGGCCACAACATGATTCAGTGCCTAAAGTTTAGTTTCATGGCTTAACACATTATGGCGTCTGTCGGTTGATCGATCACTCACACATTATTAATTACGAAATGTACACGCTATGTAAACAAAGACAACTCAACTAGATGTTGCCGATTAAATAAATGAATAAATTTATATTACAATAAGACATAGGTTTTAAACCTTTATCGTCCGCCGGCAAAGTATGTCACGTTTTGTTGTTATCCGAAATGCTGAGGCTGGGGGGCTTTAGGTTGTTTAACACATGTGCTGTCTGTCTGTCTGTCTGTCTGTCTGTCTGTCTGTCTGTCTGTCTGTCTGTCTGTCTGCCTGTCTGCTGTCTATTTGTAATAATTTGATTATTTGCGGTTAGTAAGTAGTATACCTACGTCACATATAACTACACTAATGTATTATTGAAGTACGAAAAAAATAAATATTTTGAAGTACATTCTCAGTAAGGGATAACAACAATATCAAAACGCGCACGAAATCCCCACCACTACAACCGACGATTACGATACGCGTACGCGATTGGTCGAGATACCTCGACGCCGGTTCTCGGCATACGACCCCCTATTTACCGTCCACCGCATTAACAAAAAGCGTCGTTCTAAAAAATTCCTCACTATTTCCAGTTCGTCTCTCGTACTGTAAACAACTCTATCTACTACAATGCCACCCAAGACTAGCGGAAAGGCTGCCAAGAAGTCTGGCAAGGCCCAGAAGAACATCTCCAAGTCCGATTCTAAGGGCAAGAAGCGTAAGAACAAGAGGAAGGAATCTTACGCCATCTACATCTACAAGGTGCTCAAGCAGGTCCACCCCGATACCGGAATCTCCAGCAAGGCCATGTCTATCATGAACTCGTTCGTGAACGACATCTTCGAGCGCATCGCCGCCGAAGCCTCTCGCCTTGCTCACTACAACAAGAGGTCCACGATCACCAGCAGGGAGGTGCAGACCTCCGTGAGGCTGTTGCTGCCCGGAGAGCTCGCCAAGCACGCCGTCAGTGAAGGCACCAAGGCCGTCACCAAGTACACCAGCTCCAAGTAAGCGTTGTCCGTCCCTCGAATTGCGACCCTTGACGTTATATATCTTCATAGGTATATAATGTTAGGTTAGCTACGAAACGGCGCGCCGATCGGAGTGTGGTACCAAAAAGGCCCTTTTAAGGGCCACAAATACGTTCTGAATAGTACAATAAACAGTTTCTGCCTTTTCGCAAGGTGTCTATCGGTCAATCAATCAAATTGATATGGTTTATTGAAATCTTCTATCTAAAAATATTATAAAGAAGAGAAAACATAAATATCTAGAGAACGACTGTGACCCGTGCGATATTTAAATGAAATGAAAATAAAAAATATAAGTAAGTAATACAATTGTAGTTGACGTATCTCGTAATATTGAGTAAAGTTACGTTTTGTTTTGTATAGATAATTGAAATCTTATATCTAAAATTATTAAAAAGAAAATGTATGTACAGAACTATTATGAGATAGTTAGTTATATTATAATCTAATCAGACCAAACCTAACTTTTTTTGATTAGGAATATATATATAGTTTTTGGAATAGTTGGGTTTGGTAGGTTGGTCTAATTATTATTACATTATACATAGTTAGTTAGGTTAGAAATAGTTAGGTTAGAGAGAGTTAGGTTAGGTCTGACTGATTATTAGATTGTACAGAGTTAGGTTAGAAATAGTTAGGTTAGAGAGAGTTAGGTTAGGTTAGGTCTGACTGATTATTAGATTGTACAGAGTTAGGTTAGGAATAGTTAGGTTAGAAAGAGTTAGGTTTAGTTTGATTATAAATTTATATGACTTAACATAGGTAGGTACTTTTGTCGATATTATTGTTTTCTGTCGGATCGGGGTTTCGTTTCGTTGGACAGAGGGGACGGGGCGATAGTATTCTCGATACCTATACCCCTCTCGCTCACACGCGCTCACGCGCCTATAAATAACGGGGTCGACGAAAAATTCGTTTATTCTCGCTCGTGACTCGTTGTCGTAACGTACGCACGCACGTGTTTAATATTTTCTCGCAATGGCTCGTACCAAGCAGACCGCTCGTAAATCCACCGGTGGTAAAGCACCCCGCAAACAGCTCGCCACCAAGGCGGCTCGCAAGAGCGCCCCGGCCACCGGTGGCGTCAAGAAGCCCCATCGCTACCGTCCCGGGACCGTCGCCCTCCGTGAGATCCGTCGTTACCAGAAGAGCACCGAGCTCTTGATCCGCAAGCTGCCCTTCCAGCGTCTCGTGCGTGAAATCGCCCAGGACTTCAAGACCGACCTGCGCTTCCAGAGCTCGGCCGTCATGGCTCTCCAGGAGGCCAGCGAGGCTTATCTGGTCGGTCTCTTTGAGGACACCAACCTGTGCGCCATCCACGCCAAGCGTGTCACCATCATGCCCAAGGACATCCAGCTGGCCCGCAGGATCCGCGGTGAACGCGCCTAAGCTGTTGATGCTCAATCAGAACATCACCTATCGCCGTTTGCGCTGACGCAACTGGCATATTAATATCAAATATTTGATATTATTTGTGCCTCGCGTTTTGCGTCTTGACAATGCGAATGTGATGATCACATCAAAAGGCCCTTTTAAGGGCCACACACGATTCGAAATATTATAATAGTTTCTACGATTAACACTTGCGTCAATCAATCAATCAATCAATTTAATTAGTTAGTTAGTTATTGACACAAATATAATATGCGTGCATGTGCATAAATAGTAAGGTATCTCTTATTGGTTGGACAAACATGCTCAATCAAAATCTTTTTACAACGAATGCTAATTTACATTTCGTTATTATAGACCTACAACGCCATCGCTCTGCACGTTATAGGACCGATGTCCTTTATTTATAATGAGAATTAGACGACTGACTAAGATGTCAGATATCAATTCTTTGAATTAAGTAGATGTGTTTGAAATTTGTCTATACTACCGATTTCAATATATAGATACAATGTGTAGGTATATAAACATGTAATATTCGTATTGTAAGTGCACGATTAATATAATATAAAGAAATCTAGATTGAATTAGTTAGTTAGTTAGTTAATTGGTTGGTTGGTTAGTTGGTAAGTAAGTTGTTACGTTGATGAATATCCCCTTTGTGTGTCCTATATATTTAAATGCATGATTTTATGTAACACATTTAGCGCCTATTATTTATTAATTCATTTATTAGTTGTCATTTACAAAAGTTTCATGTTATTTACTAAATTCGGTAAGTGAGTAAAGTCAAATATATCTCTCTCCCCGTCCCCCGTCTCCCCGCACTGGGGTAAAACGTATAAATATCGCGTCTGTACTGTCGCCCAGTTATATGGATCGCCAGACCACTCCCAAGCACGGACGCATCCACAGCACTCTGCAACTGATTTTCGCCACTTTTTTCTAAGAAAAAAGATCGTCGGACATCGCCCGGCAGCCGCCGGAGGGGAACACCACCGCAGAGCCGAGATACCACGTCGTTTCGACCGCCCGAGCTGCTAAATCTAACCCGGCTCCGCTAAAACGGTTCCACCGGGTGAAATTTCGCGGCAAGGATAACGGTCGGAGGCGTGATGCGTCGCGGACTGTCTAAAAAACAATAATGGCCAGCCATTCGCCGACGCCGCAGAAGCCCCGCCCCACTCACGAGCGGAGGGGATCCGCGAAAAAATCTGGCGGTAGATCGAAACGTAACAATTTCGAACTACCGACGGAAAAAAGCACCGTTTCGGATCGCCCCGAAACCGAGGGTACGCACAGAAACGTGCACCCACAGCTACCCACCACCGCTTCGAGCGCCACGGAAGCGGACTTCGTAGCCCAGGAGCAACAAGAACCCCCAGCCGAGCGTACCAGGTGGAATGACGCGAAATTCAACGCCATGAGCCTAAAAGACCGCGCCGCGTACGTCAAGCAGCTCCTGCAGTCCGCCGATTACGGTGGGGGGCGCGCTGAAAGGGAGCCCGAAGCACCAGAAGCCCAAGAAGAACAAGAATGCCTCCAAAACACCGTCACGGCCAACCCGTCGACTCCCGAGGGCACAGAAGCCCCCCAATCGGGCGAGGCCTTCGATCTTGCTAAGATCGAAATCGCACGCCTGATAGAAGAGGGTGTAATGCCACCGGGCTCGATAGAAGTGATGGAGCAGTTCAGCCGGGTCATGGCGTACGCGCAGGGACAACTCGTGGAGTTGACACCTGCGGATTACGCCTACCTCGACTACATGGAGTCACTCCCAAACCTCTGCCAGAGGAGCCCGCTGCCATCAAAAAGAAAACCATCCACCAGCCCAGAAGCCGTGCGGGACACTATAAAACGAGCCTGCACGAACATCTCGCCGCCCACCGACCCAAGGCTGCGCCGCCGCGACGCCGCCGCCTCAGCAACAGCCTCACCGCAGCCCGCGCCCCCCGCGTTTGCGCCCGCGTTCGCGCCCGCGTTTGCGTTGACGCCCGAGCGATCCGCATCGCATTCCGCATCCGCGTGGCACTCGCCAGTGCCCGCGCCCGCGACAGCGCGAACTATGTCCGCGCCCGCGTCCGAACCCGCGCAACCCGCGCGATTCGCGCCCGCGCAGCCCAGGAGCGCAACAAACTCCTTCGCACAGGCCACAGCCCTCCCTTCGGGCGCAGATGGAAACCCAGCAACCACAACCCAGACGACGAAGCCCATCAAAAAACAAAAGTACCCGCCGATTGTCGCAGAGTTCCTGCCGGACTGGCCATCGGTACTCGCCGCCATCACCGAAAAACTGGGCACGACCCCCTTCACCAAACCCATGGGGAAAGGGGTCATCTTCACACCCGAGACAGAGGACGAATACCGGCTGATTGTCCGTCACCTCAGACTTCTCGAGGAGGAGGCGACCAAGGTTGCCACAAACCCAGCAGCCACCGAGGAGGAGAAGAGGAAAGCCGCAAAGCCCGTATACCACGTATACGGGCTCAACGAGGAGATGAAATTCAAGGTGGCCATCAGAGGCCTCCCGACCGACACTCCACCAGACGCCATCCAGGAGGACCTGAAGACAAAAGGATACCCCGTAGAATACGTAAAGCAGATCAGCGCAAGAGCCGGTCGCCCGGGCTGCATATACTTTGTGCAGATCGCGGGGACCGCACGAGACTTTGCGAGCATCTACGGGGTCCCCGAGATACTCCACATGAGGGGAGTGAAGGTGGAGGCATGGCGAGGGAAGAAGGGCCCGGCGCAATGTCACCGCTGCCAGGGCTTCCGCCACTCCTCCCACGGATGCCACAGACCGCTGGCGTGCGTCCGCTGCGCAGGACCGCACGCAGCCAACCAGTGCCCGAGACCACTTGACGAGAAGGCCACCTGCAGGAACTGTGGAGGGCCCCATCCCGCCAACTTCAGGAGCTGCCACGTGTTCCGGAAGGAAACCCGGAACAAGAAGGCCGGTAGAGCCGCATTCTCGGCCCCGACCCGCCCGGGCCCCCAAACCCGCGCCTCGTTCGCACAACCCACGGTGGAAGAGTCGGCACCATCAACCCTGATGGCGCCGGCCAACCCCCCCTCACAACGGGGGGCTCGCAGAACAAGGCCGTCAAAAGAGACCGGCAACCAGGAGCAGGCACGAGCAGCAGCAAGCTGCCCACAGCCACCCCATGAAATGAGGAAGAAAAACAAGAAGAAGAAGAAGAAAGCCTCAGCCGCAGCCCCCACAAAAACAGCACCAGCAACAAAAAACGCCAACTCCACACCGCCACCCCAGAACATCGACGAGCTGACCGCAGTGGTGACGAAGCTCGCCGCAGCGGTCCAGGCACTGCAAGCCGCCTTCGCCAACTTCTCCACCAACGAATGAAGCTGGACGGACCCGCGCTCGCCCCACAATGGGAACGAGCACATTGAAAGCCAGCTGATGGCCCAGCCACCAGCACAGCCGCCAAAGTGCCTCAAATAGAGGACGAAACAAAGCCCCGCCCGTCGTTACGGGCGGCGATTTGAAACCGCCAAGGTCCCGAAAGGGAGGAAAGGCGTCCCTTGCCCCAGAAGGGGGTATAGGAAGAAGTGCGACGACGCCCAGTTATTCCACTCGTGTCGACGCGCGCCGCAAGTCGTGTGTCGTGTTGTGTGTTCCGTTCGAGAGATATCTTTAACTTTAACAAGTCGCCATGACCGGTCGCGGTAAGGGAGGAAAAGGTCTGGGGAAAGGAGGAGCCAAGCGCCACAGGAAGGTGCTCCGTGATAACATCCAGGGCATCACCAAGCCCGCTATCCGTCGTCTGGCTCGCAGGGGTGGCGTCAAGCGTATCTCCGGTCTGATCTACGAGGAGACCCGCGGCGTGCTCAAGGTGTTCCTTGAGAACGTCATCCGTGACGCCGTCACCTACACCGAGCACGCCAAGAGGAAGACGGTCACCGCCATGGACGTCGTCTATGCTCTGAAGCGTCAGGGCCGCACCCTCTACGGTTTCGGAGGTTAAGCGCGCCATTCGTCGCGTCGCATCGCGTCCTATGTCGTCTTTTGGCGTCTGGACGCGATCGCGATTAACAAAAAAAAGGCCCTTTTAAGGGCCGCATATCATTCTACAATACACACACACTAATTGTGTACGGTTTCTATACATACACGGACAGACAATCGAATCAATCAAATAAACAAACCAACCAACCATAACATACTTTACTACTTAACTTACCCCGATATTCTTATTCGATGACGGCTGGCTGGCTGGCTGGCTGGCTGGCTGGCTGGCTGGCTGGCTGGCTGGCTGGCTGGCTGGCTAGTAGCTGTATAATCGACGTACACGTACGACGTACACTCGATGATGTGTCTCTGCATCTACCCCCCCTGAAATAGTACAAATAAAAAGACATTTACACATTTTTATTATAGCAGGGTCCACAATGCGCACTCTCTTTCACGAGATACCGAGATATATCACGATTACGTATACCTAATAAATATTACGATATAATAAATAAATGTAGGTGCGAATTTTGAGAATATATATACAATCATTTCATCCATTGTTTTTGTCAGACATTATGACCGGCCACGATGCGATATTGTATTTTATATTCATTCTACTCTATCTCTATTATATTCGATTTGATTTGATCCGATTCAACGTCTGCCCGTGTGTGTATGTATGTATGTGTGTGTGTGTGTGTGTGTGTGTTTGTGCGCTGCGCTTGCTTGCGTATCCAGAAACAATAATAATAATTCATTCATCTCTCTTCATCATTCATCATCACCATCATCATCATCATCATCTTCCTCCTTCTCCCATCCCGACTTCCCGACTCTCTAATTAACTTACCTTACAAGACATTATAGGTACCTACCTACCTACCTACCTATCTACGTACCTACCACCGTCACACTCTCACGCATAAATAAATAACCTGACTCGACCTGTCCTCAGATAAGTTATTGTTATTTTACATACCTACGAGTATATAAAGTTTAAGCGAATTCGCAAATAGTGCATATCCTGGATCCTGGACAGACACACCTACAATCCCCTCCGCCACTACTCGCCAGGTACTACTCCCCGCTAATAACCTACTACTAAGTGGGGGTACAAAAATGTAGATAAATTGTCATATTAATTTTATTTGTTTACAGTTACAGTTTACCCGTTTGCTAATTAATATCAAAACTGGCAGTTGTGTGTGTGGTGGTGTGACTCGGAGCGCAGTGTGTTTACATATATATTATATGTAGGTAAGTAAGTTAATTGGTAATTTGATTTTTTTTTTATATTACAATTATAAAAAATCAAATTACCAATATGTGTGTGCAATGTGGCTTACTCAGACTCGTCTGCATGGCAGAACGCTAGTTCGCTCGCGTCGGGTGTCGTGAAGAAGAGTGAGTGAGTTCAACTTTAATAAATTACAACGCGTAGACTTATAATGCAATATAATCATAATATAGACGTTACAAATAAAAAATCATTATAAATTATTATCAATAACTTTACCTATAACGTTTAACATCGGTACCAGCAGATACATCAAACCGTCCAACGTAGGCAGTCAAAGTCGCGGTCCGGCTGTTTTACGACGGCGAAGACAACGGGTCCAAATATAATTATTACAATAATTTTCTAATGATGTTAATGTGTCACATCCATCTATGGTATCTTCGCTTTTAATTGGAGACCGCGTAATACAGTTATATATGTTTTTAAATAAGAAAAATAACATTTTAAACTGGCCCGAGGTGTCCGCAACGTATAATACCAAAAGTAAACTTCTCTCATTCGTTAACCGACTTTTAAAACGCTGAAACTCTTATTAAAATTGATATGTCAACTCATAAAGAATGCGATTGTGTAATTTTTATTACAAACTTTACATTATAATTCAGTATAAATTGAGTTTAATCATAAACGAGTAAGTGAAAAGTTGGAAGTGTTATTACGAGAAAACGTCCCGCGACACAAGGGGCTTCGTCACTGTAAAGCCGGAGACTTTATATAAATAGTGGCGCCCTCCGCCGACCGATACTTAGTACTAGCCTGCGCAGCGCTCCGCTTACACGCGTCCGCTGCTCTCACTCGTGCAATTTAATCTCTCGAATTATTTCTTTTTTCGGTTTTATTTAACCAACACCAGTAAGATGGCAGACACCGCTGTTGCTGAAAACGCTCCCGCCCCGGCGACGCCCGCGAAGAAGCCGAAAGCGTCCGCCTCCGCTGGCGCTAAGAAGCCAAAGGCGAAGCCCACTCATCCTAAGACTTCCGAGATGGTCAACAGCGCCATTAAGGAGTTGAAGGAGAGGAGCGGTTCATCCCTGCAGGCTATCAAGAAATACATCGCCGCCCAGTACAAGGTTGACGCCGAGAAGCTCGCGCCGTTCATCAGAAAATATCTGAAGAGCGCCGTGGAATCGGGTGCCCTGATTCAGACTAAAGGCAAGGGCGCGTCCGGTTCGTTCAAACTGGAGTCCAAGTCGTCGGGCGCCGGCAAGAAACCCGCCGCTGCCAAGAAGTCCAGTGCGAAATCTTCAGTGGCCGCGAAGAAGCCCGCCGCCGCTAGACCGGCGAAGGCAAAGAAGGCCGCCGCGTCCCCGGCTAAACCTAAAGCCGCCACAAAGGACAAGAAGGCAGCAGCCGCCAAGAAGAAGCCGGCAGCCAAGAAGCCCTCCACACCCGCCAAGAAGGCCGCGCCTAAGGCTAAGAAGACCGCGAAACCGCCAACCAAGAAGCCTAAAGCCCCCAAGCCCAAGAAGGCCGCTGCCGCTCCCAAGGCTAAGCCCGCCGCGAAGAAGGCTGCCTCCAAGAAGTAAGACTTCGGCGCGCTTTTGTGTTGCCGTCCTTACATCGTCGGTCGCGATTGTTGTGGTTGTTGCGCAGGGGAGGATGGATGATGACGATGATGATCAATTATTGTTGTTGTCACCTCTTCTCGCATCCGCAATTCATACGCCTGTGCGCGTTTACAGCACACCAAAAAGCCCTTTTAAGGGCTAACATACGTATTCAATGGTTAAAACACACGCCTCTGTTTTGTTGAATATACACACGGACGTACGATCGGATCAATCAATAAATTGATAAATAAATAATAAAATCAGTCAGTCAGTCAGTGACACACCTCGTAACACACATAACATTCAATTGAATGAAATATTATATGAAATGGTAACAACAATATTGAAGTCGCCTAAATACAGACGGAACGTGCGAACTATAGATAATTATAACTATTTTGTTCATACAAATAGAGATAGCCCGTTAATTAGCTAGCTTACGTCTTATTCGTCCACCGACGGCACCGACGGTGCCGACTAAATGTTTTAAGAAAAACACAAACACAATACAATATATTGTCTGTATACGATCTTCGGACGTGTTAGGTCTGATGAAGATTAATAAAATAAACTACACAATAAGTAACGAGATTGGATATATTTTTCAAATTAATTATTATCATATCTATATATCGATTTCATAAAATTGTTTGTTTATTATTATTATATCTCTATCTCTTTCGCACAAAAGTGTCGCAGTTTCGAAATGAACGTGATTGGTCGATCGCCCTCGGGTAGTCTCCGCGCGCAATATCCCCACTATACGCGTACACTGAGAACATTTAAATAGCGGGGATCAGTCGTCGAATTTTTTAATAGCATTCGTGCTGTGAGCGCATCTCGTTGTCTTTGTAAACTTTCATTCAAATCTCAACAAACATGTCTGGACGCGGCAAAGGTGGCAAGGTTAAGGGAAAGGCAAAGTCCCGTTCTAACCGTGCAGGACTTCAGTTCCCCGTCGGCCGTATCCACAGGCTGCTACGTAAGGGCAACTACGCCGAGCGCGTCGGTGCCGGTGCCCCGGTGTACCTGGCCGCCGTCATGGAGTATCTGGCTGCTGAGGTTCTCGAGTTGGCCGGCAACGCCGCCCGCGACAACAAGAAGACCAGGATCATCCCTAGACATCTCCAGCTGGCGATCCGCAACGACGAGGAGTTGAACAAGCTCCTCTCCGGCGTTACCATCGCCCAGGGTGGTGTGCTGCCTAACATCCAGGCTGTGCTCCTGCCCAAAAAGACCGAGAAGAAGGCGTAAGGTGTCCCTTGTTATTTGCGGACATCTATCGCTTCGCTTCTCTAGCGGTTTTAGCCGGTGCGGTAAATATACGCCCGCGCTCTACCGTTACAAAAGGCCCTTTTAAGGGCCACAACATGATTCAGTGCCTAAAGTTTAGTTTCATGGCTTAACACATTATGGCGTCTGTCGGTTGATCGATCACTCACACATTATTAATTACGAAATGTACACGCTATGTAAACAAAGACAACTCAACTAGATGTTGCCGATTAAATAAATGAATAAATTTATATTACAATAAGACATAGGTTTTAAACCTTTATCGTCCGCCGGCAAAGTATGTCACGTTTTGTTGTTATCCGAAATGCTGAGGCTGGGGGGCTTTAGGTTGTTTAACACATGTGCTGTCTGTCTGTCTGTCTGTCTGTCTGTCTGTCTGTCTGTCTGTCTGTCTGTCTGTCTGCCTGTCTGCTGTCTATTTGTAATAATTTGATTATTTGCGGTTAGTAAGTAGTATACCTACGTCACATATAACTACACTAATGTATTATTGAAGTACGAAAAAAATAAATATTTTGAAGTACATTCTCAGTAAGGGATAACAACAATATCAAAACGCGCACGAAATCCCCACCACTACAACCGACGATTACGATACGCGTACGCGATTGGTCGAGATACCTCGACGCCGGTTCTCGGCATACGACCCCCTATTTACCGTCCACCGCATTAACAAAAAGCGTCGTTCTAAAAAATTCCTCACTATTTCCAGTTCGTCTCTCGTACTGTAAACAACTCTATCTACTACAATGCCACCCAAGACTAGCGGAAAGGCTGCCAAGAAGTCTGGCAAGGCCCAGAAGAACATCTCCAAGTCCGATTCTAAGGGCAAGAAGCGTAAGAACAAGAGGAAGGAATCTTACGCCATCTACATCTACAAGGTGCTCAAGCAGGTCCACCCCGATACCGGAATCTCCAGCAAGGCCATGTCTATCATGAACTCGTTCGTGAACGACATCTTCGAGCGCATCGCCGCCGAAGCCTCTCGCCTTGCTCACTACAACAAGAGGTCCACGATCACCAGCAGGGAGGTGCAGACCTCCGTGAGGCTGTTGCTGCCCGGAGAGCTCGCCAAGCACGCCGTCAGTGAAGGCACCAAGGCCGTCACCAAGTACACCAGCTCCAAGTAAGCGTTGTCCGTCCCTCGAATTGCGACCCTTGACGTTATATATCTTCATAGGTATATAATGTTAGGTTAGCTACGAAACGGCGCGCCGATCGGAGTGTGGTACCAAAAAGGCCCTTTTAAGGGCCACAAATACGTTCTGAATAGTACAATAAACAGTTTCTGCCTTTTCGCAAGGTGTCTATCGGTCAATCAATCAAATTGATATGGTTTATTGAAATCTTCTATCTAAAAATATTATAAAGAAGAGAAAACATAAATATCTAGAGAACGACTGTGACCCGTGCGATATTTAAATGAAATGAAAATAAAAAATATAAGTAAGTAATACAATTGTAGTTGACGTATCTCGTAATATTGAGTAAAGTTACGTTTTGTTTTGTATAGATAATTGAAATCTTATATCTAAAATTATTAAAAAGAAAATGTATGTACAGAACTATTATGAGATAGTTAGTTATATTATAATCTAATCAGACCAAACCTAACTTTTTTTGATTAGGAATATATATATAGTTTTTGGAATAGTTGGGTTTGGTAGGTTGGTCTAATTATTATTACATTATACATAGTTAGTTAGGTTAGAAATAGTTAGGTTAGAGAGAGTTAGGTTAGGTCTGACTGATTATTAGATTGTACAGAGTTAGGTTAGAAATAGTTAGGTTAGAGAGAGTTAGGTTAGGTTAGGTCTGACTGATTATTAGATTGTACAGAGTTAGGTTAGGAATAGTTAGGTTAGAAAGAGTTAGGTTTAGTTTGATTATAAATTTATATGACTTAACATAGGTAGGTACTTTTGTCGATATTATTGTTTTCTGTCGGATCGGGGTTTCGTTTCGTTGGACAGAGGGGACGGGGCGATAGTATTCTCGATACCTATACCCCTCTCGCTCACACGCGCTCACGCGCCTATAAATAACGGGGTCGACGAAAAATTCGTTTATTCTCGCTCGTGACTCGTTGTCGTAACGTACGCACGCACGTGTTTAATATTTTCTCGCAATGGCTCGTACCAAGCAGACCGCTCGTAAATCCACCGGTGGTAAAGCACCCCGCAAACAGCTCGCCACCAAGGCGGCTCGCAAGAGCGCCCCGGCCACCGGTGGCGTCAAGAAGCCCCATCGCTACCGTCCCGGGACCGTCGCCCTCCGTGAGATCCGTCGTTACCAGAAGAGCACCGAGCTCTTGATCCGCAAGCTGCCCTTCCAGCGTCTCGTGCGTGAAATCGCCCAGGACTTCAAGACCGACCTGCGCTTCCAGAGCTCGGCCGTCATGGCTCTCCAGGAGGCCAGCGAGGCTTATCTGGTCGGTCTCTTTGAGGACACCAACCTGTGCGCCATCCACGCCAAGCGTGTCACCATCATGCCCAAGGACATCCAGCTGGCCCGCAGGATCCGCGGTGAACGCGCCTAAGCTGTTGATGCTCAATCAGAACATCACCTATCGCCGTTTGCGCTGACGCAACTGGCATATTAATATCAAATATTTGATATTATTTGTGCCTCGCGTTTTGCGTCTTGACAATGCGAATGTGATGATCACATCAAAAGGCCCTTTTAAGGGCCACACACGATTCGAAATATTATAATAGTTTCTACGATTAACACTTGCGTCAATCAATCAATCAATCAATTTAATTAGTTAGTTAGTTATTGACACAAATATAATATGCGTGCATGTGCATAAATAGTAAGGTATCTCTTATTGGTTGGACAAACATGCTCAATCAAAATCTTTTTACAACGAATGCTAATTTACATTTCGTTATTATAGACCTACAACGCCATCGCTCTGCACGTTATAGGACCGATGTCCTTTATTTATAATGAGAATTAGACGACTGACTAAGATGTCAGATATCAATTCTTTGAATTAAGTAGATGTGTTTGAAATTTGTCTATACTACCGATTTCAATATATAGATACAATGTGTAGGTATATAAACATGTAATATTCGTATTGTAAGTGCACGATTAATATAATATAAAGAAATCTAGATTGAATTAGTTAGTTAGTTAGTTAATTGGTTGGTTGGTTAGTTGGTAAGTAAGTTGTTACGTTGATGAATATCCCCTTTGTGTGTCCTATATATTTAAATGCATGATTTTATGTAACACATTTAGCGCCTATTATTTATTAATTCATTTATTAGTTGTCATTTACAAAAGTTTCATGTTATTTACTAAATTCGGTAAGTGAGTAAAGTCAAATATATCTCTCTCCCCGTCCCCCGTCTCCCCGCACTGGGGTAAAACGTATAAATATCGCGTCTGTACTGTCGCCCAGTTATTCCACTCGTGTCGACGCGCGCCGCAAGTCGTGTGTCGTGTTGTGTGTTCCGTTCGAGAGATATCTTTAACTTTAACAAGTCGCCATGACCGGTCGCGGTAAGGGAGGAAAAGGTCTGGGGAAAGGAGGAGCCAAGCGCCACAGGAAGGTGCTCCGTGATAACATCCAGGGCATCACCAAGCCCGCTATCCGTCGTCTGGCTCGCAGGGGTGGCGTCAAGCGTATCTCCGGTCTGATCTACGAGGAGACCCGCGGCGTGCTCAAGGTGTTCCTTGAGAACGTCATCCGTGACGCCGTCACCTACACCGAGCACGCCAAGAGGAAGACGGTCACCGCCATGGACGTCGTCTATGCTCTGAAGCGTCAGGGCCGCACCCTCTACGGTTTCGGAGGTTAAGCGCGCCATTCGTCGCGTCGCATCGCGTCCTATGTCGTCTTTTGGCGTCTGGACGCGATCGCGATTAACAAAAAAAAGGCCCTTTTAAGGGCCGCATATCATTCTACAATACACACACACTAATTGTGTACGGTTTCTATACATACACGGACAGACAATCGAATCAATCAAATAAACAAACCAACCAACCATAACATACTTTACTACTTAACTTACCCCGATATTCTTATTCGATGACGGCTGGCTGGCTGGCTGGCTGGCTGGCTGGCTGGCTGGCTGGCTGGCTGGCTGGCTGGCTGGCTAGTAGCTGTATAATCGACGTACACGTACGACGTACACTCGATGATGTGTCTCTGCATCTACCCCCCCTGAAATAGTACAAATAAAAAGACATTTACACATTTTTATTATAGCAGGGTCCACAATGCGCACTCTCTTTCACGAGATACCGAGATATATCACGATTACGTATACCTAATAAATATTACGATATAATAAATAAATGTAGGTGCGAATTTTGAGAATATATATACAATCATTTCATCCATTGTTTTTGTCAGACATTATGACCGGCCACGATGCGATATTGTATTTTATATTCATTCTACTCTATCTCTATTATATTCGATTTGATTTGATCCGATTCAACGTCTGCCCGTGTGTGTATGTATGTATGTGTGTGTGTGTGTGTGTGTGTGTTTGTGCGCTGCGCTTGCTTGCGTATCCAGAAACAATAATAATAATTCATTCATCTCTCTTCATCATTCATCATCACCATCATCATCATCATCATCTTCCTCCTTCTCCCATCCCGACTTCCCGACTCTCTAATTAACTTACCTTACAAGACATTATAGGTACCTACCTACCTACCTACCTATCTACGTACCTACCACCGTCACACTCTCACGCATAAATAAATAACCTGACTCGACCTGTCCTCAGATAAGTTATTGTTATTTTACATACCTACGAGTATATAAAGTTTAAGCGAATTCGCAAATAGTGCATATCCTGGATCCTGGACAGACACACCTACAATCCCCTCCGCCACTACTCGCCAGGTACTACTCCCCGCTAATAACCTACTACTAAGTGGGGGTACAAAAATGTAGATAAATTGTCATATTAATTTTATTTGTTTACAGTTACAGTTTACCCGTTTGCTAATTAATATCAAAACTGGCAGTTGTGTGTGTGGTGGTGTGACTCGGAGCGCAGTGTGTTTACATATATATTATATGTAGGTAAGTAAGTTAATTGGTAATTTGATTTTTTTTTTATATTACAATTATAAAAAATCAAATTACCAATATGTGTGTGCAATGTGGCTTACTCAGACTCGTCTGCATGGCAGAACGCTAGTTCGCTCGCGTCGGGTGTCGTGAAGAAGAGTGAGTGAGTTCAACTTTAATAAATTACAACGCGTAGACTTATAATGCAATATAATCATAATATAGACGTTACAAATAAAAAATCATTATAAATTATTATCAATAACTTTACCTATAACGTTTAACATCGGTACCAGCAGATACATCAAACCGTCCAACGTAGGCAGTCAAAGTCGCGGTCCGGCTGTTTTACGACGGCGAAGACAACGGGTCCAAATATAATTATTACAATAATTTTCTAATGATGTTAATGTGTCACATCCATCTATGGTATCTTCGCTTTTAATTGGAGACCGCGTAATACAGTTATATATGTTTTTAAATAAGAAAAATAACATTTTAAACTGGCCCGAGGTGTCCGCAACGTATAATACCAAAAGTAAACTTCTCTCATTCGTTAACCGACTTTTAAAACGCTGAAACTCTTATTAAAATTGATATGTCAACTCATAAAGAATGCGATTGTGTAATTTTTATTACAAACTTTACATTATAATTCAGTATAAATTGAGTTTAATCATAAACGAGTAAGTGAAAAGTTGGAAGTGTTATTACGAGAAAACGTCCCGCGACACAAGGGGCTTCGTCACTGTAAAGCCGGAGACTTTATATAAATAGTGGCGCCCTCCGCCGACCGATACTTAGTACTAGCCTGCGCAGCGCTCCGCTTACACGCGTCCGCTGCTCTCACTCGTGCAATTTAATCTCTCGAATTATTTCTTTTTTCGGTTTTATTTAACCAACACCAGTAAGATGGCAGACACCGCTGTTGCTGAAAACGCTCCCGCCCCGGCGACGCCCGCGAAGAAGCCGAAAGCGTCCGCCTCCGCTGGCGCTAAGAAGCCAAAGGCGAAGCCCACTCATCCTAAGACTTCCGAGATGGTCAACAGCGCCATTAAGGAGTTGAAGGAGAGGAGCGGTTCATCCCTGCAGGCTATCAAGAAATACATCGCCGCCCAGTACAAGGTTGACGCCGAGAAGCTCGCGCCGTTCATCAGAAAATATCTGAAGAGCGCCGTGGAATCGGGTGCCCTGATTCAGACTAAAGGCAAGGGCGCGTCCGGTTCGTTCAAACTGGAGTCCAAGTCGTCGGGCGCCGGCAAGAAACCCGCCGCTGCCAAGAAGTCCAGTGCGAAATCTTCAGTGGCCGCGAAGAAGCCCGCCGCCGCTAGACCGGCGAAGGCAAAGAAGGCCGCCGCGTCCCCGGCTAAACCTAAAGCCGCCACAAAGGACAAGAAGGCAGCAGCCGCCAAGAAGAAGCCGGCAGCCAAGAAGCCCTCCACACCCGCCAAGAAGGCCGCGCCTAAGGCTAAGAAGACCGCGAAACCGCCAACCAAGAAGCCTAAAGCCCCCAAGCCCAAGAAGGCCGCTGCCGCTCCCAAGGCTAAGCCCGCCGCGAAGAAGGCTGCCTCCAAGAAGTAAGACTTCGGCGCGCTTTTGTGTTGCCGTCCTTACATCGTCGGTCGCGATTGTTGTGGTTGTTGCGCAGGGGAGGATGGATGATGACGATGATGATCAATTATTGTTGTTGTCACCTCTTCTCGCATCCGCAATTCATACGCCTGTGCGCGTTTACAGCACACCAAAAAGCCCTTTTAAGGGCTAACATACGTATTCAATGGTTAAAACACACGCCTCTGTTTTGTTGAATATACACACGGACGTACGATCGGATCAATCAATAAATTGATAAATAAATAATAAAATCAGTCAGTCAGTCAGTGACACACCTCGTAACACACATAACATTCAATTGAATGAAATATTATATGAAATGGTAACAACAATATTGAAGTCGCCTAAATACAGACGGAACGTGCGAACTATAGATAATTATAACTATTTTGTTCATACAAATAGAGATAGCCCGTTAATTAGCTAGCTTACGTCTTATTCGTCCACCGACGGCACCGACGGTGCCGACTAAATGTTTTAAGAAAAACACAAACACAATACAATATATTGTCTGTATACGATCTTCGGACGTGTTAGGTCTGATGAAGATTAATAAAATAAACTACACAATAAGTAACGAGATTGGATATATTTTTCAAATTAATTATTATCATATCTATATATCGATTTCATAAAATTGTTTGTTTATTATTATTATATCTCTATCTCTTTCGCACAAAAGTGTCGCAGTTTCGAAATGAACGTGATTGGTCGATCGCCCTCGGGTAGTCTCCGCGCGCAATATCCCCACTATACGCGTACACTGAGAACATTTAAATAGCGGGGATCAGTCGTCGAATTTTTTAATAGCATTCGTGCTGTGAGCGCATCTCGTTGTCTTTGTAAACTTTCATTCAAATCTCAACAAACATGTCTGGACGCGGCAAAGGTGGCAAGGTTAAGGGAAAGGCAAAGTCCCGTTCTAACCGTGCAGGACTTCAGTTCCCCGTCGGCCGTATCCACAGGCTGCTACGTAAGGGCAACTACGCCGAGCGCGTCGGTGCCGGTGCCCCGGTGTACCTGGCCGCCGTCATGGAGTATCTGGCTGCTGAGGTTCTCGAGTTGGCCGGCAACGCCGCCCGCGACAACAAGAAGACCAGGATCATCCCTAGACATCTCCAGCTGGCGATCCGCAACGACGAGGAGTTGAACAAGCTCCTCTCCGGCGTTACCATCGCCCAGGGTGGTGTGCTGCCTAACATCCAGGCTGTGCTCCTGCCCAAAAAGACCGAGAAGAAGGCGTAAGGTGTCCCTTGTTATTTGCGGACATCTATCGCTTCGCTTCTCTAGCGGTTTTAGCCGGTGCGGTAAATATACGCCCGCGCTCTACCGTTACAAAAGGCCCTTTTAAGGGCCACAACATGATTCAGTGCCTAAAGTTTAGTTTCATGGCTTAACACATTATGGCGTCTGTCGGTTGATCGATCACTCACACATTATTAATTACGAAATGTACACGCTATGTAAACAAAGACAACTCAACTAGATGTTGCCGATTAAATAAATGAATAAATTTATATTACAATAAGACATAGGTTTTAAACCTTTATCGTCCGCCGGCAAAGTATGTCACGTTTTGTTGTTATCCGAAATGCTGAGGCTGGGGGGCTTTAGGTTGTTTAACACATGTGCTGTCTGTCTGTCTGTCTGTCTGTCTGTCTGTCTGTCTGTCTGTCTGTCTGTCTGTCTGCCTGTCTGCTGTCTATTTGTAATAATTTGATTATTTGCGGTTAGTAAGTAGTATACCTACGTCACATATAACTACACTAATGTATTATTGAAGTACGAAAAAAATAAATATTTTGAAGTACATTCTCAGTAAGGGATAACAACAATATCAAAACGCGCACGAAATCCCCACCACTACAACCGACGATTACGATACGCGTACGCGATTGGTCGAGATACCTCGACGCCGGTTCTCGGCATACGACCCCCTATTTACCGTCCACCGCATTAACAAAAAGCGTCGTTCTAAAAAATTCCTCACTATTTCCAGTTCGTCTCTCGTACTGTAAACAACTCTATCTACTACAATGCCACCCAAGACTAGCGGAAAGGCTGCCAAGAAGTCTGGCAAGGCCCAGAAGAACATCTCCAAGTCCGATTCTAAGGGCAAGAAGCGTAAGAACAAGAGGAAGGAATCTTACGCCATCTACATCTACAAGGTGCTCAAGCAGGTCCACCCCGATACCGGAATCTCCAGCAAGGCCATGTCTATCATGAACTCGTTCGTGAACGACATCTTCGAGCGCATCGCCGCCGAAGCCTCTCGCCTTGCTCACTACAACAAGAGGTCCACGATCACCAGCAGGGAGGTGCAGACCTCCGTGAGGCTGTTGCTGCCCGGAGAGCTCGCCAAGCACGCCGTCAGTGAAGGCACCAAGGCCGTCACCAAGTACACCAGCTCCAAGTAAGCGTTGTCCGTCCCTCGAATTGCGACCCTTGACGTTATATATCTTCATAGGTATATAATGTTAGGTTAGCTACGAAACGGCGCGCCGATCGGAGTGTGGTACCAAAAAGGCCCTTTTAAGGGCCACAAATACGTTCTGAATAGTACAATAAACAGTTTCTGCCTTTTCGCAAGGTGTCTATCGGTCAATCAATCAAATTGATATGGTTTATTGAAATCTTCTATCTAAAAATATTATAAAGAAGAGAAAACATAAATATCTAGAGAACGACTGTGACCCGTGCGATATTTAAATGAAATGAAAATAAAAAATATAAGTAAGTAATACAATTGTAGTTGACGTATCTCGTAATATTGAGTAAAGTTACGTTTTGTTTTGTATAGATAATTGAAATCTTATATCTAAAATTATTAAAAAGAAAATGTATGTACAGAACTATTATGAGATAGTTAGTTATATTATAATCTAATCAGACCAAACCTAACTTTTTTTGATTAGGAATATATATATAGTTTTTGGAATAGTTGGGTTTGGTAGGTTGGTCTAATTATTATTACATTATACATAGTTAGTTAGGTTAGAAATAGTTAGGTTAGAGAGAGTTAGGTTAGGTCTGACTGATTATTAGATTGTACAGAGTTAGGTTAGAAATAGTTAGGTTAGAGAGAGTTAGGTTAGGTTAGGTCTGACTGATTATTAGATTGTACAGAGTTAGGTTAGGAATAGTTAGGTTAGAAAGAGTTAGGTTTAGTTTGATTATAAATTTATATGACTTAACATAGGTAGGTACTTTTGTCGATATTATTGTTTTCTGTCGGATCGGGGTTTCGTTTCGTTGGACAGAGGGGACGGGGCGATAGTATTCTCGATACCTATACCCCTCTCGCTCACACGCGCTCACGCGCCTATAAATAACGGGGTCGACGAAAAATTCGTTTATTCTCGCTCGTGACTCGTTGTCGTAACGTACGCACGCACGTGTTTAATATTTTCTCGCAATGGCTCGTACCAAGCAGACCGCTCGTAAATCCACCGGTGGTAAAGCACCCCGCAAACAGCTCGCCACCAAGGCGGCTCGCAAGAGCGCCCCGGCCACCGGTGGCGTCAAGAAGCCCCATCGCTACCGTCCCGGGACCGTCGCCCTCCGTGAGATCCGTCGTTACCAGAAGAGCACCGAGCTCTTGATCCGCAAGCTGCCCTTCCAGCGTCTCGTGCGTGAAATCGCCCAGGACTTCAAGACCGACCTGCGCTTCCAGAGCTCGGCCGTCATGGCTCTCCAGGAGGCCAGCGAGGCTTATCTGGTCGGTCTCTTTGAGGACACCAACCTGTGCGCCATCCACGCCAAGCGTGTCACCATCATGCCCAAGGACATCCAGCTGGCCCGCAGGATCCGCGGTGAACGCGCCTAAGCTGTTGATGCTCAATCAGAACATCACCTATCGCCGTTTGCGCTGACGCAACTGGCATATTAATATCAAATATTTGATATTATTTGTGCCTCGCGTTTTGCGTCTTGACAATGCGAATGTGATGATCACATCAAAAGGCCCTTTTAAGGGCCACACACGATTCGAAATATTATAATAGTTTCTACGATTAACACTTGCGTCAATCAATCAATCAATCAATTTAATTAGTTAGTTAGTTATTGACACAAATATAATATGCGTGCATGTGCATAAATAGTAAGGTATCTCTTATTGGTTGGACAAACATGCTCAATCAAAATCTTTTTACAACGAATGCTAATTTACATTTCGTTATTATAGACCTACAACGCCATCGCTCTGCACGTTATAGGACCGATGTCCTTTATTTATAATGAGAATTAGACGACTGACTAAGATGTCAGATATCAATTCTTTGAATTAAGTAGATGTGTTTGAAATTTGTCTATACTACCGATTTCAATATATAGATACAATGTGTAGGTATATAAACATGTAATATTCGTATTGTAAGTGCACGATTAATATAATATAAAGAAATCTAGATTGAATTAGTTAGTTAGTTAGTTAATTGGTTGGTTGGTTAGTTGGTAAGTAAGTTGTTACGTTGATGAATATCCCCTTTGTGTGTCCTATATATTTAAATGCATGATTTTATGTAACACATTTAGCGCCTATTATTTATTAATTCATTTATTAGTTGTCATTTACAAAAGTTTCATGTTATTTACTAAATTCGGTAAGTGAGTAAAGTCAAATATATCTCTCTCCCCGTCCCCCGTCTCCCCGCACTGGGGTAAAACGTATAAATATCGCGTCTGTACTGTCGCCCAGTTATTCCACTCGTGTCGACGCGCGCCGCAAGTCGTGTGTCGTGTTGTGTGTTCCGTTCGAGAGATATCTTTAACTTTAACAAGTCGCCATGACCGGTCGCGGTAAGGGAGGAAAAGGTCTGGGGAAAGGAGGAGCCAAGCGCCACAGGAAGGTGCTCCGTGATAACATCCAGGGCATCACCAAGCCCGCTATCCGTCGTCTGGCTCGCAGGGGTGGCGTCAAGCGTATCTCCGGTCTGATCTACGAGGAGACCCGCGGCGTGCTCAAGGTGTTCCTTGAGAACGTCATCCGTGACGCCGTCACCTACACCGAGCACGCCAAGAGGAAGACGGTCACCGCCATGGACGTCGTCTATGCTCTGAAGCGTCAGGGCCGCACCCTCTACGGTTTCGGAGGTTAAGCGCGCCATTCGTCGCGTCGCATCGCGTCCTATGTCGTCTTTTGGCGTCTGGACGCGATCGCGATTAACAAAAAAAAGGCCCTTTTAAGGGCCGCATATCATTCTACAATACACACACACTAATTGTGTACGGTTTCTATACATACACGGACAGACAATCGAATCAATCAAATAAACAAACCAACCAACCATAACATACTTTACTACTTAACTTACCCCGATATTCTTATTCGATGACGGCTGGCTGGCTGGCTGGCTGGCTGGCTGGCTGGCTGGCTGGCTGGCTGGCTGGCTGGCTGGCTAGTAGCTGTATAATCGACGTACACGTACGACGTACACTCGATGATGTGTCTCTGCATCTACCCCCCCTGAAATAGTACAAATAAAAAGACATTTACACATTTTTATTATAGCAGGGTCCACAATGCGCACTCTCTTTCACGAGATACCGAGATATATCACGATTACGTATACCTAATAAATATTACGATATAATAAATAAATGTAGGTGCGAATTTTGAGAATATATATACAATCATTTCATCCATTGTTTTTGTCAGACATTATGACCGGCCACGATGCGATATTGTATTTTATATTCATTCTACTCTATCTCTATTATATTCGATTTGATTTGATCCGATTCAACGTCTGCCCGTGTGTGTATGTATGTATGTGTGTGTGTGTGTGTGTGTGTGTTTGTGCGCTGCGCTTGCTTGCGTATCCAGAAACAATAATAATAATTCATTCATCTCTCTTCATCATTCATCATCACCATCATCATCATCATCATCTTCCTCCTTCTCCCATCCCGACTTCCCGACTCCCGACTCCGACTCCGAGATTAATAAAGGTATTTTCAGGGCACCTTTATTTATACCACTAATCCCCTCCCACGCGCACCGCTCGTGCCGCCTCACTTGCACTCATACAGACGGAAAGGGACGGCGCATCAGCGAGAGGCCCGAAAATTTTGAAAATTCGCGTGACGTCGGCAGTGCGCCCGCCGCCGCCGACGCGAACAACGTCGACAGTGACTGTGATTGTGATGTAGCTCCAAGTCAATCTTAGTTTTGTTTGATATAATTAAATCCATACAAGTAATAAGTGATAATACAACTATATATCGATCGTGTTGTGTGAAAATTATTGTGAAGTGAAACGACTACATTCTGTTCGATATTAACAAGTGCGTTTTCAAAAATAATCGTTTTCTCACGTAAGTAACTTATTTTCTTAATTTTGAGCCTCCGGAAATAACGAAGGTCGAAGGATTATCGGTACAGGAAATGATAAGAACTTTCTATTGTTTTAGACGATGAGATAAGATAAGGCTTACTTGATAAAATAAAAGGTTATCGGTAAAAGAAATTATAAGCACTTTCTATTGTTTTCGACAGTAAGATAAGGCGTACCTGATAAAATAAAAGGTTATCGGCACAGGAAGTTATAAGCACTTTCTATTGTTTTCGACAGTGAGATAAGATAAGGCGTACCTGATAAAATAAAAGGTTATCGGAACAGGAAGTTAAAAGCACTTTCTATTGTTTTAGACAATGGGACAAGATAAGGTGTATGCTAAAATAAAAGGTTATCGGAACAGGATATTGTAAGAACTTACTATTGTTTTGCACAATCGGATAAGATAAGACTTATCTGATGTGATTACTAATAATCATGTGAGATATCCCAAACTCATTAACTAACGACTTTGCTCAAGTGAATTCACTTCTCTCTGTTACTGAACTAAATAAATAACCTTTTTAATTTTAAGTACCCCAACATCATACTCAACATCATACTTCCTAATTACTCAAATAATTTCAGTGTCAATACAAAGAAATTTTTAGATTTTCCATTTGTTCAATCAAGCGTATAAATTATGAAAACATTCTGACCTATTTTAAAGAAAAATCCTGAACTCCTCCGTATTGTTTTACGCTAAGTACTTAGGTAGGTACCTATACCTTCTTTTCATAACTGAGCATATTCCAATGCTTTGTATGACGATAACATTCATATTACAAAGTGAATAAAATCACATTTTAGGACATTTTATCAAATAAGTTTCGTAGTAAACGCAAATTTATCAACACGTAAAAATTATGACGCAATACTTTTCATTTTGTTGTAACGGCAAACATACGAGTATCATAGTTAATCACTATTGTCTTAACTAAATGAGTACCCCAAGCCCAAACACTGTAAATATTGACTGTTTTAATAATTTGTTCGTTAAATGTTTGTTCAAACAGTTTTTGGAATATAGAAATTGCACAGTGCTAGTAACTACACTTACTTACATACATATTGCAAGTATGCAAATAAATTATGTACAATAACATTACTATTAATAGTACTTCACATTGTAAAATACGTGACGAGACATTTAAATATCACTAGTACTACTGTAATCTTATTTATCGGGTATTATGAAATATATGTCAAAAATACTACAATACCAAAACAGATGTCAATGTAATACCCATTCTAGCCATTTCATGTACTTTATTTAGGCATGTCCCCTTACATAACCACAGGTAAATCTTCCATCTAGTCCTTAATATTACAAAATATAACATTAGTTTGATTTCAGGTTCCGGAGACAAAATCAACAATACCAGAGCAAATACAATATGAGGAGGTTTACTCACCGAAACAATAGAGGACCTCCTAGCCTGGCTCCATGCCGCTTAAGTTCTTCTAATCTTGTCAACCTCTAATCTTGTCAACCAGCACTGAAACATGGTAAGAACCATTTTTATTGCATAATCCAGTCTTCTGATTAAATATTGATATACCATTTTAATCACCTTAGGACTAAGTTAACCAGTTTAGAATATTGGAAATCTTATTGTTTAATTTGTAGATTCTTTGTTTGGCACACCACAGGAAATGTAAATGAATTGAAGCTTGGGCCAATGCTATTTTGCACCTAGTTTATGCTATTAAAGTATTGAGCTTTTTGGGAAACCATGAGAATTTATTGAAGTCTAAATATGATGCCATAAGTGACCAAAGAGAGGTGTTATCACCATGCTAAAATGCTCATGTATTTTTCAAGTCACCTATGCTACAGCGAGCTTGCTCCAGCATATACTACAAAATATGGGAAGAATCTTGACTTACCTGCTCAAAAAGATGGTGCTTGGTGGCCGTTTCAAGTCATGGGGTTTGGGTCCCCGGCTCAGCAGTAGACACTGGAATACACAGCAGGTACTTTAATTGAATATTATATTATGTTTTAAGCCTTACCTTTATACTGTGAAAGATATAGTTTAGATTCTAAACTTTAGAAAATGTCTGTACTTGGGACTGACTGACTAACTAACTTACTATGCATTGTTTATGCCTTTAAGCACTATACTATTCAGGGTTAAGCATTTATGAGTAGGGTATTGACAGCTAACTCAGGGTTTAACTAACCCAGAGTTCTGTCAATTCTTTATTAAAACCCTGTGTGGTGGAAATGGCCCAAGTGTATGTATCATTTAGAAAATTACAGATACTCATTTAGAAAATTACAGTACAAACTCTTTGTACAGTTATTTTGTATTAGAGAATTCTGCTGTTTCCAGATTTTGAAGAATGTTAATTTAGAATGTCCTGATAAAAACTGTTCTTATGTGAACAATGTTTCTTGTATCACACAGACAAACAATCAATCGATCAATCAATCATACTACAAGATTATTGCAGAAGTTAATGCTGCATACTTCAAATAACTGTCCTTGTTGGGACAACAAAACTGTTCTTTTAAGAACACTGTTTCACTGTTTCTTGTTATAGTCAGACAATCAATCAATCAATCACACTACAAGATTACCAGAGAGGATAATGCTCCAGACTTCAAATATCTAACTGTCCTTGTGGTACAATAAAACTGTTCTTTTAAGAACAATGTGTCACTGTTTCTTGTTATAGTCAGACAATCAATCATACTATAACATTTCCAGAGAGGATAATGCTCCAGACTTCAAATATCTAACTGTCCTTGTGGTACAATAAAACTGTTCTTTTAAGAACAATGTTTCACTGTTTCTTGTTATAGTCAGACAATCAATCATACTATAACATTTCCAGAGAGGATAATGCTGCAGACTTCAAATAATTGTCCTTGTTGGGACAATAAAACTGTTCTTTTAAGAACAATGTGTCACTGTGTCTTGTGTGTGTGTTTGTGTGTGTTCAATTAATAACCGGCTTAAGAATACGCGTGATTTAATTTTTCAGGTCGACAACAAAGAGTTTATTACAACGTCAATCGACTCACCTGATATTAAAAGCTGACTAAACGGCCTCCTAGCCTAGTTGGTATTGACCCTGCCTACGAAGCAGGAGGTCCCAGGTTCGAATCCTGGTCAGGGCATTTATTTGTGTGCTTATCACGAATATTTGTTCCTGAGGTATGGATGTTTTCTATGTATCTAAGTATTTATATGTATCTGTCTATTATATATATCGTCGCCTAGTACCCACAACACAAGCCTTATTGAGCTTACCGTGGCACTAGGTCGATTTGTGTAAGATTGTCCCATAATATTTATTTATTATATTTCCTTTAAGTACCTAAGTACACGAACGTTGGTAGTCCAGCGGTCAGCGTGCGACTTTCAATCCGAAGGGGTTCAACTCCGGCTCCTACCAATGACTTTTTTGAAACCAATGAACAATAATATCATTTGATATTTACCAATTGAAGGAAAACATCGTGAGGCCTAATAGGGCCTAGTTTACCCTCTGGATTGGAAGGTCACATGATCGCATTCGTAAAACTAGCGCATGCGCCATACTTGGAATTATTTGCGAAAGCGGACCCCAGGAGCCGTGAGTCGCAGCATAAGCCGGGATACGGGTACCAGCAACGACATGATAACAGCCTTAAATGTGCGCGTGCCTTTTGCAGGTCGACAACGTCAGATGAAATACGACTCACCTCTTACCTAATAGTAGCTGACACTAGATGGCGCTCGCTCGGCTCTCCCGACAGCAGCACGGCACTCCCCGCGTCAGGCAGCCATCACTGAAACACAATAGGTAATTTTATTATGATTTCCATTAAGTACCGTTCTTATATATCTCATGCAACTATCTATTATGGCGACCTTCAAGGTTTTAAGAACCTATTATTGAACCTTATTGAGCTTACTGCGGGAGTTAGTCAAAAGACAGCTAAAATATAGAAAAATGTCAAAAGTGCTCTGCAATAGGCAGACACTCATATCTGGTTATCGATAAGACTCTACTGTCACAAATAGTCACTTAGAAATCAACAACCGACAATGTGGTACCTTTAGCCTGATAATGCCACAATTTGTGCTATGTCTGTATCATTTACATATCGAGAACTTGGAAGGCTTTACTTACATTATATGGATATAATATTCTAGCTTCGTTGATCACTATCGAAGCTAGAAAAGGGATACTAACCCCCTTATTCATAAAACAAAACAGATGTTTCATATTTTCTCCCTTTCCAACAAACGCAAATGTCAAACTCACAAACAACAATTTAACAACGTTTGATACGCATACGACTTTAAATTGCATACGTTTCAGTTCGCGCATTCTACACGTGCATTGTGAGACCGACAGTGACTTACTCAGCAGATATGGCAGCATCAGTAGCAGTACAGCTCTCTACGCCGGCTTCACCACGATCACTAAAATACACAGTAACATATAATTTTAATATCTTATTCTACAATTTAAACTTTCGTGACTCATACTGATATTAAATTGCAACGGTTAACACTCTTTTTATCACAATAGGCGTGACATGTTTCAATACCACTGTCTGTCTGACGATAACTGCCCGATGCAGTCGAAACATGTCACGCCTATTGTGATAAAAACACGTAAGTGTTAACCGTTGCAATTTAATCTCATTGGTCCATCATGGGCGGCATACGCGAAGTAGCTATACAGCAGAACAGGATGGCAGTATTGCGTAACCCCTCTTACTCATAACTGCGTCCCTTATCATCGCCCATCATGGCCCATTGCATCAATCCGAAGGTCCGAACTCCGGCTTGTACCAATGAGTTTTCGGAACTTATGTACGAAATATCATTTGATATTTACTAATAACTTTTCGGTGAAGGACAACATCGTGAGGAAACTGGATAAGGCTTAGTTTAACCTCTGGGTGGAAAAGTGACATGGCAGTCGCTTCCGTAAAACTAGCGCCTACGCCAAATCATCATACAACGCAATAGAAATGGAGTTTTCAGAGGAATTTTCTCCCGCGCATCGGCTGTGGAATAAGCTCCCTGCCGAGGTTTTCCCGGAAGATTACAGTATGGGGTTCTGAAAAGTAGTGTACAAGATTTTAATGGCTCGGCAACCCGCATGTGGCCCCCCTGGAGTTGCAGGCTTCCATAGGCTACAGTGACCGCTTTCCATCAGGCGGGCCGTATGATTGTTAGCCGCCTTTGTCTTTTAAAAGAAGTAGGCCTATATGCAGATTTTAAATAGAAAACTCCCGTGAGTATTCGACATATTAATATACTTATATCGGATTACTCACGTCTATAAAGTCGAAAATAGCTCGACATGTTTCGGAACGGTCCGCGTCCCATAATCATGAGTGATTATATATGCAAATAAGGATTAAATAAGAAAATCAAGCTTTATAGCCCCTAAATTTTGAGTAGTCCACCGGTAAGACTCAGAACATCGTTGTGTATTTGACCCTGTTCCTTTAAATACAGCTCAAGTTCAATTTTCTTTCAGGATACAACAACCACACGTATACGAGACTAAATACGGCTCACTTGGCTACGCCACGACTTCATATCAAGTGTGAGTTTGTCTGTTTATTTGTTGCTCGGCGATGGTGGTTGACATGGCGGCCAAAACGACCTATCATTATGCTTAGATATTATTAAACCATTTTCATACTATTGTAGCATCGCTTAGCTTCAAAACCACGAACCAGCGTGTACAAAATATGCCGAAGATATGAGCGTCATCAATTGCTATAAGGAAAACGTCACGGGGAAAGAATAAGGTTTAGTTCCTCTCAAGATTGAAGTGCAATCTCTTTTGATAAAAATGTTTCCCTGGCCGTTATCACAGGCGCACTTACTATTCAAAATAAAAATATTTCTTTACTAAAAATAAACTTATTTTTCTTCCAGACTAATGCGCAGAGGAGTCAGGACATCGGAGTAAGATGAACTACAGGTTCCGGACCTGCGCTACGCTCTAAACTAGAATAAATATTATACTTTCGTATAAACTTTTTTTTTGTGATGCATGAGCATAATTTTCGTCAGACTTACCTCAGATCAGTGCATGTAGCGCCTACAAAAGTCTAGTTTAACCATGAGAGGGAGACCTACCCTCCAGTGGCGCCCTCATCGGACCGATTGTGTTTTCTAACAAAACATTCCAGTGCTCTATACCCCCTACCATGAGATCGTTGTAGTTCTACTAATTTCCAAACTTTTGGTCATTGACACATAATTTCATTTTGCATATTTTTTCATTTGTATAATTATATATATACATCACAAATTGAGGAATTATCAGGACTACAACAATCATATGGTAGGGTATAGAGTAATGCTTAGTTGTACATGTAATCCAGGGCCCGTAATTTTCATGCCGAGGGCAGACAACTGACGTCATACATCATGTTTTAGGTTTTACGTTTGAAAGAATAATGCTGTCATTGAATAGTTCCGACGTTACAATCGAACATTGATAGGCTTTATCTGTCATTAACTCATGTCGTATTAAAACATCCTGTGTGTTTATATACGAAGACGAAACCGGCATGAAAATTACGGGCCCTGGAATGACCGATGCACAATTATGTGCTTAGGATAGGTTAGAATTAAGTGCTATTACTGCGATCGTGGGCTTGTCAGACTATAGTTTACCCTCTGGGTTGGAAGATCAGATGGTAGTCGCTTTCGTAAACCTAACGCCTACACCAATTATTGGAATTAATTGCCAAAGCGGACTCCAGACTCCCTGAGCCGTGCGTGGCAAAACCCGGGGAAACGCTCGGAAGAATAATACCTATTCAGAATCCTACTTTATCAGCGCTGGTGAGTTTGTTCACGTGTGATTTGTTGCCGTAAAATTTAGCTAGGCGTTAAAAAGCACCCGAAATAATAACTCTTATAACTGAGAATCTATAACAGTATGACGTACAGTATTCACACTGTATAACAATACTGAAATCTTGAGTCATTTTGCACCTCGATGACGCGTTAATCTCCCTCGGTTACTGATCTGTGTATAATATTGGGAGCAGTATTCGCGAGGAGCACTCACATAATTAACTAAAAGTATTATTTTTTGTCTCCCTATTTCCGACAATTCGATCTTCTCTTCCTCCTGATTTGGTTCGGTTATATTATAAATATTATAATGTTTGTTATATTACCCAAATACTTGTCTTGTAATAGATATTTCCAAGTTGCAAAAAAATCTCTTGAGTCAAATTTCTCAGAAAGAAAAGGAAAAGTGGAAAAATTCATTAGTTCGGGCTTTGATTTGACAGGAGTTCTCTTCCAAGTCGAGACTCCAAGTCCTGAGATAAAACCTGTACCGGCGCTACGAGTTCCTGTAGAATGACAAATGCCGCCGTCGAAATCGAATACAACTTATGGTAATCACACTGGTCGGAACGGGTTGCATATACTTTCGAATCGTGCAGTTGCTAGCGGTTGTCATTCTACAGGAACTCAGGTTTTATCTGAGGACTTGGCGTCTCGGCCTGGCGACACGGGCTTTGGCCGCGTAGTCATGTCGTTTACATTAATTCGTTCATGAATTCCCTTATAGTACATTCTGTATTAAGGGCGATAAACAAGAACTTACTAATGAGTGTGAATTTAAGCGCGAGTCAAAGACGAGCCGCCCGTGATACATACAATATTTTTCATCACATTTGCGAGGAAATAAATAAATGTACTAGACAGATAAATAAACGATAATAATTAGCGGTAGTATAATTGTAGTAACGCAGCATCAGTAGTTTACAATTATCTGTTATAGGAAGGTTGTCCACAGCGTCTCCATCCACTAAGTCTAAGAAACCTATCGTCTTACTGAACTATTTAAACAGTCTCCATTTTATGTAATTTGATGGTAAGTTCCTGTATTCGGGGGCAAGTGGTTTACTTCTCGTGGTTATATTGAGACCTGAGCAAGCAAATATTCGTTAATCCAGCCACGTTAATACAACATTTTTCACCTCACTAACGCAAGGAAAATAAATACTGTATAATGGTTACAAATCTCATCAAAACTTAAGCTCAAATTTTACTTTCGCAATTACTTTCCCACTAGTGGATAAATTACGTTTTTATTAGCTAGTTTTAAAGTAAAAAGCAAAGTTTTCCCACCTAGGAGGTGAAATAATATGATCTTGCAAGTACATATTACATTGCTCTTGTTAAAGTTACAGGCGTTATTCAGTTTGCGAAGTTTACCCAAAACAAAACACAAAAAAGGCAATAAGCAGATATGAAGCGACTTACCTGTGCAGTCTAGAAGCGAAGAACGCAATAAGCACTTAAGCGGCCCTCCACTATGCAGTCACTTCGATCTAAACAACAAATAGAGGGATGTAATAAATGCACTTTACAATATTTATTCAAAGGAATATTTGTGATCATAAAAAAGCGGCGAAAGTGCAGCATTCGGCAGATTTTAACAGCGCAAGCATCAGACAAGAGCAGTTAGTACAAAGTTCGCAAAAGGCTCAATAGAGGCGCCACCGTCTACGAGTATAATCCGAAATATCACTCAAAATGAAATCTTAAGAGCCCACAGGACAGCGTCACCTCTCCATACAAATGTTGTAAACGTACTCGACTGTTTCCTCCTTGGTTTTTGATGCTAGAGCAATGAGTTTTTCAAAACAGAATAATATGTTATTATCTGTGTGCGACTGTTTTGCTTTTTGATATTTATGTTTAAGAAAATATATATAAAAACAAAAAATATCAAAAAATCTGGGTCAGAATGACATTAGCGAACTTGCATTGATAATGATACAAACGTTAGATGTTTCGTACGAAAAAGAGTTTACTGAAGTAAGCATTAAGTGTCAATGACATACACTTTTAAAGTTTATAAGATGTTTTTCACTTAACGAAACGTCACGTTTTAAGCAAGACTGTATCAAAAAAGCAAGCAAGACTATATCGAAAAAAAATATTCAGTATCTTGTTTTTTATCCTATATCTATGTACTGGTGTGAAATAAACAATGCTCTAGCTTAAAAACCAAGGAGGAAACTGTCGAGTACGTTTGTATAGAGAACTGACCTGTCTGTAGGCTCTTAACGACCAATTTGTCTGACTCTACTTTTGTATTCGTTGCAAAATCAAACATTGGTTCCGGATTTTAACTCCACGTCAGTATAATATCCAATATAGAATTAAAAATTGCTAACGATGTAAACAAAAGGCATCACCTTATTTTGTTACTGTTTCTGCTTGAAACCATACACCACTGAAACGTTGGTATTACCGTAATAAGTATACAAAACTATAAAATAAATAACTTAGTCTTGGGACTCTTGGGAGATTTCATTAAAAACTTGAAATGGTTTTAAAATTTGGTTCTTACGACAATATGGCGGTATGTTCACATCGTTAGCAAGTTCGATTTTATATTATTCATTCTATATCGGATATTACACTGCCGCAGTACGACGTACAGTCAACCAATTGGAACCCTAGGCCACTCTAGAACCATGTCAAAATAAAAGGCAGTAAAAGATTTCTTACAATCTGATTGATAGCGTCACTATGACATGGTCCTACAGTGGCCTAGGGTTCCAATTGGTTGACTGTACAGTTCCGGGTCCAATGCGAGGAATACAAGAAGGAAAGGGAGTGAGAGACTTTTTTCTGGGCCCGATTTCACGCTAACAAGTGTGACAATTCCTAAAATTACTGGAGTTTCAGGCGTCCATAGGCTACGGGAACCGCTTACCATCGTCGGGCGAGCTGTGTGCTTGCTTGCCAGCTCATTGATATTTGAAAAGAAAATCTTCATGTATTGCCAATAAATAGGAAGTTTATTGGTGAAGATTTTACGACAAGTCACGAGAAATAATAGTGTTTTAAAGAATTTACGGTAGATTTTGACATGAGACTCTTCCTGTGTCGGAATTTTGTGGTATAGGTATGTCGTGTTTCTTGTGACAATTGTCAACAGCTCTTCACAAAAGTACATATTCGTTAATAGTGGTAAAAATGATGTATTTACATATAAATGACATGTTCGTGGCAAACAAGCATACAGCCCACGCAATAAAAGCGGCGCCCGTAGCCCATTAAACGTCTGTACTGTAATACCATTAATAATGATGCTGACAATTGTCACACTTCTCACCGTGAATCAAAAGTCAAATATTACATTTTAATTATCACAAAATATAACAATTGCTATTGTGAGCTTTCATATATTAACGATGACCACTGAGAAGTGTTAAAGAATACAGTTACCGTTTTCACTTCACACAGATGTCACCACCGTACATCCATCACCATACATATTGCAGCAGCACAGAATACATTGCAGTATACCGATGATCATATAATACTTTTAGTTTCAGTTCTTAGATTCTTTCCACATTCGTTTTTGGACACTATTATAGTCTTACTTAGTTTAAAGAAAGAGTACAGTTCAGGATAATTACCGATATTTCGACACTCTTACAAGCGCCATGTTCACGGAGTAAACATACATGGTAATTATCCCGTTTTAGATATTACTTAAAATATTATCAGAACAAATATTATCTTTGGTTTCACTCTACGTAAAATGCATTTTTTTTTTATGCTATAGGTGGCAAACGAATCGCCTGATGGTAAGCGATTAACGTCGTCCATGGACACCCGCAACACCAGAGGTGTCGCAAGTGCGTTGCCGGCCTTTAAGGTGGGAGTACGCTCTTTTCTTGAAGGTTTGAGGTTTGGTGGGCATAATGCCTTGTTCTCTCAGGGTGTCTACAGTCACGTCTATAATTATCCTTACACTTCGGAACTTATTACAGGGGAGGAAAGGCCAAAATTTAATACAGATGCATATATATTTATGAAGCCGACCGTATGAATATTGACCAATTTTAAACACGCAAATTGGCCTAAGTATACGCATAATGCCAACTCGAGCAACCAATCTCAAAATAACCTACATGTTAAAAAATACGCATATATGTCGTAAAAAAGGTAGGTTAGGTTCGTTAGATATCTTCAGCTGTCCGAAGGGCAAACTGCACTGAAATAGTAGCCCCACGAGGGCACATATAACGAAAAACTATACATTATTCAAAAGTTTGTTCTGCCCTAACACGAATCTATCATGAAAACGGTTCAGAAATTACGTTTTAAACATTTGTAGAAATGTTAGCTATCTATTTGGTGCTAACCCCTACTGACGTTCAATATAATTTATATAAAAATTGTATATATTCTATAATTTATATATATTCTTTATATAAAAATTGGGATTTCTCGTTGATCGTAGAGCCCTACCACCAAGCACGGATAAAGGTTAGGGAACCGTAGAAATCAAAATCATTACTCAAGCCATATTCATCACTTTTAATCCGTTGATAGATTAGATATTAGATGGCCACGGCCAGCATCTAATCCTTAACTAATATTTTTAAGCGGCAACGTCTAGTGTGAACGTTACCAAACTTCTCAGAAAGGCAAGAAAAATTCGGGCGGGACTCGAACCCGCGACTCTGATCGCTCCACCTCCTTTCTGAGACAAGCCTTTATAGTTGGCATGCTCATGCATTATCGGCATGCTTCCGTCAAATCTATATAGTGGGTATATCTATCAGGCATCTGAGAGACAAAATTCCCATGCATTTATTGGCGGGATCGGGGAAAAATCCCCGAACGCATATGACCAGCTATTACTTTGTAGACTCGGACAAAGTTATCAAAGACTAAGGAATACTAACACGCATAAAACAGTGCAAAATATAAAGAGTTGTTAGCCATCTACTGATTTATTTGAACATCAACCGCTCATGCCGTAATATTTTAGTCTTGATATTTCTTTAAATAGACGGTTTTTCAATGTTAGCACAAGGTAACAGAGAAAGACCTGGCATATTCTGTTCGAGTTAGACCATTGCTGTCTCGGGTGCAAGATATCGATATCTCGCGGGTTTATACTAACTGTGCTGTACCGGCTATGAAAACACAACTATAGTGCAAAATATTACAGCAGCACTAGCTGTTAAAGTAGATGGCGCTCTACCGATTCCGCGTGCCACTCACATTATTCCTGACATTCCACCATTTTAATAAATAGCTCACTCTTTAATTTCTTCAAATCGGACAAACATCAAACATACAAAAACATCCTTCGACTAATCTTGTCTACTGGGAATGTGACATTAGCCTACAGCTTGAATTTCGTGGGTCGCGGCCGATGCGACAGTCGCACGGCCGCGCGTCAGTAATAAATACTCTGAAACTATATGGCGCCACTTCCGTGTCGGTCGAAATACTGACACTTGACGTGCGGTAAAAATGGCGTATATTGTACTATTTCCCATGCAAAAAGAAGAAATTCTTATTAACTTGGTTGCTCTGCCTCCTTACTTAGTTTACCGGACTATACATAATTATAATATATATTTTTAGAAGCCATCAGATATCAGAAGATTACACACAACTGCACAACTTCAACATCGGCTACGACCCACGAAAGTCAAGCTTTAAGCGGGATCACCTCATATATCAGTTAATTCGCAAGCTAGCATGTAAAATCACTGTAAATGGAACTTGCTAACGATGTAAACAAAAGGCATCACATTGTTTTGTCACTGTTTCGCCCTGTATCACACTACTCATCAAATATTACCACTGAAACGGTCGTAGATATTATCATATTCATAGCAAGTTTCATTAAAAATTCGAAATGGTTTAAGTAATTACGACAATATGGCGGTTTGTTTACATCATTAGCCAGCTCGATTGACAACGATTTTAGTTCTAACTACGTTCTTATTATATTACAATCGTAGGTACTCGAACCGCAAGATTTAATCGCCATCTATGCATTCTCAGATTGTTTTTAAACAGATGTAGTAGTTTAACGTGTTATATACTAGATATGGAAATGGATTAGGTATGATACGGTGTAAAATGCGGATAAAAGGAAAGGAGTTATGATGTGTGGGTGTTTATACTCACTCCTTAATTTTTTTTTCTAGCACAGTCGAAGCATATCATTCAATTGAAACAATTGATTAATTTCAGTTTAATTTTATTATATTCCGCAGGCATCAGCCTTACAATTAACGTTATAAGTAAATAATAATTAATTAGAATATACATTAAAATTTTACGCTTACACATACCGTAATACTAATAATATTATATCACTTAAATATACTTAAATATTTTAATATTAAATATTTAAAATTAAGAGTGGTGCTCTCATTGGGGGGATTGTGTTTTCTAATAAACCTTTCGAATTTCTACAGTTCATGGAATCATCTTTGTAGTTCTACTAATTCATAGATTATCTACTAATTCCACAATTTTTCGTCTATATGATTATTATACCTTCCTCTTGAATCACTCTATCTACTAAAATAACCGCATTGAATTCCGTTGCGTAGTTTTAAAGATTTTTTAAAGATTTAAGCATACATACATACATACAGATAGACAGCGGCAAGCGACTTTATTTTATACTGAGTAGTGAATACGTACAGAGGCCTGTAAAGTAAGAATTGTCTCAGATCTCGTGCTATTCTCGGCCAAAGCGAAGCTGAGTTCGACAAACATATGATCTGAGTCTTACTTATTTGCTGGCCAAGGTCTGTACACTATTTTTCAGCTTGACGCAGTCGGCAAGCGGCGATTTGTTGAGCGTAATGGCCTGCAATTGCCTAATTGTCGGCCGGAGGGCAGACCAATTACTTTATCACTTAAACTGAAAGTGGGGAATGGATTATAGACAAATTATAAACAAATGTAAATGTTTATTTGAAAACAATCCCCCAATGAGGGTGTTACTGAACACTCTGTGCCTTCTTAATAACAGTACAGTGCTAATATCAAAAACATCCGAACATGAAACATCGCAGAGCTATCCTTCTAAATACTAAAAGTGATTACAATGAATACCTTACTAAGTGATTGAGAGCTTGCCTTAGGTTTGGAGACGCACTGGTCCCGACGTGGGGACGGCGTTGCACGGCGTATCTGCAAATATTTAACATTAGTAGGGGAACTCAAATTTACTCATAGAGGCACGATTCGTGCTAACGCCTAAATAGTGACAAAGTGAGAAGGAGAAGCCATCTTTATATGAATATTTGACGAGTCTTTCGTACTCGACAATAGAAAAAAAACCGGCCAAGTGCGAGGCAAATTCACGCACGAAGGGTTCTGTACCATTATTTTTAATAACTTTATTATAATCACGTTTTCTGTATGGGTGCTTCCTTAAATTTTTTTTTTTCAGATTGTTAGTATCTGTTGTTATAGCGGCAATAGAAATACATCATCACAGAAAATGTTAACTGTCTAACTATCACAGTTCTTGAGATACAGCCTGGTGCCAGACAAACGGACGAACGGACAGTGGAATCTTAGTTATGGGTTACGGAACCCTAAACAGTGACAATTTATGAGCTCCCGAGTATACGCAATCGCATATACCCGCTTGATGATACGAGATAAAGATAACATATTATTAAGGTTTATCGGTCTTGAAAATATGAAAGTTATGTTAAAAAAATTTGGCGAGTGGATACTCGTACGTCTTGGATTTAGACCGCTTTTAACGACGGGATTTCACACGAAATTGTTCGGTTACAACGATGACGGTGCATTGTAACCAAACAATACCTACATACAGGAACTTTTGTTCAATTCAAAGCGAATGTTCTAAAATTTAAGCGCGTAAGGGATTCATCTCGTGTAAAAAAATCTCTGGGATTACCAATTATTATTGTTTGTTGTTATTATTGGTTACTTTAAAATGATCATCAAATATACAAAGTCCTATTTGTAGGCATTTGTATGGGGGAAAAAATCTTGTTCTTAATTATCTGTATGTATACTTTTCTTAGTGTAGTGTCTCCTCTACCCAAAGGTTGTCTGGAAGAGATCGCTCTTTAGCGATAAGACCGCCTGTTGTTTGCCTCTTTTTCATGTGTAATCTATACCAGTTTGTGTTATTTTTGTTGTTTTGAGGTGCAATAAAGAGTTATTGTATTGTATTGTATTGTATTGTATCTGGCCACGACTGTATGTAGAAAATATCCATAACTCGGATACAGATAATTCAAACACAAATAAGTGCTGTTACTGGGATCGAACCCAAGGCTTTCAGTAGGTACGTTCTATTTTCGTGGTAGGCGTACAGAAGGCCTACCACGAACCACGAACGAAGTTTCACCTCTCTGTCGCACTTGAGTGAGAAATATCAAGTGCGAAAGGGAGGCATACTTTCGTTCGCTCTGGTCACTGTCACTAGGCTGCCGTAGTTAGTAACTAGTAGTTACCTTGACAGTGTTGTAGATGGTGCAGCTGTGAGTCACGGAGAGCACGGTGGGCGCTGTCGAGCTACCACGCGACGGCGAGCGATGGCGCCACCGTCGACAACTCCTGTAACAATACGATAATAATATAAGAGGCGTTCAATGTCGAGTTATGGAAACTAGATGACAGAAATTCAATCACTAGGAGGGAACATTTTCGTAATTTTGAGGGACCGGAAATAATTGTTGGCCGTTTTAGACAGATGGCACCACAACCAAGGCCATAAACTGATGGCCCCATGGGCAGAGCGTGCATGGTAATAGAGGACAACACAACAAACGTTGAGGGAAACATTCTTTTAGAATGTACCTACATAGGTGGAATCGAACCAGCGACCTCCAGCTGCAGACGCCCTAGCCACTGGGCTATCCGATCACGGCAGCCAGAGTCCGAAATTACTAAGTATATATGCATATGCAATCCTTTCTTATTTTAAACTTTGAAAGTGCGCTTAAGTGAGATTAAAAAAAACATGAATCTAAACATTTATTGCAAGTAAGAAATTATTTGATTCATGCTTTACAAATGTATAACTAGTTTAGTTAAGTAGTATAAATTCGTACGACAACACTTAGTCTCTTACAACCTTAATTGAAAAAAATTCCGTCAGGTGCACTACACTAGCATTCGTAAGTCGCAGTAGAAAATCCTAAAAGCATCATTTAAAGTTTAAAGAAAATAATATATGACCTTACAACCGAAATAGAGTAAATTCCACAAAATCACCACGCTGATTAATTCCCTTCACTTTCAGAATACAATATTCAGATCAGAACCGAATCTAATGGGATTACTTCAAGCGTGTCTGTTTTCATACATTCATGAAGTCATTGCGTACCGAAGAGTCGAAATGTGAACTTCCACCTGTTTTTAAATCCATATTATCCCAATCACTTTATTCACTAACTAGAAAAGTAAGCCCCCTAAGACTAACTAGAAAAGTATTCGGCCGGCAAGCAGCCAATTGCAGGCCGCTTCGCTAAACTAATAGCGTACAGAACTCGGCCAGTAATGAAAGCCTCAGTTCAGACATTTCTTACTTTACAGGCCTCTGTACGTAATCTACTATAAATGCGACAGACAGCCCGGCGCCACTAAGAACGGACAGCGCACGAAACTCTACAGAAAATTTAAACACCACGTGTTAGTTTCCTAAAGTATAAATTTCTAAAATGTAAGTCAACGGTCCACCGATTTATGGCTCGACAATTACAGAAATATATGTAAAAATATATAAGAATCAGCATTCCCTTTGATCTGATAAGCGACTAAAAGACAACAGACTACACGGCGCCACTGGCAACGGGCGCCGTGCGAACTAGACGCGCCGGCACTTCCGTTTAACTTTAGTAATGTAAACCTTACTGCTTGTGCTTGGCAATCCTCACCAATAGAGCGACGTTTGAATTACGACAGTAACAAAATCCCTGTTTCAGCGTTTGCGTCTCTAATACCTTAAAACTAACGTAATAAGAATACGGTTAAAAATATTCAAACTTACATGAGAGTTGTACGGCCAAATACACTACACTCCACGGACTTGTTTCGCGACGCACAACAAAATACGGAGACTAACTCGCGGGACGAGACACTTACTTTGAAAGCAAATTGCCCACCACCCACCATATACTTTAGACTTTGCGCACAGTACGAACGTGAGACACTGCGACGCGGAGGCATCCGTCTCTACCGGCGCGCGAGAGTCGACTGATTCGTCTCGGCCTCGGCCGCCTCGGCCGGTCGCCGTCAGTCGGGACGGATCGGGCTCGGTTCGGGTCCGCTCGGCTCGAGGCTCGGAGCACCGCGCGGGCGCCGGCTAACCGTGTTGTTATACCTAATCCTGTTGTTCGATTTATAACTGATTTCAATTTAACCCTTAAATATTGATCCTAAAACAACCAAACTAATTTTAAATTAAGAACTTAGGACGATATGACAAACTCTACATTTCAAGAGATCTTGATTGTCAGATGGTCACATCATTTAAGCGTTAAAAGGTACGATTGAACGCGTGTGTACATGTGGTCATTACCTATTTTATACTATAATATATATTCGCGACCCCTATATCTCGGCATCCCCTTGACCGATTTTGCTCATATTTTATCTTAAAAGTTCTATTTATCTCATCTAACGAATTGCCTATTAATCCATACTAATATTATAAATGGGAAAGTGTGTGTCTGTTTGTTTGTCCGTCTTTCAAGGCAAAACGGAACGGTTGAAGGAATGCAGAGTGACATAGGCTACTTTTTGTCTCTTTCTAACGGCAAAAGCTAGTTTCACATACAAACAGACTGTCCAAGTAGATTGAGAAAAGTCAATCGCTCCCGAATATACTTACAACTTACAATTAATTTATTTGTTGCGAGCCAAATGGGTCCAAGGGTTGCAAAGACATAGCGAGTCCCAAGGCGAATCACCACACCTCGTTTTTTTTAGGATTAAAAACCGGCCAAGTGCGAGTCGGGCTCGCGCACAAAGGGTTCCGTAGCAGCAAATATAATAAACTTATTATGTCAATTTATACACCTGGTGAATGGAGCCTAAACTTATAAGGTTCAGCCATCGTTTTCAGTGTAAGCACAATAACTTAACCAAAATTACAGTTAAATCAACCTATCTCAAAAACTATAAGAGATACTTTGATCAAACCAAAAATCGTTGAAAGAGTTAATTAGCATGCATCACCTCTATTTTTTTTAGAATTTTATACCCCGTAGTTATAAAAATAGAGGGGGGGGGACATACTTTTTACGACTTTGAGAGCTGATATCTCAAAAACCGTTCACTTTAAGAAAAATGTTTTTTAGAAAACTTTATATCATTTTAAAAGACCTTTCCATTGATACCCCACACGGGTATGTACATCGAAAAAAAAATTTTCATCCCTCAGTTACATGTATGGGGGGCCCCACCCCCAATTCTTTTTTTTACTATTTAGTGTCATAATTTTGTAGCGGTTCATACAACACATATTCCCATCAAATTTCATCACTGTAGTACTTATAGTTTCCGAGTAAATCGGCTGTGACAGACGGACAGACGGACAGACGGACAGACGGACAGACGGACATGACGAAACTATAAGGGTTCCGTTTTTGCCATTTTGGCTACGGAACCCTAATAAAACAAGTGCGAGTCGGGCTCGCGCACAAAGGGTTCCGTAGCAGCAAATATAATAAACTTATTATGTCAATTTATACACCTGGTGAATGGAGCCTAAACTCTCCCGATATTTTGCCTTGTACTTTTATGTATGAATATTAATTTTAACTTAACCAAAATTACAGTTAAATCAACCTATCTCAAAAACTATAAGAGATACTTTGATCAAACCAAAAATCGTTGAAAGAGTTAATTAGCATGCATCACCTCTATTTTTTTTAGAATTTTATACCCCGTAGTTATAAAAATAGAGGGGGGGGGACATACTTTTTACGACTTTGAGAGCTGATATCTCAAAAACCGTTCACTTTAAGAAAAATGTTTTTTAGAAAACTTTATATCATTTTAAAAGACCTTTCCATTGATACCCCACACGGGTATGTACATCGAAAAAAAAATTTTCATCCCTCAGTTACATGTATGGGGGGCCCCACCCCCAATTCTTTTTTTTACTATTTAGTGTCATAATTTTGTAGCGGTTCATACAACACATATTCCCATCAAATTTCATCACTGTAGTACTTATAGTTTCCGAGTAAATCGGCTGTGACAGACGGACAGACGGACAGACGGACAGACGGACAGACGGACATGACGAAACTATAAGGGTTCCGTTTTTGCCATTTTGGCTACGGAACCCTAAAAAGGGCCAACCTGTCATCAGTTATTTGAGTCAACTATTGAAGATATAAAAATAAGATAACTTATTTCCATTGTTAACGTTGTGATGAAGAAAATACCATGAAAAGATGCCAGTTTTCCTAAAAATCGCATAATTTTTCGACGAGGTATAGTTCACGTTCAGGGCGGACTACAAGTTAAGATATATTAAATAATAATTAAAACGGGTCACTCACGTAATTTAGTCGATTTTCGCTCGACATGTTTCGTTCTTTACGAAGAACGTCACCAGGAGCGCCCACTCGCGACAGAAGTTATAGTACATTACTGCAGACGCCGGGAAAGAAGGGCTTAACGGGTGAGTATGTATATACACGAGCCGAGCGTTAGCGAGGCCGGGTAACCATACGAAGCCGTTAAAGCCCTTTTCACGGCAAGGCATGTATAGTGCTTTTCTCAAACATGCAATGAAATAAATAAAAAAAATCTCCAAAAATATGATAGTTTTATTTCTAGAAAAACTAAAAGTTGACTTGACGAATTAATATATCTAACACAAATATTTCTATTTAGTTCGTGGTGATTCCAACATGAATTTAGTCTATAACGATAAAACAGATGATCCATAAATATTTCATGATGTATAAATATGTCGCAATGTAAAATGTACCAAACACGAACAGCACTTGTTATTCTGTGACAATGAAAATTATAACCTCTTTACAAATTTTTGTAATTCCTACTTATCCTTAGAGAGACAGACACAGTTCTCACTTAAACAAGAAACCAATTTAGTCTAAACAGTTATCGTAATATTATATCGTTTGTCATTTGCGCCATCATTTAATTTAGAGCCCATTCAATTTTACTTTCGCATTTCGCACTTAATTCTGTTGGGGCTCAATGAATAGTCATTTCTGCTTCAAAACTCGACGACAACATTATTATAATAAATAACAATGAACAATAAAACCATTGAAATGGAATAAAAGAATCAAAGTTATTTAACTTAACCTCCAAAATTATTAAAAAACTACATAGGCGTTTTTTCACACGCGGTTTAACCTTTTGGCCGCCGGACCCTGTTCGCCAAGACGCTCACTCACACGCCAGAGCAAATTTTAAGTAAACAACTAATAAAAAGTTTAGGGATTGCAAATAGTGATATCGATATTCATAATTAAAGGTGGAATTCTTCTCAATTTGCCTTTTTTTATTTCCAAACTTAGATTTCTCTCAAAATTTCTAAACTAAACAGATTTACTATACAAGAAAATGTTGAAAATAAAGGACTTTATCATGAAAAACAACAACTAAACATTATCGAATCATGAAGTAATATCACCGCACTAGTCTGTACGAGTAGTCTTCTATACATGTCAACGGCGCGCAGGGCTCGTCTTTAGTTCCGACTGACAAATACTGTTTACGCGCGAGTTAAGTAATAATAGCGTCTGAGTCAACGGCATAAGCGCTTGTCGGTACGTAAACTTTATAAACCATAAGATTAGGGACGCGCATCGTGTCTCGATAAATTTACATACTTACCGGAGGGTTTTCGGAGAAAACTAACAGGTGGATTTAATAATATATATATACAGTATGTATCAGAATGAAAGGCAAAACAAGAAACCCGTTAATGTTTAGATCATAAATATGAGCATGGTACTTACCTAATTCATCAAAAATACGACAGGTTTTACGTGAGGTATAAAAATATACATTTATTATTATTGTGTTGCACCTCCCCTGTATTATTTGTTTACAATCTTATGACATTTCTTAAATTACCAACTGACAGACAGGCGTCAAACCTTGTTGAAGTTTGGATTTTTACCTAGTTACAAACAAATAGTTAACAAAGCGCTTGCGCGTTGCCTATGACTACAGCCATTATTAAAATAATTACCTAGGTTACTTATAAATGGAACTCAAAGCGCATGTGTATTGACATAACAACGTTAATGTTAATTAGTTGCCCCTAGCTACATATCAACAGTACGCAATACGCATGCACTGTCAAAAATCAAAAACGTAAACAAACCCTATAGGATGTTACAAAAACCATTAACCGACTGCAAAAATATGGTCTTCGAGTAATTCATTTAGTAATTTTATGCCATAAAACATGTATTTAGGCACGTGAAATGCACGTCATTACATTGTACTCGAGTTCCCCGTCAACCAGTTTTAAGGTTTGCTCTTCGTTGTGATACATACTGTATATATCGGTTATATATATATCGAGTTAAAATGTAGACCTCCGCTGTCACTGCGGTCAATAATTTATTCGGCAAATAAACCGCAATGGACAATTTACTGAAGAAGCTGCCTAAACTTTATCCATTATTATGCCTTTTTTTTCTACATATACCTACTTACTACGAGTAGTTACCAACAATGACAATAATTGGCAATTAAATGTTTGAACGCTTAAATAAAACCAGATTCGTGAAAACATATTCATTTTAAAAACTTGCACATCAATTGAACTTTCCCATCCCTAGCTGTCTTTTATACATGCCAACGGCGACAGTGACACGGAAAAATGTAGAAATTATAAGCATATTTTTTAAATCCTTTATTATGAAACAATGGATTCATATACCTGCTTAAAAAGTAAATGTATGAAAAAACAAAGGGTCAACAAGTTGACACGAGTACAAAATAATTTTTAAATTCTATTATTTTACCATTTAGTAAGCGGTTGAAACTTTGTCTTGTATACAAGACGACGGCGTTAGTGTATCGTACTATCGTTGTCTTGTATAGGTGACAACGGCGGTCAAAGGGTTAAGTAGACGCTTTTACGTTTAAATTTATTTTAATATTTGGAATGTACCTATATTTGTGTGAGTAAATTTGCAATAACGTGTTGTTACTTATGTTCATGTCGATGTCCATTTTATATAAATAAAATTTCAAAATATCATTTTTATTTTTAATAGGCACTGTGGCAGAATGTTATCATGAAACAAAACGGCACGGTTTGAGTAGACACTTTTGCCGCTAATGTTTAAATTTATAATGTGTTATTTGTTATGTTCATGTCCATATTGATTAAGTATCGACTTAATATATTCGAATATATAATTTATTGTTTTTTTTAATAGGCGTACTGGCATAACTGGCAGAATGTCATCATCATGAAACTGTCGTAATGAAACTGTTATAATGGCTAAAAACCATGTTGCTGTGTCACACATTTATGTGGAATAAAATTAAAAAAAATTTACTTCCCGGCCTAGGCCTTCAATTTTGTATGAAATTTCATTACGTGTCTCTCCAGTTGCCCCGCCTGAAACGTGGTACTTTGAAGCCTATTATGACGAACGTTATAACAACATTTCATTGCATGTTTGAGAAAAGATATGTTACTGACCTGTGGGGCTAGCACTGCCGGCGGTGGCGAAGAGCGGTGAAGCTACATAGAACTGCAACAAAGCAGCACGCCGTCGGGAACCGCAAATACTCGCTGCAGCACGCACACACTGAAATAAAACACATACTTATTTACAGTTTGGTGTTTTCTAGTTCGTGCATAGTCAGAGATAATCATACTTAATTTTTCTTTCGCTAGTACCACCCAAAGAGGTACTGGATTTTTTTTCTGACAATCTAATTGGCTGTTATTACGAGAAAGAATATATAATAATGAAGGCGCCACTGGACGACTGGTGTCCTCTTAAGAAGCTCTACTGCAAAATACTTGAAACATCAAAATATACCCAAACAAATACTGATTTGAAGAAGGGCAAGGATAGAGACAAACCAGTAAATTACCTGACTATTTTTCTATGTACAAAAATCTCCAATTTTAACCAATACTCACAGTGAAAATACAAAAAGATATTCAGTACAACAGCGCCAAAAGCGCCATCTGTCGGTGAGTATTAAAAACTATGGTGTGGTGTGAACACAAACGCATGGGATTTTTCTCGACTACCGATTGTTTAAAGTCATACTTCTACTATATTTAATTAATTAAGTATAGCGACAAAGTGGTACCTTTCACTAAAAACGATCACAAATATGGAAAGGCAGAATAGTTATTTATGATACAAGTGTAGAAAGTAGGCTTTTTCTGACGAGTGTCGGTTACTATTAACCGACACGAGTTGGAAAAAAGCCTACATTTCAACACGTATATTACGTATATCATACAAAATTTTACAATGCATTAGCTCGGAAAGCCGCTACATTCTTTAGAATGAAAGGTCCATATTTTATCTTACCAGACTAAATGTTACAAGTAATATGTATCAATCCATTACCTATTTAAAAATGTCATAGATATTTGAAACAGCACCCAGAAGTGAAATTATTATAAAGAAATGTTGGTCTTTGTAAATAATTATAAGTACAAAAAGTAAACAATCAACTGCAATATTGATATTTCAATCAGCTTTTATGTAAAATAATCTTACCATTTGCGCGTCCTTACGAACTTTCGGAGACATCAATTGAATATCACTATTTAATTTCACTACGATATAAAAACTCCAAGCCAAATTATCCAAAATCAAAACGAAATAATTTTAACAAATTTATATACCTATGTAAAAAGAAACTACCAATAAACTAACCATTGCGCGCCCAAACAGTCTTTCGCTCGGTCCGAATTGAGCATTCGGGTACGTATGTCACAAAATGAAATTATTTACTAAGACTTAAGAAAACAAAAACTTTATTTATTAATTACAGAGACCAACATTTTATTATAATAATTACACTTGTAGGTGTTTTTAATGTTTATGAAAATTTTAACTAACAAAAAGTTTTTCAATTCAGTTATAAAACCTATAATGTCTTGTCTGGTAAAATACGGACCTTTCATTATGAAAAAACAAGTGCGAGTCGGGCTCGCGCACAAAGGGTTCCGTAGCAGCAAATATAATAAACTTATTATGTCAATTTATACACCTGGTGAATGGAGCCTAAACTTATAAGGTTCAGCCATCGTTTTCAGTGTAAGCACAATAACTTAACCAAAATTACAGTTAAATCAACCTATCTCAAAAACTATAAGAGATACTTTGATCAAACCAAAAATCGTTGAAAGAGTTAATTAGCATGCATCACCTCTATTTTTTTTAGAATTTTATACCCCGTAGTTATAAAAATAGAGGGGGGGGGACATACTTTTTACGACTTTGAGAGCTGATATCTCAAAAACCGTTCACTTTAAGAAAAATGTTTTTTAGAAAACTTTATATCATTTTAAAAGACCTTTCCATTGATACCCCACACGGGTATGTACATCGAAAAAAAAATTTTCATCCCTCAGTTACATGTATGGGGGGCCCCACCCCCAATTCTTTTTTTTACTATTTAGTGTCATAATTTTGTAGCGGTTCATACAACACATATTCCCATCAAATTTCATCACTGTAGTACTTATAGTTTCCGAGTAAATCGGCTGTGACAGACGGACAGACGGACAGACGGACAGACGGACAGACGGACATGACGAAACTATAAGGGTTCCGTTTTTGCCATTTTGGCTACGGAACCCTAAAAACTAGCGTAGTAGAATCAACCAATGAGAGCGCTGCATTAGGCATGCTCACCGTTTACAATTGGGTCCGAGATGGAGAAAAATTCAAATATGAAAGATATTTTCTTTTGAAAACATAAAAAAGTTAATATATGTATTACTATACCTATATATATTTAAATTTAAATTTTTGTTTCGTAATTTACACTTTTAATGGATTGTATATATTTTATAAACGTGAATATTGTAGGCTCACAGGGCTTATCTCAAACTACGAACGGTTTGGTCTCTCTGTCGCACTAGTATTTTCGTAAGCAATTACGACCGAGAAGCAAAGCGCGGGAGCCGAGCTGGGACGAAACTGTCGCCGGTGAAAGAAAAAAATACCACAAAATCTGTCGGCGTCCGATATTGTTTCAAAATGAATGTGATTAACTGATTATTACAAAAAGAGTTACTGGGAACGCGTTTATACTTCGCAAAATGGTAATTAGCTTACACATGATCCGATTGTGAACTTATTTGCACTGACATTTAGATGAGTACCTATACTTGACTCAAGAGCTGTGGCCAATAGTTGTGCCCACATTTTCTACTTCCGAACGTTTTCGCGGCTCATGCCACGGCTCAGGGTTCCGCTTCGGACTTGCCCATAGATATAATAAGTAAGCCTTCTTTTATCTATGGACTTATCCCATGATTTGAAGTAGGTGCTAGTTTTACGAAAACTGCCATCAGACCATCCAACCCAGAGGCTAAACTACGCCGTATTGGAATTAGTCCTGTTTCCTCACAACGCTTCGCCGAAAATCGATTGGTAAATATCAAATGATTACCAATAAGCTCCGAAAACCTCATTGGTACTTTTGGTACGAATGAGAAAGTCGGACGCTTTTACCGCTGGTCCTCCAACGCTCGTGCCTATCTAGAAGAGTAAAATAAGAGTTTCGCTTACAGCTTCGTGGTTTCATATTTAATTATATTTATTATAGGTATCACATTTAAAATTTGAAACAGATGCTTGAAACAAAAAAAAAATGCATGGAATCTGGGACCCTGGGTTGGTAGTTGGTACTAACTCTGTCCATAAATGTACAAAACTGACCTGGTTAATTATGAGATGACGGTACATAGCAGCAGAAGACGCAAATGTAGCAGCTGCAACCCTCACCAGCAGCAAACAGCACCTGAAAACTGAGAACATGATACAAATTTTTGGTTCGGGGTTTTAGGAATTCCTAGTTTCCAGTGTGGCATCCTCGGCCTTTTTAGCATCCACTCATAGCACAGCCGGTCTCATATAATATATTTTAAGGGCTTTGCCCACAAACTGTGAGATCGCAAGCTTTGAGGATTCTAAAAATTCTTTTAAAAATGCCTGCCCGCGCTAAGACTTTCCAGACAACCCAAATCACTTAGGATTCAATCTATCAGGAGTTGGGATAATATTTACAGCGATTTAACTTACAATACTCTTTCTAATTAACTCTGCAGGTCCAGATCACGCGAGGCTTTTGGCGGTCGGATCCCGGGAAGCTGCTTACTAGCTTCATGCCGATCTTTCGCCTAATACTGGTACTTTCTGGGATCCGGCCTCCCTTAGACTGGCGACTGGTTTGCAACTGGGGAGCGTCTCTTATAATGACACAAATAATCCGTCGGTCTCTTGCCACCATCAACGTGCCTGCTCTCCTTGAGTCGACTGGCATTTTCAGGGATGATGACAAGAGACCCGATGGGGTGTCCTAGGTTCCTTGGAGTTTGGGACGGATGCTAGTGTGGGATGCTACCTGCGTAGACACGCTGGCAATTGGCACCGTCCCATCTCCAACGAACTAATGTAAAAGCGGGCCGAGCGGCTGAAAGTACCGAAATTTTAAAACGTAATAATTATAAGAGCCTAGGCAGAGAGTACCTTTTTGTACCATTCGGGGCCGAAATTCTTGGTCCATGGGGCCCAGGCCCAGCGCACGCAAGTTTTTCGTAGAAATTGCGAAACGTCTGGTTGATGTTACTGGTGACTGAAGAGCTGGTGGCTTCCTTGCACAGCGTATCAACATTGCAATACAACGAGGAAATGCCGCCAGCATCCTAGGTACAATGCCTCAAGGACCTATTTAGATTTAAGGTAGGTAGAGGTAGGTTAGGTAAGTTACACTTACTGTATTTATTTTGAACATAAATCTGTACCTATGTTGGAAATCCCCTCATTAAATTAGAACCAAAATCCTATAAGATCTTAGAGGTCCTCCTTTTAAACAAAGGAGATGTTTCGAACAATATATCTCACAATAGTTTAAATTCGATAAAGTATTGTTGAAATCCATGCAAAATTAAGGCATAACAAAAAGACAAAAAGTGTTGAATTGAGAACCTCCTCCATTATTGAAATCTATTGAAAGCCCGGAGTCGCGGCATGGTCACAATCTTCAACTAACCAGAGTAATGGAGCAGGCGGTGTAAGTTCTAAGGAATACGAAACAGCAAACAATTGTATAGAAACGAGTAAAATGGTAAATTACCGGGAATTCTAATACTAATTATTTACCAATTGCATTCCCTAGCAATTGCGTAGCGTTCATCCTTCGAAGTTGGCAGCAAAGTATGAAAAGAACTAAAGATTAAACCCTCAATTTTGTTGAAAAATAAATGGGTTTTTAAATCTGACAACCAACATACATATAAAAAAATGTAAATCAAATTACAAAATGTCAGCTAAAAGACTTTCTAAGAGTATGTAGGGACCATACATTTTGGAGACTTGCAACTTCAGGGAGTGACTTTTATAAGGCGAGCTGTAGTTAGTTAGTTAGTTTTTCTGGGCTTTTTCCGCAAATCGACATCCATTGTGCCTTTTTTGCGTGATAGCGAGGTAGCTCTACTCTAACCACCCTAGTTCGTCTATGAAACCTATCATCGTTTTAAGGTTGCAAATTGCCTCCTTTAGTGTGCTGGGAGTTCCTAAGTGTTTGCTCCTGTAAGGTGAGGAGGGGGCGAAGTGCGCCTACCTAGAAAGATGGAATGATACTTACTAGTAATAAGCGCACTTAGACGGCTGGCGCACTTCGCCTCCCTCGCCTATTACTAGTAAGTATCATTCCATGATACTAGGTAGGCGCACTTAGACGGCTGGCGCACTTCGCTCCCCCCCCCTCCCCCTCACCTTACAGCTCAAAATACAACTTTTTGTATGGAGAGAGTGCCAGGTGGTATTTCCTCGAGGATTGAAGGTATAATTTTCAAATTTGGAACATTGTGTAGAAAGTTAAACATTATTATTATTAGAGCTTTATTTTGATAATAAAAATATCATAATAATAATAAGTTTTTTACACAATTAAAGTTAATATGTGGTGCATTTCAATGTAATGTGGTCCCAGATAGGATAAGAGCCTCCTCCATTGATTACCATGTTGTTCTATCTTGAGCTTTATTTAGCTAGTCTTTTCCTGCAGTTTCTATCATGTTGTCAGCCCAAAGTCAGCAGTTAGTTAGTGTTGATATGTTCTAATAGGAAGCTACTTTTATGAGTTTATTTGTATTCTTATATTTAATTAAAGATAGAAAAGATCATCCAATAAATAATAAAATTAACTCAGTCTTACCAATGTATCTCAACGCCAACTCTGCATACCAGTTTGAATGACTTTCATGGCAACTTGTATATTCTGTGTAAGCTGCTGTGTCCATTCTTGATTTGTCTATATAGACTTTGTAAGAAATACATTATTTTTGCAACATGGCCCAGGAAATCTGGGTTCCACTTTGGCCTAGAACAGTTATTTTCAGAGATTAAAATAAACAAAATTTAAAAAACAGAGGGGCAGAAGCAAAGGCAGAGATATACCGGAGGAGAGCCAAAGATATCCTTCTGTTCTATTGGAAAACAAGAAGATTTGAAAACAGTAGAACACTTTGAAAATGAGAATTGTAACCCTTTGTTACCAAGCCCTGTAATTTGCAGGCTCTAATGTAGATGGGGTGAGGGAAGAAGATACTTATTGTGTATCATAGTACATGATAGCCTGCGAATTAAGGGGTGTGGTAGACGAAGGATTAATAAATAATTGACTGAATCAGGGAGAGGGAGTGCCATGATCAAAAACTACTTAATAATTATAAGAGCCTAGGCAGAGAGTACCTTTTTGTACCATTCGGGGTCGAAATTCTTGGTCCATGGGGCCCAGGCCCAGCGCACGCAAGTTTTTCGTAGAAATTGCGAAACGTCTGGTTGATGTTACTGGTGACTGAAGAGCTGGTGGCTTCCTTGCACAGCGTATCAACATTGCAATACAACGAGGAAATGCCGCCAGCATCCTAGGTACAATGCCTCAAGGACCTATTTAGATTTAAGGTAGGTAGAGGTAGGTTAGGTAAGTTACACTTACTGTATTTATTTTGAACATAAATCTGTACCTATGTTGGAAATCCCCTCATTAAATTAGAACCAAAATCCTATAAGATCTTAGAGGTCCTCCTTTTAAACAAAGGAGATGTTTCGAACAATATATCTCACAATAGTTTAAATTCGATAAAGTATTGTTGAAATCCATGCAAAATTAAGGCATAACAAAAAGACAAAAAGTGTTGAATTGAGAACCTCCTCCATTATTGAAATCTATTGAAAGCCCGGAGTCGCGGCATGGTCACAATCTTCAACTAACCAGAGTAATGGAGCAGGCGGTGTAAGTTCTAAGGAATACGAAACAGCAAACAATTGTAAAGAAACGAGTAAAATGGTAAATTACCGGGAATTCTAATACTAATTATTTACCAATTGCATTCCCTAGCAATTGCGTAGCGTTCATCCTTCGAAGTTGGCAGCAAAGTATGAAAAGAACTAAAGATTAAACCCTCAATTTTGTGGAAAAATAAATGGGTTTTTAAATCTGACAACCAACATACATAAAGATCATCCAATAAATAATAAAATTAACTCAGTCTTACCAATGTATCTCAACGCCAACTCTGCATACCAGTTTGAATGACTTTCATGGCAACTTGTATATTCTGTGTAAGCTGCTGTGTCCATTCTTGATTTGTCTATATAGACTTTGTAAGAAATACATTATTTTTGCAACATGGCCCAGGAAATCTGGGTTCCACTTTGGCCTAGAACAGTTATTTTCAGAGATTAAAATAAACAAAATTTAAAAAACAGAGGGGCAGAAGCAAAGGCAGAGATATACCGGAGGAGAGCCAAAGATATCCTTCTGTTCTATTGGAAAACAAGAAGATTTGAAAACAGTAGAACACTTTGAAAATGAGAATTGTAACACTTTGTTACCAAGCCCTGTAATTTGCAGGCTCTAATGTAGATGGGGTGAGGGATAGCCTGCGAATTAAGGGGCGTGGTAGACGAAGGATTAATAAATAATTGACTGAATCAGGGAGAGGGAGTGCCATGATCAAAAACTACTTAGGGTGACAAGATCTATACTAATTTTAAATACTAAATCGCCGCGAGCGCATCTCACCACTAACGGCGCGGACTGTTCCGAAACATGTCGAGCTATTTTCGACTTTATTAAACGTGAGTAACCTGATACATGTAGGTTAAAGATCTAAACCAATCTTCATGATTACTAACTAGAATTAATCTGCAATAATGATTCTCTGCACTGCTAGCTATATACAATCAAATCCACTGGCATTATAAGTATACAATATGCATGTTTTCAGTCAGGCTCTCATTTCCAGATGCATCTAAATAAAAAATAAAGCATCAGTACTTGACCTGAATCTCCTAACAGCCGCCACATGTTATCTTAACTTCTCAAGTTCGCTCTCTTGCTGCTATCGCATCCTGTTTTAGTTGAAAACTACTTCGAAAATAACCTGAAAAAGAAAAAACTTACTGGAAGCCTTCTCACAACTTTCCAACTAAGTAATTCTAAGTTTAGTTTAACCACAACAATGATTTTGTCTGCAGAAGCGCAGAATAAATGTGTACCCAATATTTTATTGGAATAAAATAAAGAAATTTAAGAAACAATAACAACCATAATAAAATTATAAGAACACTTGCTGACGAAGCTGACAAACATAAATTGAAATTCGGTTTTTTCTTTCATTCGTAATATCATAATCCGAAAGAAGAGCCGCGATTGGCCTATTCGAAACGCGATCTTTTGTATTTTTGAGCCATTATAGCCTGGATACCGAGGTTTTAGCCAGGCAGACTTCTTTAAAAATGATTGTCGTTTGTAAATTAGTGCTCATTTATATTACAATACTCTTTGAATTAGTGTCGTTTTATTATTGTATACTATTTGTTGCTGATGGCCTTGAAGCCAAAGCACTAACTAATAAAAAAAAATTAAAAAATTGTAACTTAACTGACTGAAATGTCATTTATTTATTTTCAAACTTCTTGCGGCGGGTACCGGGTGTTTCTTTTGCAACACTATATTTTGTTTGGTTTTCATAAAAATAATGCTTAGTTTAGCATTTTATCAACTAAAACTTTGATAGATATTCATTTTAGAAAAGGCATATTAAAGACGCACATTTGAGAGAATCCAGAGTACCTACCACATTGTGCCCCATAATACTTGGACATATTCTGCTAATGTATCATAAAGTATAATTTTACCGCTTATACCGTTCACACCATGAGCGTCCAAGAAGCAATAACAGCGTAAGTATTAGTAAATCTTGATCATTTTTCTAGCCACTCCATCCAGTCTATCCACGTCCGCGTATACGGGGTATTCTTTGATCCTTTCTAAAATTTATATTCTTATTACAGGTTTCCTATTGAACTGATGTCAGGACCAGCTCTGAAATTAGTTTTTACACTAACATGTAGCGGCGAGAAAAATACTCTGGTATCTGGCCCATTTAGAGTCAACAAATTGATTGAAGTCCGATTCAAATGGGAGTTTTCGAAGACATCTGCCAAAAATATTCAAATAAAATGTAGTTTTTCATTAAGGAAGCTAAAAACGGAAAAATATACCAGTATAAATGTGACTGTGGAAAGTGATACATTGATGTATGTTAAGGCAGACTTTTGCCCACCGGAGTGTTGGTCAAACTGGGAATGTATGGTCGAGCTTACACCACAAACACTTCAACTTACTCAATCGTCAGCCTTACTCTATTATACCACTTTTGACTGCTACATAGCTGCATGTAAGTTCAAAATAGATTTGATTTCTTCTAAGTTGTATGAAGACACCAATTTCACTGACTTCAACTTGAAAGCACCAGAAGGTAGCGTTGCTGTCCACAAAGCCTGCTTGGCTGCTCATAGCGATGTTTTCAAGAAGATGCTGAATGGAAACGTGCAGGAGACAACAGAATGTGAAATTGGATTAGAAGGTGTAACTCTGGAGACATTGCAGCATTTAAAAGACTACATGTACCTGGGCAAGTTGCCAAATGATGGGTTAAGGCCACTGCTCCTGATAGCACGATGCTACATGATGGATAGTCTGCAGGAACGCTGTATTACAAAGTTAGCACAAACAGCTACTTCAGGAAATTTGTACTCGCTCCATAAATTTGCTTGTGACAATAACATACCAGAGTTGACTTTTGCTACTTTACAGCTAACCCAAGACTCTGTTGTTAATTATGCTCTAGTTAAGAAGAAAAGGAATAATTGAAAATAATATAAGTAAATGTTTTATGATGTGCGTTAAGTAAGTGCTTGAGACAATTTGGAGATGGGAGCTTGCTTCTTACCACATGTTCCTTATCTTAATTATGTTGATTTCTATTGTTGAGCTTTTATGTATGTCCTAAAGGCAGTTGCCCTGCCTCCATGTGTAGTATTATGATTCCCTATGACTGAATTATGATCCCACAGTATAGATGATAAATAATAGTTGATTAGAAGAGAGTATAATTGTTTTTTGTGAAAGCGTACCTATGAAGGTTTCATTTTATGTTCATACGACATGATTATAAATCATACTTTTTAATGCTGATTCATGTTTTAAGTGGTGCCAAAAAAGGCTGTAACAGAAATCAATACATAGGTCTGTTTCCTAAATAAATAGGTTTAAGAAAAAAGGTCCATTTTTTATTCCTTGTTCAGTCCCTTGAGTTATTCCCGTAGGCAAAACGCGCCAAATGTTTACGATTTGCTAATCTACCAATCACAGAGCACGGACCTCTTTAGTGTGACAACCTTACATACGCGTCGCCCTACGACTTCCAATCTCTTTGCTACCAATGAACAGCGTTATTTCAATGAACCCAGCGCTTTGCGCATTTAATTTCATTTTAAAAATCTATAAGTAATTAAGTACTTAGCCTTTTTTTGTTAAGGAGGGGAATCAGGGGAATTTACGCACACCACTCTGGTGCGGGGGCTGACCCGATCGGTTATGTGGGACTCCCGTTTCGGCTAATGAGGCCCACGGTATACAGGGTATACTCACTAAACGCTCCTCATATGCCGCTTCGCCGCCCTGTCGGCGGGATCACGGGAACGCTTGGGCACGTTCATTGCGATTAGAGGGTGTTCATAATTAGCTTAGGCATTTTCTTACTGTGGACCTGATGTTGATAATCAGGGATGGCATAATGAAACTGCTCGATAATTTACAGTCTGTCATCCAACTTAACACATTGTTATTTTGTTTGTTTTAAAGGTCTACAAGGGAGTTCCGTTTGATTATACTTCACATGTAATGATGGAAGCCCTAGGAAATTAAGAAAGCTCCTCAATTTTCAATCGTACACGTGCGGTGTATTGGATATTTGTGAAGTAAACTGGCTAACTCAAACAAATTCAAAATTTCACTTTTATTGGGAACCAAATGAAGTCGGTTTTTTTTTCTTAAAAATTATTTTTTCTTTAAAATGAATGTTTCATACATTTTGTATGGGCCGTTACGAAACAGACAATTGAAAATCGACGACCCATTTTCTGTAAAATTCTAGTTTCTTCTAATATTAGTAACAATTTACAATTGTAAAGCACGAATCAAATCATTTATTATATGTAAATAGTTATTTATTATGCAAGGGGGCAAAGTTGTTGTTTAACTCTCGGGCTTATAGTGGTTCAATAACTGGAATCTTGAGCTTTACGAGGGTCTCAAGGCACGAGAGTTGAACAGACTTTGCCGCTGAGTGTAATACATTTTTCCCCTCACTATTGTGAGGAAAATACAGGCTAAATACGATTATAAATCTTATCCACATGTAGGTTATCTTAAAGAAACAATCAAAAATCAATTTCAAAATTTGTCATTGAGTAAGTAGGTACGCTCCTGGTACTTAGATATTGCCAACAGCTTACCAAGTGCGGGATAAGACATGATCAAATGACCAATTTAAGGTGGCCTCCGATTATGCATATTTACTATGGGCATATAGGACTCACTTATACTGGACTGGTGGTAAGTGATAGGAATTAGATTACCTTGCCCCACATGTGAATAAAATGCGTTTTTCCACGCTAGTTTTAAAGGACAAAACAGCGCTTTCCGAGCTAGTGAGGGGAAAATATTTTTATGACGATGGGCAATGTAACACAGTAATGTTTGAGACCTGTAGTTCGAGAAGTTAATATTGCCCACCATAATAAATGTCTTAGGATTATGGCAATCACAATCACTTTCCGGTGATTGTCTAAAAAATATTTGGGCCAAGATACCCTAGTGGCCAAGTTAGCGCATATGACGGTACCTACCTTGTACTTTTGGCAAACTTTCACAGTCTGTACTATCAAAATCTATGAAACTTAGCTTAGTCTGACTGTAGTAAATGCGCAGTTTAACACTGGTAGGTACAGTCAACCAATTGGAACCCTAGAACCAAGTAGAAATGACAAGCAGCAAGAGATTTCTTACAATCTGATCTATATCGGCACTATGACATAGTCCTACAGTGGCCTAGGGTTCCAATTGGTTGACTGCACCTATATATAACTGCTATATTAGACTGCTCTATTTATCGGATAGGGCAATGTAATTTCAGATATGGCATTATGGAGATGGGCAGTTTCATTAAATAAAACAATTTAAGTAATCAACATGTTAATACTATATTAGGTTCCCCTAACATAAGGAGTGACAACATAAATAAAACGTTATTGAACAATTTGTGATTCAAACATTATAAAATATAATTAATTTAAGAATAAAGTAAATACCCGCAGGTACTAGGTACCTATACATATTATACATAACAGACTAGATTTCTGTCTTGTTAATTTTTTTAAATAATGCAATAAATCTTAATCAATAATAACTGGCATATATAATTCAATGATTCTTGATTTCAAACAGATTATTTCAATTAAAACATTTATTTAGAATAATCAACATGTTAATACTTTATTATCAACCGACTTCAATATTTCATAATTTTTAAGAAAAAAAAACCGACTTCATTTGGTACCCGGTAAAAGTGAAATTAAGAATTTGTTTGAGTTAGCCAGTTTACTTCACAAATATCCAATACACCGCACGTGTACGATTGAAAATTGAGGAGCTTTCTTAATGTCCTAGGGCTTCCATCATTACATTTGAAGTATAATCAAACGGAACTCCCTTGTAGACCTTTAAACAAACAAAATAACAATGTGTTAAATTGGATGACAGACTGTAAATTAACGAGCATATTCATTATGCCATCCCTGATTATCAACATCAGGTCCACTCCAGCAAAATGATGGCCACAGTAAGAAAATGCCTAAGCTAATTATGAACACCCTCTAATCACAATTAACCTGCCGTTCAAATTTGAAGAGTTCTCTGAATTCTTCTAGAACTCCATCATCAGAATATAAATCAAATCAAAAAGATGAATGTCACAACTAGGATAATAAGTAGAGCTAGGTTTATTAACCAGTTCCACTTTGCGATCCCTGGTCTTCATCATCAGATCAAGTTCATCAAAATTTTGGCTCCGCCAAAACACTGTTTTAGTTACTTAAGGAAACCCTCAAATCAGAATGCATGTGCCGTTAAAATTTGAGGAGTTCTCTCAATCCCTCATGAAGCCCATCATCAAAATAGAACTATAATCAAATAGGACTATCTTGAAGGTATTTCTTTACAAAGAAAAGATGAATGTTTCAAATCGGATGATAGAGCTGGGAATTAACAAGCAGTTCCACTTTGCCATCCCTGGTCTTCATCATCAGGTCCACTCCACCAAATTGATGATATTCGTAAAGAAATGCTCGAGTGTCTTAAGAAACTACTCAAATCATCATGCATGTGCCTTTCAAATTTGAGGAGTTCCCTCAGTTCCTCATGGATCCCATCATCAGAAATTGATTTTGAAAAAAACGAAACAAATCTGGAACCATCTATTTTCAGAAAAAAAAATATTTTTTAAAATCGGACGATAGTCCTGGGAATTACCAAGCAGTTCCACTTTGACATCCCTGGTCTTCATCATCAGGTCCACTCCACCAAATTGATGATGTTCGTAAAGAAATGCTCGAGTGTCTTAAGAAACTACCCAAATCATCATGCATGTGCCTTTCAAATTTGAGGAGTTCCCTCAGTTCCTCATGGATCCCATCATCAGAAATTGATTTTGAAAAAAACGGGACAATCCTGAAACCATCTATATACAGACAAAAAAATATTTTTTTAAATCGGATCATAGTCCTGAGAATTACGAAGCAGTTCCACTTTGCCATCCCTGGTCTTCATCATCAGGTCCACTCCACCAAATTGATGATTTTCGTAAAGAAATGCTCGAGTTTCTTAAGAAATCACCCAAATCTGCATGCATGTGCCTTTCAAATTTGAGGAGTTCCCTCAGTTCCTTATGGATCCCATCATCAGAAATGGATTTTGAAAAAAACGGGACCAACCAGGAACCGTCTACTTTTAGAAAACAAAAAAAAAATTCAAATCGGTTCAGTAATGACGGAGTTATGAGTGAACATCCATTAAAAAAAAAAATAAAAAAAAAAATTCAGTCGAATTGAGAACCTCCTCCTTTTGAAATATTGAAGTCGGTTGAAAAGGAGGAGGTTCTCAATTCGTCTGAATTTTTTTTTTTTTTTTTTTTAATGGATGTTCACTCATAACTCCGTCATTACTGAACCGATTTGAATTTTTTTTTGTTTTCTGAAAGTAGACGGTTCCTGGTTGGTCCCGTTTTTTTCAAAATCCATTTCTGATGATGGGATCCATGAGGAACTGAGGGAACTCCTCAAATTTGAAAGGCACATGCATGCTGATTTGGGTGATTTCTTAAGAAACTCGAGCATTTCTTTACGAAAATCATCAATTTGGTGGAGTGGACCTGATGATGAAGACCAGGGATGGCAAAGTGGAACTGCTTCGTAATTCTCAGGACTATGATCCGATTTTAAAAAATATTTTTTTGTCTGTATATAGATGGTTTCAGGATTGTCCCGTTTTTTTCAAAATCAATTTCTGATGATGGGATCCATGAGGAACTGAGGGAACTCCTCAAATTTGAAAGGCACATGCATGATGATTTGGGTAGTTTCTTAAGACACTCGAGCATTTCTTTACGAACATCATCAATTTGGTGGAGTGGACCTGATGATGAAGACCAGGGATGTCAAAGTGGAACTGCTTGGTAATTCCCAGGACTATCGTCCGATTTTAAAAAATATTTTTTTTTCTGAAAATAGATGGTTCCAGATTTGTTCCGTTTTTTTCAAAATCAATTTTTGATGATGGGATCCATGAGGAACTGAGGGAACTCCTCAAATTTGAAAGGCACATGCATGATGATTTGGGTAGTTTCTTTAGACACTCGAGCATTTCTTTACGAACATCATCAATTTGGTGGAGTGGACCTGATGATGAAGACCAGGGATGGCAAAGTGGAACTGCTTGTTAATTCCCAGCTCTATCATCCGATTTGAGACATTCATCTTTTTTTTGTAAATAAATACCTTCAAGATAGTCCTATTTGATTATAGTTCTATTTTGACGATGGGCTTCATGAGGGATTGAGAGAACTCCTCAAATTTTAACGGCACATGCATTCTGATTTGAGGGTTTCCTTAAGTAACTAAAACAGTGTTTTGGCGGAGCCAAAATTTTGATGAACTGGATCTGATGATGAAGACCAGGGATCGCAAAGTGGAACTGGTTAATAAACCTAGCTCTACTTATTATCCTAGTTGTGACATTCATCTTTTTGATTTGATTTATATTCTGATGATGGAGTTCTAGAAGAATTCAGAGAACTCCTCAAATTTGAACGGCAGGTTAATTGTGATTAGAGGGTGTTCATAATTAGCTTAGGCATTTTCTTACTGTGGCCATCATTTTGCTGGAGTGGACCTGATGTTGATAATCAGGGATGGCATAATGAATATGCTCGTTAATTTACAGTCTGTCATCCAATTTAACACATTGTTATTTTGTTTGTTTAAAGGTCTACAAGGGAGTTCCGTTTGATTATACTTCAAATGTAATGATGGAAGCCCTAGGACATCAAGAAAGCTCCTCAATTTTCAATCGTACACGTGCGATGTATTGGATATTTGTGAAGTAAACTGGCTAACTCAAACAAATTCTTAATTTCACTTTTACCGGGAACCAAATGAAGTCGGTTTTTTTTTCTTAAAAATTATTAGTAGATACCCTTAAAATAAGGAGCGACAACATAAATAAAACGCAATTCAACAATTTGTGATTCAAACATTATACAATAGGATTTACATAACAAACTAGATTTCTGTCTTGTAATTTTTTTTAAATAATACAATAAATCTTACTTACTGATCAATAATAACTGGCATATATAACTCAATGATTCATGATTTCAAACAGATTAATTCAATTAAATCAAACGCTTATTTAAAACAAAAGAACACCGCAAAGAGTCAAGAATATAGAAGTACACTTGTATGTAGCCTCACACAGTTGTTTATTAAGAGGGTGCAGAGTGTCTAGTGGCGCGCTCATCGGGAGTTTGTGTTTCTTAATAAAAACCTTTCCATTTCTTCATTATCCACATAATTTCTAATTACTTATTTCTTGCTTTATCACCTTGACGGAGAATAGTGGTCACTTCTTTGGGTACTTTAGCGAGAAGAAATCCAAAAAAAAAAAATAGTTTTTTGGTAGGTAAATTTAATGTTTTTCCTATTCAGAATAACGAGCTCTTTCAATCTAGGAGAAAGCTACGAGAAAAAAAAGTATACAAATGTTCAAATATTTTACGTACCATTCTCCATTTTGTAACCGCTGTACAAAGTGTTTGAAAAATAATAACAAAATGGAAAAAATAACTTACTGACTCTTTTTTTCTCCTAGTAGGGGTAGGGTCGAAAGAGCTCGTGATTCTCAGTGGGAAAAACATAAAATTTACCGTTTAAAAAAAAATTTGGATCTCTTCTCGCGAAAATGCTCTTTTCCGTTAAGGTGATAGAGCCAAAGTAAGTAATATAAAACTATAAGTATCATTCTAGATGAGAAGTTGGAAAATTAGGACTACAACGATGATACCATGGAAAAAAGAGAAATGGAAAGGTTTATATGTGTTGTGTATGCATATATATATTGGTTGTAAGTGGGTAGAAGTTAGTCGCGAAATAAATACTTGCCGAGCAACAGGTCTTTGATTTAACAGTGGCGACGAGGATGGGAGGCAAAACACAATCCCTCAATGAGGGCGCGACTGGACGCTCTGCGCCCTCTTAAAACTGAGGCACACAATTAGACTTCGCGGTGTGTGGTTAGCCCTGTCTAGACATGTAGTGCGAGGTTGGGCCGCTTGGCGGGCGGCGCGTGCAGCCCGAGCTGCCGGTCGGGGGTCGGCCACAGCCGCAGGTACCACCGCTTCTCACTGAAAACAAGTTTTTTTTTTAATTATTATTATTTATTATCTTCAAATGGGGTTACATTCTTAAAACTATATGTCCCACAAAACGGTTTTCACAGTTTGACTGTGGGATCAGAGTCTCCAGTTCTTTAACAGCAGTTTCTTATCTACTAACTTAAAAACTATTTATATAATGATCAAACATTTTAGATTTAAACTTGGCTGTGTTAGTCTCCTGTCTGATATCTGCCGGCAAGCTGTTTAAAATATAGGGAAGGCGTTTCCGTAGGCACCTATCACCGTAGTAGTTAGTTACCCTCGGTACAACGTACTTGCCCGCATGTACCGATCTGGTGACATATGTATGACTTACATGAGAAAGGTCATGTTCTTGACTTCCGTGGTGATTAAGTGCAAGGTTGAATTTATGTTTAAGGCTTACTGGTAGGATCTTACAAATTTTAAATAGTTCACGGTAGTCCGTTTTACATTTACTTTTAGTCTTTTTGTTGACTAGAAGTTTTAAAAACCTTACTTGTAGCTTTTCAATCTTACTTAAGTTTGTCTTAAAAGTTAGTCCGTAACAGCTAAGGGCATATCCTATAATAGACTCTACTAATGACTTGTACAAATATTTTAGTGTAGTAAGAGGAACTTTAAAGCTTAAGTAATAGAACTTACTTAGTAGTATTCTTAGTTTATCACATATATAATTTACATGATGAGACCATGAGAAGTTTTCGTCCACTTTAACACCGAGGTAGGTTTTTTTTTTTTAAATACTACGACGGTGACAAACAAGCATACGGCCCGCCTGATGGTAAGCGGTCACCGTAGCCTATGGACGCCTGCAACTCCAGGGGTGTTACATGCGCGTTGCCGACCCTTTAAAAACTTTAACACTCCTTTTTTGAAGAACCCCATATTGTAGTCCTTTGGGAAAACAGTGGCAGGGAGCTCATTCCACAGCCGGAGCGTCCGCGGGAGGAAGTTCCTCTTAAACCGCACGGTACGAGACCATTTAGGCTCCAGGGTATGCGGGTGAACACCCTGCCGACGGCGAGCGGTGCGGTGGTAGAATGCAGCCGTTGGCATCATATCAAACAATTCCTCAGAGCACAATCCATTGTACAAGCGATAGAATACACATAAGGAGGCGAAGTCTCTCCTTAGGCTTAAGGGTTCGATATCGCTCGTGAGTTTGGGATCGTTGACAAGGTTACAGAGCTTACTTGCAAAATAGGTATACAATGGCAGAGGGCCTGGTTACAATGAAAACAACTGTAATCGTGAGCTATTATGGGGGCTGGAACAGCAGTGACATGCAGATAAGGTGAACGAATAACTAATTGCCTAGTTTTGTCCGCATTTAACTTGATGCCATTGTCATGGGACCATCGAACTACAGCGTCCACGTCCTGTTGTACCAAGCGGCAAATGTCGGGCAGCGGGCAGATATATACTAGTGGATATAGGAAGCGAAATCAGACGGACTGGGGCACCCACAAATACATAGGTAGGATAGATACCGCACAAAGGATGGTGTCAAACACACGCGGCACTAGCACGGAACTCTCAGTGGGCGACAATCATGTATATGGTTTTAGGATTAAGCTCTTGCTTTTTGCCAAATTTAGTGATTCTAGGTACGGGAAATACCTACCCTAAACATACATTCCCATTGCAATGTATGGGACATGCGACATACATATACGTCCGTATCTTTTTGCATTGACATAGAGGTTTGGATGGCCGCGGCATGAGGTGCATAGTATATAGAATTTGTTCGTGCGTCACCTGGGGCGATGGTCCCACACGCAGGCGGGGCACGCCAGCACGTCCGCAGCTCCCGCGGCGCGGGGCCCGCGGCCGATACCTATATAGAATATGTCCGTGCGTCACCTGGGGCGATGGTCCCACACGCAGGCGGGGCACGCCAACACGTCCGCAGCTCCCGCGGCGCGGGGCCCGTGGCCGATACCCAGGGCTCGGAACCGGTTTAAAAAATAGCGGTTTATACCGGTTTATTTCGGTTTTACTCCGAACTTTCTCCAAGAACGCAAACGTTTTAAGAACATAATAAAAACCTGGATTTAACCGGTTTATCCGAAAAGCAACTTGACGGTCTAAACGCGACGTTGCCAGATTTCGTGTTCAAGTCGCAAGACGTACGAACGGATGGTTCCTTTAACAATTTTAGTTTTATGATTTTGCATACATGTATCTAGAGACGGGTCAAAAAATATAGGCAAACCAGTGAGCTGGTATTTATAGGTGACAGCCAACAGTGTCAATAATTTATTTAAAAGAAATCAAAATATAAGTTCATACAGGGTGTATTTTCTTTTCGGGCCAATGGGGTCAACTAACAGATCCCGAAATGTTACACGAAAATGATCTTCAGACCTTTCCTCGATTTTAAATTAATGTTAGTGGCCTTTACAGAAGAAAAACATATACATATACAGGTTACGAGAAAAAGGTAATTTGTTACAAACATTTATTTGTGCTTATTTATTCAATTCCCATCCAGAATAAAAAGTTTGTATGAGACATGGAACCAAAAAAAAAACTTTTTTTCTAAATGCATTTTCATATTTTCCTATTAGTCCTAACAACAGGCAGGATGCCGTTCAAATGTAATACAAACATAATTATCAGTCCCATACGGATGAAATTCGTAATAAGAAAATTATCTTTTTTTACATTTTGGTTTAAGTATAGATGAAATAAAACACATTCTTTTTAGTCCAAATTTGGCACTTTCACACCCTACATTACGTGATGACGCACCAACTAAAATTAAAATTTTAGCACCATCTTGTATAAATTTTTCATTGATAATAATATTATAAGAATATAATAATAATAGATGGTAGATGTGGAAAGCTAAGTGGCGAGTTGGCTATGTGTCAGTGACACCTCTTTACCTTCATCCCTGATACTCGTACCGGTGTTGCCCCCTTGAGCCATCCTAGATGTCACCTTTTGTGGGAGCCCCTCTTATGTGGGCGAGTCACCGTCTGCCGTAAATCAAATTGCTTACCTTTTTCTTAGACAGACGCCCGATTTTATTTTCCATAACCCAGTATTTAGTGCACCACTTTCACCTAATAGTCCAGTATATTTTGGACTCCATTAAATCTCAATAGTACATACACCCTGGCGGGTGCTGCCTCTGCGTGCGTCCCATGGTTCGGGCAAGTGCAACATCCGCTCGGTGTACCCCTTACATTTCATTACATTGTCCCCTTTCGACATGATCTTGCGTGTTGGTTTTAGCTCCGCGTAAGCCTCCCAAATGTCCGGAACACCATTGTTCCGTGATGGGAAAGACATGCCTAACATAAGTCTTTATTTTCCAAATAATACATTTTACAAAATTACTTATTTCTGTTTTTTTTGCTACCCGTTATTGAGCAAAGGCCTACTCCATCGTGCTCCATAAACACCTATCAGCCGCCATTCTTGTCCAGGTAGAGCCTGCATACAGCACAATGTCTTAATTCCACTTTCGTTGAGGACGGCCCTGCGGCCGTTTCTCTACGCGTCGCCACTAGTGGAGTACGCTTTCGCTCCATCTGCTCGAGTAACATCATCAAATCATCATTGATAGTATGTAAATTAAAATATGCGATAGATTCTCTCTAATTGTGTCTAGAGTAACCTCGTTTGTAACTATTCCAAATATAACATCGGTAGCTTAAGTAGTTCTCGAGACGTTTTTTAATGATGTGACAGACATACTGAGTCACTCCATAATAAAAAGGAACCCCCTTTTTATCATTTAGGTACGGAACCCTAAAAATGAAAGTATACTAATTAAGAGGTATAAATGTATGTAATTATTTGTTTTTATCAATTTTAAAATCACTTACAGGTACAAATATAAATAAAGCAATTACGTGGCATCCTAGGAACTATGCCTCAAGCGGAGGATTTATGGCATCTTATCTATACATATTTTAAATTGTTTTTTTTGTTATTATCATATTTTTGTGGAATTAAACTTGTTTGTTGTTGTTGTATTAGTTGCTTAAAGGAAACTATGCAATTAGTGAATGTCAAAAATACGCGGAAATACTCGCGCGTGGCAGATTTTGATGTACAGATCGCGCAACATTTCCTAAAAAATAAATAATAATCTATTGCGCTCCAGTAAGTCAAGATAACGTTTGGTTTGTCGGAACTTTGTAACCCTGCTACTCCTTAAAGTTTCACTGATATTGCCAGATTTTACATGAACACCTTTTAACAAGTAAGTAGGTAACTTATTCCACTATTATTTAATATGACAGATTAAAATATTTTTCTTATACCATTTTTTATCATGATGCCCTGGTCGCGCGAATCTATATTCGGGGGAGGTACTTAACAAGGTATTCCCCATATGTTAGACTGCCGCGTCGGTGATTGAATATATAAATAAAACTTCAGTCTTTCTCCATAGTAAATGTAAGGAAAAAGTTGTTTTAAATATGGGCCTAGTACCACTAGGCTTGTGCTAATTAAAACGATTAGTATGAAAAAAAAATCTATGAAAATAAAAAAAATATTCCTATAGAAACTATTGTGTGGGCTTCGATTTATAGCCGGATTTTTTTCCATACTTATTTTCTTTTGATCTCAGGCAGGAGTGGAATACATCGCCATTAAAAAAATACTGTCTAGAAATTACCTTACATTCTCTTACCATGTAGGTTTTTATTCTAGAATCTGTAAACGCCTATCTCCATTTGGTGTAAATCGAAAAGGAAGGGAAGGTCTAAAAATATAGTTTTTATGTAGCAGCACAGGATCTGGTAGGTGCCCTCACTGACCCATAAAAAATTCACTCTGTATAAATTACTTACATTTTTTTAAACCGCAATAGTGTATAATTTGCAAACCTGGAGTAAACTGTTAATACATAATTTGTGATTATTTTGGAATATTATAGTCGTACCTACTAAAAAGTAAAAATAGTGTGGGAAATACTGAATTTATATTATTTATAATATTATTTCTTCAATATTTGATATTATTATTTCTTTGAATATATTTAGTTCGCGGCAGAAGAAAACACGCTTAAAAATGATTAAATATGCGAAACGACGTGCTTTTTAAACTTTGCTAACTGGACTGTAACTTGTTTATCCTGCGTCGCAAAAACCGGTTTTTATTGTTCTAAACCGGTTAAACGAACAAGAACTTTATTAAAATATTACTCTAAAAACCGGTTTAAAAATAACGGTTTCACGAACGTAACCGAAATATAAAGGTTTTGCGCCAAGTACATGATACCGGTTTGAAAAATTAACCGGTATCCGAGCCTTGCCGATACCTATATAGAATGTCCGTGCGTCACCCGGGGCGATGGTCCCACACGCAGGCGGGGCACGCCAGCACGTCCACAGCTCCCGCGGCGCGGGGCCCGCGGCCGATACCTATATAGAATATGTCCGTGCGTCACCTGGGGCGATGGTCCCACACGCAGGCGGGGCACGCCAACACGTCCGCAGCTCCCGCGGCGCGGGGCCCGTGGCCGATACCTATATAGAATGTCCGTGCGTCACCCGGGGCGATGGTCCCACACGCAGGCGGGGCACGCCAGCACGTCCACAGCTCCCGCGGCGCGGGGCCCGCGGCCGATACCTATATAGAATATGTCCGTGCGTCACCTGGGGCGATGATCCCACACACAGGCGGGGCACGCCAGCACGTCCGCAGCTCCCGCGGCGCGGGGCCCGTGGCCGATACCTATATAGAATGTCCGTGCGTCACCCGGGGCGATGGTCCCACACGCAGGCGGGGCACGCCAGCACGTCCGCAGCTCCCGCGGCGCGGGGCCCGCATCCGATACCTATATAGAATGTCCGTGCGTCACCTGGGGCGATGGTCCCATACGCAAGCGGGGCACGCCAGCACGTCGCGCAGCTCCCGCGGCGCGGGGCCCGCGGCCGATACCTATATAGAATATGTCCGTGCGTCACCTGGGGCGATGGTCCCACACGCAGGCGGGGCACGCCAACACGTCCGCAGCTCCCGCGGCGCGGGGCCCGTGGCCGATACCTATATAGAATGTCCGTGCGTCACCCGGGGCGATGGTCCTACACGCAGGCGGGGCACGCCAGCACGTCCGCAGCTCCCGCGGCGCGGGGCCCGCGGCCGATACCTATATAGAATGTCCGTGCGTCACCCGGGGCGATGGTCCCACACGCAGGCGGGGCACGCCAACACGTCCGCAGCTCCCGCGGCGCGGGGCCCGTGGCCGATACCTATATAGAATGTCCGTGCGTCACCCGGGGCGATGGTCCCACACGCAGGCGGGGCACGCCAGCACGTCCGCAGCTCCCGCGGCGCGGGGCCCGCATCCGATACCTATATAGAATGTCCGTGCGTCACCTGGGGCGATGGTCCCATACGCAAGCGGGGCACGCCAGCACGTCGCGCAGCTCCCGCGGCGCGGGGCCCGCGGCCGATACCTATATAGAATATGTCCGTGCGTCACCTGGGGCGATGATCCCACACGCAGGCGGGGCACGCCAGCACGTCCGCAGCTCCCGCGGCGCGGGGCCCGCGGCCGATACCTATATAGTATGTCCGTGCGTCACCTGGGGCGATGGTCCCATACGCAAGCGGGGCACGCCAGCACGTCGCGCAGCTCCCGCGGCGCGGGGCCCACGACCAGCGCGGGTGCGGGTGCGGGCGGCCCGTCGTCGCCACGGGACTCACGGGGATCTACGCAAATTAACAAGCTGATTAGAATAACTAGTGGATCGCTGCGTACACGCTGCGGCGGCCTGCAGCACAGGTTCATGTATAAAGGAAACTCACGTATAATGTGTATGAGCCAGTTCTTGCGGCACGGCAGGTGGTAGACGGCGGCGCAGCGCGGGCACGCACGCAGCCGGCCCGCAGCCATCGCGCACACAAGGCAACGCTGCGTACACGCTGCGGCGGCCTGCAGCACAGGTTCATGTATAAAGGAAACTCACGTATAATGTGTATGAGCCAGTTCTTGCGGCACGGCAGGTGGTAGACGGCGGCGCAGCGCGGGCACGCACGCAGCCGGCCCGCAGCCATCGCGCACACAAGGCAACGCTGCGTACACGCTGCGGCGGCCTGCAGCACAGGTTCATGTATAAAGGAAACTCACGTATAATGTGTATGAGCCAGTTCTTGCGGCACGGCAGGTGGTAGACGGCGGCGCAGCGCGGGCACGCACGCAGCCGGCCCGCAGCCATCGCGCACACAAGGCAACGCTGCGTACACGCTGCGGCGGCCTGCAGCACAGGTTCATGTATAAAGGAAACTCACGTATAATGTGTTGTCGTTAGTTTATATCGTCGAACAAACATAGGTACATACATACCAACGACGATACAAATACAAATAATTTATTCAAAAAAGTATAAGTACAAAGGTTACTCTTACAGGCTAAGATTTTTTAAACGACAAAGTGCTTTACAAATGCCTGAACTAGGATTCCCTGTGTTAGGCAGCACAATATTATTATTTTTTAATTATTCACTTTATCATAAACTAAAGTACTACACGATATAACTCTTATCATCTTAACTAGGCGAATACGCGAAGACTATAATGACCCCTAAACATAACATAACTCACAAGTCGATTTTTTTTAAATTACCTATTAGAGTACACTTTAGACTAATCGAGAAAAATATTGTCTAACTGTTTTAGATAAAGCTTTGGGTAAAATATAGGTATTTGTTACCGACGCGTGTAAAATCAAGGAAAGATTATGCAAGTCATATTTTCTATCTTTATATTATTGGATTAAACTATTTGAATGTCACCTGTCATTTTATAACAAATTTGTCAAAAGCTTTCTTGAAGCGAGAAAAACCTACATATTTTCTCCAAAAAAATATTTAAGTACATCTAAGTACCTGAAATGTGTTAAAAAATTATGTAGATAACGAATAGGTTCCATGTCTAACGTATTCATCAATAGTTTCAATCTATATGAAGAATTCAACTTTTAAGGTCTTCTGTTAACTTCAATAAAAATCTAGAAATTTTCAAGTTGGTACATTTTGTTCATTAGTATTATAGAAATGCATACACCGAAATTCTAAGAAATACATCAATAGCTCTAAATTTTATGATCTTATCAGTTCGCATCATAATTCGAACTCGAAGAGATTTGAGCGGGATAGTCTATCGCGCTACGGCCCGTGCTGTGCGACCAATCACATCACGATTACGCAACGCGTTTCTTACATTTCGTTTGTGCTACGTATTAAATTATGATCTGTAATGTAAATATTAATTTGTTAATTTTAAATTGTAATCCATATTGGTACCTAAAGCAAAATTGTTTTCTTCTTTAAATAAAATATTAAATGCACGCGTAGTATAAAATTATTTATTCAAATACTGTTTAATCACTATTTCTAAAGAAACCTCATTTAGACCGATATCAGACAAACGATGTGCCCTTTCAAAGGGTACGCAGTGAAAGACTTAGATTTTTTTTTAAACATAGGAGTCGTAAAAGACTTCGATTTTATTTTGACAAAAAGTGAGATATTCATAAGTAAATTTAAAAAACTTAGTTTTTCTACCAGAAGTAACTACTTGGTCAAATTTTCGATGGTTGTTGTGCTATAATGACACTTACTTTATATGGAGGAATCGTGTAGAACACGCTAAAATAAGCATGTTTTGTACGGACAGTTTTTATCTAAAATCAAAAATTGCCGACTTATTTGACCCCAAAGATGAACAATTTTAGATCTCAGTAAAATTTTCGATGGTTGTTGTGCTATGATGACACCTACTTTTTATGTTAGTATCGTGTAGAGCACGCTAAAATAAGCATGTTTTGTATGGACAGCTTTTTTCTAAAATAAAAAATGGCCAACTTATTTGACCCCAAAGATGAACAATTTTAGATAAGTAAAATTTTCGATGGTTGTTGTGCTATGATGACACCTACTTTTTATGTTAGTATCGTATAGAACACGCTAAAATAAGCATGTTTTGTATGGACAGTTTTTTTCTAAAAAAAAAAATGGCCGACTTATTTGACCCCAAAGATGAACAATTTTAGATAAGTAAAATTTTCGATGGTTGTTGTGCTATGATGACACCTACTTTTTATGTTAGTATCGTATAGAACACGCTAAAATAAGCATGTTTTGTATGGACAGTTTTTTTCTAAAAAAAAAATGGCCGACTTATTTGACCCCAAAGATGAACAATTTTAGATAAGTAAAATTTTCGATGGTTGTTGTGCTATGATGACACCTACTTTTTATGTTAGTATCGTATAGAACACGCTAAAATAAGCATGTTTTGTATGGACAGTTTTTTTCTAAAATAAAAAATGGCCGACTTATTTGACCCCAAAGATGAACCATTTTAGATCTTAGTAAAATTTTCGATGGTTGTTGTGCTATAATGACACCTACTTTTTATGTTAGTATCGTATAGAACACGCTAAAATAAGCATGTTTTGTATGGACAGTTTTTTTTCTAAAATAAAAAATGGCCAACTTATTTGACCCCAAAGATGAACAATTTTAGATCTTAGTAAAATTTTGCGATGGTTGTTGTGCTATGATGACACCTATTTTTTATGTTAGTATCGTGTAGAACACGCTAAAATAAGCATGTTTTGTATGAACATTTTTTTCTAAAATCAAAAATGGCTGACTTATTTGACCTGAAAGATAAACAATTTTAATTCAAAGATTCAAAGTATTTATTTGCATCGAACACAGTATAGTGGGTCTTACAGTTAGAATGGTTAAGTCCAGTGCATTCAACCTGCATGCAGGCGTGCAAATATTTCGAATAGCGTGCAGTATTTACAGTACTATATACCTATATACCTATAACCTTTTATGTGTTAATAATTATATCTAAAATTATAAAAAATATGTCAAGATAGATAAAAATGCATGAAACAATGTGTAAATTATGAACAAAACCCAAAAATAAAAATAAAAAACAAAAAACAATTGTGGTAGGTAATTAATGCAAATGTCAATAAAAATTCAATATTAATAATAATTAAAATAAATATGTCAGCTATATTCTAAATATTCTTTAACACTGTAGAAGCAATGGTCTAAAAGCCAAGAAGTCAATTTATTCTTAAATCTATTGCCTTGCAGGAATTTTATGTCAACAGGTAATTTATTATAAATAATTATACACATATTAAAAGCATTCTTATCATAAATCATTTTATGAGCACGTGGCTTGTATAATAAATCCATAATGTTTTGTCGGGTCTGTCTGTTATTCATAATTGCACCTCGCGTTTTGAATGAAGTTTGGTGGTTGTTTACAAAAATACATATATCCCTTATGTACAAACACGGTAATGGCAAAATATGCCATTGTTTAAATAGGGGGACATGTTTGGTGGTTTAGGTCTTACACCAGGAGCAGCTCCCGCCTTAGTCTACGATGGTTTTTTTTATCCGTCCAAATAAGATAACTTCACAGCTGGCTGTTGGTTGTCACTTTAGACAGCGAGCGAGCAAATCCTCCGGGGCAGAACCGACACGGATTTGGTTAGGTTAGAAGACTAAGGCGAGAGCTTCGCTTCCCTTATTAAAAATTAATAACCTGGAAGTCTAAGGCGGGAGCAAAGCTCTGCCCGGGAAGGTCTTGCTCGCTCGCTGTCAAAATCATACCATCAAAAATATTACCAAGACATAAAACTGCTCATCTTTTGGGTCAAATCAGTCGGTCATTTTTTATTTTAGAAAGAAACTGTCCTTACAAAACATGCTTATTTTAGCGTGTTCTACAAAATGTAGGTGTCATCATAGCACGATACCCATCGTTGTTTTTTTTTGTAAAAGCCTGTTTTTGTGTCCCACGGCTGGGCAAGATCCCACCAATACCGCTGAAACGCATCCAAGTCGTCCCGCCATCTCTTTCTCGGTCTGCCTCTGCCACGACTATATCGGGGATGCCAGCTAGAAAATTTGACTGTCGTAAAATATCTTCTATCTTTCGAGTCAAATAAGGTAGACTGGGGACGATTAAAACAATTTGCCTTTAACCGTCTGTGGCCGTCATATTTTTATGAGTTGAAAGATGTCCGCACAAAAACTTCATGGTTAGTTATCTGGTTCCTAAATAAAATATATTTGGATGGTCTATAATGCATAGTTTTTGACAATGACGTAATAAAGAAAATAGGGCAGTGTGGTTCAATTGACCCCACATGACTGTCAATTGAAACACTATGTGAGATCAATTGAAACACTCTAATATCTTCGGCACAATTAAAGTACTTATATTTGTTTTTATCTTTTTCATAACTTCCTCTGCATACAATGAGCTCATCAGAAGTTTTCAAGCATTACATAAACATTTCTCAATTTATGAGCATCTGAAAAAAAAACGATAAAAATACTTGAACAAAAAAATATAGCTCTTTTAGTCTTCTTTGTCGCTGCTACATTATACAGTTACCTTAAACAAAGTAATTTTAATGCAATTATAAGATATAACTTTAAAGAATCGCAGAAATAAGCATAATTATGTTTCATACAAAAGTGCTTGTTTCACCTATAACAATGTTTCAATCATAACCATTCCCACACAATTCGAGACAACGAGTGATGCAGACATCGGGATGTAATATTCAGTAATAGACGCCATAAAGTATTATATTATATTTCTAGCTTAAAATAATCAGTTTAAATTGTTTTATTATGTATACTTACTTAAACATGTATACCAAATAAATAAAAATGTTCCGTAACTCTGATTTGAATTTTAGTAGTAGGCGACCTCGTTAATCAGTTGTTGCTAAAATGTATTAATATGCTTGACATATGTGTTATTATATGTCAAAAATATCAAATCAACATATAAAACATTCTGTAACAAGTGTTGCTATATGGCGATATACCAAAATAAAATAACATATTATGTTTTTTATGTGACATAAAACAAAGTAGTTGTGCTCACCGCATCAAAATCAGTTTAGCCGAACGCGAGATAATCGTGTACAAAACAAACATAAATACAAACATACGGGTCAAACTGAGAACCTCCTTTATGAAGTCACATATTCTCAAAAAATCAGTATAAAAAACATCGAATATCTATAATTTAACAACTAGGTCAAAAACTACACAAGTGAATAATATTGTCTTCTCTTACCGCGATTTTATTCATTGAAATTAAACACTGAAGAGAAGAGAAGAACGGATTAATCGCGTTTATTAACACCACGATCCTACGTTACGAATACAAGTGAATTTGAAAAATGAAAGAACAAACTTGTGCATCGAATACAGAATCTTATATTATATTATATTCTTATATTATTTATTATTTTTTTCGATATTTGTTCCTGAGTCATGGATGTTTTCTATGTATTTATGTATTTGTATATTATATATATCGTTGTCTGAGTACCCGTAACACAAGCCTTATTGAGCTTACTGCGGGACTTAGTCAATTTGTGTAAGAATGTCCTGTAATATTTATTTATTTATTATTTATTTATATTTCGAAGTTGGTTACTTTTGGGGACGATTAAAACGCGAGGACGATTGAAACGTTTCAATTTGTTTCTGTCGTCACACCACATTTTTCAGTTCAAAGTCAAATATTATATATAAAAAGACTCGAACGCTGATCAACGGCTGTTAAAAACATTCGTTTATTCTTAAATATAACACCTGCATAATTTAATTCGTCAAAATACAAGAGTGAACGAAGTTATAAGAAAATATACGAAAACCCAAATACTTATTTTACACCGCGTAAACCTGTTTTGGCTCGTGGATACTCCCGTAACGCACCGGCGCTCGAGTGGTACTGGCCAAGTATTCAAACATGGCTGGCCATGTTTTCAGAGTGATGCGTCAGACGCGTAGGTATTATAGTTTTCGAAAAATTTGAATAGTTTCAATTATAACGTGTTTCAATTATCCCCTTTCTACCCTAAATCGGCCATTTTTGATTTTAGAAAAAATAAACTTCAAACAAAACATGCTTATTTTAGCGTGTTCTACACGATACTAACATAAAAAGTAGGTGTTATTATAGCAAACCAACCATCGAAAATTTAACTAAGATCTAAAATTGTTCATCTTTGGGGTCAAATAAGTCGGCCATTTTTTTATTTTAGAAAAAAAAGTGTCCATACAAAACATGCTTATTTTAGCGTGCTCTACGCGATACTAACATAAAAAGTAGGTGTCATCATAGCACAACAACCATCGAAAATTTTACTAAGATCTAAAACTGTTCATCTTTGGGGTCAAATAAGTCGGCACTTTTTTATTTTAGAAAAAAACTGTCCATACAAAACATGCTTATTTTAGCGTGTTCTACACGATACTAACATAAAAAGTAGGTGTTATCATAGCACACCAACCATCGAAAATTTAACTAAGATCTAAAATTATTCATCTTTGGGGTCAAATAAGTCGGCCATTTTTTATTTTAGAAAAAAACTGTCCATACAAAACATGCTTATTTTAGCGTGTTCTATACGATACTTACATAAAAAGTAGGTGTCATCATAGCACAACAACCATCGAAAATTTGACTAAGTCAGCGCACTAATTCTGGTAAAAAAACTAAGTTTTTTTTAAATTTACCTATGTATGAATATCGCACTTTTCGTCATAAAATTCTAAGTCTTTTACGACTCCATGGTTTTTGCACTTTCGGCAAAAAAACAAGTATTTTTCACTGACATCGACCCAGACTTTATCACACGACATTGACATTTTGATTTTACTATCTTGCGTAAACACTCAGTTGTAGTCATATTATCGACATCATTGTTATGTTATTTGTTGTTATTGACAGACAAGTGAGACAAGGTTAGTTAGTTATGCTGCGCGTTTTCCGCAACTCGACATCTATTGTGCCTTTTTTGCGTGATAACGACGTAGCCCTATTCTAACCATCCTAGCTCCTCCACGAAACCTAGCATCTTTTTTAGGTTGCTAATTTGCTTCCTTTAGTGTTGTTGGAGTTCAGTGTTCAGTGTGAGACAAGGTGCAAATACAACATTGAGTTATACTATATAGTTATATAATCTATGCCGGGATCAACATCGCGACTAAACGTCGAAAGCGCCGAGCAAATCGCGGCGCTTACGACAATGCAGAAGCGGAACATTGCATCTCGTGACCTAAACGTGTAAGCGCCGTGAAAATAGCGGCGTTTACGATGTTTTGGTCGCGTGGTTGACGCCCCTACTAAGTTCGCAAGTTGTGACACATTCCTTGTTTGCCTACGGCTCCTCTATACGAAGTAGTATAACTCAATGAAATACAACGACCTACCGATGTAGTCGATGTACGTACCAATTCACCGAGAGGCAAAGGCGCCTGGCGCGCCGGCTGTGATTGGTCAAACCGCCCCCGTTCCGCGCGAAACACACGCGATATTAATTCCCGCGCGTAGCTTCGAGCATTTGAATTACGCCTAGAATTGATAAGATAATAATTTTTAAGAAAAAAAAACCGACTTCATTTGGTTCCCGGTAAAAGTGAAATTAAGAATTTGTTTGAGTTAGCCAGTTTACTTTTCAAATATCCAATACACCGCACGTGTACGATTGAAAATTGAGGAGCTTTCTTAATGTCCTAGGGCTTCCATCATTACATTTGAAGTATAATCAAACGGAACTCCCTTGTAGACCTTTAAACAAACAAAATAACAATGTGTTAAATTGGATGACAGACTGTAAATTAACGAGCATATTCATTATGCCATCCCTGGTTATCAACATCAGGTCCACTCCAGCAAAATGATGGCCACAGTAAGAAAATGCCTAAGCTAATTATGAACACCCTCTAATCACAATTAACCTGCCGTTCAAATTTGAAGAGTTCTCTGAATTCTTCTAGAACTCCATCATCAGAATATAAATCAAATCAAAAAGATGAATGTCACAACTAGGATAATAAGTAGAGCTAGGTTTATTAACCAGTTCCACTTTGCGATCCCTGGTCTTCATCATCAGATCAAGTTCATCAAAATTTTGGCTCCGCCAAAACACTGTTTTAGTTACTTAAGGAAACCCTCAAATCAGAATGCATGTGCCGTTAAAATTTGAGGAGTTCTCTCAATCCCTCATGAAGCCCTTCATCAAAATAGAACTATAATCAAATAGGACTATCTTGAAGGTATTTCTTTACAAAGAAAAGATGAATGTCTCAAATCGGATGATAGAGCTGGGAATTAACAAGCAGTTCCACTTTGCCATCCCTGGTCTTCATCATCAGGTCCACTCCACCAAATTGATGATGTTCGTAAAGAAATGCTCGAGTGTCTTAAGAAACTACCCAAATCATCATGCATGTGCCTTTCAAATTTGAGGAGTTCCCTCAGTTCCTCATGGATCCCATCATCAGAAATTGATTTTGAAAAAAACGGAACAAATCTGGAACCATCTATTTTCAGAAAAAAAAATATTTTTTAAAATCGGACTATAGTCCTGGGAATTACCAAGCAGTTCCACTTTGACATCCCTGGTCTTCATCATCAGGTCCACTCCACCAAATTGATGATGTTCGTAAAGAAATGCTCGAGTGTCTTAAGAAACTACCCAAATCATCATGCATGTGCCTTTCAAATTTGAGGAGTTCCCTCAGTTCCTCATGGATCCCATCATCAGAAATTGATTTTGAAAAAAACGGGACAATCCTGAAACCATCTATATACAGACAAAAAAATATTTTTTAAAATCGGATCATAGTCCTGAGAATTACGAAGCAGTTCCACTTTGCCATCCCTGGTCTTCATCATCAGGTCCACTCCACCAAATTGATGATTTTCGTAAAGAAATGCTCGAGTTTCTTAAGAAATCACCCAAATCAGCATGCATGTGCCTTTCAAATTTGAGGAGTTCCCTCAGTTCCTCATGGATCCCATCATCAGAAATGGATTTTGAAAAAAACGGGACCAACCAGGAACCGTCTACTTTTAGAAAACAAAAAAAAAATTCAAATCGGTTCAGTAATGACGGAGTTATGAGTGAACATCCATTAAAAAAAAAAAAAAAAAAAAAAAAAAAAAATCAGTCGAATTGAGAACCTCCTCCTTTTGAAATATTGAAGTCGGTTGATAAAAGTTGAATCTTTCGATGAAATCCTTAGTATTTCCGTATACATACTATTTAAATGATATTGAATTAATGACCTTGACTTGAAAATTATGAGATTTATTTTATGGCAAGCAGAATTTTTTTTAAATTCTAGTGCCTATATAAATTTAAGCTATTGATGAATGTGTTAGAAATGGGCTCTAATAGTTACCTTTGATAATATTAAATGCATTTCAGTTACCATAAAGCACTTGCGTAATGTTTTCGAGGAGTAATATTTTTTTTTAAGTTTTTATATTATATTTAAATAAGCTCTTGTCAAATATGTTATTAAATGATAGGCGACGTTCAAATAGTTAAATACGATTATCTGATGAAAAAATGTTCTTCTTGTTTATTTTTTCCTAAGATTTAAAAGGTTGGTAACGAATTTTTTTTTAATTCCTAAAGCAATATCAAAATCTGTTATCTTTTTTAGGGTTCCGTAGCCAAAATGGCAAAAACGGAACCCTTATAGTTTCGTCATGTCCGTCTGTCCGTCTGTCCGTCTGTCCGTCTGTCCGTCTGTCACAGCCGATTTACTCGGAAACTATAAGTACTACAGTGATGAAATTTGATGGGAATATGTGTTGTATGAACCGCTACAAAATTATGACACTAAATAGTAAAAAAAAGAATTGGGGGTGGGGCCCCCCATACATGTAACTGAGGGATGAAAATTTTTTTTTCGATGTACATACCCGTGTGGGGTATCAATGGAAAGGTCTTTTAAAATGATATAAAGTTTTCTAAAAAACATTTTTCTTAAAGTGAACGGTTTTTGAGATATCAGCTCTCAAAGTCGTAAAAAGTATGTCCCCCCCCCTCTATTTTTATAACTACGGGGTATAAAATTCTAAAAAAAATAGAGGTGATGCATGCTAATTAACTCTTTCAACGATTTTTGGTTTGATCAAAGTATCTCTTATAGTTTTTGAGATAGGTTGATTTAACTGTAATTTTGGTTAAGTTATTGTGCTTACACTGAAAACGATGGCTGAACCTTATAAGTTTAGGCTCCATTCACCAGGTGTATAAATTGACATAATAAGTTTATTATATTTGCTGCTACGGAACCCTTTGTGCGCGAGCCCGACTCGCACTTGGCCGGTTTTTTTTTTACGCCTTGTTCTAAGAGTATTCTAACCGTCGACAAATAATATCGCTCTTGGGAGTTGTAAAATTTTATTTCCTTTACGTACCGTACTAAACAGAATAAGTTAGTTCTTAAGTATTAAATATCAAAGTACAGTGGGTATTCATTTTACGACTGTTAGTTAGTTCTGTCTCATCTACAGATGTGCAAGTTGCGGAAAGTTTCCAAAAAGTTTGAAAATTTCTAGGAAATTTCTTGAAAATTACACAGAAATTAAAAAAAACCATTTCAAGTTGCGGAAAGTTTCAATCCCCGTACAAAAATGTGAGAAGTTCCTGAAACTTTCCTATGCGAAATATTTCGCAATATTGAAAATTTTCCGTAGGCGCATTAGTAGTCTTATCGCACGTCATTTTTTGAAGGGCTCGTTGTAGAGTATTTTTATTACACCAGGCATAGCTTAGTGGGTATATGTCTAGTATTGCATTTAACCTAATGTACAAAAATGGGACGGAAAATACAAAAATCTAGATAAAAATACATGTTTTTTTTCATAACGATGGATTGTCCAAGTAGGTCGGGAGAACTGTGTCCAGTTGACACTTAGCACAGTCATGCTTACGTAACGCTGGCGCCCATATCCATAGCAAGATATCGTACAATATAACACTAGTGATCTGTGAGTTGTAGACCTTGCGATATGGTTGTAGATACAGATGTGCAAGTTGCGGAAAGTTTCCAAAAAATTGGAAAAATTCTAGGAAATTTCTTGAAAATTACACAGAAATTAAAAAAAAACCCTTTTAACGTTGCGGAAAGTTTTAATCCCCATACAAAATGTGAAAAGTTTCTGAAACGTTCCAATGCGAAATAATTCGCAATATTGGAAAGTTTCCGTCGGCACATCAGTAGTTGTAGACCTTGTGGTATTGGCATAAAACCTTTGGGGTCTTGGCGCTAACGACCTTCCAATTCCCGCCATTTTTAAGTTCCGAAAACTAAATCGACAGTAAAATTGTATATAATTAACAGACTTGCTTACAAAAATTTACAAGAATTGGTGAATAATGTGACCTGTAGAGGAGAACAAATCGACAGCTCAGCCACACGTAAGCATTTTTGCCAAGCTGAAACGAAGACGCTTCGCTCGCTCGGTCAACAAAGTGTGTGCGTTATACCCACCTTGCAATTTGACGAGACCTGCTTCTTCCATCGGTCCACGTAGTTGTCCACATCGGCAGCTGACATGACGTCCTCGACTACGAGCTCGTGTTTCTCCCTGCAGTCCGCCAGCAGGCCGGCCAGCGTGGCGCGGCTGTTGAGGACATTGACGTCCTTCTCCAGCGCCTGCATATCGAGTTAGTGTAGCAAACTAATGATTAACACTCATGGTTCGCTGGTAGAGAATGCCCTAACCAGCCCGCTATTATGCATCTCATTCTGTCGCATAAGTGCGAGCAGTAGGTAAGTTAATTGCTTGACAGATCTGTCTGATTTGAGGATCAACAAGTCGTGGACACAAAGGCACCGCCGTATCGTCCTTTTGTGACGTTTTAGCGTCACAATAAGTAGGTAAAATCGGAGAGGAAAGAAACAAGTCTGTTTAAGTTTTACAAAATTTAATTAAAATTAAAAAAATTCAAAAATAAACTTAAAAGTTCGGCTAAGTCGCGGGTTTAGTTACTGAGCTGGCACACACTGAGCACGTAGATAAACCAATCCTTGAATGGGGTCACTTCCCTGCGCTACGACGTGTAAGGTTGCATATCCGGGTAGCCGACTTCATATATCCGGGTCCGGATCAGCAGCATGGGGGCGTCCAGAGGCACGGAAGCATGCGCCGCATTGTTGGTGGGTTCCAAATTCAACCCCAGACTTGGTCCCTGGAATATCCGGAGATTGGCCGTTTCAGAAAAAGTCCAATTTTATGTAAGTAACTGCGACATCCGGATATTTGGCCAAATTATTGTGCAAGAAAGAAGAGTAGGCTGGTTTAGTGAACCCCAAGCATTAAAAAGGTGATCAATGATGTGGCAGTCACAAATAAGCTAAGCAAGTTTTGTTTTCCTTTTGTATAGGATTACTTTATTAGATATAACGGAAAACCGTTACAAGCAGTTCAGGTGATTTTCAAGCCCCTGTATTTTCGCGCTGGTTAAAGTTAGAAACCTGAATTTTCAGTGACCTGTTGGCTTTAACAGGATATAGATATATTCTAAATAACATTCAATTTGAAATTGTAGTTTAAGAACTATCAAACGTCAAAGTTTCTTAGTTTGGATACTCACTCACTCACTCACTCACTCACCGATCATCAGAACTCTAAGGTACATTTAGCAGGCCCAGAAGCTCCAAATTTTAAACATGAGTAGTTTATAGTCTACCAAGTCAGAGAAAATTAAAAAAACCGGCCAAGAGCATGTCGGGCCATGCTCAGTGTAGGGTTCCGCAGTTTACTGTCCGTCACAATAGGCAACCTTAAAAAGTGTTTTAATAGATACCATGCTCAATATGCTTAATAATTTCCGTACCGACCCCATCAACTCCGGAAACACAGTGCCATCTCTCGGGCAATTGGGTTTCTACTCGTAATTTACACAAACTAGACGGGTTATGTATGTTGGGTTTTCGGGTCGTAACTTTTGATTGCGTGAATCGATTTAAATATTTTTTTCTTATTAGAAGGAAAATACGTGCGGGATGATAAATTAAGTACTCAAGATAAAATAAGTGTTTGCTTATACAGTTAAATTACAAACTTAATTCCTAAATTATTTTGTACAATTTTTCAAAAACTATTCAACCAATCAAGTTCAAAATTATTTTCCAAGAAAGTTCTTATTAAGTTCTACTTTTGTAATTTTTTTCATATTTTTTTAACTTATAGTTCAAAAGTTAGAGGGGGGGACCACATTTTTTTAAACTTCTGGAGCGATTATCTCCAAAAATATTAACTTTATCAAAAAATGGTCTGACTAAACCCTCATTATTTTACAAATACCTATCCAATGATATGCCACACTCTAGGGTTGAAACAAAAAAAAAAACACCCCCCACTTTACGTGTATGGGAGGTACTCTAAAAAAGAAATTAGAACCACTTTTTATTTTACCACTTTGTTGGCGTGACCAATTTAATTTACATATTCGTACAAAATTACAGCTTTCTAGTACTTACAGTCACTGAGATTATCCGCGGACGGACGGACGGACGGACGGACGGACGGACAGACAGACAGACAGAGCGAAACTATAAGGGTTCCTAGTTGACTACGGAACCCTAAAAAGTTGGAAAAGTCATACCAACTGCATACGTAAAATTGCCTTTTTTCAAATGGTAAGATAAGATAAGATAAGATAAGTTTATTAAGCTCAAAAGGTATACACTTCAAACAAATAATTTTCTTAAGACTAAAATACAGTGTGTTTATGTCTAGAATTAATTCGCTGATACTTAAAATAGGAATAACCTGTGCTATAAGTACCAGCTACCTTCCATGTGACATTTCTCTTATTTAGAAGTTTAGACAAACAAAAGCTATTTAATATTTATATGATACGCAACGTAAAAAAATAAAAAATGAAGAAATGCAAGTTTAATTTATACAGTTATAAGAAATTAATAAATTATATTATTAAATTCAGAGGAACTCCAACGTGTGTGTGTGTGAGTGAGTAGGTGTGTGTGTGTGTGTGTGTGTGTGTGTGTACGTGTGTGTATGTGTGTATGTCGATGTGTCAGTGTAAAAGTTGTAGATGGGTGGTTACTTAGAAAGTACATGCAGACACTTAATTTCGGTTAAGTTATGAGATAGGTTGTAGAAGGTTTTCAGTTTCGGTATAATTTTTGTCCAGTAGCCATTTTGTCACTGATTGTTTACATAAGTATTTATTAAGGTTGTCGATGTTTAGTATTTTATTTAGTTTATTATACAGAAAACAACCCAGAAAATAGTAAAATCTCTGACCGAATACCGTTCTACAAATAAATTTGTTTGGAAACACTTTTTTACGTCTACCTCGATGTGTTCGATGGACATTTTGCTCATAAAGATTTAAGGTTTCAGAATGTTGTTTAAGTACTACTTGTTGTATAAATAATTGCCGCACTGTGAGAACATTGCACAGTTTATATAGATCCTCAGTAGGGTAGCGATATGGTTTAGAGTAGCCCACCTTTAGCAAAGCTCGCTGTGCACGCTCGAGTTTGATTAGGTGGGTTTTTGCTGCACCTCCCCACGTAAGTATACAATACCCTATAATTGTTTGTGCTAAAGCATAATAGACCATTTTTATAACTTCCAGTGTAGCGACGTGGCGAAGATGTTTAAAAATATACATTAATTTTCGTATCCTACTTGAAAGCGCATCTATGTGCGGTTGAAAATTAAGTCTGTCATCAAGCGTAACGCCCAAGTACTTTAATATATTAACACGGCTCAGCCTGGGGCAATTACAGTCTAGTAAATTATCTAATTGGTGATTATGTGCGAAAATAGGATAATTTTCCAAAGATTTAGTACCACTAGCCGTAATTGAGAAGACCAAATACTTCGTTTTATCAACATTTAGAGAAAGCGAATTGCTTGTTAGCCATGCGTTAATTTTATTAAAACCTATCTGTGCTTTACAAAATGTATCTTCCCATGAACTACTTGAAAATACAAGTGCTGTGTCATCTGCAAATGCTACCAATTTACCGTTAAGTAAATCAATATCGCACATATCATTCACATAGAGTTCACAATGGTAGAGGAACACATGCATTTTATTTGAACAGAGTTCAAGTAAAATATGCAAGTCTCGTTCTATGGACTGGACACCTCTCGGTACTGACTAAAATAACCGATTTAAATTGTTTTAACATTACATCTCAAAAATGTTTTGTAGCGTAAGAACTGCGGAGCGTGACTCGTGTCTTTTTTACAGATGTGCAAGTTGCGGAAAGTTTCCAAAAAGTTGGAAAAATTCTAGGAAATTTATTGAAAATTACACAGAAATTTAAGAAATTTCCATTTTACGTTGCGGAAAGTTTCAATCCCCATACAAAATGTGAGAAGTTTCCGTCGGCACATCAGTACTCTTTTTACATGTTACTTAATGTTTTTGATCATGGGATTTTCATTTGCCAAAAGCACAAGGTATATGAAGTAATAATTACCTTATGGAAGTTCTCATACAATTCTCTCTTTCTATTCTCTAACACAAGACAAGACACTGGGGACCGTTCGTGTTTCCTCTTGTTGTTGTAACACCGCAGCGCTGTGCCACTGCCAGTGCTGCCACTCGGGGACCCCACTTTAAAGGGGAGTAGCGCGCTCAGCTCCCAGGACTTCTGTTATGTAAATATGCATTGTTTTAGAAAATTTGCAGATTGTATCACAACTCACAAGGGATCGAAATGATACCTATATTTTTGGCGAGGGCGTAATATTTTTTCATCACACTTGGTTGGTAATGGTGTTAGATAGATAGATAGATAGATAAAATCTTTATTCACACCCACAACATACATGGCATAAAGCACAAAAAAAATTACAAAAAAGACATGCATGCAATTTAAACACTAAAAAACAGAAGTACTTATTAATAACAATAATTTTTAAGAAAAAAAAACCGACTTCATTTGGTTCCCGGTAAAAGTGAAATTAAGAATTTGTTTGAGTTAGCCAGTTTACTTTTCAAATATCCAATACACCGCACGTGTACGATTGAAAATTGAGGAGCTTTCTTAATGTCCTAGGGCTTCCATCATTACATTTGAAGTATAATCAAACGGAACTCCCTTGTAGACCTTTAAACAAACAAAATAACAATGTGTTAAATTGGATGACAGACTGTAAATTAACGAGCATATTCATTATGCCATCCCTGGTTATCAGCATCAGGTCCACTCCAGCAAAATGATGGCCACAGTAAGAAAATGCCTAAGCTAATTATGAACACCCTCTAATCACAATTAACCTGCCGTTCAAATTTGAAGAGTTCTCTGAATTCTTCTAGAACTCCATCATCAGAATATAAATCAATCAAAAAGATGAATGTCACAACTAGGATAATAAGTAGAGCTAGGTTTATTAACCAGTTCCACTTTGCGATCCCTGGTCTTCATCATCAGATCAAGTTCATCAAAATTTTGGCTCCGCCAAAACACTGTTTTAGTTACTTAAGGAAACCCTCAAATCAGAATGCATGTGCCGTTAAAATTTGAGGAGTTCTCTCAATCCCTCATGAAGCCCATCATCAAAATAGAACTATAATCAAATAGGACTATCTTGAAGGTATTTCTTTACAAAGAAAAGATGAATGTCTCAAATCGGATGATAGAGCTGGGAATTAACAAGCAGTTCCACTTTGCCATCCCTGGTCTTCATCATCAGGTCCACTCCACCAAATTGATGATGTTCGTAAAGAAATGCTCGAGTGTCTTAAGAAACTACCCAAATCATCATGCATGTGCCTTTCAAATTTGAGGAGTTCCCTCAGTTCTTCATGGATCCCATCATCAGAAATTGATTTTGAAAAAAACGGAACAAATCTGGAACCATCTATTTTCAGAAAAAAAAATATTTTTTAAAATCGGACTATAGTCCTGGGAATTACCAAGCAGTTCCACTTTGACATCCCTGGTCTTCATCATCAGGTCCACTCCACCAAATTGATGATGTTCGTAAAGAAATGCTCGAGTGTCTTAAGAAACTACCCAAATCATCATGCATGTGCCTTTCAAATTTGAGGAGTTCCCTCAGTTCCTCATGGATCCCATCATCAGAAATTGATTTTGAAAAAAACGGGACAATCCTGAAACCATCTATATACAGACAAAAAAATATTTTTTAAAATCGGATCATAGTCCTGAGAATTACGAAGCAGTTCCACTTTGCCATCCCTGGTCTTCATCATCAGGTCCACTCCACCAAATTGATGATTTTCGTAAAGAAATGCTCGAGTTTCTTAAGAAATCACCCAAATCAGCATGCATGTGCCTTTCAAATTTGAGGAGTTCCCTCAGTTCCTCATGGATCCCATCATCAGAAATGGATTTTGAAAAAAACGGGACCAACCAGGAACCGTCTACTTTCAGAAAACAAAAAAAAATTCAAATCGGTTCAGTAATGACGGAGTTATGAGTGAACATCCATTAAAAAAAAAAAAAAAAAAATAAAAAAAAAAATTCAGTCGAATTGAGAACCTCCTCCTTTTGAAATATTGAAGTCGGTTGAAAATAGCCATGTGTCGTGGCAGAGAATAGGCGCTGGCTCAGCATTATGATGCGGCTAGCCACATCGCTGGTATTCTGCCAGGACCTTTACAAACTAAAACTACAACTACCACGTGCAACGCTTAAAATTAAACAAATAAATAGAAACAATATAATTTTTAAGAAAAAAAAACCGACTTCATTTGGTTCCCGGTAAAAGTGAAATTAAGAATTTGTTTGAGTTAGCCAGTTTACTTCACAAATATCCAATACACCGCACGTGTACGATTGAAAATTGAGGAGCTTTCTTAATGTCCTAGGGCTTCCATCATTACATTTGAAGTATAATCAAACGGAACCCCCTTGCGGAACTCCCTTGTAGACCTTTAAACAAACAAAATAACAATGTGTTAAATTGGATGACAGACTGTAAATTAACGAGCATATTCATTATGCCATCCCTGATTATCAACATCAGGTCCACTCCAGCAAAATGATGGCCACAGTAAGAAAATGCCTAAGCTAATTATGAACACCCTCTAATCACAATTAACCTGCCGTTCAAATTTGAGGAGTTCTCTGAATTCTTCTAGAACTCCATCATCAGAATATAAATCAAATCAAAAAGATGAATGTCACAACTAGGATAATAAGTAGAGCTAGGTTTATTAACCAGTTCCACTTTGCGATCCCTGGTCTTCATCATCAGATCCAGTTCATCAAAATTTTGGCTCCGCCAAAACACTGTTTTAGTTACTTAAGGAAACCCTCAAATCAGAATGCATGTGCCGTTAAAATTTGAGGAGTTCTCTCAATCCCTCATGAAGCCCATCATCAAAATAGAACTATAATCAAATAGGACTATCTTGAAGGTATTTATTTACAAAGAAAAGATGAATGTCTCAAATCGGATGATAGAGCTGGGAATTAACAAGCAGTTCCACTTTGCCATCCCTGGTCTTCATCATCAGGTCCACTCCACCAAATTGATGATGTTCGTAAAGAAATGCTAGAGTGTCTTAAGAAACTACCCAAATCATCATGCATGTGCCTTTCAAATTTGAGGAGTTCCCTCAGTTCCTCATGGATCCCATCATCAGAAATTGATTTTGAAAAAAAGGGAACAAATCTGGAACCATCTATTTTCAGAAAAAAAAAATATTTTTTAAAATCGGACGATAGTCCTGGGAATTACCAAGCAGTTCCACTTTGACATCCCTGGTCTTCATCATCAGGTCCACTCCACCAAATTGATGATGTTCGTAAAGAAATGCTCGAGTGTCTTAAGAAACTACCCAAATCATCATGCATGTGCCTTTCAAATTTGAGGAGTTCCCTCAGTTCCTCATGGATCCCATCATCAGAAATTGATTTTGAAAAAAACGGGACAATCCTGAAACCATCTATATACAGACAAAAAAATATTTTTTAAAATCGGATCATAGTCCTGAGAATTACGAAGCAGTTCCACATTGCCATCCCTGGTCTTCATCATCAGGTCCACTCCACCAAATTGATGATTTTCGTAAAGAAATGCTCGAGTTTCTTAAGAAATCACCCAAATCAGCATGCATGTGCCTTTCAAATTTGAGGAGTTCCCTCAGTTCCTCATGGATCCCATCATCAGAAATGGATTTTGAAAAAAACGGGACCAACCAGGAACCGTCTACTTTCAGAAAACAAAAAAAAAATTCAAATCGGTTCAGTAATGACGGAGTTATGAGTGAACATCCATTAAAAAAAAAAATAAAAAAAAAATTCAGACGAATTGAGAACCTCCTCCTTTTGAAATATTGAAGTCGGTTGAAAATAAAGACAATGAGAAAAGTATTTGTGCTAAAAGTATGGAAGTGAAAAGTGTACTGTGAGTGTTTGAGTTTGATTTATATGGTTTGTGTGTGTCTGTGCGTACCGCGTTTATATATAGTATGTGTTTGAATATTGGTCATTAATTATTATTTTTAATTATTATTATTTTAAATATGTTTATTAAGAGGGAAGGTTTAAAGGTTAAAAGTTTCCTTAGTACCTTATTATATAGTAGAGTTTGCAACATTTTAAAATTTTAGTTTTTGTTGATCAAGAAGATATAAGCGATATTTTATTTTGAAGCTCGTCTTGCTTTTTAGTTGACGAAGTGGTGGTGGTATGTTGTTCCAACATTTAGTTGCAAGGTACCGAAAACTCCCCTTAAAAGCGGCAGAACGATGCTGGGGAACTTGTAACACTATCGGACGCGAAGCTCTCATTTGGTGGTGAGTGCTACTTTTTGTAAACCAAATCAGTTTTTTGTATAGATAAGACGGCTGTTTCGTTTGTATGGTGTCAAACAGAAGGCAAGCAAACAAAACCTCCTGGCGAGCGGCCATTTTAAGTATCCCTGCGCTGTTCAAGTAGGGGGTGACGTGCGAACGAGGAGGTATTTTGAAACAAAATCTGGCGCAAGCATTTTGTACTCTCTGTAAGAGGCGCTGAGATCGCGCGAGAAGACAAGATCCATACGCAGCAAGACAGTAGTTAATTTTGGATAAAACAAGAGCTTCACAGAGCCTTACTCGCAAATCCACCGAGAGATAATTTTGTATGTTATATAATATTTTTAAACGATAGAAACAGTCTCGTACTGTGTTCAACACATGTTTTTCGAAACGAAGATTCGTATCCAGCATAAGACCCAGATTCCTTGCCTCATCAACGCGTTCTACCTTAACATCGTCAATCATAATATTTGGCTGTTTTTCAATGATAGCTTGTGCTTTGCTTAAAGAACCAAGGACCATGAATTTTGATTTAGTTGGATTGAGGACCAAGCAATTTGCCGACGACCACTCTGACAATCGTTTCAGATCTTCATTTAGTTTATTTATAGCTACAGTAATATCACGAGGGTGAAACGACAGGTAAACCTGTAAATCATCAGCGTAAAGATGATACTTACAAAATTTAATACACTTAATAATATCGCTGCTGTATAAAATAAACAAAAGGGGTCCCAGTATGGATCCCTGTGGCACCCCTCTATTGACGGTGATTGGGTCAGACATTACGCTAGTACCATCCCTTTTTGACAACTTTACTATTTGTTTTCGGTCATTAAAGTAGCTATGAAACCACTCGATGGCTTTTTCATCAAAACCGTAATATCTTAACTTGGATTTCAAAAGTGGTATACTTATACAATCGAGCGTGTTATAACGCGCAGGCGTATAGAGCGGTTAGAGCCGATTTAGTCCCCCCGGGAGTTATGGATTTTAGTACAATATAACTCCCGAGGGAGTTATGAGTTTAGTTTTAAAATATCGTACGTCATTTCACTTCAGATTCAGACCAAGGAGGTTTTGCATCAGCTAAGGCTTATTTCAAATGTTCAAACTTGGCTATATAGAAACTTTACTGTGTATTAAACTTCGACGGAATATTTATCTGCATTATATTTAATATTTTACTATTATTTTACAGTATATTTCAGTTATTTCAAGATATTTGAGCAGGCAGCATGACTTAGCAAGTTCGAAAACTAAACGCAGTTCTTAGTAATTATCTGTGGAATCTAAAAAACTTGACAATGCACATTTGTTTTATTGTCGGTCGTCCATCGTTGATTTTTAAAAGTTTCGAAGTGTGTTTTAAGAATAAGAATAAGAATATTTTATTTCGGACCAGGTCCATATACATTTTATACTCGTACGTTTTATGTGTTTATTTTCAACCGACTTCAATATTTCACAAAAGGAGGAGGTTCTCAATTCGACTGAATTTTTTTTTTTATTTTTTTTTTTTTTTAATGGATGTTCACTCATAACTCCGTCATTACTGAACCGATTTGAATTTTTTTTTTGTTTTCTTAAAGTAGACGGTTCCTGGTTGGTCCCGTTTTTTTCAAAATTCATTTCTGATGATGGGATCCATGAGGAACTGAGGGAACTCCTCAAATTTGAAAGGCACATGCATGCTGATTTGGGTGATTTCTTAAGAAACTCGAGCATTTCTTTACGAAAATCATCAATTTGGTGGAGTGGACCTGATGATGAAGACCAGGGATGGCAAAGTGGAACTGCTTCGTAATTCTCAGGACTATGATCCGATTTAAAAAAATATTTTTTTGTCTGTATATAGATGGTTTCAAAATTGTCTCGTTTTTTTCAAAATCAATTTCTGATGATGGGATCCATGAGGAACTGAGGGAACTCCTCAAATTTGAAAGGCACATGCATGATGATTTGGGTAGTTTCTTAAGACACTCGAGCATTTCTTTACGAATATCATCAATTTGGTGGAGTGGACCTGATGATGAAGACCAGGGATGTCAAAGTGGAACTGCTTGGTAATTCCCAGGATTATCGTCCGATTTAAAAAAATATTTTTTTTTCTGAAAATACATGGTTCCAGATTTGTTCCGTTTTTTTCAAAATCAATTTCTGATGATGGGATCCATGAGGAACTGAGGGAACTCCTCAAATTTGAAAGGCACATGCATGATGATTTGGGTAGTTTCTTAAGACACTCGAGCATTTCTTTACGAACATCATCAATTTGGTGGAGTGGACCTGATGATGAAGACCAGGGATGGCAAAGTGGAACTGCTTGTTAATTCCCAGCTCTATCATCCGATTTGAGACATTCATCTTTTCTTTGTAAAGAAATACCTTCAAGATAGTCCTATTTGATTATAGTTCTATTTTGATGATGGGCTTCATGAGGGATTGAGAGAACTCCTCAAATTTTAACGGCACATGCATTCTGATTTGAGGGTTTCCTTAAGTAACTAAAACAGTGTTTTGGCGGAGCCAAAATTTTGATGAACTTGATCTGATGATGAAGACCAGGGATCGCAAAGTGGAACTGGTTAATAAACCTAGCTCTACTTATTATCCTAGTTGTGACATTCATCTTTTTGATTTGATTTATATTCTGATGATGGAGTTCTAGAAGAATTCAGAGAACTCTTCAAATTTGAACGGCAGGTTAATTGTGATTAGAGGGTGTTCATAATTAGCTTAGGCATTTTCTTACTGTGGCCATAATTTTGCTGGAGTGGACCTGATGTTGATAATCAGGGATGGCATAATGAATATGCTCGTTAATTTACAGTCTGTCATCCAATTTAACACATTGTTATTTTGATTGTTTAAAGGTCTACAAGAGAGTTCCGTTTGATTATACTTCAAATGTAATGATGGAAGCCCTAGGACATTAAGAAAGCTCCTCAATTTTCGATCGTATACGTGCGGTGTATTGGATATTTGTGAAGTAAACTGGCTAACTCAAACAAATTCTTAATTTCACTTTTACCGGAAACCAAATGAAGTCGGTTTTTTTTTCTTAAAAATTATGTTAAATTGAATTTGTATATTTGCTTTTTCCCTTACAAGTGTGATGAAAAGCATTGTATGCATCTCGGTCGGTAAGGGGATTACAAACTCGAGTCATTAAAAGCCCTCCGCCTGCTGCGTCGGGCTTCTAACAGACTCTCGTTAGTAATCCTGTACTTACCGCCCTAGATGCACAATGTACTATATAATATGATTGCCTATAGTTATTCAATGATTATTGGTCTTCCTAAATAAGGTACTTGTTCTGTATTAACCGAATGTTATAGTGCATGAGAGCCTACACAGTCTACCTCCTAGCATTTCCCGGTTCATGCCACGGCTCAGGGAGCCTGGTAACTAATCCCAAGATGTGACGTCACGATGTTTATCTTCAACGAAAAGCGATTGGCAAATATCAAATGGTATTTCGTACAATACGTTCCGAAAAACTGCTCGGTACGAGCCTGGGTTTGAACTACTGATGTGCCGACGGAAACTTTCCAATATTGCGAAATATTTCGCATAGGGAAGTTCTTCACATTTGTGTATGTGATTGAAATTTTCCGCAACGTAAAATGGAAATTTCTTAAATTTCTGTGTAATTTTCAAGAAATTTCCTAGAATTTTTTCCAACGTTTTGGAAACTTTCCGCAACTTGCACATCTGTAGTTTGAACCCGCGACTTTCAGTTGAATGTCGCACGCTTTTACCGGTGGGCCATCAACGCTTCATCGCTTATGTTAACAGTAAGACGTGTTAAAGCGACATGAGACGGCGCCATTTTGCGCTAACTCTTGCCAATGTTGGTGATAATGGTACTCGAAAAACACTTTCTCCTTGAACCTACCTGCTGTCCCGTTGGTGTCGTGTAGTACACTATGCCCGGGGCGCCCTGGAAGCCGGGTCGGTACAGCTGGCAGCGGGCCGCGGGCCGCAGCGCCGCCGCCGGCACCCAGCGGAACACCTCCTGCGGCCCCAGGGTCTGCACGTAGTAGCATAGCCCGGACGCCCGGAGGCTCTCGCTCTTCTGCGTGGGAGCTGCTGAGAAAAGATCCTCCAAGATCAAATCGCCGTCAATCGAACTTACCAACGATGTGACTATAGGCAACACATGTTTTGTCACTGTTTCTCCTTGTATTTTCAAATTTCACACTACTACTGAAACCGTTTCAGTATTGAAACGGTACTATCGTAACATACATAATTTTTAAGAAAAAAAAACCGACTTCATTTGGTTCCCGGTAAAAGTGAAATTTTGAATTTGTTTGAGTTAGCCAGTTTACTTCACAAATATCCAATACACCGCACGTGTACGATCGAAAATTGAGGAGCTTTCTTAATGTCCCAGGGCTTCCATCATTACATGTGAAGTATAATCAAACGGAACACCCTTTTAGACCTTTAAAACAAACAAAATAACAATGTGTTAAATTGGATGACAGACTGTAAATTATCGAGCAGTTTCATTATGACATCCCTGATTATCAACATCAGGTCCACTCCAGCAAAATGATGGCCACAGTAAGAAAATGCCTAAGCTAATTATGAACACCCTCTAATCACAATGAACGTGCCGTTCAAATTTGAGGAGTTCTCTGAATTCTTCAAGAACTCCGTCATCAGAATAGAAATCAAATCAAAAACATGAATGTCACAACTAGGATACTAAGTAGAGCTAGGTTTATCGACCAGTTCCACTTTGCCATCCCTGGTCTTCATCATCAGGTCCACTTCACCAAAATGTTGGCTCCCCCAAAACAATGTTTTAGTTACTTAAGGAAACCCTCAAATCAGAATGCATGTGCCGTTAAAATTTGAGGAGTTCTCTCAATCCCTCACGAATTCCATCATCAAAATAGAACTATAATCAAATAGGACTATCTTGAGGGTATTTCTTTACAAAGAAAAGATGAATGTCTCAAATCGGATGATAGAGCTGGGAATTACCAAGCAGTTCCACTTTGTCATCCCTGGTCTTCATCATCAGGTCCACTCCACCAACTTGATGATGTTCGTAAAGATTTTTTTTTTTATGCTATAGGGGGCAAACGAGCAGACGAATCGCCTGATGGTAAGCGATTAACGTCGTCCATGGACACCCGCAACACCAGAGGTGTCGCAAGTGCGACGAAGAAATGCTCGAGTGTCTTAAGAAACTACCCAAATCATCATGCATGTGCCTTTCAAATTTGAGGAGTTCCCTCAGTTCCTCATGGATCCCATCATCAGAAATTGATTTTGAAAAAACGGAACAAATCTGGAACCATCTATTTTCAGACAAAAAAATATTTTTTTAAATCGGATGATAGTCCTGGGAATTACCAAGCAGTTCCACTTTGCCATCCCTGTGGCCCTAGCCCTAGCACAAGAGTGTCGCGACAGTATCTCGCGGTCGAGAAAGACAACTGTCACTGTCTAATCCGAACAGTTAGAAAGTGACAGGTGTCTTTCTCGACCGCGAGATACTGTCGCGACACTCTTGTGCTAGGGCCACTGGTCTTCATTACTTATTACAGCGGACAATAATGTTTTGTTCATACTTACGCCATACATTACTTCACGGCCTCCGGCCAAGAAGTAAATGGAGGAGCCAAAAACAAGAAACTTCATGTCTTCATTTCGTGGCATAAATGCATACATTTCGGATCATGTTTGAGAAAAATAACTTCTTGGACATTTCATAAAAGTTACGTTATTACGATCAATATGGCGGTTTCTTTACATTGTTAGCAAATTGGAGTGACAGTGATTTTTTGACGTATTGCATATGACGCTGAGGGGACAGGCCTCGCCCGCGGCGTACGCTCACTTTATTCGGGCGGCCCCCGAACAGCTGGTAGTGTATCGATGCCTGATCAGAGGGCAGACCACGAAGCACTTCGTTCTTCTAGTTCCCTCTTTATCGCTCGAATATGCAACAGCAATAAAAAGGGAAATTGGTGGTATACGAACGAAGCGGATCGTGGTATTTAGGCCCTCTGATACTAAACACACTGACATCTGATCGAGTGCCGCCATCTTGCCGAAAAAAAAATGTACACCTACGTCACCTACGGTCCGTTAGCTTCGCTTCCATTTCCTCTAGTGGCGGCTGGTTCTCTGTATACGCGGTTAATAAATTCCAAAATCTGTGCCGATTTACACGCGAAAGATATTTTTAAAAGCGCTGTCATGTAAAATGTGTAATACAAAAGTATAGGTGCGTAAATGACCTGACCTGAATCTATAATATGGAAACATGCCAGTATATGACAGGCTAGGTGCTTACCTTCTGGTTTTCCATATTGCGCGTACATGAACAACTCCTCGTCGCTCGCCGGGTCGTCGTCCGTGTCTAAGAAGTCTACTTCTTCCTCGCTGTCGGAGTCGGAGTCGGGCTCGTACACCGGGACGGGGAGTCGTTCTGCAAGAGAAAAAGTTATGAATAAATAAAAATTTGGGGACAATCTCGCACAGATCGACCAAGTCTCAGGAGAGGATACAAAACGTCCACAACTCTAGAAAAAACAATCGAGATAAACACGCAAATGTATGCTCTTACCAGGATTCGAACCCGGTACCTCCAGCTTCGTAGCTACCAATCAAGCTAGGGAGATCGTTAATACACACGCGTTAAAAAGTGCAAGGGCAATTTATGAATTAATTCCTTCATAAACTGCTTATGCAATGAGGACTACCGCGAGTTCATTTTCCGCTAGGGGCGCTAGTGGAACGTGGGTACTGCGGGAACATTTCAAACGTCACTTTGACAATTCTCTCATACTTATACAGGACCCACGCGGGAGTGGCGCCGCCTGGTGAGCTATAATACGGTAGCTCCCATTATGAACGCGATAGTACACACGCGTTCAAAAGTACATGGGCAATTTATTAATAAATGAATCGCGCAGTCGCTGTAGAGTACGAAACTCATGGGGCAGAAAGGTTCTCGAGTGATGGCGACAGCGTACCGGACAGCGTGGTCCAGCAAAGGACTGACGATCTGTAAAGATTGCGGAGGGAGGTGGAAGCCCTCGGTTTTTGAGATGATGATGATGATGATGGTGGAACAGGACCTAATTACCCGTTCAGTAACTACGATACCACAGACTTCACTAAAGTTTAACACTTCAAATCACAAGATATACGATGCAGCAGAGCGCCTACCACGAACCGCGAACGAAAGTATACCTCCCTTTCGCACTTGTGATTTCTCACTCAAGTGCGACAGAGAGGTGAAACTTCGTTCGTGGTTCGTGGTAGGCCTTCAGGCCTACCACGAACATCGAAAACTGGCATTGAAGGATAACCCTCTTTATCACAAACAAAAAAACAGCAAAATTGCAAAATTAGCAAGTGTAACAGAGAGGGAGATATAAGTTTTCGAAGTTCGATTTTCGTGGTACTAGGCCAGCGCCTGCGCGTATTACTCGTACTTACGGGATATAAGCGTAGCCGATATTGCCGATAACAGAAGACCTACCACGAACCACGAACGAAGTTTCACCTCTCTGTCGCACTTGAGTGAGAAATCACAAGTGCGAAAGGGAGGTATACTTTCGTTCGCGGTTCGTGGTAGGCGCTCAGGAGACATACACACGTACGAACAGAGAACCCGAAATCAAAATCGGGTAAAAATTTTCGGTTGGTAAATATCAACAAACTCACATACAAGACAAGTGGCTGACTTCAAATTTCTACTTCGAAATGCAGTTAATTGCAGCATGTTTAGATGAATGCGATAACTAAGAGTTTGTACGGAACCCTCGGTGCGCGAGTCCGACTCGCACCGAACCGGTTTTGGTTTTTCTAACCATTATTTGTAAATAAGTATGATTGCAACTTTACCTTTGCTGTTGTTTTTTATTACACGCACTTTTCCGTATTCACGGCCGAACCACGCAACGGCGAGGGCACCCCGCGGCAACTGTTGATCAACTTTAACTTGCTGGTAAGCCATTTTGTTTAGATATAATGTTTTAGGCACGGTAAACTCATTAAAGTTATGAAACGTAACGTAGTAGTAGTACGTATTTGTAAATATTATCGTTTAGAAGTACGTAAGTGAACACGAATGCATTTTTCTTTATACCATTTTTTTCATAACGTAAATACATAAACGTCAAATCAAAATTAATTACTCAAATTAGTATGTACCTAACAAATTAATAAACAGAGGCTTTTAAACTTATATACATTAAAAGGATGGAATTTAAATGTGGCTACGAACTAAAAAGGAAACATACATCACATACATGTCACAATGCCACCAACAAGTCCAACAAAAAGACTTGAATGACGTCAATGACTAGTGTTGTCATGTCAAAAAAACTAAGCCGCATACACACTAGCCTGAGGGCCTACGTCGAAATGCGGAAAATTCTGACAAGAATGTGTAGAACTGCGCATACAAGGGCCTTAATGCAGGATATTTTTTTGGATAATGTTACGTAAATTCTTCTTATTCGTAACGTAATGCGTCCGCTCCGGCCCGCGTAAGCATTACTCTTTGAAATGGTATTCATATGAATGTTTATATACCCAAATATCATTAGCTCTCAATAATACGTTCAAAAATCGCATAATAGTAACTTTATACGCATTTATATAGATAATTTAAATACATACATATAAGTTAGAGGTGAGTTGTGCAACCCAGGGCTTCTGCACGCCATATCGCTGTACGTACGCTGTACGTGCCGGACGGCCACGCGGGGCGCCGCCTCCGGCCGCCGCTGCTGGCCGTACCTGCTGCCCGCACCAAATTGCTGAGGGAAGCCCCGCTAACGAGGGCTATTCGCACTATCAACAAAGTCGCGCTTAATTTGGACATATTTACGTGTTCCTTGAATGATCTCACAAAGGCCACATTGTTTGTATTAGGTTAAGCAACTATTAGTAGTATTAGTAAGTAAATACCTACTGTGTTGTTTATGATCTTGTATAATATGTTTATTAGTTATCGCTTATCTATCGCATTAGGCAAAACCTGTAATGGTAGATTTAAGTTGTTCTAAAAAATAAATAATAAAAAAAAAAACATACGCGTGTGCTGTTTTCGTTAATCGACTCATGTTAACGAGCAATTAGGAGAGCAGTTCACAAGATGGAGCTGATGTTGAACCCTGGTAGTAATATGTATGTAAGTTTTAAATACGATGTAAGGAAAATTAACAAAATAAAAACATAAATTAGCAATAATTCGCTTACTTTAACTTGTACCGGGAAGTCCAATCGAAATCGGTTTTTTTTTTCTTTAAAATTAGTTTTTTTTCTTTAAAATTATATGTAACTAATTGATATGCTCTCCATATACGTTTGGGCATATCCGCCAGACCTGCCAATGAATGTATGGGAAATTGGTCTGACGGCTGCCCGGCGGACAGCCATTATGGAGATTTGCCGGATTGCCCGAACGTATATGGCCGGCACAATGGCCGGCAATAGATACAGAACAGAGGGCCTACCACGAACCACTTCGTTCGTTCGATCGTCTAGTTCCCTCTCTATTGCTCTCGCATATTCGAGTAACAAAGAGGCAAATAGATGAACGAACGAACGAAGCGGTTCGTATTACGTCCTCAGAAGGCCTACCACGAACCACGAACGAAGTTTCACCTCTCTGTCGCACTTGAGTGAATAATCACAAGCGCGAAAGGGAGGTATACTTTCGTTCGCGGTTCGTGGTAGGCGCTCAGGTATGGAATCGAAACCATCACTAACCATTTCATGCAAAAGACATCAACGCGCTATTTCCTAGAGAGATCAATGAACCGCCTGTAGCCGCGAGAATCGGAACAAAAGGGTGATCTCTCCGCGGGCCTTGTAATTTGGGCATTTATTTGCTCGAATCAGCAAGTGCGCCGATATTCTCATAGAGGGAGATCTAAACTTTCGTACTTTCGATGTTCGCGGTGGAATATTTAGGCAACTAAGCGAACGAACGATCGAAGTGATTGGCGGTTATAGACTAGCTCCCTCACCTCTCTAACTGCTATCACACGACGTGATCGGCAGAGGCCTCTTAGCGCCACCAGTCAGCAAGACTGAGCTTCTGACCCGACATTAACTGGCAAATCCCATATTTATTTGGGCATAAAACTGCTGCCTGTACACTCTCGGGCTCTCGGCCGAATATTTTGAACGCGAGCAAATGCAACCCTGTAGGCTTACCACGAAAATCGAACGATTGCGGATTTGTACATCCGTCTGACATATTATCAAATATCTTTGATAAGTAAAATCTTCTTTTCAATACAGTTGCTCAAAAAGTGCCCTTTTTTTGGCTGTTTTGCGTGCGCAAAGTTTGTTTTTGCGAACTAGTGCTTTTTACTTTTCCAATCTTTTTAAATTTAGTTGTGTTCCAATTCATGACTGCTTACCGAAGAGTATTATTGTTCGTTAACTTTACCGAGCCGTAATAAAACTAAATACCTACTATTAACGCAATAATATTAAAGACATTGATATTTCATATTTAAATAATTACTTCTTCATCATACTAATGATCATTCATTAAAAATATTAACATTGAAACAGTTCTTATAAATCTGTGTGTATGAAACGGAACAGAGCCCACGAAACGTCAGTCAAAGTAGAGGCGTTTTTCAATCAGGTAAACATGTTCGAAGGGCCTATAAGACATGACGATACGATTTGTCACATGCGATTTATTATATTTGTTTATGAGAAATAATTATTATGAGATTGAAAATGAGAAAGTAAACAAGATAAGATAAACATTTTGAAGATGTTCTTAATATATCAACTGTATTACAATCGTGTCATGGAAATAATAAAAAAAAACCTTAAATTCGTTCTTATGTATTTTAATTTTTTTCGCATCTGTATTGAAAAACGTCGTTCGATTCACGTGCGGATATGTCATTTTTCACTTGTCCCGAGTATTGCCACTCGCCTACGGCTCGTGGCAAGATACCTCGGGACTCGTGAAGTAATGACACACTTTCCGCACTAGCATCGAAATGTACTATTCTTTGATTGAATGGGCCCGTATTAAGTTGTGTAATATTGAGTTTTTAATTTATATTTATGATTATACAACTTAAGCTATAGTGTGACAAGCCAAGGCTGCAGTAGAATTTACTTTTAAATTATGTGTGTCTCTTTTTCTCAGTATGAAATAAAATGGGGAGGCACATAAAAAAAAACTATTGCAGCTTTGGCTTGTCAGACTATAGTATTAAATGACACGTTTTTAAGGCTTCGTCAGACTAGCGCGTGGCGTGAGCGGGGCGCGAGCGGGGCGCGAGCTGTAATGGTGCTTTTACATGCTCTACTGTGTTTTAAATAGCTTTGGTTATTGAAACCATTTAAGACACTTTTTAAATAGCTTCACCCGAAGTGAAATTATTTAAGACACCTTTTAACTCAACCAAACTACCTGAAAAAGTACTTAAATTGTCTCTGGTCTGGCTTAAATTTTCTCTATATAGTCTGTCTCGAATGATCGTGTACTAACATGGCCGAAACATTCGGCCGAGAGCCCGAGCATGTAAAAGCACCATCACACTTGCATATTCAAGCGACAAAGAGTTTTTCCCGTCAATGTCAATTTTCGATGTTCGTGGTAGGCATGCTGCACACTCATTCGAAAACCCACGGAAGAATAACTAAAGCATGGAAGTAGTACAAACACTGTCAAATGACAACAGTTTGGAGCGGCCTTGAAATTGGCAGTGGATTTCGCAAATGACGTAAGTCTAACCTAATAACGTGCCTCTACGACATTTGAAAAATCCACTATCAAAATAGCGACTAAGTTAAGTTGTAATGCATTGATACCGACTACCAAATTACAAAGATGTATTTAATTTGGCTGCTTGGACGAATTGCATCAAAAGAGATCAGCAAAACTGCATGCCTACCACGAAAATCGAACGATTGCGGATTCGTATCTCCATCTCTGTTGCACTTGCATATTGGAGTGACAAAGAGGTTTTATTGGGCGTCAACAGTATAGGAACCTCGACACGAAAGAAGAAGAAGAAGAAAGAGGTTTTCCCGTCAATGCCAATTTTCGATGTTCGTGGTAGGCGTATGCTTGTCAACCTACAGAATCGGAGAAACAACAAACATATACACTTACATCTCTTTTTGACACGTCCTTTACTTTGTGAGGAAGTGAAGGACGGGTTTATGACATTGATGTTCTTAGTATTGACGGGGGCTTGCGAAAACCACGGGGGCGAGGCTTGGACCATAGACAATTTAAGCTTTTTCATGTAGTTTGGGTGAATTAAATCGTCCGAATGCCTCTGGCGAATGCAACCCCACACACTCATTAAACCAAGGCTGCAGTAGATTTCGTTTTTAAATTATGTGCGTCCCTTTTTTTCGGTATGAAAAAAATAGGGAGGCGTATAAATTAAAAAAAGTTCTACTGCAGCCTTGGTTTGTGAGACTATAGTATTTATTCTTTGGACCAGGGCCTATACCACGAAAATAGAACGATTGCGGATGTGTATCTCCATCTCTGTCACACTTGCATAGTGGAGTGACAAAGAGGTTTTCCCGTCAATGATAATTTTTGGATGTTCGTGGTAGGCATGCTTGGGTTGCATTCGCTAGAGGCATTTAGCCAAAACATTCGTCCGAGAGTGTAGAGGCACCATTAGTTTTTCCATACAATTAGTGAGTATGATACTATTATGTCATACCCATGTCATACCCATTCGGCAAATTCGGCACAGGGGTACTTAGGCCTGTCAATTTATTAACCGCCTCCGTCAATAAATTTTACATGGTTTCTCGTCTAGTTTCTAAACGAATGTTTCTCTTTTTCATTTTGTCAATGTCAAATAATTGAAATAATACCGTACCGCGCGTCGCGGAATGTGAAAATCTTGTTCACTCCTGAAAACTAAAGAAAAGTTTTAATTTTGTCGAATATTATTAGAACGAACTCATGACAATGTCTAACCCCACCCGCAAGGATTGTGAGCTACCGTTATTTTCTCCGAGTAATATAGACTTCTGGTTTAAGTCTGTAGAACTGATACTTACCGCCAAAGCATACAACGATGACGAAATGTACGAGTGTTTAAAGAACTATCTTTTGGACAACGATTTACTGTTGGTGTTAGATGATGAAATTGGCGCTTACATCATTGAGGATATCCCGGAGTTTCCGCGGGGACGAAGATATAGAGGCCTGAAAGAACATTTCTTAGCTCAAGCCAATGAGGATTTTGATGGAATGGAAAACAAGATAAGACTTGCAGGGCTATTCAGTTGCAGAGACCTGAAGCCGTCGGCTTTCCTTCAGATGTTTGATACTGTATTTAGAGATTATGTTCCTAATTGGATATTGCGCACATTTTTTATGTCCCGGCTGCCGCGAAGGTTCCAGAAGTTGTTCTTTGCAGCGGTTATCTTAGACCCGCGCCCTTTAGAGGATAGGTCACTTGAAGAGCTGGCAGCTGTCGCCGACGGCATTGCTGCCTATGAGAAATACCACTCTCATCCACAAACAAAAAAACAGCAGATAAAATTGCCAGATTTTAAAGCAAGTGATCCAGAACTCTGGTTTTATTCATTGGATGAAGCCTTTTCTGCAAATGGCATCAGAGACGATCAGCTAAAATTTGAATATACAATGGATACTCTGCAGTATGAGGAACTTCGGGTGGCGGCTCTGTTTTTAACTGATATACTGAACCAGCCAAATCATAACAAGTATGCCAACTTAAAGGAAAGAATTATCAAAACATTTGATCTTATACAAAATGATGAAGTGTACAGCTTTGTCTTTCGTATTAAACACTTAAAACCATCTCCTTTGTTGAAATTATTAAATGATATGGCTGCCAATTGTACCAGAGTCATACCTCAGCTCTTAGTGAGAACGTTCTGGATAATGCTGCTGCCCATAAAAATACAAGCTGTGTTGTTTAGGCTGTTGGCTACATCTCGGGAAACATTGCAGGATATGGATATTGAAGCCCTGGCCCTGGTGGCAGACAGTTACACAGGCAAGGTACTCTTTAATGTCCACGGACGCATACCAGCTTCCAGGCTGGAAAACCAACAGGTAGACAATCAACAGTTTAAGATGGAGCTGCAGTCTGCAGTTTCATTTAAGCAGAAGATTGAATTCGGGATGAAGTACTGCGACTTCATGTACAGAACTTACTATAAAAATAACCTGTCAGAGTCCATAAAGAACTGCACAACTCTTAATACACCTCACAAATCTAAGTACACAGCTCAGGACTTTTATTTTGAAGGTTGTGAGTGCCAGTACCATGAACGCTTTGGAGAATCTGCTAATAATTGTATGGAAGTTGTTAAACACAACCACAAAAACTAAAAAGAATAACACATTCAGTTTGACTGCATTGAGTTAATGATAACATAGTGTTTATATAGTATTTGTTGTTTGATTGTAAGTTTCTTTTTCATTAAAATTTTATTACAAATTAAAATCTTTAATTATTTTGAATCAGGAGTTGACCGATCTCCGAGAGAATAATTACAGCTCGTTTCATGTCCAGAGTGAGAAATATCACAGTAGTGCAATGCTACGCGCCCACAAATGCGGCAGACCTAGTTGTGAAAGACACCTTTTATAACCAACTTACAGGGACACTGAGTGACATACCGAAGGGGGATATACTCATTTGCATGGGTGACTACAACGCCCAAATAGGAAGTAACAATGAAGGCATAGAACCATGGGTAGGGAAGCATGCAATGGGAAATAGAAGTGAGAATGGCAATATGCTCGTCGACCTCTGCTGCGAGCAGGATTTGATAATTGGCGGTTCAATTTTTCCACACAAAAACTGCCACAAGGTCTCATGGGTGTCTCCGGATAGGCGGACTGAAAATCAAATCGACCATATCATGATCAGCAGGACATGGAGACACTCACTACTTGATGTACGAAATAAAAGGGGAGCGGATGTTAACAGCGACCATCATCTCATCGTTGCCAAAATCAGTCTGAAGATAGCAAAGGTTCAAAAAAAGACAACCACATTATCTCGACGGTTTGATGTTGGAGGACTGCGTACTCAAGCCAAGAGACAGGAGTTTGGCGTGGAGCTACACAAACAATATCACTCATACAGAAAGCAAGTAGGATCTGTCGAGGAGGAGTGGAGTGTTGTGAAGGGTGCATTCCAATTTTGCTGTGAAAACCTGTTGGGCTACAAGAACAAAGACCGCAAAGAGTGGATCTCAGCCGACACTTGGGATAAGATCCTACATAGGAAAGCAATCAAAGAAGAACTAAATTGCGCCCAAGACCAAAGCACGAAGGAATCTCTAGCGTACCAGTACTTTGTCTGTGAGAGCACTGTGAAGCGCAGTGCTAGGAGAGACCGACGTGTAAGAGCCGCGGATATAGCCCGACGAGCAGAACAAGCAGCGCATACTGGGAACACAAAAGAGCTCTACCGAGCTGGCAAAGAGCTTTGCAATAAACTGCCTTTAAATCGACCCATAGTGGACAAAGCGGGCAAGATTCTTGCATCACAGGAAGACCAAATGCGCCGGTGGCATGAACACTTTGCCGAGGTTTTTAGTAGTGGAGTTGCTGACGATGGTGGCATAGCGACAGAGGAGGAAGCTACAATTACTTTGGACATTAGTGTCGAACCCCCCAGCAAAGCCGAAATATCCAGGGCAATAAGAGCGCTTAATAGTGGGAAATCACCAGGCAACGACGGTATCCCAGTGGAAGCTTTGAAAGCAAATGCGGAGGTTGCGGCTGATATTATGCATCCCTTGGTGAGGGCGATTTGGGAAACCGAAACAGTACCGGAAGACTGGAAAGAGGGGTTAATAATAAAGCTGCCCAAGAAAGGAGACCTGTCCCAATGTTCCAACTGGAGAGGAATAAACCTACTGCCGGTGTGCTCCAAAGTGCTCTGCAAGGTCCTGTTATACAGAATGACGAGTGCTGTCGACAACACGCTGAGGGACGAGCAGAGTGGGTTTAGAGCAGGGCGGTCTTGCATTGACCAAATCAATGTTTTGCGTATGATTTTGGAACAGTGCAATGAAATGCGTAGCGAGCTCTTCACTTTGTTTGTGGACTTCGAAAAGGCGTTCGACAGGGTCAAGTGGACAAGTATATGGCGCATACTGAAGAAGAGAGGTATACCTGGCAAGATAATCCAAATTATACAGAATCTTTATAGGGGTTCCTCTTGCAGAGTTATGCATCAAGGGCAGATGTCGGAGCCTATACTTGTCACAACTGGTGTGAAACAGGGATGCCTGCTGTCGCCGCTGTTGTTCCTCATTGTCTTGGACGAAGTGATGCGCAGAGTGACAAGTCAAGGAAGTAGAGGAGTACCGTGGGTAAATGGGAAGATCCTCGAGGACATAGACTTCGCAGATGATCTCTGCTTATTCGCGGTGTCACGAGAGCAGCTTCAGTCCAAAGCCAACGATCTCGCCGAAGTCGCTGCAGCAGAAGGCTTGCGTATAAACTGCTCTAAAACGAAGGAGATGCGCCTTAATACCTCGGATGCAGCGCCTATATACATCAACGGTGAGGCAGTTGGACAAGTCAGCCAGTTTACTTACCTGGGGAGCGTGGTTGACGCGACAGGGGGAGCGGACGGTGATGTTGAGGCGCGCATCAACAAGGCGCGCGCAGCATACGCACAGCTAAAGCCTGTATGGTCGTCCACCACGATAACTCGACGCACAAAAATCAGGATGTTCAACTCCAACGTGAAGTCAGTTCTACTGTATGGATGCGAGACATGGTTCGTAAGGGTTGACATCACCAATCGCCTCCAGGTGTTTATCAACAAATGCCTGCGGCGCATCTTGGGGATTTACTGGCCACGAACGATCTCGAACGCTAGACTGTGGCAGTTGACTGACCAAAAACCCTTAAGCCAGGAAATCCGGGAGAGGAAGTGGCGTTGGATTGGACATGCGCTTCGAAGGCCAGACAACCACCTGTCCAAGCAAAGTCTACGCTGGCAACCTACCGGCAGTAGACGGCCGGGACGTCCCCGCACTACCTGGAGGCGTTCAGTTGAGAAGGAGGCTAGCTCAATTGGTCTCGGCTGGAAAGAGCTGGAGGAAGCCGCTGAAGATCGAGCTAATTGGAGAAATCTTCTTAGAGCCCTATGTCCCTAATGAGGGATAACAGGAACAAATCATCATCATCATCAGGAGTTGAAGTCAGGCAGAACTGCATGGACAGACTGCAATAATAGGAATTAAGTAATTTTTGACAATTTATATTATTTTTTAAGAAAATGCTATTAGGCATGAAAAGCAAAAACTTTTGACCGCCATAGTCGAGACGAGGGAGTCCAAAGTTCAATTTCGCAAATAATCGCGATCGCCTGGCCTAGTACCGCAAAAATAGAACGATGGCGGATTCGTATCTCTATTTTTGTAACACTTGCATATATGAGTGGTGGAAAAGAGGTTTTTCCGTCAATGCCAATGTTTGTGGTATGCGGGCTGGCGTCCGGGGCACGGCATATTGCTTCGTCTGGCGTTCAGAGTGGACGGCAAATTTAAAAATTGTAGGAACTAAAGCTACTGTTACACATGCTCATTACTAGCATGCTTATTAGCATGCGTATTAGCAAGAGGGGTTGGGAGCGGGGCCCCTCCCACTTCCCCACTTGCTAAGAAGCATGTGTATCAGTACCAAAGAATATAATACTAAGAGTTGTAATGGGACGCTGATTCGAGTTATTCGAATCATTAACTCGACTCGCCCTTCGCTAGTCGATCAATCGAATCAGTGTGGATCAACGACATCGACATCGACATAACAATCGATGACACTGTCGACGACACTGACAGTTCTAGGATCAAACTTTTTCCCTCCGCTCTGTTGTACTTTAATAAAGAAATGAGCAATTAAATAAAACATAAAATTTGAATAAAGAGGACTGAAACTACTTGTACATTGATAGAAAACTTTTCTTCTGTCACCATTATGCAGAGATGGTAAGTAAAGTTAGTTATAACCATAAAATCTATTCAAATGTAACTTTTTCGCACCACTGAATATGAATACACTCGACTAAATGCTTGAGAAATAATAAATAATAGAATCGACGAAGAGAACAATCACTTCTTGTTTTGTGTTAATGAATACTAACGTCGTTCTTATTTTAATGCTTAATATCAAAAAATTTAATTCGACACTTTTGTACCTATAACGAACATTATGGTCATCATTATGGCCATCAACAAAATCAGAACGCCGCTCTGGGAATGTAGCTCGTAGGAATGGGGAATCGCTATATATATACGTACGTGCATAGCGCTGTCCCGTACAAACAACGCAACGGAGCGGCATCCAGATCCGCATTGGCGTTATAATCACGCCATGTGGTGTTAAAACATTCATTGCAAGCTCGTACTACGCGCTATGAGCGTAGCTGATAGCGTGGGGATTTTTTATTTTTATTTTATTTATTTATTTTGTGGATGTGTTTGTAACGAAAAGCGCCTATGAATACAGAATCCAATATTGGGTTTATGGCAGTAATTGTTTAAAAAATTAAGACTGTCTAACCAAAACTCGGCTTGCTAACATGTATCTGGTGAAGTCTATGGCATGCATACCTACTGGGATTTATAATGGATCCTGGTATTGTTCATAGAAAAACCCCCAGTATTGCATGCCCTGTGGTGAACCATACGTTTTTCATTTATGAAAATAAAGAGAAATGAAGCTTGGTGTAAGGTATATTCATCTTATGTTGGCCTTTCTTTCAGAACATGAAGAAATTTTAAGTTTTTAGTATTCCAGTATATCTCTTTTCCTTATCTTCTGCATGTCTGTTTGTCAGTCGGCAAAGGCCTCTTCCAGCCTTCACCACTCGTTCCTGTCATGCGCTACCCTGTTCCAAGTTACTCCACCAGTGTATTTAATGTTGCCTAATTTTGGTTGCAGCGAAGTTCTGACACTTCACCAAGGGCCAACATGGAAGTTCAAATTCTTGGTCAAAAACCAGAAATGTGACACAGATGTAATCCAAGAAACTCTTCAACTTAACAACTTGGATCTGTCAATAAGATTTTCCAGAACCATAGCCTATTTCCAAGGTACAATATTTTTGAAGAAGTTTGATCATCATAATAACTTAATGGTGACACTGAATGTAATTTGCAACAGAAATGAGGAACAATTTATTTGCCCCAATGTTGGAAATAAATGGGTGGCAGAGAAAGTTGACATCACATTTAATTCTGGATACTATAAAAAATACCTATATATGGAAAGTAATTGTTCATACAACTTTTACCTGAATGTCAACATTCAAGATATGCCAACGCTGCCTGTAGCCTCAATTGTAACAAGTCAACTTTATCAAGATGAAGATTTCACAGATTTCCAGCTACAGGGCTCAGATGGCACAGTGCGTGTTCACAAAACAGTCCTGCTTGCTCACAGTGAGCTGATTAAGAAAGCGCTTTTGAGGTGTCCAACAGAAAAAGAAGCAAGCTTGAAAATGAATGGATTTAGTATGAAGACACTGCAGTGCCTTAAGGCTTATATGTACCTGGGGATGTTGCCCGAAGAAGGCCTCAAGCCACTCCTGTTGGTAGCTTCATATTACTCGATGGATAAACTGAAGGCTGACTGTATTACGAAAATGGTTGGGATAGTAAAACCACACGAAATTGACGGTCTAGTCAAGTTTGCATGTAATAACAACTTGCCCGATTTAGTAAAAGCAATGCTTTATCATCTTTTGGACCTATAATTTAGAAACTGGAAAAGAGTGACAAATACTTTAAACTAATACTCACTCAAAACATGTTTTAAGTGAGTTTTTTTTTATTTGTTTGATATACTATAACATACCAATCAGTGGTGATAGTGAAGATAGGACCATAAATCAGAGTTTATTTTAATTTCGAAGTTAATTTTAATTTATAATTGTTCTAAGGATTGTTTTTTGTTGTTCTTCCTGACTAATTGCACATAATATGTATAAGTAACTGTTAGTTGGGAGACATACGCGAATAGTTTTGTTGCCTGTTCATTTGTTGTAGTTGTAAGGATAAATCTTAATTGCTGTAGCATAATAACCACAAGAGAGGATTTTATGTTTGTTTTAATTGCATTAACATTGCATGGTGTTGTTGTAATTGATATTCAAGTCTTGTTGAATCTTGTGGCCTGCTCAATAAACATATTTTTTAATTAACAGTGTTGTAATTGCCATACCTACCCTAGACTTGTTTTTACTTAATTTTAAACTTGACAGACGAGTAGCTTTTCTTTGGTGTGTATTGGTTTATTCCTATGTTATTACTTAGCTGCGCTCCAAGAATACATACCGGAGCGAAACCATACGTTTGCGATGGTTGTAACGAGCAATTGAACATAACTTTAGACAACATGGAATAATATTGTCTTGTTTCCGCGATTGTTGTTCATTGAAATTAAACACTAGAACGGATTAATCGCGTTTATTTATTAACATCATGACCCTACGTTTCGAGCCCTTTACAACCCTTTAACCATTATTATTTTCTGAGCAACAATTTGGAAATTTGAAAGCACGTACGATTTATGTAATTTTTTTAATGAATATCCAGCTAAAAAGTTTTTTTTTCGTTTGTCATTTCCAAGTTACAAGACGGCAATATTTTTGCCAGTGTCGGTCACTGATAGCCACAAAGTACCCATTTTCATACTGTGACTGAAAGTTTGTAGGAATGTTTACATTTTTTTGAAAGCTAGTTATTCCAATGTTTAATAGTACATTACATACCAAGGCCGTTTAAGTGGGAAATGCCTCGGATTGCATGTAATTGTCGGCCGAGGCGAAGCCGAGGTCGACTAACATGTGATCCGAGGCTTTCCCATTTACCGGCCGAGGTTTGTATACTATTTTTCAGCCCGACGGAGCCGGCAGGCGGCAATTTAGTTTTGCGTAAAGTGGCGCTTACCGGCCGGAGGACTGAAAAAGCATTAATTTGACGATTGAAATATAAGAATTCTAATTACTTATCAAGATAGCCACGTCCAACGATTTTTTTTAAAGATATTTTTGTTCAAATGTAGATATTATCAAAATGTCTAAGATCTGGCCAAAGAATTAACATTTTATAAGGAATGTAATAACTTTTTCCCCTCACTAGCTCGGAAAGCGCTGTTTTGTCCTTTAAAACTAGCGTGGAAAAACGCATTTTATCCACATGTGGGGCAAAGTAATCTAATTCCTATCACTTACCACCAGTCCAGTATAAGCGAGTCCTATATGCCCATAGTAATGATATACTCGTATGCGTAATCGGAGGTCACGCCTTAAATTGGTCATGTGATCATGTCTTATCCCGCACTTGGTAAGCTGTTGGCAATAATGGCAATATCTAAGTACCAGGATCGTACCTACTCTATGACAAATTTTGAAATAGATTTTTGATGGTTTTATCAAGATAACTTACATGTGGATAAGATTTATAATCGTATTTAGTCTGTATTTTCCTCGCAATAATGAGGGGAAAAATGTTGTATTACACTCAGCGGCAAAGTTTGTTCAACTCTCGTGCCTTGAGACCCTCGTAAAGCTCAAGATTCCAGTTATTGAACCACTCGCTACGCTCGCGGCTCAATTTTGGAATCTTTCGCTTGCTCGGGTCTCAATATAAGCCCGAGAGTTACACAACAACTTTGCTCCCTTGTATAATAAATAACTATTAGACTCATAGACTTTAATGATAGAAAACCGACTGATTTTGTTGACGAATTTTATTGACAGCGTAGCGTACATGCCGCACATCGAGACTTAAAAAAATAAAAATATTATAGGATTTTTTTACACAAATTGACTAAGTCCCGCAGTAAGCTCAAGAAGGCTTGTGTTACGGGTACTCAGACAACGATACAAATACATAAATATTCATGACTCACAAATAAATGCCCTTACCGGGATTCGAACCCAGGACCATCGGCTTAGCAGACAAGGTCACTACCAACTACGCCAACCGGTCGTCACAAAGATTTCCATGTTTATTTGAGTAAAGGATGACTCACACTAGGACGGGACGGGACGGGACGGGACGGGACGGGGCTTTTTTTAGTATGGAAGGCGTCACGTGTTCACAGAGCCCAAAACTCTGACAGATCGGAAGCATCGGAAGGCCCCGTCCAGCGCCGGCCACGCTTTTTTGGTATGAAATTTGATCGGATCGGAGAGCACGGAAACAATAAGCTAAAATAAGTAAGTTACCAAATGTCATAAACTTGTATGTGAAATATGAGGGCGCAGCTGCTTTCTGCTTAGTCGGTTTATATTACTTGGGACAAGGAGGAGTTACTTACAAAGACTGTCAATTTCTAAATAAAGTTGCCTTTCTCGTGATGATTGCCGGAATGAAATTATTTAAAGCGTTATAAATCAATTTAATTAAAATATATTTACAGCATGGAAATGCTATAGATAAATTATTCTTAAGAAAGAGTTGATTTTGATCGTATGTAAAATATTATAAATAACTTTTACCTACGATATCCAAGGCAACGTGATCTAATTGAATGCAATAATATATTTATAACTTGTAATACCAAATGATTCTTATATTTGATTCACTGACAAATTTTCACGCATTTACATAGTACAATTTAATCTTCCGTGACCCATACTGACATAAATATGGAAAAAAACGGTTGAATCTCTCGTATTTTAATCACAATTGGCGTGACATGTTTCGACTGCTTCAGGCAGTAAACATCGGATAGGGTGACGTCACCTTCGCAGCACAGCCAGCACCCGTTTAGAGAAAGTCAGGAAGTGTTAAAAATATTTATTGTATATAATTATACGCCTATGCTACACAGTGTGAGGCTAAGTCACCATACAAAATATCAAGGTGATATTAAAGTAGAAAATAAACTCAAGATCTGTACGGCCGGTTGGTTTATCAGAGTATTATACAATATTGGATTATGTATTAACAAATACAAACAAAACATACAAAATAATTTATACGTATACTGGTATTAACACTATTAACGGTTTCCCGCAGAACGTCTTAAATATTACGGTTAACAGTCTTCATTATTTACTATTCTGCTACTGATTGGAACTTTTGTCACTACAGACGGCTCGAGTGTCTCAGAATATACGTCAAAAAGAGGTATATTGCTAAATGTCATAAATTGTTGTGTGAAATACGGGCGTAAAGATAATATTTTATTTAGTCGGGTTAACAAGCACGTGGTATTGCTGTTATAAAAAAATAATTAATAATAGATATAATGAGCACAGGTTTTTAAAATCAAGTGCTGGTATTTGCACATGGTACATACTATTAATAATTACGTTTTTTTAAATCGCTTAGGTAGGAAGAAAAAAGTTTTTTGTAATTTCATACATGCCAAAAACCGCTTTAACTGTATATGTATATGTAAGTATAAAAGCTATCGTGCCATTTGTGTACTGCCACTGTACTCCATACTAATATAATAAATGCTAAAGTAACTCTCTGTCTGTCTGTTACCTCTACACGCTAATATCGCTGAACGGATCAAGATGGAATTAGTAGGTATGGGGATTGTTTTACTCCTAGAAAAGGACATAGGGCAGTTTTTGTTCAACTTCTACGGAAACGTAGTCGCGAGCAAAAAATAGCAACATATACATATAAGCGTTCACTATAGTCGCAAGTAGGTATTTCGAAGTATGGTGCGATTCGACATGCGCCCTTGTAATAATACAAAAAGTGTGGTGTTTCATCAGATTTATTTATTTCTAATAGAAAATTACATTTATGCACAAAAGAATACCTACTCGTACATGCTTGCCTGATAGCAGTTATTTTGCCTTAATGTAGGTAAGGAACTTTTTGACATTTTGCGGTATAGTTTGATCACATCAGTTTGATCGCAAAATATGACGAATTCATAAAATGTTCTTCAAGATATGGAAGTACGTAAAGCTTCTATTGAAGTAACATGATATTTACAGCGTGCGAACTAATTTTGACAGAAAACGCCATAACACCTAAAGATGTTGCTGGCGTGGTAGGCAAGACCATAGAGGTATGATTGCGCGGTAACGCTATTACATATTAGTTCTGTAGGCACGACAGCACACGCCATTTTTAGGTTTTTGGCGTTTAAAGGGTTAACCTTTTCGCTGCCACGGTAAATAGATAATAAAGTACGTCAAGCTCCCGGCAGAACCACCTCGCTATTAATGAAAATAGAAGCATCAGAATGTATATAAAGTATACAAGTATCTACATAATTCTTTGACCATCTGTAACAAATCTACATGCCTTGGGGTCCTTGTAAACCTTGTTGTAAAGAAGTCTTGAGTCTTGAAGAAAACTACTATAATTTATTTCATACCACACATACTATTTACACATAAATGCAATCAAATAACTTTACATCAATTTAACATGTATAATGTAGAACTGATGTATATGTGAAGTGTAAGAAGTATATGTGGTAAGAAAGATAATAAATTTCTTACAAATGGTCGTAGAAATATATATATATATATATATACTATAGATACATTCTGATGCGTCTATTTTCATTAAAGACGAGGTGGTCCAGCCGGGGATCATGACATTATAAAGTGCCACCATCACCAAGTAACAAAATAATAATAGCTAAACGTATATTTGATATGAAGTCATGGCGTGTGAGGCACGAAATGTAGGGATAGGTGAAATAGTCGTATTTTTATAGGTACCGTAAACTAGGACTACTTTGACTTTTGTGGTCAACAATTCACTTAGGTATATAATGTATAAAAGAACCGGATTTTTGAGCACAGGTTTTAGAGTTTTATAATTTTAACAGAAAAACATGATAAATTAATGAATAGCTTCATGGATTAATCATACTATTATATTTCTAATGCTCATGCTATTGCACGAGAAATTACTAGTTGTTGGATTAAAAATCGATGAACGCACCATTTCAAGTAACCTGAGTTTTCCGGTACCTATACATCACTTGCATTTGGAAATCAAACAACAGCTAATTTCAATTTATTGGTAGGAATAAATACTTCTAAGACTTAGGTGCTAAAAATTTTTAGTAAAAAGGTTGAATACGTATTTAACAAGAGTATAGGTACAAAATCTTCAGATACAATCCTTCAGGTTGCCGCATGCCAAGTTCTTGATGCAGAACTGTAGCTTGGAGTCCCTTATTGTCCATGGTATATGAAATTAAAAAACAATACAATACAATACAATACAATACTCTTTATTGAAAACCTCACACAGAACAATATTTAAAAAAAGGTTAAATCGCTGCCTGTTTATATTTCAACTGTAAAAACCTTTGTGACAGAATGACCCGACTAAATTCATGATTATAGGTCAACGGGAGGTATCCTATAGGTACATTTTGATTCTCTAAACAAATGTATGGGAATGTATCGATGTCCGTATCCTCTGATTGCGATGATGTAGAGGCAGCGGGGTGTCACTAAGCGTTCTACGGTACCACCAATAGGTAGTGCCTTACTAGTAAGTACTAGGGCAGCCCTAACTATAACGGGTCTAGGCGGACAGACGGACGGATGGACGGTCGGATAGATGGAAAGATGGAAAGGCGTACAACAAAATATAAGGGTTCCGTTTTTTTCCTTTTTACGGAACCATTAAAACAAAACCTTCACTACACACATACAATACAAACTTTCAACCGTGTTCTTATCTTATCTTATTTAAGGTCAGGGGGCCCTAGCGGAGATACTTCGACCCATTGGGATCGATCCACATCCACCCCTGAGCTCCATCTCCATGTGTGGGAACATGGAGCTCAGGGGTAGTGCTCTGAATTCCTTTGGCTCCAGGTATCCTGCAACAGGGTCAAACACAAAACGATGACGAAAGTTTGATTTTCTTATTGAACCTTTAGCCACATTAAAAAGTACTCCTTTTCTTTTGAACTGTATGATTAAAATCATGTCTACATGTCTAAAAGCTGTTAACTGTTGGCTACGGGAAAGATGGGCTCTAAAGTTCAGCTGAACACACACTTTGTCTTTCTTGTTGTCAAACGAAAGATTTTCTGATGAGGCAGCTAGAAAATGCACAACAATTGGAGAAATGTCATAAAATGTGTGCACTTTCTCTCACTAGTCACTACCAACTGATAGAGAATTAATTATCCAAATGTATGATGCGACAGTGATATGTTAAAGAAAAACCGGCCTAGTGTGTATCGGGCCACGTATAAATACAATACAATGAAAAAGTTGTGCAAGCAAAAAGGCGTAAGTGTCTTTATAATATTTAGGCACTTATGTCCTTTTGTAATAACGTTTTATATCCTATCTTCCAGATTTATTCAAAAAAAATTTGAGCTCGCGTTCAAAAAAAGTAAGAGGGGGACTCTTTTTCAGACTTTCAGAGCAATTATTTCCGAAAATATTAGATTAATAATAGTTATAAAAACATCTAAATTATTTTCAAAGGCCTATCCGATGATGTGCCAAAAACCCCCCTAAGCATATTTCTGTTCGCAACTTATAGGTAAAACTAAGTAGCGGCATACAAAATACACTTTCAGCTATAATATCTGTATCATATGCTTTATAATTACTGAGTGAAACAGCTGTGACAAACGGACGAACGGACAGACGGACTGGACGAAACTAAAAGGGTTCCGTTTTACCCATTTTGGCTACGAAGCCCTAACAATGACAATACAAGTTAAAAACTATTTTTGCATGACAACGCAATTTTGACTCACATCTATATATTACGATTTATTATATAAAACTAGGTTTAGCAAAGGACTAAAAGTTTTTAAAATAATTCTAAATCATTTAACTTAGTATGTTATCAAAAACATTGACTGAGTGGTATGTTGCGGAGTAGGAGTAAATAAGTATAAGGATTAGCTATGCCACTGATCTGCTGAAAAAATTGTTTTAGAGTGTGCAAATCCGCCCAGCCTGCAGACAGATAGAAAGGCAGATAGACAGACACACAGGTGAACAGATGGACAGACGAACAGACAGACGGACGGACGGATTGACAGGCGAACAGACGGACAGACAGACGGACAGACCGACGGACGGACGGACAACAAAGTGATTCTATTAGGGTTCTGTTTTTCAATAATAATAATAAATCGTAGAATATTTAGAAATAAAGTCACTTGGTTTATAAGGTATTCCGTTGAATTGAGAACCTGTTTCAGTATTAGATGTCGCCCAAGAATGAGTACTACACTACTATTATGAACTTATTGTACTTCATTAAAAAAACATATAAGTTAAATATCCCTGTTTTATATTTTTAGATGTAATGTTCGAAAATCCTGACTACTTAAAAATACTTTTTTGTATTTTAATAAACTTAGGTACCTACTTATTAAAATACAAGAAAATTAAACTTCTTACAAGGTGGTCAGTTGCCCAGTCTTGTAAACTTAGAACGCAGCCCATTTTTGAAAATAATAGTTTCACGAAAGGGAGTCCAAATCAGCGTTTATACAGGCTGATTCATAAGATGTGAGTAGGATTTCTACTACTATTATAAAGCGTACTTCGTAATCAACTTTAGTTTTCTGACAAGCTTTGTTCTTCAAATATTACACTCCGGAAACAAGCGTTCTGTTATTTTCTTTTAACGGAACCCTAAAAAACCTCCATTACACACATACTTACAATAAAAACTTTCTCGGTTTTAGTAAGAAGTCTATATATACATGGGCACCATTGTAAATCTCTCCCTCATAGGCAGGAGCTGTCACTAAGCGTGTTACGTTATTACTTAGTAAGGCAGACTCTTACTATAAAAGGCCTTGACAGACAGACAGACGAATGGACGAACGAACTACAAAGTGATTCTATAAGGGTCCTGTTTTTTTTTCCTTTAGTGGGAACCCTAAAAACAAAACTTTCACTACGCACTTACAATACAATCTTTCAACCGTTTCCTTAAACCCTGATATTACTTGTCTTGTTTTTTTCTATATATGTATACGTCACAGTAAGATTGTGAAAACCACTAAATTGTATATATAATTTTCTTCGTGAAATAAATGAACTTTTCAGTCCTCCGGCCGGTAAGCGCCACTTTACGCAAAACTAAATAGCCGCCTCCCGGCTCCGTCGGGCTGAAAAATAGTATACAAACCTCGGCCGGTAAATGGGAAAGCCTCGGATCACATGTTAGTCGACCTCGGCTTCGCCTCGGCCGACAATTACATGGAATCCGAGGCATTTCCCACTTAAACGGCCTTGGTATGTAATGTACTATAACTTAACCGGCTTATAATCTAACTAGGGAGATTCTAATGTATGGGAAAATTGTGAACTGTGTCGAATCGTTCCATAGATGATTAGACCACCGGTTGGCGTAGTTGGTGGTGATCCTGCCTGCTATGCCGATGGTCCTGGGTTCGAATCTTGGTAAGGGGGTTCCGAGGAATTGTTCGGATTAATCCCTGCCGCTTCTTTCCGCCATTGCCCTACGCGACAATATTTCCACTCTCACCATTTAGATGGTTGGCAGTCCTCAACTGTGCGCTTTTCCCGGAACTTCCTGCCTCGCACAGCTAAACTGTGGAACGAACCGTCGCCAGCGGTGTTTCCGGACCGATACGACCTTCAAACCTTCAAGAAAAGAGCGTACTCCCACCTTAAGAGGCCATCAATACGGTTTGTACGGAAAAGCAACAAAAGCTGTTTTTTGACGTTGAAATACAAAGAAACTGTGAGCTGTTTGTTAAAGTTGTTAACTATGTTTGATAGCTTATTTCCTAGTGTTTAACTTGTAAGCTTCTAATTTGAGTAAAACTCAATGTTTTAACTTTTACTATACAATTATTGGCAGTTGTTTTCTGAAAAGCGCACGGAGACAGAAGTTTGACTTCGATTATTGTTAACATGATACATGAAAACACATGTTTTTCTAGGTTGATATAATATTGCAACATGGTTTTATTTAACTTATAGGCCTCATATTTCCAATAATTTACACAGATACCTATCTAGTTCGACTTTGAATATGCACATTTTTCGATAAAAATACACTGCAAACGCAGGGATTTTCGCAGTAATTTTGACAAAATATTGGGATGATTTGTATACAACATTAAAGTTTATTCTTTTAAGAACATGCTGAAATCGAAAAAATCACTTTTTGTTTAAATTCCGTATTTTTTTAAAAATATTCAAATGGTGTATAAAATCCAATCCGCGCTAGCCTAGTCCTCAGTACCGCGCGCGCGCTCGTAGAGGTAGGACCTGTGTTGTTCTCTGTGGACTGTACAATTTGCTTGTTTTGTTGCACGAGTACGTGCTGGAAGCGTTTGGAAAAGTGAATAAACCGCGACCAACTACTGAGATAAGCATTTTACATTTTTGACTATATTATAGACCTGTTTGAAATAAAAATTTGAAATGATTTTATCGAATGTGATTGTACCGTAACCAACCCTTCTAGATACTTTCAGTAATACAGAGTGTTTATTAAGACGGACAGTATGGAGAAATTTTAGGTGTATTAGGGTGACGGTACCCATTATGAACACTTTAAGCTGACAGACAGGAGTGATGGACACTATATTCTTAATTCAAATGTCATATGATTGTCAATTGGTTGACACAAAATAAATGCATGAAACTTATTTCCTCATAATAAAAGTGACTGTACGTTACTGGTTCCTTGTCCATTACTGGTGCCACAGTCAGGGATAATCATATTGCTATATGAGCAAAATCCGGAATAAAACCGGCCAAAAGCGTGTCGGACCAAGCATAATTGAGGGTTTTGTAGCGTTATACAACATAAATATTGTGCAAGCAAAAAGGCATAAGTGTCTTCAAAATATCAAGGGACTTAACTGTATGTCAGCAATTAATAGTTTTTGGCAAAAACGGCTAGACAACCTTACCACGAAACTTATTTTGAACAAATTCGTTCAAAATAAGTTTCGTGGTAAGGTTGTCTTATATCTTAACTTCCTAAAGCTTTCACATTTTTAGGGTTCCGTACTTCAAAAGGAAAAAACGGAACCCTTATAAGATCACTTTGTTATCCGTCCGTCCGTCCGTCCGTCCGCCCGTCTGTCTGGTCCAGACCCTTTATCTCGGGAACGAGTAAAGGTTGCAAGTTAAAATTAATACCATAATATACACAGGTCTGCGGTCCCTTGAAGCTGCAAAAAAACCAAACTTCTACATCAACGCAATCCAAATCTGAAACTGCCGTACACTGAGAGTTCCATGCCACTTTTGTGCGGAGCCCTCGGTGGGCAAGTCCGACTCGATCTTGGCCGGTTTTTTGGACCTCCCGATACTGGATCAACCAATTTTTTGTACAAGAGACCTTTAACTTATTTCTAAGGACCTATCAGATGATGTGCCACAAGTAGATATTTGACAAAAAAATGGAACTCAAAAAACGGCATTTTTATTTTTTGTTGTACAAAAATCACTTTTTGCTAAATTAGAAATTTTTATATTTATTCTACTCAGAATCGCAGCTCTTTCAATCCTAGTAGGAGAAAAAAAGTGTCCTAAATTTTCCATACATTTTTCAAACTTTCTAATGTGCTACCGCCATACTGAATCTATGAAATGATGGTGGCGAAATGGAAAACAAATCTTGGAACACTTTTTTTCTCCTACTGCGATTGAAAGAGCTCGCGATTCTGAATAGAAAACAATTAAAACTTTTCATATTTTCAAAAAATGATTTTTTTACAACAAATAATAAAAACGCCCAAAATATGCCTCCGGATTTCAGTTAAAATTACAAAACGTTTAAATAAAATTATTTAATTACACGTCCCTTTTTTCATCTTATCGGCTTTGTAACCTTCAATATAATATCACCACCCCAAAATAGAATTCAGATTGAGTTTAAATTTTGAAAAAAAAAACTTTTTAGTAGTTAGGTATGCTTAGAAATGTACCAATATATGTATGAATATGAAAACAATGAATTGGATCCGGAGGCAGAAAACAAAATCCTATTCCAAAATAACTTCGGATACTATTTAGAGACATTTGACGTTTGAATAAAACTATTTTTAATCTTATGATAAACACAAAACAAATATACAAATTACTCGTACATTTTCTAACACCACCGTACGCTAAGTCATAGTTGATGTTCTGGCGCAAGTATCAATAATGTTTGGTCCGCGCGTCAAGCGGTGCTTACAATCAATGAATGCTCGCTCCCGTTCGCACTAACCGCACCTGCTATGCCGTTCGAAGAGCATGGCGATAATAAGTTTGTATACCTGATTGTAGTGTGTGTCCGCACACAGATGCGCGTTCGGAGCGCAACTGGCGGTAATAATATTGAAATGCGAGCGGGCGGATTTTGTGATAGCACTCTTAAAGGCCGGCAACGCACTTGCGACACCTCTGGTGTTGCGGGTGTCCATGGACGACGTTAATCGCTTACCATCAGGCGATTCGTTTGCTCGTTTGCCACCTATAGCATAAAAAAGGGCATTTATTTGTGTGATGAACACAGATATTTGTTTCTGAGTCATGGATGTCTTCTATGTATTTGTATATTATATATATCGTTGTCTGAGTACCCGTAACACGAGATATTTTGAAGGCAATTACGCCTTTTTGCTTGCACAATTTTACTAAAATATTTATCAACCCATAATTATGTGTACTTAATTTCAAAAAGTGCAAATGACGGACTTAATATCTTGAGGCACTCTCTACCAGTCAAACAGAAACTTGTCTTTGGTACACGATCATAAACTTTGACAATGAATTCTTAGACACAAACCAAAAATAATATATTGTTCTATTAATTGTACAGTCAACTACTAAGATATGAATACAGCCATAGTGCCAGAAATATGTATACAGGACTTTATTGCCTGAACATTAAGGTGTTACCCGCCTGTACGGGTGCCGCGTAAAAATTGCGATGTCCATAGAAGAGATATAACCATACCAAACCTTTTTTAAGAAGCACTTGCAAAAAAGTGTTTGCTGTCCAAATCTTCAATACAATATGGAAAGAGCCATAGCCTCTTAAACTTCCACGTATCCTAGTCGAACTGTGACATTATCTATCTTCGTTTACTTGTATTGATTACAATGACCAAATATCTTTTTTGACGATACCAAAATGCCCGAGCTCTCCATCCTAAAATAGAGGGAGCTGGTTTTGAACGAATCTTCAGTAGTCAAAAACCTGCGAATAATACTTTTTTTAATAATTACTTATCTTTAAAATTATACTTTCGGGAAATATTGCTTAGGTACGCTCTTGCTACTCCCTCGTCAGAAAAATTGTAACACTTCGTTACCAAGCCCCTTAATTCGCGGGCTCTAATGTAGGCAGGGTGAGGGAAGGAGGTACTTATTTATTATGTATCAAAGTACATGATAGCCCGCGAATTACCGGGCATGGTAGACGAAGGATTAATCCTTCCTCCACTTTTAAAGTCAGTTGTAAGTAGGTACCTAAATAAATATTTCACAAACATGCTCAGAAAGTCAGTCTCATTTCATTCCCAAATAAAAGACGTAAAGTATCTAAGTAATCATTTAACCACCTCTAGCAGGGCGCGGACGCAGCGGATAATAATGGATTTTGTAGGGTTAATTCCACTCCTAGTGGAAAAAAAACCTCCTGGCCCCGGGGGCCCCGCCCCGCAGGCCGCGCCTGGACGTAAATGTTCGAAAAAAGCACTAGATAAGGTGCCGTGGCGGAAACAAGGGTTGCCTCGCCCCAGCAACCACCTCGTCAGTCAATCCCTTACTTTTTCGTCTCGCCAATAATGTACCCTCATCACAAATACTCATCAAATGTATCCTCATCATCATTTCACCCTCGTCACAAAAGCTAATCGGCTCAGTATAGTTTTGTATGTATCTATGATGTTGCAGTAGAATACACTACACAACAAACCCACATAATTAATAATTATATAGTGTTTTGTATTTAAATATTGCTTATGATGATACCTAATATCTATATTTTACCTGAAGCAGCAAACAGACTGACTATTTTTCTTGGAATGAAGCGCCGTGCGATAATGTACATAAGACAAACTCCACAAGTATTTATTCAGTAAGCATTCCGACGCATATTACTATTACACACGATGCAGGAACATAAAAATATAATGTATTATTATGTATTAATAGTTTAATAGCAATCGCTAAGATTAAATATTATTAAAACGGTGAAGCAAAAAACATTGACATTTAAAGTCGATGACAGCTAGCAAACCTGCATAACATCGATGCGCGCGCAAGAGCGCGAGGCTTGACAAAAGTGACATTTGAAAAAATCGTCTAGCTCGGATAGCCCGGACACCTCGGATAGGCCCGTCCCGTGTCGGTGGGTAATCGGTCACAGCTTAGAAAGATCGGAAGCCCCGTCCCGTCCCGTCCCGTCCCGTCCCGTGCTAGTGTGAGTCATCCTTAAGGGCCACTTGCACCACCCGGGGCTACCCACTACCCACGTAACCCGGAGTTAGGCGCTTTTTGTACGAAATTTGACAGTTCAACTCCGGGTTATCGCCTAACCCTGGGTAGTACAAGTGGGCCTAAGTGTTTAGTAGTTAGGTAAGTACTTACTTTAGTGGATCATTCATATTTTGTAAAAGAGGTATTTTATGGAACTTTGTTCTTGAAATGGAAATTCTATTGTTATTATTAAAATAAGTGACCAATTATTTTAATAACAATAGAATTTATCCATGCTCAAATATGGTACTCGTTTGTGGGCGTTTTTATTTTTTGTTGTAGAAAACTAATTTTTTGCTAAATTGGATATTTTTATCTCTATTCTACTCAGAATCGGGAGAAAGTAAGTGTCCTAAATTGTCCATACATTTTTCAAACTTTCCATTGCGCTACCTTACCGCCATACTAAATCTATCAAACAATGGTGGCGAAATGGAAATCAAATCTTGGGACACTTTTTTCTCCTACTACTAGGATTGAAAGAGCTCGCGATTCTGAATACAAGTAAACAAATAAAAATTTAAAAAAATTATAACATGATTTTTCATAACAAAAAATAAAAACGCCCACAAACGAGTACCTTATTTGAGCATGGATAAATAGGCTAGATCGTTATTGTTATCGTTAACTGACGCCACCAGCCAGCCGTTCAGCTGCAAGGACACGGAGGCGCTGGTCACACCAAGGAGGAAGGGACGGAGAGCCTAATCGAGATTGCTCGAATGTACGTACCAGTACTTTCATCATTAGAGTATAAACTTTTGCATGTTAAATTAAATGTGTTGTACTTCTATGTTTGACATTAAAATATATATCTTATTTTAATGACTAATGCGCACCTATCAGTATTATTTAGCCATTGTTGAATTTTAAACTGCATTTAATAATATAATATTTTCTTGTAACAAATACCTACTTCGCACCTTCACATTTCTAAATTTGCATGCCACGATATGGCGGAATGTACATGGAACACCTTTTTCTATCTACCTGTAACTGTTTATAACCTGCATTCATGCAAATAAATGTATTTCATTTCATTTCAAGTACGGTCCAGGACGGTCAGTTAGAGGCGTATAATTTGGCGGTTTAACTGTCTCCGTCCGGACCTATCCAGTCCGAGATGGGACGAGTATTCGGGGCTTCCTGCATATTCTCTACATCGTCTGCCGCCTTGGCCTGCTCAGCTGGCCCTCCTGCCCGAGACACCAGTGGGCCAAAAGTACAGGTTGGGAGTGTAGGGCTTGTGCAGTCGATGAGGGGAGTTGACGGGAGAGATAACCAGACCGAATACTTGCATCGTGCCCAGTATTAAGGAAAGATAGATATATAAATGCGTAAATATGTACGAGAAGGATGATGACTGCGATTGCGATGCGGTTGCTCCGAGTGCCTTCTATGCCCTGATCTAAGTAGGTATTCTAGTTGACACGGTCGTCGATGGTGATATGTGTCATAAACTATTAGAGCGATGGGCGTGTATCATTGAGTCGCAGGTTCGAGTCCCAACCGAGTTCATGAATTTTTCCACTTTTCCTCTCTTTCCAAGAGACATTTATTTATTTATTTATTTATAACCAAGAACGGTTTACACCAATTACACTTGTTATTCTACAACATTATTATTGTTACAGTCTGTTAGGTACATAAGATGAGTACTTATTGTAATTAGGTACACATTCACCCAAATCATTCATTCATACTCTCTCGCAGTAAGCAAGGCACCTGGATGTAAGTTTGGACCAACAGTCTGTGAATATGTCCACATCGATGTCATTACGCAGAAGCCCATTCATCGAGTTGAGCATATCACATAGTGGAGAGTGGCGGCGAGCTGAGATCGCGCGTGGCCCGGATCCATCCGACAGTTGTAGGTACGGGCGCCGGCGTGACTTGTTCGGAGGAACAATGATGTTGTTGAGGGCGTTGTGCAGTTCTATGCTATTTATTTTATTTTGTAGCACCTTACACGTCGTCATCAACCGCTCATTGCTCCTTCGCACTTCGAGAGAATTAAACCCTAGGCAGCCAAGTAGAAACTGGGTTGGGTACATAAAGGGATAGTATCCATAAAGTTTTTTATATAAAAAGCGCAAAAATGCTTTTTGCACCTTTTCAAGCATAAGTTTGTACTTGGCTTCGCTAGGGCTCCAAACAGAAGCACTCGCTTCAAGTTTGCTCCTAACCAGCGCGTTATAGAGCAGTTTGATGGTGCCAGGATTGCGAAAGTCCTTGACATTTCTCGTCATAAATCCAAGTCTTCGATACGACTCCTTAGCAAGGGTAAGGATATGGTCGTGGAAGGTCAACTCGCGATCAAACTTCACTCCAAGGTCTTTGACTGTAGCTACACGATTTATGGGTAGTCCTTCCATCGTGTAGCTATAGTCAATGGGACATTGTCGTCTCGTATATGTCATTACTTGACATTTGCTGCTATTGAAGTGGAGTTTGTTCACGATGCTCCAACGATGTACCCGGTCTAAGTCCTGTTGAAGTGCTAGGGAATCGGATTCCCTCTTTATACCCATTACCAGTTTCAGGTCATCTGCGTAGAGTAGGCATTTTGCGTGCTGAAGGTCTTTTACCAGGTCGTTGACCATGATCAAGAACAGCAATGGCCCCAAGCTCGATCCCTGACTAACCCCCGAACGGGTGTGGTAGGTAGAGGAAATAAAAGACCCGAATTTAACAAACTGTGTCCTATCCTTGAGGTAGTTTGCAAAAAAATTCAGTAATTCTGAGTTAAAACCTAGGTCACTCAGCTTGAGTAAGAGCACGTCATTGTCGACGGTGTCGAACGCTTTACGGAAGTCCAAATAGATGACATCGGTTTGGATGCCGCTGTCTAAACATTTACTTATATAGTCAACATAGTTATTTTTGTCCGTGGTGCCTTATTGTCCTTAATTGTTATCCATCCTTCAGTGATATTATGATTGATCGTTCCGTGGGGTCCTAATAGTTGCTTTTTGATTCTCTTGCGTGCGTCGTTAACTAAAAATCCTTGAGATCTGATTGTCGACTATCCGTTTGTTGGCGGCACTGTTGGCAGTGATTTGGAATGTTTGAATTCCGAATGTCCACTGTTCTTTCCATATAAAATCAGATACGTACATGTATGAGTAGGTAATAGTCGATGCTTGGGCTCGTGGTTGACGACCTTGTGCCAGCAGAGTCGATGAAGGGTGAGGTTCCATTTATATTTTAGTAACCTTATTTCATAGTGGAGTGTCTTTCAGAAGGCCTAGTATAAAAATTGTACGACATTAACTCCTCGACCGCGTTAGCGTATCGGGAGTTCAAATTATGTTTGCCGTTTATTTAAATCATCCGGCAACTTTCATATTTTGACCCCTCGATACGCTAACGCGGTCGAGGAGTTAATGTCGTACAACTTTTATACTAGGCCTTCATACCTATACACGTGTCTAGACTGGTGGTGAAGTGTAGGGTAAAAACTGGTTGTAAAGATGATCTTCCACGACGACATTTGTCTAGAGATGTTTCTCGAAGTTATATTATCGATGATGGCACTATTGCGTTCCCTATGATAGACGACCTCCAATTTATACAACTTACACTCAGGAGCTCACACGTCACTTATAATACCATTTTCGCAAACACGCACACGCACACAAAAATACACAAGGCAACTCCGTAGCTATTTCATCATTTTAACTCAGCAAACACACTTGTCACCATAATCAAATTATCACAACTAAGTAACCAGTTTTTACCGTTTGCCGTTTTATTGTTCCTGTTGTGAGTCACACTCAGTACACACGCGTTCAAAATTGCATGGCCTGGTTATTAATGAACTCATTCATAAATTGTACCCCTGTACTTCCGAACACGAAAGTACATACTAGCATAGGTACCTATGCCTGACCTTCAGTTAAGGCCCTGGGAAATCATAACTTTCCATACTTCACAAACCTGCGGTTTGCATGCTATAGCTAGGAGGCACCGTATATCTAGTTTCTTTTGCAGCCATAACCAGCCAGTTTTTTTTCCGTTATCTTTATTTGGGTGCTCATAATTACTTTTTTGCTGCCCTTTTTTTTGTTGCGTCAAACATGCGTTTGGTCTTTTTTTTTGTGACACTTGACTCTTGTTTGTAATGCACGTGTAGCGCCCAAGCGGACGGCGCACCCGCAGCCGCGTTCGCTAATTTTACGCGCCAAACTTGGGCATCAAAAAAGTCACAAAGCAACGCTTCGTTATCCAGGTCTAAACTAGATGCTGAAATAAACCAAAATACTTACGAATACAATTATAATTGTAGAAATTATACGAGCCTATCTACTGGCCTATATCCAGTAATTAGATTTTTATTTTGCGCCGCAGATTTTTATTGCCGCATTTGGTGTGTACCTAGTACCTATGTACTAGGTACATAGGTGTTGGTATATGAACTTAGGATTTGACTAACTTAGTATAACGGTTACCTTACATGTAAACGAAACAGTTTTTTTTGTTACCTACACATAAATACAGGGTGTCCGGTAATTAATGGACAACCTTTTAACCACGTATAGGGCACCTTATACTGATCCTGAAAATCGACTTTGAGTTTTAGTAAAAATCCCCTGGTTTTCGAGATATTCGCACTTTTGTTATTTTTCAATTTTTGCATTCTTATTTCACTGTAATGATCGTACATGCCACAAATGAAAAGATTTTTATGATCTGTTTTTTGTTTAATATTCTCAAATAGTGCTACTAACTGATTGACATTAAAGTGACTTCGTAGTGGCAGTGTTTTTTTTGTAACGTGGCCTTAATTTAAAAATTTACATTTTAGACTAACTTTTTCTACAAGTTTAACCGCCTGTGGTGAAAAAAAAAATGTATGGAAATAAAAGTGGCCAGCTTCCTGAAAAATAGTTTTCAATACAGTTGCTCAAAAAGTGCCCTTTTTTTGGCTGTTTTGCGTGCGCAAAGTTTGTTTTTGCGAACTAGTGCTTTTTACTTTTCCAATTTTTTTAAATTTAGTTGTGTTCCAATTCATGATTGCTTACCGAAGAGTATTATTGTTCGTTAACTTTACCGAGCCGTAATAAAACTAAATACCTACTATTAACGCAATAATATTAAATATATTGATATTTCATATTTCAATAATTACTTCTTCATCATACTAATGATCATTCATTAAAAATATTAACATTGAAAACAGTTCTTATAAATCTGTGTGTATGAAACGGAACAGAGCCTACGAAACGTCAGTCAAAGTAGAGGCGTTTTTCAATTTGGTAAATATGTTCGAAGGGCCTATAAGACATGACGATACGATTTGTCACATGCGATTTATTATTTTGTTTTATGAGAAATAAATATTATGAGATTGAAAATGAGAAAGTAAAGAAGATAAGATAAACATTTTGAAGATGTTCTTAATATATCAACTGTATTACAATCGTGTCAAGGAAATAATAAAAAAACTTTCAATTCGTTCTTATGTATTTTAATTTTTTTCGCATCTGTATTGAAAAACGTCGTTCGATTCACGTGCGGATATGTCATTTTTCACTTGTCCCGAGTATTGCCACTCGCCTACGGCTCGTGGCAAGATACCTCGGTACTCGTGAAGTAATGACATACTTTCCGCACTAGCATCGAAATGTACTATTACTTAATGGTGATTCAGAAATGGTATGACACATGATATTTATTATTTCATGAAAAAAGATTTTGCCGTTAACAATCAATAAGAGCGACAATTCGATTCCAGTAATAACACTGTCATTACCGGATTTCTTCAGAGATTACATTTATCTGCAATGTCGCAGTTGGTCTCACAGCTTGTTTTTAGAATAATGCAATCATGGTATTGTACTCTTCGTTCAAAAAAAGGATCCTGCTACCGTTTCTAGTGTCCTAATGATCGGTAGTGATAAACAAAGGGCATAACACCATCGTTCTTAAGATACGCTTTAACATAACATAATGGACATCAAAAACATGTATCAAAAAGGGCAGCTAGTTACTGCAGAGCAATGGGTAACTAACTATCTACCTAATTTACTAAAACTACCTTAGTGAACCATAAGGTTTTAGTGTAAAATAGGGACCCGTAGGTTAATTTGAAGAAAATTACAAGGATCTGATTACTAAATAAATCAACAGAGTCTCATAAAATCGTTTATTATAATAAATGCTCAAATTGCTTGCCCTCTACACGAATACAGGCTCTGCATAATTTAATAAAATTACTTTTTAGCATTCGTACGTATCTTTTTTCGATAATTGCTCGTGCAGCAGCTTGAATATTACGACGCTGAATTTATTGGTTTAGAGTAAAACATTTCTTTAATGCAGCCTCAGTTTAAAAAAAACAGCGGATTCAAGTCCGGATAGCGTGGAGGCCATTCTATTGGACATGCACGGCCGATCCATCTATTAGGAAATGTTTCGTTCTGGTACTGGCGGACTCTAACGGCAAAATGAGGGTCCTTATTTTACACTAAAACCTTATGGTTCACACATGTAGTTTTAGTAAATTAGGTAGATAGTTAGTTACCCATTGCTCTGCAGTAACTAGCTGCCCTTTTTAATAAACGTTTTTGATGTCAATTATGTTATGTTGAAGCGTGTCTTAAGAACAATGGGGTGATGCCCTTTGTTTATCACTACCGATCATTAGGACACTAGAAACGGTAACAGGATCCTTTTTTTAACGAAGAGTACAATACCATGATTGCATTATTCTAAAAATAAGCTGTGAGGGCAATTGCGACATTGCAGATAAATGTAATCTCTGAAGAAATCTGGTAATGACAGTGTTATTACTGGAATCGAATTGTCGCTCTTATTGATTGTTAACGGCAAAATCTGTTTTCATGAAATAATAAATATTATGTGTCATACCATTTATGAATCACCATTAAGTAAACTATTTTTCAGGAAGTTGGGCACTTTTATTTCCATACATTTTTTTTTCACCACAGGCGGTTAAACTTGTAGAAAAAGTTAGTCTAAAAATGTAAATTTTTAAATTAAGGCCAAATTACAAAAAAAACACTGCCACTACGAAGTCACTTTAATGTCAATCAGTTAGTAGCACTATTTGAGAATATTAAACAAAAAACAGATCATAAAAATCTTTTCATTTGTGGCATGTACGATCATTACAGTGAAATAAGAATGCAACAATTTAAAAATAACAAAAGTGCGAATATCTCGAAAACCAGGGGATTTTTACTAAAACTCAAAGTCGATTTTCTGGACCAGTATAAGGTGCCCTATACGTGGTTAAAAGGTTGTCCATTAATTACCGGACACCCTGTATAACAGATATTCGTTCACCTAACAATCACTTATTTGTTAACATTACAAGTATTACAACATTTACAACATACCAGGCCATGAACCAGCTTGTTTTCTATGAAACTCTGAATACTAGGCAGTTTACTTATGTTTTTTTTGATACTGGTACCAAGTATCTCTTCCTAAGAATGAGGAGCTCCTCGTGATGATGTAATTGGAACGCGCTCACCAGGTTCTCAGCATGTCGACCAGGAGCTGCAGGGCTGCAGTTCAGTTTGGAATTCATTTATTTCTCATTAAGACAAATGTCACTTACATGAGAATTTAGGTGCTAAGATTAGTGAGGTTAGAAATATTCTTAAGATATAATAATATAAGTACATTTTAGTTAAGATCTGTGTGTTAGTAACAGGTACAAGCAATTCTTACATCTAACAGACTAGGTTTTCACTTACAGTATAGCTCCTAATAATTTATGTTTATAATTTCAGTATTTACATGCATATAGGTTTACATTATGTTTCAGTATCATTGATTATATGTTCTAAGAGTTTGCGTTTAAATTGAGCTATGGTTCCTGCGGTCTTTACACTCTGCGGCAAACCGTTATAAAGTTTGGCTCCTTCATAGGTATACTTCATAGGTATACTTCATAGGTTTTCTGGCCATATGTAGTGCTTGTTTTGGGTAATGCCAATTGGTTGGGTCTTCTGCTAGAGCGACTGCGTAAGTTATATGTAAGTTTTATGTTTGTATGGATTTTATAGTACAATATTTTTCTAACTAACATGCATGTTGTATAATTATATAGTTGATTTATGTTCAATATTTTGGTTTCTTTATATATCTTCCTCGTAGGCGTTAGGTATGGATAGTGAAACAGCATTTTGATTATTTTGTTCTGTGCAGTTTGGATTTCCGTAAGTTTGGTTTTAGAAGCACTTCTTCATACTTCAATGAGGTATAATAAATGTGGTTTCACTAGGGAGTTATATATTGTTTGCCGGACATATTTTGGGAGGCCCCTCGCTATTAAGCAGAGTGAACCCATCAAGTTTATTACGGACTTTGTCAAGGTGTGCGTGCCACGTTAGGTAGTTGTCTATTTCTAGGCCCAGATACTTCTCACTGCTTTTCTCTTGTATGATAGTGTCATTAATTTTAAGTTGTATGTGGGATGGAATTTTTTTATTTTTTGCTCTAAAGATGATGTAACAGGTTTTCGCTACGTTAATAGTTAAAAGATTTTGCTGGAGCCATATATGGAGATTGTCTAAGTCTACTTGAGCTTGTGTGATCATATGCTCAATTGATGATCCATAATAAAATAGACAGGTATCATCAGCATATAGCGAGACAGTACCGACTAAGTTTATGTTATTTATATTATTTATGTAAAGAAGAAAAAGTAGGGCACATAGTCACTCGCGGCGAGATTTCGGCACATGCGACAAGTTCAACAAAAAACGATGCACGTGCACGCTGCGCCCTTTTTTTTGGCTATTGATTTTGGATACTCAGAAAGACGCACAAGGGCGCGTGCGTCCTCTCCGGAGGCCAAGCCTAAACTCAGCACTTGGATAAATAGGCTAGATGACAAAAAAAATCTAATTAGTCCGTCTGTTGTATTATTAAAAACCGGCCAAGTGCGAGTCGGGCTCGCGCACAAAGGGTTCCGTAGCAGCAAATATAATAAACTTATTATGTCAATTTATACACCTGGTGAATGGAGCCTAAACTTATAAGGTTCAGCCATCGTTTTCAGTGTAAGCACAATAACTTAACCAAAATTACAGTTAAATCAACCTATCTCAAAAACTATAAGAGATACTTTGATCAAACCAAAAATCGTTGAAAGAGTTAATTAGCATGCATCACCTCTATTTTTTTTAGAATTTTATACCCCGTAGTTATAAAAATAGAGGGGGGGGGACATACTTTTTACGACTTTGAGAGCTGATATCTCAAAAACCGTTCACTTTAAGAAAAATGTTTTTTAGAAAACTTTATATCATTTTAAAAGACCTTTCCATTGATACCCCACACGGGTATGTACATCGAAAAAAAAATTTTCATCCCTCAGTTACATGTATGGGGGGCCCCACCCCCAATTCTTTTTTTTACTATTTAGTGTCATAATTTTGTAGCGGTTCATACAACACATATTCCCATCAAATTTCATCACTGTAGTACTTATAGTTTCCGAGTAAATCGGCTGTGACAGACGGACAGACGGACAGACGGACAGACGGACAGACGGACATGACGAAACTATAAGGGTTCCGTTTTTGCCATTTTGGCTACGGAACCCTAAAAATATACGATACGTATTTTTTCTCTTGTTCGTCAAATGAAAAATGACGGAAATACAGGGCTTAAGTTTCGCGTGACGTCACACCTGAGTACAATTCTTACTCTAAGGTGAGGTCACCACCAGCCCCCACCACGGAACTTTGACGTTCTTCATATTCGTCAATTTTAGTTATCTTGAAAAAGGAAAAAATACGTGTCTAATAATTTTTGATAATCTTTCTGACGGACTAATTAGAATAATAGTTTTTCAACCTATAGTCATACTCATCATCCCTATTCTATTGTTATTAAAATAATGGGTCAATTACTTTTTAAAGGATCAATTATCATCACAATATTGTCTTCTGTTACCGCGATTGTTATTAATTGAAATTAAACACTTTAGAACTGGAAGGCCTTAGTGTGGACTTTGTTTGAAAAGATGGAAAACGGATAAGAGGCAAAATGGGGTAGTTTTCTTGTCGCTTCTTTCTGGATTATTACAATTTATACATTTTTAATTTTATTTATAGAATGCCCCTCAGGCTATGTATTGCTATGTACATCTTTATAAGCCCATCTGGGCATTGTAGACCAACCTTTGTTTTTGTTTTTTAATTATTGTTATATTTTTGTATCTAGGTAGTTTGCACAAGTAACTTTTTGATTGACTAGAAGAATTCGCATTCTCTCAGTCATCATCTTAACCCTGTGAAAACGAGCGCTGTAAAGGGTTCGAATCGTAGGGTCATGATGTTAATAAACGCGATTAATCCGTTTTGAATTGTGTAATTTCAATGAATTATCATCAAATTTGCAAAGTCCTATTTGTAAGCATTTGTATGGGGAAAAAATCTGGATCTCGATGATCTGGCTGGCTAATACGACTGTAGGTCCTAGCGATAACAACGAGCATAGATAATCTTCGATTTCTATTCAGCTTTTTAACATGCAAAAGACAAATTAACGTGAGGGAGAATTCAAATAAAACAAACATCATTGCGTTAAAAATAGGTATAATATCAGTATAACATAATTGATTATGTAAATATATAATATTAACAATCTTCAAACTATTTTAGTGCTTATTGATTACCTACCTAAGTGTGGTAAGTACCCAAAGATTAATTGACGACAATTAAACACACAGGTAGGTAGAGGTAGGTAGTTAGGTAAGTTACACTTACTGTATATATTTCGAGAATAAATGTTTTTAAGTTAAAAAAAAAATGAACACACTACTACAACTTGGAGGTGTAAAAACCTCTAAACCACAGAATAAATAATAGTACAAGTCCCAAACGTTAAAATATGAGTACATTACCTACTGCAGAGGCCGTGAAGTAAGAGATTGCAGGACGAGTGTGTGGTAGAGATTGCAGGTTCGAGTATGCTCGAATAGCTCATTCAAATGGAATCTTTAAAAAATAAAAAAGGTGGCAAATTATTATTTTTTTCCTTATTAACTATTTACCTAGTAGTTATTTTAATTTTAATATTTCCTCACAATGTTTGAGGAAAGCACTATACAAGCCTCGGCCGGAAGAGAGATTGCAGGACTTGTTTAATCCGTCTTACACATCCGTCTACCACAAACTCGTCCTGCAATCCCTTACTTCACGGCCTCTGCAGTAATGTACAATTTTTATAATAGTACATTACGATACAAGTGCGAATAGGAGAAAATTCGCAAAGAGTGGCGATAAAACAAAACACGACCGGAGGGAGTGTTTTAAATCGACACGAGTTGCGAATTACCTATTCGCACATGTATCGTACGACGTTTTACAGTAGGTACATATGTATTACACTTGTCGCATATAGCTGTAAATTATGTAGGTTAAGTCGATCAAGTAGGCTAAGTCAATCATTTCAAAAATATGTTGTTTTCGTTAATTATTATTTTTCACCAATCCCAAAAGAGAGATTGGTCACATATCATGCATACACCGATCCCGTAAGAGAGATCGTATTATTGTGTCAATCAAAGATTGACAATGTGTTTATTATTATTACTAAATGTAACACTTACTAAAATTACTAACAATGTTCCTAATAAAATAACATAAACCCTATTCCTCCTCAAAAGTATGTAATAGTCATAAGCTTATTGTTGGAATAAACATGCGCCACCTAGTATCGTCCACCCACCTATTTGGTAGACGCGGGGAGCATACAAATAAGGGCCCCCTTTGCTCTTAAATTCATGGGGAAGGGGTCACCTTCACTCCGGAGAGCGAGGACGAGTACCGGCTCATCGTCCGCCACCTAAGGAGCCTGGAGGAGGAAGCAGCCAGAGCCGCCACTAGCCCGTCAGCCACAGAGGACGAGCTAAGAAACGCCGCGAAGCCCGTATACCATGTATACGGACTCGACCAAGAGAAGAAGTTCAAGGTGGCTGTCAGAGGCCTCCCTACCTCAACGCCACCTGACGCTATCATGGAAGACCTCAAGACGCTGGGCTACCCCGTAGACTACGTCAAGGAGATAAATGCGAGAGCCGGCCGCCCAGGCTGTATATACTTCGTACAGCTGGAGGGGGCCGCTCGGGACTATGCTGCCATCTACGGGGTCACAGAGATCCTACATATGAGGGGCGTAAAGGTGGAGGCATGGCGCGGGAAGAAGGGCCCAGCGCAATGCCACCGCTGCCAGGGCTTCCGCCACTTATCACACGGCTGCCACCGCCCACTGGCGTGCGTCCGCTGCGCAGGGCCGCACGAAGCTAGCCAGTGCCCCAGGCCACGTCACGAGAAGGCCACATGCAAGAATTGCGGTGGCCCCCACCCCGCCAAATTCCGGAACTGCCCTGTGTTCCGGAAAGAGGCAAGGAACAAAAAGGCGGGAAGAGCCGCCCTCTCGGCCCCAACACGCTCGGGCCCCCAAACCCGCGCCTCACCCAACCAACCCACGGTGGACGAGTCGGCGCCGTCAACCCTGATGGCGCCGGCAAACCCCCCCTCACAACGGGGGGCAACCAGAGCGAGGAGATGAACAAAAGCCACAGCCGAGCAAAAAGAAGAAGAAGCCGAAAGCCGCACACCCTGTTGTGGCACGAGGGCCTGATCTACAAACTGTCGAAGACCGAAGCTCCCAGGCGCATCACTCAGGTCGTGGCCTCCTTCCTGACTGAACGCCGATTCTTCGTCGCCGTCGAAGAGGCGGTCTCCACAGAGCGCCCCATCAGAGCCGGAGTCCCACAGGGCAGCTGCCTCTCGCCTGCGTGCTACGCACTGTACACCGTCGACCTCCCAGTCATCGGGGACACCAAGTTGGGGCTCTACGCAGACGACGCAGCTCTCTTTGCAGCCTCTATGAACCCCGTCTACGCTGCAAAGATCCCTCGACGCACTCCCCGACTGGCTCAACCGCTGGAGGCTGTCGGTGAACGTCGGCAAAACGCAGGCGATGATAACAGGAAACACCCGCCTACCGCCCCCGCTGAAACTGCTCGGCGAGAACGTCCCCTGGTCCCACACCGTAAAGTACCTCGGCGTCACTCTGGACAGGAGACTCACCATGGCGCACCACATAGACGCCACAATACAACAAGCTAAAGGAGCCCGAACCCGACTCAGACCAGTCCTCAACAGCAGCCTCCCCCGTCGCACGAAACTGGGGATCTATAAGACCTACATACGGTCCCGCCTGACGGCCTGGCCACGGACTCACGCGAACTGCGGCAGCGGCGAGCGGCGAGCGGCCGAAACAAACGCAAGAAGCGCATGAAGGATGCCACGAGCCGCCGCCGCTGGCGACAACGCACGCGAATTTACCCGAGCGGTCGGCGGCAGCGGGGCGCGGAGCGACGCGCGGGGGAAACAAACATGCCGGGCTAGTAGACGACGCCACGACTCAGACCGGCGCGACCGGCGTTATTGACGGCGCGTATCGGGCGGTTAACGAGAGAACAAAAAATATTAGACGATTCGCGCGCGAAATTGATTCGGAAATACTTATTACCGATATATTCAATAGCCTAAGTATATAATGGAATGTATCAATGCTCATTCTGGTGCATTCGTCAAATTTTTTAGGGTAGGTACTTTCTGTATTCTTCATACAAAACATTAAAAAATATTATTTTTACACAACCTTAATATTATGATAAAAATTACAGGATTATTCTCCTCTCGTGTTCAAAATATCCTGCCTGAAATATGAGCTACTTTCGAGGACTAACAAGTAATTTTGGATAACGCCAGCAACAAAACTTCAAGTAGCTCGATTTCTTACACACACCTCAAGATTTGATTGGACTCGGTCCAACCGATCTCTCTGAAGCGCAAACTCAGAAAGAATATTCCAGAGTAGTCAATATCGTGTCATGTCGCGGAAGGAAATTTTGCCATTTTGAATACGTCCCCTCCGCTCGATGCCGCTGACGCTACTGCGAAGTACGTGGCATGCTCGGCTCTCCGCTTGCCCTTGCCGCGCCGCCCCGCTCACCGCTAAAACGATGTCCGTGGCCAGGCCGTGACGTACGCAGCACCAGCATGGTACGCCTTGGCGTCAGAGACCAAGAAGAAGAAGCTGCGTGCGCAAGAGAACCTGGCCCTGCGGACCATCGTAAAAGCCCCCCGTTTTGTGCGAAACGATGACATACAGCGAGGCCTCAAATGGCAGACCCTGGACTCCTTTGTCGGCCACCTGTCGGCAAGGATGTTCCAGCGGGCCGACGCCTCGGAGTACCAGCACCTGCGCGGCATAGCGCCGCTGCATGCCAGCCCCCAGACTCACGCCCGCTCCCCCGGGAGCTAGTGGAGGAAGAAGAAAGTGAAGACTGAAGAAAAAGAAGCTGATGGCTCAGCCACTAGCACTGCCACCACGGTGCCTCTATGAGGACGAAGAAAAGCCCCGCCCGCCGTTACGGGCGGCGAATAGACACCGCCAAGGTCCCGAAAGGGAGGGAAGGCGTCCCATGCCCCAGAAGGGGGTATTGGAAGAAGTACCGACGCTTAAATTCAGTTATATACAAAGTCTTCGACAACTCCCACGCCTCTCTTTATTAGGCGTACAAGCGCACTAGCGCGCTTATAAAACTTATCATGAGTTTTATTTCATCTGGTATCCTGGTAACAAGGCGGTAACAAGAGGCAACGGGCAGCTGAGCATCGGCCAGAGCAACGGGTCTTCTTTCCGTATAATTTATATGGAGATATAAGTCTGCACTCCACAGTGGTCCTTCGAGAGCCGGATAAGAAGAACCTGGCCCAAAGAAGAAAGAAAAACGAACGCGCTGATTGTGACGCTACAGTCCTCTCAGATTTCAAGAAAGAAACAAGTACGCGCTGAGTGTGACGCTATAGTCCTCTCAGAATCTTCGTTTTTCTACGGTACTCAGTTTGTTGCAAAACTTGACGCGCCTGCCCGCTTTAGCGGAAGAGCCCTCGCATGACACATAGCTCTGCTTGGTGCTGCCTCTTGTTACCAGCTCCGCTGGACGCCCCAGGGTTAGTAAATAGAATCGTTGACAAAATGAATCTTATCGTGAGGTACGAGTGGTCGTAAGTCCGTCAAACCAATCTGGACGCGCCGGATCTTGTCGTAATGTCAAATTTCCTTAACGACATTAGTTTTGCCGCTAAACGTACGAATCGCCCGCGGTTGCAAAAAATCAAAACCTCGGTACATGCGTTCTCTCACGAAAAAGAAAGCTAGACCACGCGAGCACCCCTCTCACTCGCGCGATTACTCTCGCTCCCGCACGTATAGGGACGAGAGCACGGAGAGAGAGACTGTTAGCGGCTTCGATAGCCGAGCGATGGGAACTTGTTAAAGGGGCAAAGTTATGTTTTAGGTGTTTAGGCGCGTCGCAATCGTGGAGGTGAAAAATGTAAATACTCACCGTGCGGCGTTAATAAGTGTGAAGCCGGACATCATAAAATATCACACGGTCTTAGTGCGACCGCCCCCGCAGAGGTCCCTAGGGCAGCGGGAGGACTAAACACTATCCGAATACCTCCTACATATTTAAAAATGGTACCCGTCGAGGTTTCCGGGCCATTAGGAGCCATTCAGGCTCTTGCGTTGCTAGATGAAGGCGCGGGCCTTTCAATCGTGTCTCACGAAATAGCCGATCAGGTCGTTCCGCGTGAACGAGGCGAACCGTTTGATATAAATGGGATAGGTGGCGTAGTTAAGAATACGGACTCCCGTACGATTCGATTTACGGTTCGCGGTTTTTGCAGCCGTCATTTAGACATGATGGAAGCGCTCACGGTCGAAAACGTGGGCGTAGGGCCACAGGGTGTCACGCGTGACGTAGTTAACCAGTGCGACCATCTGTAAAATATCGCGGACGAATTGTGCTATGAGACAGCCACACCTTCTATCGTCATAGGCCAGGATAACTGGCACTTAACAGTCACGCGACAAATTATAAGCGGGAGATCGCATCTTCCTGTCGCGAGTCTTACTCGTCTAGGATGGGCCCTACACGGGCCGCATAGGGCTCCTAGGGCCATAGTACCTTTCGTAGGCCACGTTCGTATCCCTACGACCAAGGACGAGATCGTAGAACTCGAAAAACACGTCGACATAAGCCCCGGCTTATGTTGTGCCACAATGTAGAAAACGTGCAACAACTTAGGGAATTAGAGATACCGCCGCGTCACGTCATCGCATCTAATAGGAAAGCGGATATTCACGTATTTTGTGACGCTAGCGAGAAAATATACGCCGCCGCTGTATACTTAGTTGACACGAGCCCCGACGGGCTAAAAACGTCCGCGTTAGTGGCCGCCAAGGCCAGAGTAGCGCCGCTAAAAATAGTTAGCATTCCTAGGCTCGAACTGCAGAGCTGCGTACTAGCCACGCGGCTAGCCGACACCGTAATTAGGGAATCCGAATACGAAATTGAAAATAAATATTTTTGGAGCGACGCGAAAACCGCTCTTTCGTGGATTAGGTCGGACCCGCGCAGATTCAAGAGCTACGTAGCTCACAGAGTAGCCGAGATAGAAAATACGACCACCCCCGCTGACTGGCGCTGGGTGCCGAGCGCGCTAAATGTAGCTGACGACGCCACAAAGGGCGTACCCGCGCGTTTCGGTGCGAACCACCCATGAACCACCGATGGTTCGTAGACTTCGTAGGTCCCGATTTCATACGGCAAGGCCCCGAGCACTGGCGCCGAGAGAAAAACCCCGCTCAGATCATCGATACGGGCGAAGAGCGCGCGATAAAAAATATTTGCTCGTCAACCGTCGCGAAAAAGTACGAATACCTACCGGAGGTAAGTAGGTTTTCGAAATTTGTTAGGTTAGTTGGCGCCACGGCCAGAGTATTAGTCGTCGCTGAGGTTTTTAAGGCCAGATTGCTGAAACAGAAACCAGAAACAGAAATGAACAACAATCATCTAACGCTAGCGGAAATATTGCTCATTCGACGAAGTCAACATGAGTACTATGCGGAGGAGATCAAGCTTCTGGAAACTGGGCGGGCGCTACCGAAGAAGTCTTCGCTACACAAGGTGGCAGTAAAACTCGACAAGAACGGCGTCATCGTGCTCAACGCTCGAATAGACAGAGGAGAAGCACATATTCCTGTCTTGCACGCCAAAGAGGCATTTACTAAGCTGCTGATCTATCATTTTCACGCCTTGTTTAATCACGCAAATCATGCCACCGTGATAAACAAGTTGAAACAACGATACTACATCGTAGGACTGCGTGGTTGTATTCGATATATATCGAACAAGTGCCAATAGTGTCGGACCTATAAAGGAACAACCCTCAAAGTTCCCGTAGGCGACCTACCAGCAGAGAGGCTCAAGGCGAATCAACCGCCCTTCACAGCCACCGCAGTCGATTTATTCGGCCCTATGCATATTACCATAGGCCGGCGCCGCGAAAAAAGATGGGGAGTACTGTACACATGCCTAACCACTAGGGCAGTACATTTGGAGCTAGCCGCCTCTCTCTCGGCAGCCTCCATGACATTATCCCTAAGAAGAATGATCGCTCGACGCGGCGCGCCCTCGGTGCTCTACTCAGACAACGCCACGAACTTTTACGGCGCAGAACGCGAACTATCTGAGGCTCTAAATACCTTACCCGACAGCCTCAAAATGTTCATGACCGAGCGACGCATGACCTGGAAGAAAATCCCGCCTGGCAACCCTTCCGCCGGCGGGGCTTGGGATGGGAGCGTCTCGTAGGCAGCGTGAAAACAGCTCTGAAAGTCACACTAAAAGACAGAGCGCCACATACTCTATTACTCGAGGCCGAGCACCTAGTTAACTCGCGACCTCTGACCCCAGTGAACCCAGACAGTCCCCAGTGAACGCCGAGGCACTGACGCCAAACCACTTTTTAATCGGACGTTCAAATGCTATGTCAACGCTGGGCGCCTTCACAGACAAAAACCTACAGTTGTCGTCTTGGAAGACGGCACAAGTCTTGGCAGATCACTTCTGGCAGCGTTGGATAAAAGAATACAGACCCAGTTTGCTACCACGCTCCAGCGCCAATCAGCAAGCGACGAAACTACACGTCGGCGACATCGTAGATCGTACTCATCGCGGACAGTTCTATGCCACGCGAAATCGCACAACTCTTTCCTGGCCCTGATGGCCACGTAAGAGTAGCCATTGTACGCACCCGCGCAGGAGAAGTTCGCCGTCCAGTTTCCAGACTCGTCCTGCTATGCTCCACCGTTACCGACGGTGCTGACGCACGTGGGGGAGAATGTCGCATATAGCTGTAAATTATGTAGGTTAAGTCGATCAAGTAGGCTAAGTCAATAATTTCAAAAATATGTTGTTTTCGTTAATTATTATTTTTCACCAATCCCAAAAGAGAGATTGGTCCATATACTTTATAATTAAGGCTTTTATTGTTCTTACCAATCCCAAAAGAGAGATTGGTCACATATCATGTATACACCGATCCCGTAAGAGAGATCGTATTATTGTGTCAATCAAAGATTGACAATGTGTTTATTATTATTACTAAATGTAACACTTACTAAAATTACTAACAATGTTCCTAATAAAATAACATAAACCCTATTCCTCCTCAAAAGTATGTAATAGTCATAAGCTTATTGTTGGAATAAACATGCGCCACCTAGTATCGTCCACCCACCTATTTGGTAGACGCGGGGAGCATACAAATAAGGGCCCCCTTTGCTCTTAAATTGGATTGCTAGGAGAGTCTCAAGTGTTCGGACGCCACAACAAATTTCGCAGATCGCTACATTTATTTTTTAAAAATAAATTGAGCGTATTAACGGCCCGGCTCTTAGCCGGCGGGGATCGCACAAACAACAGATAGCCGATTGTCGGTTCGCCTTAGCCGAACTCCCGAACCCGGTCCCGTTAAAGCGGAAGCCCCGGGCTAGGGAGAGAAGCGACAAGCATAGCCGGCAATCCGAGCGTCGCACGGCCCCCCTCTACACCGCTCCCCACCAATGGATGAAGAATCGAAATCGGGCGGTAGGTCGAGAAAGCGTGATCTCGACCTACCCACCACTTCGCGGGAAACATCGAGTTCCCGAAACAGCAACAAAGAAAGACGGGGTAGGTCGAGATCACGCAGGCGCGACCCACCCTCAAAACCAGTGGACCCAGAACATCATCATCATCATCTGAGACCACACAGATATGCCACGGGAGAAGAGCCGAGCTTGGCGGATCTACTCCACGGGAACATGCCGCTGCCCCCTCAACTATCAACAACGTCGCCCCGAGCCCCCGAACCAAGGGATTCGAGCGTACCCCCCACCCCGCAGCCAAGCCAAAGAAGAAAGGGGGGAAGAAGAAGAAGTCTTCAACACAACCCACACCACCACAAGCTACCACCTCGACTTTCCACCCGAACCAGCCAACACCAGCAACAGCAGGAGGAGGACAAGACCTGGCAGCGATGATCGCTGCACTCCTCAAGCAGGCTGCACTCCAAGGCCCTGAAGCCGTGGAAAAGGCCCTCACAGCTGCCATACCCCCTCCAGTCCATTCAACCCGAAACTGAGGGTGGTATTTTGGAACGCCCAGTCACTCAAGGGGAAGATCCCCAGACTGAGGGCGTTCCTCCAGGAGCAGAAGGTAGACATCCTGCTCCTGTCCGAAACCTTCTCCAAACAAGATATCAAAATAACGGGGTATATGGTGTACCAGAGGAACGAGACAAACCAGGCGGGACACCCGTTCCGAGGACTAGCCGTGATGATCAGAAGATCCATCATCCACCAGCCTGTCGACTTCGAGCCCCACAACTCCCTCACGGCGCTTGGAGTCGACATCAGGGTGGCAGAAGGAGATCTCCGGCTTTACACCATATACCGCCCACCAACTGCTTCCACGGCGGATCTTCGGGCAGACATACGCCAGCTTCTCCAATCTCCCACGCCGACCATCCTGGCTGGAGATTGGAACGCAAAACACCTGGCGTGGAATGCCTCCCGAGAGGACGCAATTGGGAGAATAATCTACCAGACGGCGCTGCAGCTTAACTTTGACATCGCAGGCCCCGAAGAGCCCACGCACTTCTCCGAGTCCTATCATACCTGCGATGTCATCGACTTCGCCATACACAACGGAGTGGCGGAAACCATCAGGCTGGAAGTGATGCCAGACCTAGAGTCGGACCACAGACCAGTCTTGATGGTCATTGACTCCGCTGCTGACTCAGTCCCGAGAAGAGCCCCAAAAACGAAGACTGACTGGGAAGCCTTCGCCAAAGCTATCAGAAACCCCTCCACTGGCCCAGTAAACACTCCAGATGAAGTAGAGGAAGCCGCAGCCGCCATCACCAATAGTATCCGTGAAGCCCTTGCTGCATCAACTCACACCATCCCCACTGGAGAGAGGCTCAAACCCCTCCCAGTGCCGATTAGGAACTTAATACAGGAGAAGCGACGGGTGCGAAGGCGATGGCAACAGACAAGATGCCCTGCGTTGAAAACAGAACTCAACCGACTCGTGGAAGACCGACCACGAAGAAAGAGGTCGTGCCGAACCAAGCCGCCCCCCAACCCAGACCCCAGGCCGCCGCCGCAACAACCGAGACGGCCCCCATAATACAACGCACAAAAGAAACAATTGAAGCTCCGGCCCCCCACCCCCACGGGGAGGAGCGTCCGAAAGACCGAAGGAAACTCACAGAAATTCCACCGACGGCGGAGAGTCCCTCAGTCCCAAGGACATCCGCCGAAACCCAGGCCACTTATGCAGAGAGGGCTGCGACCAAAACACCAGCAGCCCCAACAACAACAGCAGCCCCAGCAACAACAGCATCTACCGCCAAGCAGCCCCAGCCCCCGCCCAAACCCAAGTACCCACACGTTGTGGTGTCGGTGCTACCGGACTGGGTGAAGGTGGCTAGGAAAATTGCCGAAGACCTGGGCCGACCAGCGCACTCCAAGGCAGTGGGGAAAGGAGTGCGCTTCGAGCCCCAAGAAGAAGAATACCGATGCATAGTTCGGCACCTGACTGAGTTGGAGAAAGAAGCTGTCGAACTAGCATGGCATGAATATCAACTAGAGAAAAACAGACCCATGAAGGTGGCGCTGAGGGGCCTCCCGGCGGATACCCCAACGGAGGAGATCAGGGTAGCCTGCACAGAACTAGGCTACCCTGTCGACTATATAAAGCAGATCAACGCCAGGGGGGACAGACCAGGCTGCGTCTACTTTGTTCAGCTGACAGGCCCACCACGAGAGAACACCAACTTCTACAAAGTGACCGAGCTTCTCTTCATGAACTCGGTCCGAGTAGAGGCTTGGCGAGGCAAAAAGGGCCCCCCTCAGTGCCACAATTGCCAAGGCTTCCGGCACCACTCCCAAGGCTGCCATCACCCGCAGAAATGCGTGCGCTGCGCGGGCCCACACCCGGCGAAACTATGCCCTCGCCCCAAAACGGAGCCATGCACCTGCGCCAACTGCGCGGGGCCTCATCCGGCGAACCATCGACGCTGCCCTGTGTATGTAAGGGAGGCCCGCAACCTCAAAGCGGGCACAAACGCACACACAGTGCCAACCAAACCGGGGCCAGAGACGAGAGCTTCAGTCCGGACAGCAACAGTGGCAGAATCGGCGCCGGCCACACTCATGGCGCCCGCAAACGCTGCCACCAATCGAAGCGGCCAAAATGCCATAGCACCAGGCATTAACAAAAAGAAGCCCAAGAAGAAGAAGAAACAGGAGAGCGCCCAAACACACATACAAGAGGCGAGCCAGGCAGTCGCCTTCACCACCACAGCTTCGGCTTCGACTTCGACTTCAACTTCAAAGGCGGAAGCAACGCCTGCAACAACACCCTCAGCGGCAGCAACCGCTGACCTGGCGGCGATGCTTGCAGCCCTCTTGCAAGCGGCAGCCTACCAGGGACCAGAAGCGGTACAACAGGCCCTAACGAAGACAGCTCTCCACCGGCCCACTCCTCCTCTCTAACAGGATGCGAGTGGTGTTCTGGAACGCCCAAACTCTGACCGGCAAGACGGCTCTGCTCCGTAATTTCCTCCGAGAGCAGAACGTCGACGTCATGTTGATATGTGAGACGCTGGCCAACAAAGATATCAAAATGCCTGGGTATATAGTGTACCAACGGAACGAGGTAAACCAAGAGGGACGCTCGTACCGGGGACTGGCCGTGATAGTCCGAAGAACCATCGTGCACCAGCCTGTCGACTTCGTGCACCTGAACTCCTTCACGGCGCTCGGAGTCGACATTAGGGTGACTGATGGCGACCTCCGGCTGTACGCTATATACAGGCCACCACAAGCTGCCTACGGAAGTCTCAAGGCGGACATAAAGAGACTGCTTCGCCCCCAGGTGCCAACCATTCTAGCAGGGGACTGGAATGCGAAGCACACCGCATGGAACGCCTCTAAAATAGATGACACAGGGAGATGCATCTACCAAGCATCCCTCGAACAAAACCTGGATATTGCAGGACCCGAAGAGCCCACCCACTACGTAGACAGCCAGCACTCCTGCGATATCCTGGACTTTGGCCTGCTCAAAGGCATAACTGACACAATTCATGTGGAGGTGCTCCCCGACCTCCCATCGGACCACAGACCTGCCCTACTCACGCTGGACAGCAAACCATGTGCTGCCCCAAGAAGAACAACAATTAAGAAAACAGACTGGGACGCTTTCCCTGCAGCCCTGGAGAACCCTAAGATAGGTCCAGTGTCCACTGCAGAGGAAGTGGAGAGGGCCACATACACCATCACCAAGTCCATTCAGAAGGCGCTGGAAGCAACTTCTCGCACCATCCCTGCTGGCGAAAGGTGCAAACCGCTCCCAGCATCGATCAGGAAGCTTATAGAGGAAAAGCGCCGCCTGAGGAGGAGGTGGCAACACACAAGATGCCCCACACAGAAGAGCCAACTGAACGCACTTACAGAGAGGGTGAAACAGGAGCTCACACAACACGCAGCGAACCAGTGGGAGACCCATATCGCCAACATAGAAGGCAAAATATCCTCTATCCACCTTCTATGCAGGCAGCTGGGACAAACCGCCGAAGCCATCAGACCCCTCCACGACGCCCTGGGGAGGCCGAAATATAAGGCAGACGAGCGAGCCGAGTTGTTCGCCGACAGCCTTCAAAAAGCCTTCCAGCCCAACCCAGCCAGCGACCCAACACACGTAAGGGAGGTGGAGGAAGCACTGGATGACTACTTCAGCCAGCCGACCAACGAAAATGAGACCCAAATTTTCTTCACACCAGGCCAGGTGAAGAAGATCACCACCAGAACCAACCCCAAGAAGGCCCTGGGCGCCGATTCAATCCCGAAGGTCATCATGCTGCCCAAACCAGGGAAAGACAGGAAGAAGCCGGACAGCTACCGGCCGATCACGCTGCTCAGCAACATCTCAAAGGTGTTCGAAAGACTACTTCTTGAGAAACTGCAACCACACATAACACCCAGGCCGGAGCAGTTCGGCTTCAGAGCCGAGCACTCGACCACACTGCAGCTCACCCGTGTGATCTCGTTCATGGCGGATCGTACAAACCGGAGGGAACACGTAGCCGCCGTGTTCTTAGACATGGAGAAGGCGTTCGATAGAGTCTGGCATGAGGGCCTGCTAGCCAAGCTCTCAACGTCTTCGGCCCCACGTCAAATCATACGAGTCATCCGCTCCTTCCTCGCTGACCGAAAATTTCGAGTAGCAGTGGAGGACCAAATATCTACAGAGCGCCCGATCCTAGCGGGCGTCCCCCAGGGAAGCTGCCTCTCACCAGCCTGCTACGCTCGGTACACAGACGACATCCCGGTGGTTGGCGACGTCAAGCTGGGACTCTTCGCGGACGACGCCGCATACTACACGGCGTCAATGTCCCGCACCCACGCCGCTACTAAGATCCAGCGCCAGCTCGACGCGCTGCCCACCTGGCTGTCAAACTGGAGAATGTCGGTGAACGTGGGCAAAACACAGGCGTTCATGACCGGCACCGCACAGCTGCCACCAAAACTCAAACTCCTGGGACAGGAGATCGAGTGGCAACCCACAGCCAAATACCTGGGGGTCACAATAGACCGGAACCTGACAATGAAACCCTGGGAATGAATGACAGAAGAAGTTGTGCACAGAGCCAAGACGGCGCGTGTAAAACTCAGACCCGTGCTTAACAGCAATCTTCCTCTCCGCACAAAACTGAGGCTTTACAAGACCTATGTTCGATCGAGGCTGACGTATTTACGCGGCTCCCGCTTGGTATGCCAGAGTGGCAGAGTCGAACAGACGTCGACTCAGAGCGCAGGAGAACCTCAGCCTCCGGACCATAGTAAAAGCCCCCAGATACGTGCGGAACGACGCCATCAAAAGGGACCTGGAGTTGCAGCCGCTGGACGAATTCGTTGGGCACTTAGCCAAACGAATGTTCGAACGGGCCGACCACTCCAACCACCAACTGCTTCAGGGCATAGCCCTCTTGCATGCCCGACCCCCAGACGCCCGCCGGCCGCGAGCCCAACCGCGAGAGCTCGCACTGGCCACCACATCAGACAACTAAGTCCAAAAGCCGCAGATTGGCCAACACGACTGAAAAGCCGCGAAGGCCAACCACCAGCACCAAAAAAGGACAAGGAAGAAGCAAGCTAGCCCATACAGCTAGCCAACAGCCCGGTCAGTTGTCACTGACCGCGACAGATGCCGCCACAGTGTGCACAGCACAGTAATGGCCTCCTCACGCCCCGAAAGGGGAGTGTAAGATGACAAGAGATCGATCGATCTTAAATTCAGGGATTGATGACATTATTCAGATCGCCCGTAGCCGCCGCGTCGAGCGCACGTACGCTCCGCTCCGCTCCACTGTGCGTGTTACATTTATTCCGTGCATAAATGTTTGCGTTGAGCTCCGCTCCGCATCTCTCAGAGGAAAGACTCTTTAAAATGTGTTACGTTGAGCTCAGCTCCGTACATGTGCTTTTATTAAAATGTGTCGCGTCGAGCCCGGCTCCGCATCCTTTAAATAGTGAAACGTGAAATAAAAATCATAAGTAAGTGACGAGACAGTGACTCTTAACACAGTGAGGGCGTAAACCGACACGAGTGCTTTTTTTTTAAAAAGGAAATATTAATGAATAAGGAGGAAAAAGAAACCTGTTCTCCTGATAGCGGAAAAAGAGCAGTCCTCATAACGCATCTCCAGCCCCCACGCTCCCCCCCCCCCCCCAGTACCTAGTACGGGGGGAGAGTCAACTCACAAGATGGCAGACCTTAAAATCATGGAAGGTTTCGTCGCTCAATTTTGTCCGCAATTCAAAGAACAATGGATCAACTATGTTCTCAGCACCACAAATATGATGTCTGGCGCCACTCCCGCCAACACTACGGAGGCCTCTTCAAACCCCCTACCTAACCCCTTAACGATCTCCCTTCCGCACTCCCACCCCCAAACCCAACCCCTCCTACTAGCGAACCAACTAACCCAGTCACTACGCACTCGAAGGGCTCCCCAATTGAACCCCCAGCCCACCCCCAAACCCCCTAGTCTACTAACAACCAGCAATGCTAGAGGCAACCTATCAAGGAACCCTCAAACTGCACCCCCTACCAGAAATAACTCCTACACCCCCCACACCCATCACTTAAAACCAAACCCCTCCTCCTACCGAAATCACCACCGTAACGGACCCCCCGCCAGGCATCATAACTATCCCATGTACCCCCCTCCACCCCCCCAATTCACTGACTACTCCTACCAAAACCACGTTCCAATCTACCCATATCCATTTCCTCCAACCCACCTAAACCCCATACCCCCCAAAACCTCCCCCGCTTCAAAAACCTCCACAGAGGAGGATCTTAAACTGGTAATGGGAGTAGCCTTTGCAGTTGACATTGATCAGGTGTGCTTAGTGGCCTCCAAAATCAGAAAAGCCGCCTCCCCTGAGGAACTACTAACAATAATGGCCCACCACGCGGAGACCATAAGATCAGTAAGGAGCTTCTGTTTCAACAACCAAAATAATGGATAATACAACCCAACAACGTATCAAACCCAGAAGTATCCAACTAGGATTTTCCTATATAAACGGAATTAATAACAAAAAGGACGAAATAGCCAATATCCTAAGGAATAATCAACTGGACATTCTTTTAATCCAGGAAACCTTTTTAAAACCATCGAAACGCACACCCAAAGTGGCAAATTACAACTCAACTAGAATAGACCGAGTCGGCCGGAAGGGAGGTACATTAATCTACTTCAAACGCCAATTACACTGTTGCCCTACGCCCCTTCCCGTCCTCCAAAACAGGCCAGGGGAAGCTCCAAACCTAGGGGTACGAGCGTACCCCCCACCCCGCCAAGCAGTCCGAAGAGGAGCCCCACCGCCATCCGACAAGGCGATGGACAGGGCGGATGTTACCAATCCGCGCCTGCACATTCTGTCAGCCCCCGGATCGCTCGCCGGATGCGGCGACTTTGAGGACGCCGAGGAGGCGGGGGACGCCCCCACCTCAAACCTACAGTGAATGTCATTGGACTTTCAGGACTATGTAAACAAACGGCGTCACTTTGATTTATCACTGTTACTCCTTAAAGTTTCACACCACCTCATCAAAAGTCATTGAAAACATACACTATTAAAATAGCCTTTCTCGTAAAAAACAAATAATATAGGAAAAATAACTTAATCTTGGAAATTTCATTGAAAATTCAATACGATTTAAAAGTGACGTTATTTCGACAAAATGCAATGACGTTTTTGTTTCTTTTATATTCTACGTTTGTCTATGACGTTTAGGGATGTGACTAAACTTAGTGACATTGTAATGCCGGTACTCACGGTATCTACCTGATATAGGCATAGTGTACACTACACGGTAAGTAAAGGATCTTAGCGTAAGGTATAATATACTTAAAATTAAATAAATACATAATTCAGATGCGGATACATGCAGTGGAAGAAATGCGTGGATCATGTAATAGGAGAAGAGCATAAAATGAATTTAGACAGCATCATCGATAGGGTATACCAATGATGTAACGCCACCTTTTATAATTAAGACTAGTGACTCTAGTAAAACTTCAAGCACCGATTTATCAGAAGATTGAACCGATTAAAAATATGAAGATGAGATGTGTTTTACTTTTGGTATTTTAGTAATCGATTTATTTTGACTTAAAATAGCACTTCCCCATCGCTAGTAAATTCATCATTCAAAGACAATTTCAATATGGCGGTTTGTTTACACAGTCCTGAAAGTCCAATGACATTCTCTTTACCTACTCCCGAGCCGGACATATAGACGCTCTCGGGCTCGAAATATATAGACACACTGCCGCCGCCGACGTTCCGGCCATTCTCGCCGGTGTCGCCCCCTAGCAGACAACAAGAAACCCGGACCCCCATCCAAAGCCTGGAGCAGGACACGATTCTCATTGCCCAGGTCATGGCGTCAAGCAAGCATGGCGTCCACGGACCTGAGGGCATGGCTCGCCGCGTACGTGGAGATCCAGAACGCCGAGATGGGGCTCTCCGAAAAACCTACGGGGAGCAAGGGCCCCCTACTCGAGCTCGAAATGAATCGGAACCCGTACCTGCTGAGGCTGGAGAAGAGGCCACATACCAGCCCCACAGCAGCCCAAGAACCTACAAAGCGACCATGCCTGAAACCCTCACCGCCTACAGACCCCAGGCTGCGCCGCCGCTCGCGCTCAGCCGAGCCGAGGCCCCCCCGCAGCGCCTAAAATCACCATGGAAGGGGCCCATCTCGGCAGAATTCGATCTGGCGGGACTGAGGGTCGTCCAGAGGAGGCTGGATGTGGCCCCCCGCTTCCCCATGGACCCTGAAGAACCGCCAGCAGCAGCAGCACAGCAACCTAGCTCCCTGGCGCCCTCAAAGGCCGCCCTGGACACAGCACCCAAGCCTCAACGACCGCAGAAGGCCGGCGAGCGGTACAAACAACCTGCCGCCATCGAATCCGAAAAAGAAACAATTGAAGCCCCGGCCCCCCACGAAGCGGAGCGCCGAAAAGCCCGAAGGGCATTCTCAGAGATCCCACCGGCGGCGGAGCGTCCTTTAACCCAAAGGATATCCGCCGCAACCCAGAAGGCTCCCCAACCCCAAGAAAAGGAGCGTCCGCCACACCAAAGGGCGAACACCACAACGGACCCAACCACATATGCGGGAAGGGCAGCAGCCCCAGCAGCAAACAAAGCCGCCGACAAGCCAAAAGCCGCAGAAGACCAGCCGAAGAAGCCCAAGCTACCAGTGATTAACGCCACGGTCCTCCCCGATTGGACCAAGGTGGTGCGAGACATAGCCGCCAAGCTGGGGAAGGCGCCGAACTCTAGACCTAAGGGGAAAGGGCTGGAGTTCAGACCGCTAACAGAAGACGAATTCAAGGTGGTCTATGACCACCTCTACAAATTAGAGGCAGATGGAGTCCCACTGGAGTGGGATATCTACTCCCAGGACGGGCAGTCAAAGAAGATGAAGGTGGCACTCACATATCCTGCCGCAGCTTACATGCCGCCCCTTTTTGCCAGTGTCGCCACCTGTCGGGCAGCAGGAAGACACACCAATGCAGCAGCTAGAACGCGACACCATCTTGATCGCGCAAATTATGTCGTCAAGCCACGCCTCGCAAGACCTCAGAGCGTGGCTGGCAGCCTTCGTAGATATCCAAAATCGCCAGCTAGGCCTCAGCGCAGGACTAGAGGGTGAAGACTGCCCCCTTCTCGAACTGGAGATGAGGAGGCACCCCTATGTCCTGCGGCTAGAGAAAATTCCCAGGACCAGCCCAGCAGCCCCCACCAAGCGGCCCTGCCTTAAGGTGTCCCCACCAACGGACCCCAGACTGCGCCGCCGCTCGCGCTCGGCCGAGCCGAACCCCCACCCTGCACCAGCCCCTCCGCGGCGCCAATCGCCCTGGAAGGGGCCCATATCACAAGAATTCGACCTGGGCCCCGTCTAGTAAAATTACAAGTTACAAGTTTACAGGCGTTTACTGGCAACACCTGCCCCGTTTTTTACAATTTGCGTTGTGTAGGTTGGTACACTTGTAACAAAAACTAACATAGGTCTTGAGTCCTGTAACAGCAGCTACAAGTGCAGTTTTCTCAGTTATTTCGTATGTTACACACGTTTTCTCGTAATAATGTTAAAATGATTCATCTTCTGAGAGAATCTGTAGCAGCGTCAGGTTGTTTGGCCCCGAATAAAATTGTACTTTAGGACATCGCTAATGTTCAATGAACGGATTAGGATAGGCACGATGTTAAATTATTTTGGGAATTAAGAAACTGAATTTAGCAATAATCATGTTTGTTTTAATAAGTTTTCTAACTTCTAAATCGTGTGTCAATGGTAGGCTCTACATATTGACCAATAATACTAGCAGCATTAAACATCGAAAACCGCTCTCATTGCTCCATTAAAACATAAACAATAAATACTTAACAAAACGTTTGAAAGAATTCAATGAGTATTTATGGCAGAATTTGTTTTTAATTAGTGATGTCCATCACACCTGTAGATGTTACTTGTAATCGAGGTTTACAATGATTCATTACAACTGTAACTACCTGTGTGTATTTATAAAACACCTGTAGTCGTTCACAGTGCATTACAGGTGCCTCTAGCCTGTACACTTGTAACCTGTAACTTTATAAAACACGGCCCTGGCGGGACTCAGGGTCGTACAAAGGAGGCTGGACGTGACCCCCCGCTTCCCTTTGGAACAAGAGGCCCCGCCAACGCCAAACCAACACCAGCAACAGCAGCAGGCCGCCCGCAGCAAGCGAAACGGCCCCAAAACCGCAACGCTCCAAAAAGGTTACCCAAGTCCCAACCACACGAAATGGGGCACCGACCACGCCAAAGGGTAATATCGGAAAACCCGAATCCACCGGCGGCGGAGCACCCGCCTGACCCGCCACCTCATACGACCACCTCAGGGTCTCAAGAGGTGACCCAACCCCAAGAGAAGGTCCACATGCCAACCCAAAGGGCTAACCCCACAGGCCCAGCCACCACATCGGCTACTTACGCGGAGAGGGCAGCAGTACAAACAGCAGCCCCAACAGCCAAAGCCGCCGCTCCAGCCCCGTCAGCGGCAAGAAAAGAAGACCAGCCACAACCTCCCAAGAAACCCAAGCTGCCGATCATCAATGTCTCGGTCCTCCCAGAATGGACCAAGGCGGTGAGGGAGATGACCAACAAGCTGGGCAAGCCGCCAAACTCAAGACCCAAGGGGAAGGGTCTTGAATTCCGACCAGAATCCGAAGAAGAGCTTAAAGTAGTCTACGATCACCTCTTCAAACTGGAGAAGGAAGGAATCCCCGTTGAATGGGACATCTTCTCCCATGACCCAAGCTCCAGGAAAATGAAGGTGGACACCCCTGTAGAGGAGATGAAGGAGGCGCACTCCAACCTGGGATTTCCAGTGGAGTACGTGGAACAAGTCAACGCCAGAGGGGGACGGTCGGGCTATATCTACTTCGTACAGCTCTCCGCTCCCCCAAAGGATCACACATCAATTTATGGGATCAAGGAGCTCCTGTGCCTGCCCTCAATAAGAACAGACGCCTAGAGAGGAAAATCAGGACCCCCTCAGTGCCACAGGTGCCAGGGGTTCTTCCACCACTGCTGGCTGTCACCGACCCCAGAGGTGCGTCAGATGCGCCGGCGACCACCAGCCGCCCAATGCGACAGACCCAGAACAGACCCCTACAACTGTGCCAATTGCGCAGGCACCCACCCGGCAAACCACAGGAAACGCCCCACCTACCTGAGGGAGCTGAGGAAATGGAAATCAGGCGGGAAAACACAGATTGCAACCAAGAAGACCGGACCTCCCACCAAAGCCACGATCCAGAAGCCCACGGTGGCAGAGTCGGCGCCGTCATCACTGATGGCGCAGGCCAATGACCCCAAACAAAAACTAAGAAAAAGAATGGGAAGAAGACGACGAAAGCAGCGACACCTCACCCTCCAACCACCACCTCGACTTCCGCCCATAAGCCCACAGCCCCAGACTCAGCAAAGGGAGGACAAGACCCCAAAACTGAGAGTAGTATTCTGGAATGTTCAGTCTCCGACGGGCAAGATGGCCCGGCTTCGAGCATTTCTGCAGGATCACAACATCGACATACTCCTGCTCAGCGAGACCCTACAAAAGAAGGACATCAAGATGGCAGGCTACATGGTGTACAGCGGAACGAAGTAAACCAGCAGGGACGCTCGTTCCGCGGGCTAGCCGTGATGGTCCGTAGATCGTCTACTTCGTGCACTACGCCGGCATATCTGCACTCGGAGTGGACATACGGGTGGGTGAAGGCGACCTCCGGCTAAACACCATCTACCGCCCATGCACTCCCACCATCGGAAGCTTGAAGGAGGACCTGCGCCAGCTGTTCCAGTCGCCAATGCCGACCATCCTGGCGGGCGACTGGAACGCCAAACACTTGGCATGGAACTCAACGAAGGTGGACCAGGCAGGGAGAGCTATCTACCAAGTCACCATCAACCACAGTCTTGACATCGTAGGCCCAGAAGAACCCACTCACTACGCTGACCACCAGGCGTCCTGCGATTTCATTGACTTTGCGGTCTGCAAAGACGTCACGGCCCCCCTGACACGTGAGGTCCTACCGGACCTACAGTCTGACCATAGGCCAGTCCTGATGACCCTGGACACGGCCACGAGCTCCACACCGAGAAGAACACAGCGGACTAAAACCGACTGGAGAGCCTTCTCGGAGAACCTGGCGAACCCCACCATCGGCCCCATCAACACGCCTGAAGAAGTCAAACAAGCAACCGTTGCTATCACCACAAGCATCCGCCTGCCATAGAAGCATCATCCCACACCATCACCTCTGGAGAGAGACTCTTTCAGAGAAAATTTTATCTGATAGAAGAGATAGGCCACCGCTCGTATTGGAGTCTGGCTAAGTCACTCAAATTCGATACAAAAGCCTTAACGCCCCCATTAATTAAACCTGCTTCCCTGCTCCCACCACGGTCTTCACGGACCTGGAAAAAGCTAATACTCTGGCCGATTTTGTTCCTATTTATACAAATTGTTGTACCACCATATGCACCTAACAGCATGGTGACAAGCCTAATATTCATGTCATCTTGACATTTGCATGCTTGACAAGCTAAACGTAAAATGTAGGAAAGAGAAGCTTTCTGTACTTCAGCAGGGGGGGTTCACTCCGCCGATCCGCGTGAAATTATAAGTACATGCCGGCGGCACCCTCGAGGTTGCTTATTCAGTGGTTGTCTCGCCGTGGCCTGCGACACTCGCGTGCGTGTCTCCCGCATACCAACGTCGCAAGCGAGTATTGTATACGATGAATATAATAAGGGCAATCAAATATTGCATTGCTGCGGGTTGCAGAAACAATGACCAAAACTCGGATTGCACGTTTTTCTATGTTCCGACGCGTGAAAAGGATATCGAAAGGCAAGCACTAAATGCTCATTTATACCTATACTTTCATAGTAAATCGAACACAGGAATCAAGTAAATAACCCAACAGCACAGTGTTATACTCCTGTCAACGGCATATCTACATGTGTATACAATTCATCAAACGAAAATACCGAGATCGTGATTAAATAGGTACTTATTGGACTCATTTACACCTGGCGTGCGACCGCGAACCGTAACGAAGATCGTAAAGTCTCAGTCGTAGTCATATCTCCGGTCCTAAAGTCTATTTTCGGTGTTATTATTTACCTAAGTAGCTGCTAAGTGTAATAATTTATGCATGTAGATATACCACGCGTGCTATCTAATATTTATAATTCGCGTATTCGTTTCTGACATAGTCGATGCTTGCGCCACAGAATAGATAATAGTGTAAAGCTACCGTATCCGCTTACGATCAGGCGAACTGTACGCTTGTTTGCCACCGACGTCGTTTAAAAAAATGACAACCCTATTTTCGGCAAGGTGCGGAGTAATATCGACCTTCGCGCAGGGCAATAGAACTCAATGAAGGCGCGACTCGCGTGCGGTCCGTGCTAATAATAATTAATAGGCACGTAAAAAGGCGGCATTCGTGAACATCAAAACAGAGGGTCTTCTGTACTTGTACTATTATTTATTCTGTGACTTCAGTGCTATGATTCATTCTGTGCGTTTACATGATAAAGAATTCACTGGAAACCTACGGCAGTACATGACGCATTTACACGAATGAGATGGATGTATCACATAAAGCCAAATAAACCAAACCTTTTACACAAACACATACATAGGGTTAGGTACCTAACCCTTAAATTAAACCTTTGAACTATTTACTAAATAATATGTTTTTATTCGTATAATAAGGCTAAAAACACAGTAGTTGCACCAGGGAAAAACAAATAGGATATGATGAACTAACTTAGTACATTCCTTTTTTACAAATATGGTTACTAATTCGCTTACAGTGAAAGTGCTTTGATTTAATAAAGTGTTCAATATACGAATTGAATAATGAATTGTAATAGGTAGTATTTTCCATCCTATTAGTTTTTCCCGATATACATTTATCTCGTTTTAATTATGAAATAATACAACAAAAAGTACAGGAAAATATGTCGTCTCATGTTACCAAAAGTTAAGACTAACAAAGATCAACTTATTACAAGTAAATCGACAATAGGAAGCTGTTATCTAAATACAAAATACCTACATAAAGAGCGTAAAATATAAGGCTATTTCCTTTTATTTCGAGCTCTGTTTAGTCGCTTAAAATAGGCCGGCGCTTAAATGCCGGTTCTGACAAACTTGAGGACATTAATCAACAATATTCCTAACTTTAGGGTACGAGAAACACAAATTGGAACCTAAATATGCTAACACTGACCTATTTAAGTTTTCAACGTCTGTCATCTTCGCAATAGGAGTCTCGCGGTGCTCGAGCCAGCTAGGCGAAGTATCTCTAATGCCGCCCGACAAATCTGGAGACAAACATCATGTCAGTGTTAAGAAATAAAGAAACGATAAGAAGATAGAAGAAGACACACCGCCCAAGGGGCGATTACAGATTATATAATGTTCATAAGAACAGTTTTTATTTATTTATTAACAACATAACAGTTGCCCAATGCGATAGTGTAGCAAAAATCTTATATAATTATATAAGTAGACAATTTTTAAATCTAAGACGCACAATAACACAATCACAGCGTAAGGATGTATTCTTTACAGTGGAGTGGGTTAACTCCGCCGATTTCTGGGTCATCGATGGGGGGCGCGCGGGGAAGTAGGCGGGGAGGAAATGCCGCCGAATTGCTATGAAAATTCGGCGGTCTATTTTAAGGGGTGTAAAATGGAAATTAGTTTGCCAATCAAACTGTAATATCTTTAGCATAGTTTTTGACGACCCTGAGCCTCAGCACGAACACCGAGCCGAGCCGCTGGCAGTGTATGAAGTTACCTCACTGTATGGAATACATCCCTATGCTGTGAACACAACACAAACAACGTAATCTTAGTAAACTCATTCTCAGAACAATGGAATACGTCAATCCGGGTAGCGACTTGATTGAGCGGACGCCGAACCCTTGTCCACGGCGCACCGCGCAAGAGGCCGGTGCGCGCGCGGGCACGCACAGGCCCACCGTGGCACCCTGGGTTGTTGACCTAACCACGCAGAAGCTTGAATATGTAGCTAGTTAGGGCCAGCTCTCTCACCTCCAGCTTATTGTTTACCTACCATTCCTAGCACAAATAGCGTCGGGTACATGAACGGGTAGACCCACACCAAGGAACAGAAACCTTATAAATTTATTTTTCCCCTCACTAGCTCGGAAAGCGCTGTTTTGTCCTTTAAAACTAGCGTGGAAAAACGCATTTTATCCACATGTGGGGCAAAGTAATCTAATTCCTATCACTTACCACCAGTCCAGTATAAGTGAGTCCTATATGCCCATAGTAAATATGCGCAATCGGAGGTCACACCTTAAATTGGTCATGTGATCATGTCTTATACCGCACTTGGTAAGCTGTTGGTAATATCTAAGTACCAGGAGCGTATCTACTCTATGACAAATTTTGAAATTGATTTTTGATGGTTTCTTCAAGATAACTTACATGTGAATAAGATTTATAATCGTATTTAGTCTGTATTTTCCTCGCAATAGTGAGGGGAAAAATGTTGTATTACACTCGGCGGCAAAGTTTGTTCAACTCTCGTGCCTTGAGACCCTCGTAAAGCTCAAGATTCCAGTTATTGAACCACTCGCTACACTCGTGGCTCAATTTTGGAATCTTTCGCTTGCTCGGGTCTCAATATAAGCCCGAGAGTTAAACAACAACTTTGCCCCCTTGTATAATAAATAACTATTGTATCCTTTCTCCTTTCTACCATAAATTTGTATTTTTCCTCATGCGGGCTCCAAACACTAGAGTTAGGGTAAGCGGGCCCAAAGCGGGTATGCTAACGACGGACGTCTTTAAAACACAATTTTATTGAACTACAGTAACAAATTGTACGTCATTAGAAAGGATATTTATTTGGCTTGAATATAAAATATCATTTTAATTGATTGGTAGTGAGATTTTTATACAATAAAGAAAAAACAAAAGGTCTGCTAAAACCCGCTTTGCCCAGACATGGGCCTAAAGTGGGTAGGTGCTTTGGGCAAATCGGGTGGCTTCTTGGGTAAAGCGGGTAATTTCAAAATTAAATATAAAACAGTTATAATTAAAGCAAATATTTATTGTCAAAAATGTTAAAGAAAACATGTACTATTACAATCTTCACAAAATAGTACTTGTATAATGAAGGTTAACAAGAATTCAATGTAAACCGTATGTCATTCGACTTTCAGGACTATATAAACAAACAGCGTCACTTTGATTTAGATAGATAGATAGATAGATAGATTTTTATTTCATGAAAGATAATTACATTATAAGTTTACATTTCAATAAATTTATACGAATTTCCATCATGATCGTCACAAACACGAATTAATTAAAGTATAATAATAATAATTAACAATAATAATGAAATTGTGTCTCCCAATAAGGATCGTCATGAGTGTAATATCTAATAATAAAAAACAACAGTAAGTATGTCAATACTTACAAATCAAAAATATCGAATAGTAATAACAATGAATCGAAATGTCAAATACATGTAGGCGGAATAATAGGGTTGTATAGTTTAGAGTTATATCTCCCAGTAAGAATTGTCAATAGCAATGTGAACAAAAAACAAAAAATAATAATCAAATAAGTACATACATTTCCCAATAAAGGATGATCATAATAATAGTAGAAAACAATGTCAATTTAAACTAAAATCAATACAATACATTAAAATCAATAATCATAATTTTAGTGCCATGTACTCATTTGTTGAGTACAGAGGGTTATTCAACAAAAGGTTTCTCACTTTGCGCCTGAATGTTTCGTCACATGGCTCGTTTCTTATTTCGGCAGGTAGATGCTCGAAATAAGTAGGTCCGATGACACGAGGGTTCTTATTTGATAGTGCCATGCGACGAGGAACGGTTCTAAGGCGGCCGGTTGAACGCAGCAGTTTTCCTGGACAGTCGACTCGCGAAAACTGAGATTGTTCATTCCTTACAAACATTAGCACATCAAACAGGTATTGTGAGTAGTGAGTCATTATACGCTGCGAAATAAAGATCTCCTTACAGGGATGTCTTCGTTTGACTCCAACAAGTGTACGGATTGCTCGTTTCTGCACTATTAGGACTCTTCCAGCATCTGTGGAGTTACCCCAGATGAGCGTGCCGTATGCCATTATCGAGTGGAAATGAGCAAAGTACACCTGTTTGAGAGCTTCACTTGAGATTAGCGGTTTCAGTTTTCGCAACGCAAAGACAGCACTACCCAATCGGTCGCAAACACTGTCGACATGGCACTTCCAATTTAAATTAGAGTCAACCGTAAACCCAAGGAACCCACTTTCATTACACAGTGGCATCGGACAGTTGGCCAAACACGGTGGTAGCGGGACTCTCCGACCAGAGAACAGCATTATATTTGATTTTGAGCAGTTGAGTAATAGTCCATTTGCTGAAAACCAGGACTGTAGCTGGTTACAAGCATCACCAATTTTTACACTTAGCTGGTCGTAAGATTCCGCATTTACTACCACAGTTGTGTCATCCGCAAACAGAACGGACAAACCAGCTACAATATTTGACGGCAAGTCGTTAACAAACAATAAAAATAAAGAATTTCCGAGGGCGGAACCTTGCGGAATACCGATATTTACGCATCCTGTGTCAGATTGCAGCCGTTTGCCGTCGGCAAGTAGTTTTACCGATTGTTTGCGGCCTGTTAAAAAGGACGAAAACAATAAATGGGCTTTATCTCGAACGCCATAATGTGTCAGCTTGTTCAGCAGTAACACGTGACTTATGACGTCAAATGCCTTCGATAAGTCACAAAATATCCCAGCCATTTTATTTCTGTCGTCCAATCCAGTCACTATGCAATCGAACATCCTGTACGCCGCCGAGGTTGTAGACATTTTCTGCCTGTACGCAAATTGGTTTTTGGTAAGCAGGTTGTTCGATTCCAGGTGACTCATTAGATAAGACGACAAGACTGATTCCACTATTTTTGATATTGTAGGCACTATAGTAATAGGCCTGTAGTTGTTCACGTCGCACTTGTCTCCCTTCCCCTTGTAAACTGGACACACCCTGGCGTTTTTTAGAACATCAGGGTATGTACCAGTTTCAAACATTTGGTTTATGAGCGCTACGAGTACGTCACCAACTACTGGCCATATCCAAGACAAAATATTTGGGGAAATATCGAAGGCATCGACAGTGTTACGCTTCTTCAGCATAGAATGAAAGGCCTTTTCAAGGACATCACGAGTGATGACTGGCAGAGTGAACGTTGGTGCCTCTGATGTGCCTAAATGTGACTGTAGATAATTTGTGGATTTTGATATATCACTCTGTATAGTATATTTAGATGCTACATCAATAAAATGTGAGTTAAATGTGTTAGGCAACTCATTTTCTAAAATCTTATTATTTGATGCAGGATCACGTAAAGAGAGGCCCTGTGATACCGTCTTTGTGCCCACTTCCTCGTTGACTATTTTCCAAATTTCCTTAGCTTTATTTCCACTAGTCGACAGCCTATTTTCAATAAAATCTTGTCGAGCTTTCAGCGTTTTCGACTTGATTAGGTTCGAGTAGTGGTCAATACATTCAGAAAGAATAGGGTTATTGGGATACTGACGTCTCATTTCATGAAGGTCACCATGTTTGCTAATTAACACCTCCAGTTCATCACTCAGCCAAGGCAATTTAGGATTTATTTTACATTTATTTTTTTGAATAGGGAAGTGAATGTCAATGTACCGTGTTAGAATATTAAATAATTTATTAAATTTATAGTTAATGTCAATAGTGTTATTATATATAAAATTAAAATCGTAACTGAGAATGTCAAAACAAAATAATCGAATGGATTTTTCACTAAAAAAGCGTCGCTCAACGGTCGCGTCTTTCCTGTTTTGGGTAATATTCTCTAAAGTTAACTCATAGCGCTGCGCATTGTGATCGCTAATTGCAGTATCGATCGGTGTTACAGTAAGAATGTCATTCTCACAATTCGATACTCCGCAGTCGATGGACGATGCACAGTCCGCCGTCTCGCGGGTAGGAAACGATACTGTATTTTGACATCCAAAACATGCTAACAAGTCATTAATACACCGCTTCATGCTGTTATCAGTTAAATAATCCACGTTATGGTCACCTATTATGAGAAACCTTTTGTTTTCGTCAGTAATCATTTTTAACAGTAATTCAAGATTTTCAAGATAAATATCAAAGTCTCCATTGCCAGTCCTATACAAAACAATTATAATAAGTTTTGAACACGTTATTTCTATTGCTGCGTATTCGAAATGATATTGCACGGCAAAGGAACAAAGGTCATTTCTTTCCCGATAATCTATACCCTGTCGGACATACAGCGCAGTCCCGCCGTGAGCGATGCGCGTACGGCAATAAAAACTAGCCAGCGAGTACCCACTTAATTTCACTCGTGCAATCTCATTTTTACGGCACCAAGTTTCGCTAAATCCTATTACGTGCGGTGTTTCTGTGCTTGTTAATAAGTCTATTAGTGATGTTTTACCTGTAATAGATCTAGCGTTCTGGTGAATAATAACAAACTTGGATTGTACTACGTTGTTGTTACATAATGTTTTGCTAGCGAGTTTTTTGCCTGCACGACATTAAACAGACGGATTGCCACACCACTGGGCCAGTTCTTAACGTCTCGCACGGTCTTCTGGTTTTCAGCTGGCACTTCAAGACGGAACGAAGCGTATTTACCTCTGGTAACCACAAGCCGCTCGCACACAGGGTTCAGAACACCTAATCGCTGCACATGTCGGATTACGTCATCAGTTTTGGTGCCCTCACAGAGATTAAACACGTGAAGACTTATGGCTCTGGGACCAGCAGCACGAAGGCCTGAACTGCCACGCTCACTTGACGTGATGTTGGAGGAAATGGAACTCGAAGGTTGCGGCGCTGGTGCAGCTGCCGTAGGACGGGGCACCAGTTGATTCGGCGACGTTCGTTGGTCAGACACAGCAGCCACTGGCAATTTGGATGGATGGGTTTTCAAATGGGCTGTTTGCTTTCTCGACTTGGTACATTGGGAAGTAACCTCTTCAACTACAAGTGGGCCACTTTGCAACTGCTGGGACATGTTGTCAACCGCGAGATGCCGTAAACCTCGGCGCAATTTGGATTGTGGCTCAGATGTTTCCGCCGTTGGCACGGGTGCCGGGGACCTTGCCGCTACCGGCGGCGGTATAACAGTGGTTTCTTTATGTTTATCGGACAAAAAGACAATGCCCTCAGGTCCAGACTCATCTAGAGAGAGGTGCTGTGAGACTTGCAATATAGGTGACAGTGTTGAGTGCGTATTGCCTGTGCCCGTGATCACCCTCAGGATATTTTGAATACTCTCATTTTGATTGGTGAGTAGTTTTTGTTGCTCCAATATTATGGTATGGCACCGATCTAATTTATCTTTCATGTCCGTAATTTCATGTTCAAGATTAGAAATAGTGTCCACCAACCTGTTAACCGCCGCCGCAGGTGTAGTCGCTTTGCTCTTGACTGGTGGCATTATTGTTGAATTTTTGTTTCGTATATCGTAGATTATATGTCAATTTAATAAAAAGTATAATAAATGTCACTAAATACTGTATCAAACTAATTAAAACATAAATAAATACGGAGATAAGTTTGAATTATGACTGTTAACGCTAACAGCGCCCTCTAGCCTTTATCACTGTTACTCCTTAAAGTTTCACACCACCTCATCAAAAGCCATTGAAAACATACACTATTAAAATAGCCTATGTCGTAAAAAAACAAAAAAATATAGATAAAAATTACTTAATCTTGGAAATTTCATTGAAAATTCAATATGATTTAAAAGTTACGTTATTTCGACAAAATTCAATGACGTTTTTGTTTCTTTTATATTCTACGTTTGTCTATGACGTTTAGTGATGTGACTAAAGTTAGTGACATTGTAATGCCGGTACTCACGGTATCTACCTGATATAGGCATTGTGTACACTACACGGTAAGTCAATGAGCAAAGGATCGTAGCCGTAAGGTATAATATACTTAAAATTAAATAAATACCTAAATTCAGATGCGTATGATGCATGCAGTGGAAGAAATGCGTGGATCAATTGTGAGACTTGGGTTAAATCATTTATTAAATATAATGAGTGTTTTGATTCATGTTTTTCAAGTAGTCACACTACTATATAAAAATTGTAAATTGTAAATTTTCTGTAGTATGTGACATCTCTTTCAATTTACACAGAACAAAATAATTCTGTTCTTTTGTGTGGGGAAAATAACGGTATCCGTTCCCGGGAGCGACAACCATGTGTTTTTTTTTTAAGTTAGTAGGTAGGTATATAGTCTGGCCGACCAAATAACCAAATTTAGCAGTAGCATTTTATTTTTATGTTTTTTGTTCTAGAATTGCTAAGTGCAATTTCTATAATCAGAACAGATCTCAGCGAAACTGTATACCTGTCTATACATCTGTAAACTTTTTTTTTATTTGGCTGTTTCTACCCGCACCAAAATGTTAATGAGTTCTGGTGAAAAGGGGACGGACTGAAAACCAGCGTTGCGCAGTTATAAGCTGACGTAACATATGCTGAGCCCGTTCCTTTTGTCACGCATAGTACCAATATAATACTGAAATTGTATTGTACACACTATATTGTGAATATTTCCGTGACCGTGGCAATAAAAATTTTTCTTTCTTTTTTTCTTTCTTTCTTTCATGTAATAGGAGAAGAGCATAAAATGAAAAATTTTGACGGCATCATCGATAGGGTATACCGATGATGTAACGCCACCGTTTATAATTAATACTGGTGACTCTAGTAAAACTTCAAGCACCGATTTTTCAGAAGATTAAACCAATTAAAAATATGACTTCGCACTTCCCCATCACTAGTAAATTCATCATTCAAAGACAATTTCAATATGGCGGTTTGTTTACACAGCCCTGAAAGTCGAATGACATACGGTTTACTAACCTATACTTTTAAAAATTTTCATTACTTTGGAATTTGAACATGTATCGTCAACAAAATAAAGTAACTTTCTTAAATATTACCAAGATATATTATTAATTATAGTCTCATGTACAGTCTTTAGAGTTATTTTAGAGATCTTAGAATCAATACAATGGCTATTGAATGTACTTAACCTACACTTTTAAAAGCAGGTTACCTGGCTACCCACTTTGCCTAAAAACACTTGTTACAATTGACAAAATATAACCTTGAAATACGAGCGGGGACTTGAATGCTTTCGATCTCATTGTTATGCTCAACCCAGATGAAAATACATGGTAAAACTATTAACTAGCATTATGTACAGGTATTCGACTAATCAAATAACCCTAACCTTGTTTTTTTTTTGTAAAAACACCAAAAAACTTTGGCTGCACACTGTAACTCATCCTCTTCACAGCGCCGCTCGCTCGGGACTAGTTGAAACTCGTTGGCGTTCGGTCTCTCGCGGCGTACGCACACATTCACGATTATGTTTCATACAACGATATACAAACGCCTACCTGCTTTGGGCAGCCTACCCGCTTTTGGCCCGCTTACCCTACACTCCATGTGGCTTTTTACGAGACCTTCATACAGTGCTCGTATAGCAGCTGTGTTTGAAAACCCATTTGCTTGACGCATGCGCATGATGAATCCTAAATTCCTAAATGCCTTTTTACATGTCATAACTTTATGATCTCTGAAGGAAACGTCGGCTGTGAAGTGCACGTATCGGCGTTCCTTCTATCATGTAACGATGATGTATCGGACTGCGAGACCGGCAGAAAGATATTGCAGGGTAGAGATATATAGGGTAAGCGACTAAGCGGTAGTAATCTTGCCCCCCCCCCCTCAATCATTGGCCCCCTGAACTAAAAATCGATTTATTAAGATATACGTTTGAGTAGAATGTAGAAAAAAATATTTATATTTTTCTTTGTTCACAACAGGGTATAGTGTAATTGATAGTTTTCCAGCATAATCGCATCGAAGCTAAAAGTGTGTTTTATTAAGCAAATCATAAGAATGTTGTACTTTTAAACTGTTATACCCTTTTTATTAGTATTCAAAATGTAATAGTTTTAGTTCATTTATTTCACGAAGAAATAGTACATTTCGATGCTAGTGCGGAAAGTATGTCATTACTTCACGAGTCCCGAGGTATCTTGACACGAGCCGTAGGCGAGTGGCAATACTCGGGATGAGTGAAAAATGACATGTCCGCACGTGTATCGAACGACGTTTTTCAATACAGATGCGAAAAAAAATACACAAGAACGAATTTGAAAGTTTTTTATTATTTCCGTAACACTATTGTAACTAAACTATCAAGAACATCTTCAAAATGTTTATCTTATCTTCTTTACTTTCTCATTTTCAATATCATAATCATTATTTCTCATTAACAATAGTACATTATTGCAGAGGCCGGGAAACCGAATTTCGTGGATGAGTATTTTTTGTCGGACGAAGCGAAGCTGAGTCCGACAGATTACATACGAATCCACGAAATTTTATTTCCGTCCGAGGCATATATAGTGCTTTTCTCCAAATATGAAAGGAAATAAAATGTATTCTTGCATAAGATTTGAAAGGAAAAATAAGTTTCCCGCCTAAACTTTCTTTTAATGCACGGTTGTGTTCATAAAAAAAGTTGAAATGTCTTTAGTTTTATTAAGCCGTATCTACACGACCTTGCACAGAGTGAGCCGTATGCAACTCGCGATAGAACGAGACAACCAAGCATTTGATCTCCTTCTCTCTAGAACTATTACACTACTATAAAGCCGGCCCAGGCGGGGCATTTTTAAGCACGATATGATCAGATTGATAATTTGATGTCAATCAGATTGTCTCGTCTGTGCAGACCGTTTGGTCGCGCCTAAAGTATATTTGGCTGTTTGCAATATTGATAGTCCAAATATTTATTTAAAAAGTAAAAAACAATACAGTAATGGATTTTAGTACAACTTCCTGGCCGCTAAAACCGTAAAATAATGAATTCGATTTTTTTTAATTTGAGTCGGTAAATAAGGAGGTTCTTTTCGTACCAATTTTGCTACATTAATGTGAACATTTCCGAGCATATTGGAGAAAAATAATAAATCGCATGTGACAAATCGTATTGTCATGTCTAATAGACCCTTCGAACATGTTTACCTGATTGAAAAACGCCTCTACTTTGACAGACGTTTCGTTGGCTGTTCCGTTTCATACACACAGATTTATAAGAACTGTTTTCAATGTTATTTTTTTAAATTAATGATCATTATTATGATGATGAGGTAATAGTAAAATGTTAAATATGAATATCTTTAATATTTTTGCGTTAATAGGCAAAGTTAACTAACAATAAAATACTCTTCGGTAAGCAGTCATGAATTGGAACACAACAAAATTTAAAAAAGTTGGAAAAGTAAAAAGCACTAGTTCGCAAAAACTAACTTTGCGCACGCAAAACAGCCAAAAAAAGAGCACTTTTTGAGCAACTGTAATGAAAATTATATAAACAATTTAGTGTTAATGTCAAAGTATACAAATTCTCATCATGATCGTCAAACAGAACAGAAAATATAAATAGGTACAAAGCAAGATGTCATAATTAAATAATAAAAATTTGTACCAAACATTATTTGAAGTCAAGCTAATAATAAATAATCACAAAAAATAAAACAGTCAATATTTGTGTTGTTTTATATTAGTTATTCTATTCACTATCGTCAATAAAAAGAAACAAATCCAGTGATTGGCCCTACCATGGTATAATCATTGGCAGGGCCAATAAACACAAAGTACAATTATTGGCATGCTAATCATTGTACTCTTGATTATACTTTTGTCCCATTTTTTGGTTTTTGCATTATATTTCACAATTGGTTGTAAATATATTTATGGTTGTGATTTATTCGAATTCTCAACATTTGTAGGGATAACTTGTCATCAAAAGTTTTACTATTTAGCACCTTATTTGGGAAGGAAAAATGTTGAAACTCGAGGTTCACCTTAAAGGGCCAATGATTGTACTGCTTACCCTATCTCTAATAGAAAAAGCGAAAACAAACGCTATTGAACTCTACACAAAAAACAATTGACGTTTAAGCTTAGGGTTGCCTACGATAACAAATACTAGTGGCTCTGTGAGCTGTAGACCTCGTGAGGCACAAAAGTCGTAAGCGCCTTTGGGGGGTCTATGGCGCTTAAGACCTATGTACACACTCCCCCCATTTTAAAAATTTATGCATATATCTTACTATCTTACCTATTTAAGTTTTCATTGGAAACACCTTCCTTGAGAGATGTCGCAGAGACGCAGCCTCTCCGGCACCACCCGCCAAATCTAAAGACATTTTTTTATTTGATTTTAACAAATAAATAACGAAAATTATAAAAAAAAACACATTTTTCCTTAATTTTTAAAGATTGTAGTATTGACAAAAAGTATCCATAAACCTTCACTTCACACATCTTACTAGTGTTTTCAAATCCCAAGATTTAGCACAGGCACGACATTGTACGAAAACTACTGCCGCTTTATGTATTGCTATATCAGTTTTATTCTCTGTATCATCAATTGTTAACCAGTGATCATAAATTTTGTAATTTCGGATCATCATTGTTGCGTTAAGACTTAAAAGCGTCTGTTTGCCCTATTCTAGCTAATTAGAGTTCATAACAGTAATATACACCTAAATTGATCATCCCCTTAGTTTTTTAGGGTTCCGTACCAGAAAAGGAAAAAACGGTACCCTTATAAGATCACTTTGTTGTCTGTCCGTCCGTCCGTCTGTCTGTCAAGACCCTTAATCTCGGGAGCGCGTAGAGATAGCAAGTTGAAATTAACACCACATACACAGGTCACGTTACAGAGGTTTGGTTTTTTCAAACCTTTAAGGGAGTGCAGACTTGTGTATGCGGTACCTATTAATTTCAACTTGCTACCTCTACTCGTTCCCGAGATAAAGGTTTTGACTCACAGACGGGCGGACGGACGGACAACAATGTGATCCTATAAGGGTTTCGTTTCTTCCCTTTGAGGTACGGAGCCCTAAAAAGTAGTGTTTTACTTTAAGAAGTTTTTCCATGTATTTGGCCCCGTACCTAATAATTCCTACTTCAACAGTCAGGCAAAAAGTAAGACTGGGAGAGGGTACATACATTCCAAAGATATGACATACGTGGCCTTACTACATCAAAATGTGTATAGAATAGACTAGAAATAATTTATCTGTTGACACACAAAATATACAGTACAATTAATAGAAAAAATAATAATAGAAGTGCCACGAAATGGATTCATCTCAGTATAATGCTGGCGACTCACTCACTATAGTCTCTTCTGACTAGCATTTCCGTGGCTTGTGCCCTGGCTCAGGGAGCCTGGGATCCACTTTGGCTACTAATCCCAAGATTTGGCGTAGGCGCTAGTTTTACGCAAGCGACTGTATCTGACCATCCAACCCAGAGGGTAAACTAGGCCTAATTGAGAATAGTACTGGCTCCTCACGATGTTTTCCTCCACTGAATAACGATTGGTAGATATTTTGCATAAGTTCTGAAAAACTCACTGATACGAGCTGGGGTTCAAACTTCGAACCTGTGGATTGAAAGTCGCACGCCTTATTACTCGGCCATGTTGGTGGTCTCTTATGTCTTTATTGTCTATCAGTAAGAATTAAAAATAAATATGAATGTAATATTGCTAACCGTTAAACTGCCGTCTACTTCATCTGGCTGCTCTGGCAGCTTAAGTCATTTTTTGCTTAGCTGGCCCGTGTACACCAAGCATAGCCTTGGTTCCTGAGTTGATTCCAAGCGCCTCCACCAACATTGAGCTGTATGAAAATATAAATTATGTTTACTAATAGTACATTACATACCAAGGCCGTTTAAGTGGGAAATGCCTCGAATCCCATGTAATTGTCGGCCGAGGCGAAGCCGAGGTCGACTAACATGTGATCCGAGGCTTTCCCATTTACCGGCCGAGGTTTGTATACTATTTTTCAGCCCGACGGAGCCGGCAGGCGGCAATTTAGTTTTGCGTAAAGTGGCGCTTACCGGCCGGAGGACTGAAAAATCCTTTGGGGTGCCTTTCCACCAGAGCTGTGCCGCGCTATGTTTCATACAACTATTCTCGCTATTTCTCGTTTTGTAGTATAGCTTGGCAGATTTGTATATATACATAAAGCAGCATAGCACTGATGGAAATTCAATATTACTTTTTACTATCACATTCTTTTCATATTTATCAACCTACAATGAATAAGTTCCTTCAGCCATCAAACAACTAGTAAGACTGAGTTTCCTTGGATTTTTAGTATTTAGTTTCAAAACTATATAAAATTATGGATTTCTGTTCAAATTATAGAATGCAAAATAGGTTATAAACCAAAATAAAAAGAAATCGAAATTTCGGTTAATAACCATTTATTTTCATACAGCCATAACCGGGTTTGCATTCACTAGTTCATTAATATTATTTCAATTCATTAAAATTATAATAGATTTCATTGCTTGTGTCCATATAAATGAAAATGTTTTAGCTGCTGCACTTACCATTTTTTTTAAAGGGTAAACTGGTTAGAGTTTTCAATATTAAAGGAATAATTAAGGAAACAGTGAAAACAAGTCAAAGATCAAATAGGTAATTAAGACACAATCTGCTTATGATATAATATTAAAGGAGATTTTATTATAATAATTTTCAAACTATACAATCCTTCTGACTTGAGTTTTCAATACTGGTATTTTTTGTATGGGCATTACTGGGATCCTGGTATTGCTGACACAAAAAAATACCTGTTTTCATTGGAATCCTAATTTGGTTGGTTAACAATTGTAAACCCTCAATAAACTATGTTTATTTTTTAAGTCCAACATAAGGTAGATTTTTTAAATTAGTTTAAATTAAAAATAAATGACAGTCTCTTATTGCAGCCTACACAGGGTGATGATTAGTGTTTCATCAGTGGTTAGTGTTATTAATAAGGTTCAAGATTAAAGGAAATTGGTGTAATAAAATAATTCAAATTTCACCCCTGGAGATCTTTGCCAATAGGCATAATGAACTCTGATGGGCCATCTACAAAGCATGTCGTTAGAACATACTTTACATACTACATTGTTTCTTTTAACTAACTGTGCTGTATTTTCCCTGGCTGGAGGGACATAATAACAATAAAAAATTGTTGATTCACCCAATTACAATACAAAAAAAGCCATGCTAACCTTGCTGCTACTCCTTAAGCTGTACTGTATTTGTATCCTCAAGTCGTTTCCATCATGGCGACCGCCCACGCTTCCCGAGCAGATCCCGGGGGAATACTATCACCCATTTTCAACTGTATTTAAAGAAGATATAGAGAGTTAACACAGCTTCAAACATTAACATAAAAGCCTTTCAAGGGCAAGCCCAAAGTCTAGATAGTCGAATCTACCCTCGTCCCAACTGGCGCCTCGCTAAATAACACAACCTCAAACTCAATTCGTTTCAAATTAGACCTGTATTAGATTCCGATAAGTATAGAAAATAAAGTAAATTAATAACAATTGTTACATTTACCTGTATAGCGAAGGTTTCGTTGAGCACAATATTTTGAATTTTGCAAGACTTGTGGCTGCATGGTATGGCCATGGCGTGGCATTAAAGCTCTTGTTCGGAGCACACCAAAGACCCGGAGACAGTAGTAATACTTGTAGTAGTGCGACTGGGGTTGTTTTGACTATTGCAGTGTTATTTAACATCGTTATGACTCTTAAATGATAAAACTTAATAAAAGTACAGACTTGAGGCTTCAGTGCGATAAAACAAATAGCAAAGCAAAAGCTATCAGCAGTATCAGCACATGCATGTTGGTGGTTGGATGAAAGAAAGGAACTGAAAGGAACCGGAAGAATGAGAAGAATGGAATGGGATCGGAAGATCCAAAAGCCGAAGAGCGGTGACAAAATAAAGGTTCTTAGAGATGTCGATTTTGATTCGATTTCAGTTTCGATTAGGAGTTCATTTGTGAGGAAACTAAAATCATTACCCTTCCTGGTAAAATGGTTTCCACGAAAATCGAACGATTGCGGATTTGTATTTCCGTCTCTGTCACATTTACAATTTAGGGTGACAAAGAGGTTTTATCAAATCAGAGCTAGTACAGTCAAGTGTAAAAATATGGTGGTACACATCTTACTCAAAAATATGTCCCATAGCCTTATGCCACGAAAATCGAACGATTGCGGATTTCTATCTCCATCTCTGTCACCGTGCGTTTACATGCTCGGGCTCTCGGCCGAATGTTTCGGCCATGTTAGTACCAGGAACTTCCATATAGGGGACGGTCCTATCTCGCTTTTCGCCATACTAAATGAACGAGAGAAAACGGTCCACATGAGACCATTCCAAGTGGTGCTTTGTCCCACTCGCACATGTTGCCAATTTTTATAAGATACTATTTTGGGAGTGTTTATAACAGTTTACTACTAAAAATAAATATCTTCTTATTTTATTTTAGTACTATATACAAATAAGGATTTTGTTATCTTTTTAGTAAATTGTAAACAATTGTGATTTTCATATTAATAACCCTTTAAATCAAAGATGTGAATAACAAAAAAAAACATTTTAATATATATGGTAGACATTAGTAACTTTTTGAATATTAACTGGTATCCCCAACTTTGACTTTTTAAACTTTCAAAATACCAACATAAATGGCGCCGTTTATTATTTATACAAATTATTTTGAAAATCAGCTAAAATGGTCAAAACGTGTTGCATAAAGGCATAGCTGGGCATTAACTCGTTAATCCGTTAATCGTTAATTAACGAAGTTAACATTTTCATTAACGGATTAACTTTTAAGTTAACTTTAGAATATGTTAACGGAATCATTAACTTCCGTTAAGTTTTCCCAAGTCCGTTAATCGTTAATCCAGTTCCAAAATACTTACCAAAAAGATACCGCACATACCGCGCAACGGGGCAAAAAACCTGTTTCCACCCGACTACACATTTTAAAAAAAGAAGAATTTCTCAATTCATGTGATTATTTATTATTATTCTTTATTTTTATTTTACTTTTATGTTTGTTACGTCAGAACTCCGTCAATACTTTGGCCAATACTGAACCGATTTTAAATTATCCATGGTGGTTGCAGATTGGTCCCATTTTTTTCAAAATTCATTTCTGATGATCGGATCCATGAGAAATTGAGGGAACTCTTCAAATTTAATAGGCTTATGCATGATGATTTGGGTGTTTTCTTAAGAAACTCGAGCATTTTTCTTTACGAAAACCATCACAATTTGGTGGAGTGGAGCTGATGATGGAGCCCAGGGATGGCAAAGTGGAACTGTCTGTAAATTCCTATCCTATTTGAGACATTCATATTTTGAATTCATGGAATTCATGAAGAAATTAAAGAACTCAAATTTTAACGGCACATGCATTATAATTTGAGGGTTTCCTTATAAACTTAAAAAAAATTTTGGGGGTTAACAACATTTTGGTGGAGTGTACCTGATGATGAAGACCAGGAATGGCAAAGTGGAATTGGTCGGTAAACACAGATATTCATCTTTTTGATTTCATTTATATTCCAGGGATGGCATATTGAAACTGCTCGATAATTTATAGCTGTCCTCCAACTTGAGACATTGTTATTTTGTCTGTGGCCTCGGAGGTCTACAAGATAGTTGCATTTGATTTTACTTCAGATCTAATGATGGAAGCCATGAGACATTAAGAAAACTCCTGAATTTTCAAAGGTACTCGGATAGTAAATTGGATATTTTTGAAGGAAACTGATTAACTATAACTTGTAGATCACTAACTCAAAAATGCCCTTTTTACCACGTGTTAACGGATTAACGATTAACGTTAACTTCCGTTAAGTCTTCCGAAAAGTAGCGCTTTAACGATTAACGAAGTTAACTTTTTTTGTAACGGATTAGCGATTAACGAAGTTAACTATTTGATTAACGGTGCCCAGCTCTGCATAAAGGATTGTCGGAGTGAAAGCTATCTTGGTTGTGGAATATCGTTTCACAGGTAAGCCAAAATTATACAATTTTATGTACATTTTCCGATAAAATTACAAAACAAGCTCGGTAGGGTGACTATGATGTCGGCACGTTGTGAGTCGATTTTACAGGATTCTTATTAGTTAGGGAAAGTAAGAGTAAAATATTCTGAGTATTTTTATTCGCATGTTTATTGTTTCACTTACTTGTATGACGTAGAAAGATGCTTGCTGAAATATATTTCGGTAGGTACATTACAAACACATATTTAAACATAGTACTGTATATACCTAGGTCGTCCCCAATATATAACGTGGCACGATTATTTTCGAGATTATTCGCAGGTAAGTATTTGTATTACGACTCTTCGTATTCCACAAGACCGTATAATAATAATCCAGTCATTGAATTGAAATGGACAGCTTGTATAACATTTTTGATTATTTGGGAAATAATTTATAATAGCCGGTTTTTTTAACGTAACGGATATATCGAAAATCTAGTATTGTGTTGGCAACAAAATATCGTTACATGCTAATCGTCACAAATATGTAGGTACACACATGTTAAGTACAAACGTTTTTCTTGTAAGATTTTTATGGTTTTATGTTTTTTTAGTCGTTTAAAATAGGTCAAGACCAGTTTATACCTATTACAATTTGTTTCTAACGAAATAAAATGACACATTTATCATCCTTACAATTCGTAGACTTAACGGTTTTACGTGAATAAGTTTTCTTCGGTTTCCCTTTTAACAGATAGAAGACAAAAAACCGTAAATTTAAAAAATCGAGTGAGTTTAGTTTTTTTACTTTTTACCTACTTCCGGAAGAAAAGTTTGTAGGACTTTGCATATATTATCTATAAATATTGAGAAAATCAGGCTATTATAATTTAATGTCTGTCGAATCGAAACCGTATTCTTCCTTCCTTAAGTGTATGAATAATTCTGGCTACGAGATTATGTCTGTGCTAGTACTCACCGTTAGCAAGATGAGAACAATCGGAAAAAAAATACCTGAGCGACTCTCCGAGACAGCGGCATGTTCAACAAATGTCGATTGTATCGTCCTAATAGGCTGGACGACAAAAAAATCTAATTTGTCCGTCTGTTAGATTATTGAAAAGTACGATACGTATTTTTTCTTTTGTTAATCAAATGAAAAATGACGGAAATACAGGGCTTTAAAGTTTCGCGTGACGTCACACTCTAAGGTGACGTCACCAGCCCCCACCACGGAACTTTGACGCTCTTCATAGTCTTCATATTCGTCAATTTTAGTTATCTTGAAAAAGGAAAAAATACGTGTCTAATAATTTTTGATAATCTTTCTGACGGACTAATTAGAATAATAGTTTTTCAACCTAGTCATCATCCCTATTAATTACTGTTTGTAAATACTGTCACCCTACCCAAGCTATTTAAGACATTTTAAGAGACCTTTTTACTCACCCAAACTACATGACAAAGCTCAAATAGCCTCTCGTTCGAGCTTCTCGCCCGAGGCTCTCGGACGAGCGTGTAGTAGGTTGCATTCGCCCGCGTTCGAAACATTCGGCCGAGAGCCCGAGCATGTGGAGGCACCATCCCGAACATACAAGAGCGGTAGAGAGAAGAAGTGGTTCATGGTAACCCTCCAGGTTAAATGGGTATTACACGTGGCAATAATCGTATCCCGATTATCAGTCTCGCACCGTGTAATAGACAAAAGAGAAATTAGCGCATCGAGAGAAGGTAACCTACCGTCGATAATAGGGAACCGATGATTGCCCCATGCGATACCCGTTTTAGACGGACGATAATTAGGTAAAGATCCATGACGATGAGTGGCCCGTCCAGGTGGAACCATAGAGTACGGGGGAAATTGGCCAATAATGGTCTTGGATTTTTACATATTATCGTCCGCCTAACCACTCCCAATACCATGCTCTCTAACGAACTGGAAATACGATAAAGACGACGATACTAGATCGTGATGAATATGATGACTTAAGAAAATGTCTTTATCGTTAAGTATATATCGTCGATCCAGATCGTTCGCGTTACCGCTTCCAACCTAATATCCCACGTACTTATGACTTATAGTCACCCTAATTAGAAAGAGATGCAACGGTACCGTAGTACTATCTCATGTGGACACACTTTTGCAGTCGCATTGCTCCATCCAGATATGTTCAAGTCCGTGGTTAGTACACGATGATTCGAGACAGACTATATAGAGAAAACTTAAGCCAGACCAGATACAATTTAAGTACTTTTTCAGGTAGTTTGGTTGAGTTAAAAGGTGTCTTAAATAATTTCACTTCGGGTAAAGCTTAAATAGCTTTACCCGAAGTGAGTTTCGGTGAGTTAAACGGTGTTTTAAATAGCTTTGGTTATTGAAACTATTTAAGACACTTTTTAAATAGCTTTACCCGAAGTGAAATTATTTAAGACACCTTTTAACTCAACCAAACTACCTGAAAAAGTACTTAAATTGTCTCTGGTCTGGCTTAAGTTTTCTCTATATAGTCTGTCTCGAATCATCGTGTACTAACATGGCCGAAACATTCGGCCGAGAGCCCGAGCATGTAAACGCACGGTTACGACATTTGTAAAATCCACTATCAAAATATGCGACCAAGTTAAGTTGTAATGCATTGATACCGACGGTGACTACCAAATTACAACTATGTATTTAATATGGCTGCTTGAACGAATTGCATCAAAAGAGATCAGCAAAACTGTTTACAACCTACGAAATCGGAGAAATAACAAACATATATACATCTCTTTTTGACACTTCCTTTACTTGGTAAGGAAGTGAACGGCGGGTTTATGACTTTGATGTTCTCAGTTTTGACGGGGGGCTTGGTTTAAATAATATGAAAGCTAATCGATTATTTCATTGATTAATCAATCCCGTGCGTTTACATGCTCGGGCTCTCGGCCGAATGTTTCGGCCATGTTAGTACACGATGATTCGAGACAGACTATATAGAGAAAACTTAAGCCAGACCAGAGACAATTTAAGTACTTTTTCAGGTAGTTTGGTTGAGTTAAAAGGTGTCTTAAATAATTTCACTTCGGGTAAAGCTATTTAAAAAGTGTCTTAAATAGTTTCAATAACCAAAGCTATTTAAAACACCGTTTAACTCACCGAAACTACCTGAAAAAGCTTAAATTGTCTATGGTCTGGCTTAAATTTTATCTATATAGTCTGTCTCGAATGAGCGTGTACTAGGGTGGGCCGAATCATTCGGCCGAGAGCCCGAGCATGTAAAAGCACCATCAGGCATCGATATCGGACTTGGATTGGACATCTCTAGGCGTGCTGAACTGAAGAACTGAACACGTTGGAAATTGACGATGTGACAGTTGTTTTCTTGAACTTTGTTGTATAGTGTAAACTTCGGTTGCATATTCGTGTTATTTGACCAATATTTTTACGTTCACTCTCGGCATTACGGCCATGATTAATGAACGCTTCGTAATAACAGTAAGTATCTTTGCTTTACTCTTGCTACTCCCGCGTCAGTTGAAAAATTGTAACACTTCGTTACCAGGCTTCCCACGCCCCGTAATTGGCGGGCTCTAATGTAGGGAGGGTGAGCCCGCGAATTACCGGGCGTGGTAGACGAAGAATTGGGGTCTACACAAGCTGGTGCGGATGCCCGCGGCGGGTGGATTTAGTATGTAGTATGGCGCACGCGACGCGATCCGTCGGCGTCAACGTGCGCTATTTTTCGATATGCGTGCGCCCGTTCTATCTACCTCGCCAGCGTGCGGAGGCCCTTATATTTGTCCAATGCTTATTTCTAAAATAGGATTCCACATATATTAGGACGTCGCTAATCCGGACGCACGAAAAACGGGACGACCCGCCTGTGACTGCTTTAAAGAGCTTTCTAGAATGTTTCCGGATTACACTCAACTAATTTATTATTGAAGTGCACTCTGAAATTGTTTGGTCCATATGAAGGCTTATACCAACATATACCTAATATTAAAATACTATAATATTGTCTTCTGTTACTGTGATTGTTGTTCATTGAAATAAAACACTTTAGAACAAAATAATCCGTTCTAAAGTGTTTAATTAAAATACCTTGTTGTAAAATTTTTAGATTTTATGGAACATGAATGTGTCCTGGACCATATATATATATATACACTGAAAACATTAAATGCCTGACACCTGATTTATAGAATAGAATAGAATAGAATACTCTTTATTGCACACCTCAGTACATGAGAAAGAAAAAAACATTTACAAGGTACAAACATTTGATTAACACAGAGGCAAACAACAGGCGGTCTTATCGCTAAAAAGCGATTTCTTCCAGACAATAATAAGATATTATTATGAATGGATTCATAAGCTTAGGTATTAAAGTTTTAATTCTATTTGGATCCTAGCTCTACACCATCAAGTTGCTAAAAATTAAAATAATTGAACAGACTACATGATTAGTTCATATTATTGAGAAAAAAACCGTCAAAACCACTAGACAATACTGAAAACTTCAAAAAGTACCTTTATCAATTACTTACTGTTTTTGATTTTATTGCACTTGAAATGTGTAGACAAGGCACGAAAAATAGTAGATTGTATATCATGGACATTTATTTATTTATTTATTGAACAAATATTCATTAACATTACAGTTATCACCATTTTGCTAATAAATTAAATATAAATTAACTTAAGCATATAGACCTAAACCTAATATTAAATGTGACATTCACAAAAATTTAGAAAAAAGGCGTGTAGTTCACGCAACTTTAAAAAGAACAAGTCACAGTCCGGTGCAACGGATAACAACTTGTTTAGTAACTCCTGACATAAAGTTACCCATTTTAGATGAGGCTATTTATTGGTCTGAGTTCAATGAGGACCAATACAGTAGTCGAGGATAAAATGGGTTCCTTTATGCCTTCAATATAAAATCTACTTTTTAACAAAAACTATAACCTACAGTCTGGACAAACTGTTTTTTTAGGCTTTCAGTGGATTATCTTACACATTGCAGGACTCAAAAGATGGCATGATGGAAAATCTTGCAACTAGACCAGAGAGACTACCCTAACTACTACTTCTAGGTTAATGGACCCCCTTGTTTACAGGTAACATGAAAACATACTAAACCAAACAATCTGATTATGGCTAAAAAGCCCATGGCAGATCAAAAATAATTAAAAGAAAAAAAAAACATTCTATGATAGTTTAAGATACTTGTATGCCACCTAAGATTCTTACCTAAAGTTCCTCAATATTTGTTATAACTGTCATTAGGTATAGGTCTATGAAGACCAAGCGTATTTCACACAAGGCAAATTGTGGATGCTCTTATTGAGTAAGAGGTGAGCAGTGCGGGTTAAGCTTAAGACTACCAAATCAGGCCTAGGGCTGCCAAACTCTCTTCTGTCATGGGCACAAGAAAATGATCTATGCGTAACTCAAAGGGTAATTGTTTTTTATTGGCCAAGTTCATTAATATCTGTGGATCTGAATGCATAATGCTTATGTATACACTTACAACTTAACTATTGTCAATGTATTATTCAAATGCTCATATATTTATCATATAACTCGACTGAACATGTCTTTGGTACTGGGAGATGATGGGTGAGAGTTGAAGGGTGAGAGTTGAATTTTATCAAAATGTTTTAGTGTAAACCTCTGTTTTATTAGTACCTATATTGTACAGTTCCTTAGTTTCAACTGTAATGCTGTATATATTGTTACGTTTGAGGGGTGGGTACTTTATAAAAAATGCACTAATTAACCACTAATTAAAACTGAGGCTTTATTGCTACTCACAAAACACTAAACACAGTACTTGAACACAATTATCACACACTAATTTAACGCACTCGTCACTTTTACTCCGATTCGCTCTTGATCCGCACTGTATCGCATTCAGAATTGAACTACTCTGTGGCTGCAGGCTGCCGCTATATATACCCGTCGGCGGTACTCCTGATGGTTCCAGAATGTTCCAGCCAAATCTCGCCTCGACAGGTCGGCTTCGATTCTAGTAAGTTCGCGAGTAGGTACCTAAGTACTTCTCGCGATGCTTCTAGACGCGGCTGGGTACTAGGCGGGTGTGTCCGCGAGTATTCGAGAACGTTCTCGACTCTTACCGTCTCTTTCTATAGGTATTTCTCTTTCACACCCTTCTCGAATGTTCCGTATAGCTATCTCTTTCTAAGAGTGCTGTCTCTTTCACACACTTCTCGAATGTTCCGTATAGCTACTAGGCAGGTGTGTTCGCGAATACTCCAGAACATTCTCGATTCTTGCCGTCTCTTTCTATCCTTCTCTTTCACACACTTCTGGAATGTTCCGTATAGCTGGCTCTTTCTAAGAGTGCTATCTCTTTCACTCCTTCGAGAAATTTCGCCATATACTGATTTGTACTTCAGGGGCCCATAAGGGGTCCTGAAAACGCCTGAAAACGGGTTTTCAGGTTATTGTGCCATCTGGTAGAGGGTGGCCTGAAACGAACTGAAAACATGTTTCAGGCGCCTGAAAACAACGGTAACTGGGGTAAATTTTGAATCTTCTAGTATGTGAAAGAGGCACCTCTAAAACGGCCTGAAATCACTTTTCAGCCTGCTGAAAACGCTTCTAAGGCAAGAAAAATCACATTTAAAGTTTTATTCACATCACCGGCGTAACAATATATATATTTCGTATCTCAGACAATGATGGCACAAGTGGCATCTGCATGGTGTGGAGCAGATCAGGTATGCCACTTCAAGAAGCAAGAGCTGCAGTCCAGGCTGAGAGGAGAGACCTTAGTGTCTAAGGTAAATAAAAATATTAAGCTTTTATAAAATCATTCAAACTGAAATATGTATGTCCAATCACCATTAGAGATATACCAGATATGGTAATGGCCAATTTAGATTGGTCAGTATGGGAAATTCTGAAACTATAAGACATGTAAAGATCTGTTCTTAAGAACCGTGTCATCGATTTTAATAACTGGCCAAGAGCATGTCGGGCCATGGTCAGTGTAGGGTTCCGTAGTTTACCGTCCGTCACAATAGGCAACCTTAAAAAGTGTTTCGATCACACCCGTCCCCCGTCCCGACCCCATCAACTCAGAAAAAATCTTAACAGCGCGAAGTAGACCACGGTACAGCGCCATCTCTCGGGAAATTGGGTTAGTAATTTATACAAACTAGATGGGTTATGTATGTTGGGTTTTCGGGGATAACTTTTGATCGTGTGAATCGATTTGAATTATTTCAATTTCAATTTTATTTTAATTAGAAAACTCCCGTGAGTATCAGACATATTAAAATTCTCATAGCGGGTTACTCACGTCAATAAAGTCGAAAATAGCTCGACATGTTTCGGAACAGTCCGTGTCCCTTATTCATGAGTCATGCGTGTAGCCGCGGCGACTGCTTTACGCACACTGCGAGCCCCAGCGCGGTCAGCTCTCCACTGAGGCAACGGCGCGGAGGGAGCGGGCGGCGCAGGCGCGGAGGGTGCGGGCGGCGCAAGCGCCGGCAAAGTTAGAAGCGAGACACTACCATCTCTTTCACACCCATTGTCAACTGCACGATTGCACACGACACTCACTACGTCACACTGTACGGCATCGTCCACACGAAGCACCGGCGCAGCACTCAAAACCGTTTTCCAACTAGGGGGCACCGACCAACCCCCATCGCGATTAAAATTCGGGTGACGACTTATCTCGATAGCCTCCCGTACTTTCCGCGGAACGAAAAATGAGTGACGAATGAGAAACATGAGTGTCGAAATATAATTTATTTATTAAAAACGAATCATTCGTATTGTTGCGTTGCCAACATGAATATTCCCTGTTTTTGACACTTTTTAGGGTTCCGTAGTCAACTAGGAACCCTTATAGTTTCGCTCTGTCTGTCTGTCTGTCCGTCCGTCCGTCCGTCCGCGGATAATCTCAGTGACTGACTGTAAGTACTAGAAAGCTGTAATTTTGTACGAATATGTATATCGGTCACGCCTATATAGTGGTAAAATAATAGTAGTTTATGTGGTTGTATATAATGAAAGGCATTAAAACCTGAGGGTGGGTTTATGAAACGAGGCGTCAGCCGAGTTTCATAATAACATCGCACGAGTGTTTTAATGCCTAATTATTTACAATTACATACACTGCTTTATATACACACATATCATGACTCTCCATGATGCATTCAAAGCGCATATATATCGACCGCCATTGCGACTTTCAGGAATTAAAACTTTTCTGACATTCAAGTTTTGACATTTATATTTTTTAAATTCAGAGACAAACTAGAGTTGGCGCCAATTTTCATATCGTTCGATATCAAAATAACGTGCGACTTGCGTGCGTCATTGTATGCAATTGACAATTCGTTTCAAACTAAACGTCATATCGACTGATATTAGAATAGAGGTCAAATCAAATTTTCTTGTGTCAGATGTGTTCGAAATTTGAACAAAAATAATATTATCGAAAACGATAATATAATTTAGCTATTATTACATTTTCACAGATAAGAAATTTGTTGTAACAAAAAAGTTTATTATTATGGGGGCCTTTATATGCGATTTTTGAACGCATTATTGAGGGCTAATGACATGTGGGTATATAAATAGTATTTTATACAATCGTGATATAATGAAGAGTTTTTCAGTCGAGTACCGTGTTTAGGCCACGAAGCTTGCTGAGTGGCCTAAGTAAGGTACGAGATTGAAAAACTTAATTATATTACGATTGTATACAATACTTTTTCTACGAGTCATCATCATCATCATCTATGGGGGAACAATTTCATCATTCAATTTCATTGACTTAACAAGGATGTAACACAAAAAGATGGCCGGCAGGCCGGCGCGGTCGGCGCAGGCGTGAGGCGCGCGCTCGGCAAAGTCTCAGGCGTCATCGCAAATAAGTATAAAATTTGTATGAAGTTCTATTATAGTTGCCTACAGCGTATCGAAATGAAATATTATAGTTGAGTTGGACTGTCTAATATCGAAAAGTATGAGCTTATAGTTTTGTCTATGTACTCGTAATTGGCAGATTAAAGTCGGCGAGTAGAAAAAAGTGTTTATAATTTTTTTAAGGTACTTCCCGTACACGTAAAGTGGGGGGTGTTTTTTTTTTGTTTCCACCCAAGAGTGTGACATATCATTGGATAATGGATAGGTATTTGAAAAATAATGAGGGCTTTCTAAAAACAGTTTTTGATAAAGTTAATATTTTTGGAAAAAATCGCTCCAGAAGTTTAAAAAAATGTGTCCCCCCCTCTAACTTCTGAAGTATAAGTTATAAAAATATGAAAAAAATTACAAATCAGAACTTAATAAGAACTTTCTTGGAAAATTATTTTGAACTTGATTAGATGAACGGTTTTTGAAAAATTATAATTATAACAGCTTTCAAAAACATAATAGATAAAGAAAGAGTCAAGGCCAATCAGCCTCGTCGGAAGATAACACACCTAATCATACCTCAACATAACACCTCTCATATTACACAATCACACACCGGCGAAACCCTAAATGTCTCCCTACAGGTTCAAAATGTCTTTCCAACCAAGAACGCTCAAACCATGGCTGCCGAAGCGGTGGCCACCGACTCCATTTAAAACATAAGTCGCTTATCAAACCAAACGCCATAAAGGACTCTCCCCTTATACAATCGACAAACAGACCGACAGACTATTTAAAACAAGTCAATTGTCAAAATGACCTACAGACCTACTGACAACCAAACTTGCAACAGCAAACGTCAGGACCTGCTACCCCTCAGGAAGCAGGCAAATTTTTTCCCCCGATCTGGTCCCTTGGCCACCATCCAAAACTCATAAGGCTCCCCAATCCCAGGAAGGGGAGCATCCGCCACTCCAAAGGGCTGACACCACCACGGCCCCAACCACCAATCAACTGTAGTTTAAGAGGCCATCAATACGGTTTGTACGGAAAAGCAACAAAAGCTGTTTTTTGACGTTGAAATACAAAGAAACTGTGAGCTGTTTGTTAAAGTTGTTAACTATGTTTGATAGCTTATTTCCTAGTGTTTAACTTGTAAGCTTCTAATTTGAGTAAAACTCAATGTTTTAACTTTTACTATACAATTATTGGCAGTTGTTTTCTGAAAAGCGCACGGAGACAGAAGTTTGACTTCGATTATTGTTAACATGATACATGAAAACACATGTTTTTCTAGGTTGATATAATATTGCAACATGGTTTTATTTAACTTATAGGCCTCATATTTCCAATAATTTACACAGATACCTATCTAGTTCGACTTTGAATATGCACATTTTTCGATAAAAATACACTGCAAACGCAGGGATTTTCGCAGTAATTTTGACAAAATATTGGGATGATTTGTATACAACATTAAAGTTTATTCTTTTAAGAACATGCTGAAATCGAAAAAATCACTTTTTGTTTAAATTCCGTATTTTTTTTTAAATATTCAAATGGTGTATAAAATCCAATCCGCGCTAGCCTAGTCCTCAGTACCGCGCGCGCGCTCGTAGAGGTAGGACCTGTGTTGTTCTCTGTGGACTGTACAATTTGCTTGTTTTGTTGCACGAGTACGTGCTGGAAGCGTTTGGAAAAGTGAATAAACCGCGACCAACTACTGAGATAAGCATTTTACATTTTTGACTATATTATAGACCTGTTTGAAATAAAAATTTGAAATGATTTTATCGAATGTGATTGTACCGCAACCAACCCTTCTAGATACTTTCAGTAATACAGAGTGTTTATTAAGACGGACAGTATGGAGAAATTTTTGGTGTATTAGGGTGACGGTACCCATTATGAACACTTTAAGCTGACAGACAGGAGTGATGGACACTATATTCTTAATTCAAATGTCATATGATTGTCAATTGGTTGACACAAAATAAATGCATGAAACTTATTTCCTCATAATAAAAGTGACTGTACGTTACTGGTTCCTTGTCCATTACTGGTGCCACCGCCCTAGTCAGGGATAATCATATTGCTATATGAGCAAAATCCGGAATAAAACCGGCCAAAAGCGTGTCGGACCAAGCATAATTGAGGGTTTTGTAGCGTTATACGACATAAATATTGTGCAAGCAAAAAGGCATGAGTGTCTTCAAAATATCAAGGGACTTAACTGTATGTTAGCAATTAATAGTTTTTGGCAAAAACGGCTAGACAACCTTACCACGAAACTTATTTTGAACAAATTCGTTCAAAATAAGTTTCGTGGTAAGGTTGTCTTATATCTTAACTTCCTAAAGCTTTCACATTTTTAGGGTTCCGTACTTCAAAAGGAAAAAACGGAACCCTTATAGGATCACTTTGTTATCCGTCCGTCCGTCCGTCCGTTCGCCCGTCTGTCTGTCCAGACCCTTTATCTCGGGAACGAGTAAAGGTTGCAAGTTAAAATTAATACCATAATATACACAGGTCTGCGGTCCCTTGAAGCTGCAAAAAAACCAAACTTCTACATCAACGCAATCCAAATCTGAAACTGCCGTACACTGAGAGTTCCATGCCACTTTTGTGCGGAGCCCTCGGTGGGCAAGTCCGACTCGATCTTGGCCGGTTTTTTGGACCTCCCGATACTGGATCAACCAATTTTTTGTACAAGAGACCTTTAACTTATTTCTAAGGACCTATCAGATGATGTGCCACAAGTAGATATTTGACAAAAAAATGGAACTCAAAAAACGGCATTTTTATTTTTTGTTGTACAAAAATCACTTTTTGCTAAATTAGAAATTTTTATATTTATTCTACTCAGAATCGCACCTCTTTCAATCCTAGTAGGAGAAAAAAAGTGTCCTAAATTTTCCATACATTTTTCAAACTTTCTAATGTGCTACCGCCATACTGAATCTATGAAATGATGGTGGCGAAATGGAAAACAAATCTTGGAACACTTTTTTTCTCCTACTGCGATTGAAAGAGCTCCCGATTCTGAATAGCAAACAATTAAAACTTTTCATATTTTCAAAAAATGATTTTTTTACAACAAATAATAAAAACGCCCAAAATATGCCTCCGGATTTCAGTTAAAATTACAAAACGTTTAAATAAAATTATTTAATTACACGTCCCTTTTTTCATCTTATCGGCTTTGTAACCTTCAATATAATATCACCACCCCAAAATAGAATTCAGATTGAGTTTAAATTTTGAAAAAAAAAACTTTTTAGTAGTTAGGTATGCTTAGAAATGTACCAATATATGTATGAATATGAAAACAATGAATTGGATCCGGAGGCAGAAAACAAAATCCTATTCCAAAATAACTTCGGATACTATTTAGAGACATTTGACGTTTGAATAAAACTATTTTTAATCTTATGATAAACACAAAACAAATATACAAATTACTCGTACATTTTCTAACACCACGTACGCCAAGTAATGTAATAGTTGATGTTCTGGCGCAAGTATCAATAATGTTTGGTCCGCGCGTCAAGCGTCGCGACGCCATTAGCCTCGCGACGGTGCTTACAATCAATGAATGCTCGCTCCCGTTCGCACTAACCGCACCTGCTATGCCGTTCGAAGAGCATGGCGATAATAAGTTTGTATACCTGATTGTAGTGTGTGTCCGCACACAGATGCGCGTTCGGAGCGCAACTGGCGGTAATAATATTGAAATGCGAGCGGGCGGATTTTGTGATAGCACTCTTAAGTTCAAATTCTAGTTCTAGTTCTTAGTAATATGTTTAATACAATACAATACAATACAAATACTCTTAATTGTTCACCAACAAGGAAATAAAAATATATGAATTAATGAATGAAACTGCTCGATAATTTACAGTCTGTCATCCAATTTAACACATTGTTATTTTGTTTGTTTTAAAGGTCTACAAGGGAGTTCCGTTTAATTATACTTCACATGTAATGATGGAAGCCCTGGGACATTAAGAAAGCTCCTCAATTTTCAATCGTACACGTGCGGTGTATTGGATATTTGTGAAGTAAACTGGCTAACTCAAACAAATTCAAAATTTCAGTTTTACCGGGAACCAAATGAAGTCGGTTTTTTTTCTTAAAAATTTTTTTATTAGAAGAAAGATACGTACGGGATGATAAATTAATTACTCAAGATAAAGAAATGATTGCATATACGACGGTTAAATTACAAACTTCATTCAGAAAATATTTACAAATAAAATAAAATAATGTAAATTAATATCAGCCAAATTAAAATATGTTTATGTATTTATTCACTTATAATACTAATGTTGTTATGGTAGGTACATACAGTGCGTCACAATCTGCCAGTCTTTGGCGTACAATATGGTGATTCTATCGTATGTCATTGGATGATCGTAATTATGTCAACACGAGAGTGTATTAGTAAATAATTAATAGAGTTCCAAAATGTATGTCAATGTCATACTATAGACAAAAAAACTAAGCAACAAATAAAATAATACAATATATAGAGATAACTTAAAAATATAAGAAATTAAAAGCTAGATGTCAAGGTGGATAAAATAGTTTAGGCCACTCAGCAAGCTTCGTGGCCTAAACACGGTACTCGACTGAAAAACTCTTCATTATATCACGATTGTATAAAATACTATTTTTCAAAGAAGGTTGTGTTATGGGTTGGATAACTTTAATTAAAATCATGAAACTTAGATGTAGTAAGTGAGTTTTTACAAACAAACACATCTCTTAAATATAGTGTGGGTAAAGGCAAAATTCTAAGTTTTATGAAGAGGTGTTTACAAGGATCATTGGGTTTGGCACCGCACATAGCTCGAACACAGTCATTCCGCAGTATGAATGCCCGGAATCGTATGGATTGTGCCTATTGACTCGATGTTGTTATGAAGTACAATGTTTTTAGGATCATGTATTTTGTTTTGTTAAGGTTAACCTTTTTTTATAACCAGGTATTTACGTGCTTAAAACTAAGTTCGCCTCAGACTCGTAGGTTAAGGGATCTGAACCAGGAATTATTATAGAACAGTCATCGGCAAAGATGCTGCTCTTGTTTTGAGTTATATTGGGGAGGTCATTCATGTCAATAAGAACGACAGAGGCCCTAAAATGCTTCCTTGAGGAACGCCCATGTTTACAGTAGTTTCATCTGTCAGCGCTCTGGTCATTTCTTTGGTTTTAGCGCAGTAACTGCTGATTTCAGTCCTCTGTTTTCTGTTGAGTAGATGAGACGAGATGCACGCTGATTGGCCAATCGCAAAGCGCATGACAGCCAAACTCAGATACCTATGCGCATGTGTGCGACTCGTTTAAAAGAATCAACGTTTATCACCCAACACTTTCACTGTTTTTAAAGTAATTAGAATTAGCACCACTTTTATATCAATATTTTTGCGCATACACGTCAGTAAATTAGTACGGAAGAGTTTTATACTACTTATTGCTTGAACTAATCATTTTATCCGCCATTTTCGTATTTAAAAGTGAGTAGACCTCTAATAGTGACTGGCTGCGCTCACGCACCTCGCACGATTAGATTCATTTATTTATTTAAACTTTATTGCATACAAAATTGAACATATTGTCCAAAAGGCGGACTTAATGTCATGCAGCATTCTCTACCATTAAAGGTTGGGGCAAAGCAGAGATTGTATGTAATGTATGTGTGTATTTCTTCTTAAATAATCTTGAATTACTTTTATAATTGTAAATATAATTATTAAGACATAATAATATATGTGTATATAGTAATTGTAAATTGCACGCTATTCCAAATGTTTGCACGCCTGCATGCAGGTTGAATGCACTGGACTTAACCATTTAAATTGTAAGACCCACTATACTGTGTTCGATGCAAATAAATACTTTGAATCTTGACTTTGAATCTTTGAGAGGTTACTTATACAAAATCAGGCGGCTAGGTCAGGCCAGTGAAATGATGGTAAACAAGAAAGCAGTTATAATTTAACTGGTGCCATTCTTTATCTCGGATTGTGGTATCTGGCGTAATATATCAAATGTCGAAATAACTAATAAATTAGGTATGCAACGTTGCACCTGATAGCACACTTAGCTTATTCTATTTGCTGGTTGTTGCAGTTTCTTCGGCCGGTGCATATCGCGCTAGCACGGCGCCCGTGACAACAGCTCGCGCTGGCTTGCTCCGTGATGCACGAGCGCCTCCGCGGCGATGAGGCGCCGCTCGCGAACCAGACGTTTCTCACGACACTACGACACTACGTGACGCAAGCAAATCTTGTGGAGGAACGAGCCGCCGGCGCCGAGAACGATCGTATATATGGGATACTTCCGGAATACAGTTAAGAAAGAGCTAGTTTCATCAGACACACGTAGGCAGGGATCAGTATCAATATTTTTTAACACTTCTAAATAGCTCAATATTATAAAATACTTGATGCACAAACTATGAATTTATAGGCCAAAAAACTAAAAAATACAGTTTGTATGGAGAAATTAATACCGGTATCCGATCCCTACATGTAGGAAGATACCAGTCACACTCAAACACACACAAATAAGAGTTTCAGGAGCTGTTAGTCACAGCAAACTTAACTTCTATAGTTTTAGTTCGTTTTCGTGACCAAGGCCAACAGTAGGTCGCTATACTCGCAATACTAAATGTAGTAGGTATTAGAACTTAATGTTGTTTTATACAGAGTTCTTCAATCAAACGGAGCGTGCCGCGGGAGAACGCAGGCCCGCAGTAGGTACATTTTAAATGCACATCTCCACAGGCCATGGGTGCGGGTCGGCCCACACCCGCCCGCGTCCGCGTACGCCGCTACATATTTTACACATATTTATTAATTCCGTAAACTCTTTTTTCTCAAACATGATCGTAGATGTATGCATTTATGTCACGTAATGAAGACATGAAGTTTCTTGTTTACGGCTCCCCCCATTTACTTCTTGGCCGGCGGCCGTGAAGTAATGTATGGCGTAAGTATGAACGGAACATTATTGTCCGCTGCTCTAACTTTTTTAATTTGCGTACTAACACTAAACTGACAAAGGAAAAATTACATACAGCCAACGACCACTAGATACTTGCGACATTAAAAAAAACAAATTCTATGTTTCTATTTATATTTTTGTGCGGTTAAACATGGTGCTCGAATAGCTCATTCAAATGGCATCTTTAAAAAATAATAAGGTGGCAAATTAAACTTTTTTTCCTTGTTAACCTATTTACCTAGTAGTTGTTTTAAATTTAATATTTCCTTACAATGTTTGAGAAAAGCACTATATAAGCCTCGGCCGGAAGAGAGATTGCAGGACTTGTTTAATCCGGCCTCGTCTACGCCTCGGCCGTCTACCACAAACTCGTCCTGGAATCTCTTACTTCACGGCCTCTGCAGTAATGTACTATTTCTCCAATATGCTCGGAAATGTTCACATTAATGTAGCAAAATTGGTACGAAAAGAACCTCCTTATGTACCGACTCAAATTAAAAAAAAAATAGAATTCATTATTTTACCGTTTTAGCGGCCAGGAAGTTGTACTAAAATCCATTACTGTATTGTTTTTTACTTTTTAAATAAATATTTGGACTATCAATATTGCAAACAGCCAAATATACTTTAGCCGCGACCAAACGGTCTGCACAGACGGGGCAATCTGATTGACATCAAATTGTCAATCTGATCATATCGTGCTTAAAAATGCCCCGTCTGGGCTGGCTTTGTAGTAGTGTAGTAGTTCTAGAGAGAAGGAGATCAAATGCTTGGTTGTCTCGTTCTCTCGCGAGTTGCAAACGGCTCACTGTGCAAGGTCGTGTAGATACGGCTTAATAAAACTAAAGACATTTCAACTTTTTTTATGAACACAACTGTGCATTAAAAGAAAGTTTAGGCGGGAACCTTATTTTTCCTTTCAAAACTTATGCAAGAATACATTTTATTTCCTTTCATGTTTGGAGAAAAGCACTATATATGCCTCGGACGGAAAAAGAATTTCGTGGATTCGTATGTAATTGTCAGACTCAGCTTCGCTTCGTCCGACAAAAAATACTCATCCACGAAATTCGGTTTCCCGGCCTCTGCAATAATGTACTATTCTTTTTCGTATTCTATTGGCGCGCGGGCCGGCAGGTCGGCACTCGCCCACACCGCCCGCTTGTGCGCGGTGCCTCTGGCAACAATGGTTATCCTGACTCCCTGGTCAGTGCATATTGCTACCAGTAACACTCTGGGTCCGACATGGCGACATGTTCTGCCCCGGAGCTGGCAGTCCTCAGGCTCCGACATTGCCTTTTAGGGGAAAGATGACCAGGTTGTTAAGAGGCATAAAAGATAAGAGATCTTTATTGCATTCCAAGTACTTATGATACTAGATAGGTACAATGGACCCTGTCAGGGTATCGAAAATTATGATATGTATAGTTAGCCTAGGGTAGTTACATATGTACCAACAAATTACATTTAATTTGTAATAATTAATTTATCTATAAGAATAACTAAAACGAAGTAGCATCAGTTATATTTTTTAAATCAGCGACATTAGCGGCATTGGTAGCCTGTTGTCTACCAGTGGTTATACTTTAGTGTTTAATTTATATTGTTTTTATTTCCTTGTTGGTGAACAATAAAGAGTATTTGTATTGTATTGTATTAAACATTACTAAGAACTAGAACTAGAATTTGAACTTAAACTACAGTTGATTGGTGGTTGGGGCCGTGGTGGTGTCAGCCCTTTGGAGTGGCGGATGCTCCCCTTCCTGGGATTGGGGAGCCTTATGAGTTTTGGATGGTGGCCAAGGGACCAGATCGGGGGAAAAATTTTGCCTGCTTCCTGAGGGGTAGCAGGTCCTGACGTTTGCTGTTGCAAGTTTGGTTGTCAGTAGGTCTGTAGGTCATTTTGACAATTGACTTGTTTTAAATAGTCTGTCGGTCTGTTTGTCGATTGTATAAGGGGAGAGTCCTTTATGGCGTTTGGTTTGATAAGCGACTTATGTTTTAAATGGAGTCGGTGGCCACCGCTTCGGCAGCCATGGTTTGAGCGTTCTTGGTTGGAAAGACATTTTGAACCTGTAGGGAGACATTTAGGGTTTCGCCTGTGTGTGATTGTGTAATATGAGAGGTGTTATGTTGAGGTATGATTAGGTGTGTTATCTTCCGACGAGGCTGATTGGCCTTGACTCTTTCTTTATCTATTATGTTTTTGAAAGCTGTTATGTCTGTAATGTCCGTCACGTCAATGAGTGAGTTGGGGATGGGGAGAGAAGTTTCCTTTGGGGCGGGGTCAGAGATCAACCTTTTTTTTTTGTTTGAAGGGACTTAGAGAGGGGCGTCTAGCTGCCCTTAAATTGACGCCGGGATGGCCCGCAGGGCCATCCTGGGGGAAAGTGAGTGCCTGCAACCTGAGGGGTTCGCAGGTCTTTAACGTAGGTCAGTCAGTAAGTCAAAGTGGTCAGTTTGAATGATAGTTTGTCTGTCTGTAGGTTCGTTGGTCTATAGTTTAGTAGGAGGGGGAGAGTCGATAGACTGATTTAAAGGTATCCAGGTTTTTCTCCTCAGATGTTATTGAGAGCCTCCGCTTCGGCAGTCATCGTCGCAGCGTCTCCAACGGCTGACTGGGTGGGCTGTAAGGAAAAAGTTAGGGTTTCGCCTTGTGATTTGTGATGTGGGTGTGTGTGTGTGTTTTTTGGGTGCAGGTTTTGGTTTGCGGCGATCTCGGATGGTTTTGATGAGTTCCGGGATGTTAGTTGAGTCGGTTATGTCGACGAGAGTGTGGAGTTTGGGGGGGCCAGTGACCATGGGGACGGGATCGGATATTTGAGCAAGGGTGATAGGGTCATGAGGATCTAGGAGCGTGTGTTTGGGTCTTCGGTGCCCCCTTTTGGGGTTCGGGCGAGGGATGTAGAGGGAGGCGTCGTTAATTAGTGGGTTGGGGTGGTGGCGAGCGCTTGAGCAATCGTCCATTTTTTCACGTCCTCTTCTGAGGTCGGCCCGAGTATGGGCAGATTGGCGGCTCGCAGCAGCAGGAAGTGGTTCGGCGTTAGGGTTTCAGGTGCCTCGGGATCCATTGGCACGTGTGTCAGCGGGCGCTGATTAACTATGTACTCGATCTCTGCGAGTACAGTGACGAAAATCTCTTCTTTCGGCGCTCGAGTGTGGAGCGTGTACACCATGGCTGTCTTGATGGTGCGTACCAAGCGTTCCCACGCTCCGCCGGCTGAGGGGTTGCCGGGCGGGATGAATTTCCATGTCATCCTCTCCTGTAGTCCGTAGGCTTGCAGCACGGGAAGCCAGGTCTTGTGCGCCTCTCGGAGCTCGTTTGCTGAGGCGCGAAAATTGGTGGCGTTGTCACTGTACATGATTCGGGGCCACCCACGGCGCGCGGCGAAGCGGCGTAGCGCGAGCAGCGCGCTGTCGGCTGACAGGCTGTGCACGCACTCCAGGTGCACGGCGCGCGTTGTAAGACACGTAAACAACGCGATCCATCGTTTTTCATGTCTTCGCCCGATGGTCACTGACATCGGGCCTGCGTAATCCACAGCAGCACATGTGAAGGGGCGTTCATAAGCTGTGGCCCGTTCTGGCGGCGGGTCCCCGTGCGGCTGGGCTCTCGGCATCGTCCTCCGCAGGCTGCATAGGGCGCAGGCAGGGCGACGGCCTTGACAGTTGGCCGTAGGTGCAGAATCCAAAAGTTCTGCCTGAGTTCGTTCACAACGGCCTCGTTGTAAACGTGCGCTGATCTTCGATGCGTACGGGTGATCAGCAAGCGGGTGAATGCTTCTCGGCCATCGAGGATAGGCGGGTTTGGCACGGTGTAGAGCACCGGCGCGTTCCCGAGTCGCGTCTTCATTTTCATCAATCCGTCTTGAGCGATCTCGGGTGCAAGCGCGAAGAGGCGCGATTTGCGGTCGATCTCCAGGCCGCGGCTCAGGGCGCGCAGCTCTTGTGGGAAGCTGCGGCGTTGACTTCGCTGCAGCCACATGTGTTCGGCGGTTCGCAGGTGGCGGACTTGCATCTGTAGAGCTCGGTTCTTAGTCCGCAGTTTTTCTATGAAGAGTAGCACGTTGGCAGTGGAGTTTATCAGTTTCTCATAGGAACTGAATCTCTCGACGTCGGGCAGCACTGCGTCTGGGTCGCGTTCGGTTCGCAACGCATGTACCGCGGCGCTCCTCACGGTTCGTCGTTCGGGTAGGTCTAAGCGCTCGGCGGCGCTTATGTCCATCTGGATTCGGGGCCATTCTTGCTCGGGTAGGCGCAGGAATGGCGGGCCTTGGTACCATCGGTCGCTTGCGAACACGCGATGACTCGGTCGGCATCTCGTTCCGTCGTCTGCTACGATCATATGTGTCGGTAGCCATCGCCAAGCTCGGCGTTCGGTGAGCTCAGCAATCTCGGCAATGCGATGACTGACGAACGGCTTGTATTGGCGCGCATCGTCTTGAAGCCACGACAGAGTTGTTCGTGAGTCGGTCCAATACACGATCTCTTCGACTTCGTAGCGCTGCTCGTGTGTGATGGTCTTGGCTAGGCGCGCGGCGATCAATGCGGCGCTTAGCTCCATCCGTGGTACAGTGAGCGGCTTCAGTGGTGCGACTCGAGTGCGGCTCGCACCCAAACTCACTCGCACGTCGTTCTCGTGCTCAATACGCCAATATGCGACAGCGCAGAATGCTTCGTTGCTGGCGTCGGCGAATACGTGAAGTGTTCGGCGGGTTGGTGATCTCGGCGCGTCGTACTGGCGCGGGATCCGTAACTCTGCGACGTATTTCAGCGCGTTCAGCCACTGGAAAAAGTCGCTGCAGTCTTCGTCATCCAGCTGCCGGTCCCAACCCGTTCCTTTCGTCCATATGCGTTGTAGTATGATCTTCGCAGTTATCACGTACTGCGCGATCAATCCCAGTGGGTCGTAGATTGACATCACTGTCGAGAGCGCTTCTCGCTTCGTCGGCGCTCGTTGTTGACTCCGTACTTCGTGCGAGACTCGCAGCAGGCTGGTGTTGAAACCCAGCGTGTCTGTCGCTGGTTCCCAGGCCATCCCAAGAACCTTTTGAGACTTCTCGCCGTGTGTCGCCGTTGCCTCGATTGAGCGCAGCTCGTTCGGTAGCTCGTCTACGGGGATCCACGCTTCGCGGCTGCTGTGCGGCGACTGGCTGTCGACTCGTACGGTGCGCACTGGGCTTGAACGCGGCAAGCAGGTAGCGGCGGGCGGCGAGGGTGGGGATGCGCTGAGTCAAACTCGGAGATAACGGAGACTTGTTTATTCGAGAAGATCGGAGATGCTACTGAACATCGTTTACTACTTGAATTCATCATTCGCGACCCCTATTCACTAAGTATCGGTCGGCGGAGGGCGCCACTATTTATATAAAGTCTCCGGCTTTACAGTGACGAAGCCCCTTGTGTCGCGGGACGTTTTCTCGTAATAATACTTCCAACTTTTCACTTACTCGTTTATGATTAAACTCAATTTATACTGAATTATAATGTAAAGTTTGTAATAAAAATTACACAATCGCATTCTTTATGAGTTGACATATCAATTTTAATAAGAGTTTCAGCGTTTTAAAAGTCGGTTAACGAATGAGAGAAGTTTACTTTTGGTATTATACGTTGCGGACACCTCGGGCCAGTTTAAAATGTTATTTTTCTTATTTAAAAACATATATAACTGTATTACGCGGTCTCCAATTAAAAGCGAAGATACCATAGATGGATGTGACACATTAACATCATTAGAAAATTATTGTAATAATTATATTTGGACCCGTTGTCTTCGCCGTCGTAAAACAGCCGGACCGCGACTTTGACTGCCTACGTTGGACGGTTTGATGTATCTGCTGGTACCGATGTTAAACGTTATAGGTAAAGTTATTGATAATAATTTATAATGATTTTTTATTTGTAACGTCTATATTATGATTATATTGCATTATAAGTCTACGCGTTGTAATTTATTAAAGTTGAACTCACTCACTCTTCTTCACGACACCCGACGCGAGCGAACTAGCGTTCTGCCATGCAGACGAGTCTGAGTAAGCCACATTGCACACACATATTGGTAATTTGATTTTTTATAATTGTAATATAAAAAAAAATCAAATTACCAATTAACTTACTTACCTACATATAATATATATGTAAACACACTACGGCGAGCGGAGCCATTACAGGGCTTGGCCCTCTGTGGCTGCGGCTGTCTCGTGCCATATCGATGGCACGGTCTATGGCACTTCTTCCTGTCTTCGTCATCTTGGTGTTGGCCATCATGGCTTTATGGTCATGTTGGCCAGTCTGCGGCTTTGTGGTAACCTGGTGTCTTAGTTTTCGTTCGGCATGAGCTCACGTGGTTGAGCTCTTTGCCGTCTGGTGTCTGGGGGGCGAGCGTGGAGGGGGGCTATCCCCTGAAGGATGTGGTGTCTGGATAGGTCGGCGCGGTTGAACATTCCGCGCGCGAGGTGTCCAATGAAAGCATCTAGTGGTTCAAGCTTGGCTTCTTTGTAGAGTGTCGCATTCCGCACGCAACGGGGGGGCTTGAAGATCATCCTCAACGTGAGCGTCTCCTGGGCTCTGAGCTTCCTCCTATTGGTCTCGGCCACTCTGGCATACCATGCCGGAGACGCGTACGTGAGTCTGGAGCGGATGTAGGTCTTGTATATCCCCAGTTTGGTGCGGAATGGAAGGCTGCTGGCAAGCACCGGACGCAATTTTGCGCGCGCGGCCTTTGCTCTGTTCACCACCTCCTTCGTGTGGGTCTTCATAGTCAGTCCCCGGTCGATGCTGACTCCCAGGTACTTGGCGGTATGGGTCCACTCAATTTCTTCGCCATATAATTTGAGTGGCTTGGGCAGCTTCTTGGCTCCTGTAAGGAGCGCTTGGGTTTTTCCCACGTTCACTGAGAGCCTCCATTTGGTCATCCATTCAGGAAGGACGTCAAGTTGGCGCTGCATTTTGATAGTGGCGTATGCGGGGGACATGGACGCAACGTAATACGCCGCGTCGTCCGCAAACAGGCCAAGCTTGACGTCATTGACCACCGGGATGTCATCAGTGAACCAGGCGTATAGTGATGGCGATAGTCAGCTTCCTTGTGGGACGCCCGCCAGGATCGGGCGTTCGGTGGACGTCACGTCTTCCAGGGCGACGTGAAATCGGCGTCCGTGGAGAAAGGAGTGCAGCACGTGGATCACTCGTTTTAAGGCTGGAGACCTCGACAGCTTGGCTAGCAGGCCCTCATGCCAAACTCTGTCGAAGGCCTTCTCCATATCGAGGAAGACTGCGACCACGTGCTGCTTGGAGTCCATCCTTTCCGCCATGTAGGCCAGTACTCTGGTCAGTAGGAGGGTAGTTGAGTGTTCGGTCCTGAACCCAAACTGTTCCGGTCTCGGCTCTATGTGAGGGAGGAGCTTCGTCAGGAGCAGCTTTTCAAAGATTTTGGAAATGTTGCTTAGGAGAGTAATAGGCCTGTAGCTCTCTGGTCTTCTTTTGTCCTTTCCAGGTTTCGGCAGCAGTATCACCCGGCCAAGTTTCCATGCCGTGGGGAAGTGGCCCGAGCGCATGATCCCGTTAAACAGGCGTGTCATTGCCACTATGGTGTGCTGTGGCAGATGACGTAGCGCTGCGTTCGGGATCGAGTCGGCGCCCGGGGCCTTCTTGGGGTTGCAGCGGCTGGTGAGCTTCAGGACTTGGCTGGGCGAAAAGAAGATTGGGTCCACCTCTTCTTCCTGCTGCGTCCAGTACCTCTCCAGTTCTTCTTCCACCTCCCTCGTGTGGTTGTGATCTAGGTCTGGGAACGGTTGGAACTGTCGCTCCAGGCTGTCTGCGAACAGTTCCGCCCGTTCTTCCGCCTTGTATTTAAGCTGGTTTGTTGCGTCCAGCAGGGGTCTCACTGCCTCCTTTGTTTGGCCAAGTTGCCGGCACAGGCGATGGATTGATGGTACACTATCGCCTATGTCGGCAATGTGCGCCTCCCATTCTCTGGCAGCGTGCAAATTCAGTTGGAGCCGAACTTTCTCCACTAGCCGGTTCAGTTCTTGCTTCATAGTTGGGCATCTGGTGTGTTGCCATCTTCTGCGCACCCGTCTCTTTTCCTATATAAGGTTCCTTATCTCCACTGGGAGTGGTTTGATCCTCTCGCCAGTGGGGATGGTGCGAGTAGTTGTGTCAAGGGCGGAGCGGATGCACTTAGTGATGGTTTCGGCTGCCTTTTCGACCTCTTCGGCTGTGGAGACTGGGTCGATGGTTGGGTTCTGAAGCTTTTCCGAGAAGGCTCTCCAGTTGGTCTTCGTGCGCTGTGCTCTTCTCGAGACCGCATTTGGGGCTGAGTTAATTGTCATCAGCAGTGGCCTGTGGTCGGACTCCATGTCCGGCAGAACTTCCAGTTTGATCTCGGCTGTTACGTTTTTGTAGAGTCCAAAGTCAATGACATCGCAGGAAGCTTGTGAATCAGCAAAGTGCGTGGGCTCGTCTGGAACTGCGATGTCAATGTTGTAGTCTTCTGTTGCTTTGAAGATTGCTTTCCCCTGAGCATCCTCTCTGGTGGAGTTCCAAGCTACGTGTTTGGCGTTCCAGTCACCCGCCATGATGGTCGGCATTGATGACTGGAAGTAGTGGTGTATGTCTGTCCTTAGAGAGGATATTGGGGAGTTCGGTGGTCGGTACACAGTGAACAGCCGGAGGTCTCCATCAGCCACCCTGATGTCAACTCCGAGTGCCGAGAAGGAGTTGCGTGGCTCGAAGTCAACGGGCTGGTGGATGATGGCTCTTCTAACCATCACGGCTAGACCGCGGAACGGGTATCCCCTCTGGTTTGTTTCGTTCCGCTGGTACACTATGTAGCCTCCCATCTTTAGTTCTGTTTTTAGGTAGGTCTCATTCAGGAGTAGTATGTCCACCTTTTGCTCCTGAAGGAACGCCCTCAGTCTGGGGATCTTCCCCTTGAGCGACTGGGCGTTCCAGAATACCACCCTCAGTTTCGAGTTGAATAGGCTGCCGGAGGTATGGCGGCTGTGAGGACCTTCTCCACGGCTACAGGGCCTTGGAGCGCAGCCTGCTTGAGGAGGGCAGCGATCATCGCTGCCAGGTCTTGTCCTCCTCCTGCTGTTGCTGGTGTTGGTGGGTTCGGGTGGGAAGTCGAGGTGGTAGTTTGTGGTATAGGTTGTGCTGGAGACTTCTTCTTCTTCCCCCCTTTCTTCTTTGGTTTGGTTGTCTGGCCTCTTTTCTTGGGGTCGTTTGCCTGCGCCATCAGTGTTGCTGGCGCAGACTCCGCCACCGTGGTTGCTTGGACGGAGGCCTTGGTGACTGGTCCTGGTTTCTTTGATACTTGTGTTGCTGCCTTGGAACCCGTCTTTCCTTTGCGGAGCTCCTTCAGGTAGGTGGGGCACCTCCTGTGGTTGGCCGGGTGCGGCCCTGCGCAGTTTGCACAGGTGCAGGGGTCTGATTTGGGTCTGTCGCATCTGGTGGCTGGATGGTCGCCGGCGCACCTGACGCATTTCTGGGGCCGGTGACAGCCCGCAGAGTGATGGTAAAAGGCCTGGCACCTGTGGCACTGCGGGGGCCCCGTTCTTCCTCTCCATGCCTCAGTTTTTATGGATGGGAGGAAGAGCAGCTCCTTGACATCGTAGATTGCCGTGTGGTCTTTGGGGGGGGGGGGGGCGGAGAGCTGCACGAAGTATATGCAGCCCGGCCTTCCCCCTCTGGCGTTGACCTGCTTCACATATTCAACTGGAAATCCGAGCTTTGTGTAGGCTTCCTTTATCTCCTCCACCGGTGTATCAGCAGGGAGGCCGCGCAGGGCCACCTTCATTTTTCTGGTGTTGGGGTCAGTTGAGAAGATATCCCATTCTGTTCAAGGTGGTAAAGATGGTTGTATACCACCTTGAATTCTTCGTCTGTTTCAGGTTTGAATTCCAGACCCTTCCCCTTGGGTCTGGAGTTTGGCGCTTTCCCAAGCTTGCCGGCGATGTCTCGTACGACCTTGGTTTAATCTGGGAGGACCGTGGCGTTGATCACCGGCAGCTTGGGCTTCTTTTGTTGTTTTTGGTCGGTGGCGGCTTTTGTTTTGTCGGCGGCTTGGGTTGTTGTTGCTGAGACTGCTGCTGGGGCTGCTGCCCTTCCCGCGTATGTGTTTGTTTGATGCCGCCGATGAGTTTTCTAAGAATGCCCTTTGGGCTTTCGGGCGCTCCGCCTCGTGGGGGTGGGGGCCGGGGCTTCAATTGTTTCTTTTGGTGAAATGAAGGCGGGAGGCTGTCTGATTCGCTCGCCGACCTTCGGCGGCCGTTGCGGTTTTGGCGCTGCGTCCTGGGCGGCCTTTGGGGGCGCCAAGGAGGTGGATTGTTGTGCTGCTGCTGCTGCTGCTGGCGGTTCTCTTTCGGGGTCCAAGGGGCCATGTCCAGCCTCCTCTGGACGACCCTCAGTCCCGCCAGTTCGAACTCCTTGGATATTGGCCCCTTCCAGGGCGAATGACGCCGCGGGGGGGCTGGTGCAGGGGGGGGTCCGTGGGCGGCGACACCTTGATGCAAGGCCGCTTGGTGGGGGCCTCTGGTGCTGCCGGGCTGGTCTTAGGCCTCTTCTCGAGCCGCAGGACGTAGGGGTGCCTCCTCATCTCTAGCTCGAGAAGGGGGCGGTCCCCCCCCCTCCAGTCCCGCGGTGAGGCCCATCTCCCGGTTTTGTATTTCAACATATGCCGCCAGCCACGCTCTAAGATCTTGTGAGGCGTGGCTTGACGACATCATCTCCGCGATCAGTATGGTATCGCGCTCCAGTTGCTGCATGGGTGTAGGTTCTTCTTGGCCGCCAGGTGGCGACACCGGCGGGAATGGCCGGAACGTCGGTGGCGGTAGGGTATCCATAAATACCGAGTCGAATTGGGTGTTCGGCTCGGGGGTTGCTAAGCTTGAGGTTGGCGCGTCCCCCGCCCCCTCGGCGTCCTCAAAGTCGCCGCTTCCGGCGAGCGATCCGGGGCCTGGCGGGATGTACAGGCGCGGATTATTTTTTTTTGATTCACATTTACAAATTAATATTAAACTACGGTCGCGCCAGAATAGCGCGCACTTAGTGGCCCTACTGTGAAAAACGCGCGCATTTTCTCCTTATCAGATAGCGTTAGACGCGCGCGTGGCGCGGCGGTAGCTCCGCCTTCGCCACGCCCACGCCCCGCCCCTCTGCGATCCACCTCCGGCGACGGTGACTCCACCTTTGACAGTTGTGGCATTGCGGTGGCCGTAGGTTTTTCCTCGGTGGCTCTATTCTGAGGCCCGTAAGTCCGAGTACCGATTTCATGTGAAATATCTGTTTTCCCTCTTCTGTTAGTTCTGAGACAACTAGTACTCCGTTAAAAGGTTCCCTGTTTGGGCCTCGGTACATTCTATGTACTTCGAGTACCGGAACTACCGGAAGCCCCTGCTCTCTGAGATTTACTAGTATGTCATTAAGGTCGAAAGCTACTGGTAATCCTATAATAACTGTTCTTAATTTTCTGTCTTCGCCCAGCTCGTAAGAGAAATAGCCGCTTTTTAATAGCTGGCGCCATGCCCAGTATTGGGCCGCGTCTGAATGAACAAGTATGTTTCTTGGGTGGTTTTATCAACCCCCGCATGACTATACTCATAGTTTAAGTTTTGTTTTTGGGCTTGTTTTTTCAGTTCAACCCATCTACTGGGGTCATAGACTGCCAGGAGGGGAGAATTTTGGGGGTGGTTTAGGCAGGGAGTCAGGGGTGCTTGGCGGATTTTGGGATGCCTCGGTAGCTGAGTTGGTTGGGTTAGGATTGGTCCGAGCATGGTATTGGGATTTGGAGGGTAATGGTTCGAACGGCAAGGATTCAAAAGAGTTATGGTTTACTGTATTTTTGTGGGTGCTGTGACCAATTATCGTACTGTGTTTAAGATGGTTACTGTGCTTGGATTGAATTTCTATTTTTGGATTTTTGGAGTTTTGAGTGTTAGCTGCTGGGGGTGACGTAGAATTCTTTCGCCTTTTGCTGTTCCGTTTATTTTCCACTACTGTGAAGTCGTCGTCCGAGAGTGACTCAACTTCCATGTCTGTGATGTCTCGGCTAGAGTTAAAGTTGAAATCTGTACTTAAGTTGCTAGATTGTGAGGGGTCGTGATTTTATTCGAAGCGTTGTTTAATGTTTGGGAAATTAGCGATAGTGGTTTTTTTTTTTTAATTTATTGTTTAATACAGTAAAATTTACAGTGTTATAAATGCAAGACCCATCGTAGGCAAAACCTTGAGGAGGTTTGTGTGCCGATGGGGAGTTCGAAATTATATTATTTGTTGTGCCTGTGGAGTTAAGGGGGTGGGGATAAACGGGGGGATGTCCTCATTTAGATTGGTGTCGTTTGAGAAGAGGATGTTAGGGTGGTCCGACCAGAATTGTTCCGGTTTTTTGCGGTGAACGAGAACGCTCACGGGGTGTGGGTTTCAGATAGGTTTTGTTATTCATAATAGGGGTTGGGGATCTAGACCTCGGTATTACATTTGATTTAGAGTGGGGGTGTGGTGTGGCGGTCCGGCCGTGGGGCGCGGGCAGGGGCGGCGGGATTGATTTTGCGCCTATTTTTGCGCGGGAGCGCATTGATACGAATTACTTCTGGATCTTTTAAGAAGCATTGAGGTGAAGGTGGTGGTGTGGGAGTGTTGGTGTGTGGGTGTGTGGGGGATTTTTTCCCCGATGGTGGTACAACCCTATCTTTTTTCCCTTTTTCAGGCGGAGTGGCTGAAAGCTGAGGCACGACGATGTTGTTCTTTTTTAGAGATGCTATGAGATCTAACAGCTCTGCAGTCCCCGCTGTGCTGTTAGTCCATTTTAAATTCTCCCACTCTTCCTGGAGCAGCGGGATGTGAGGGGCTATTGTGTTACAGATCTCATCTGCAGAGGGTTGGAGGTGAAGGGGTAGTGTTGTGGCACTGGGGGTAGGCTGGATAGAGGGGTGGATAGGGTGAGGGGGGAAGCATTCGTACTATTACACGCACTCATTGAATCTATATCACTTTGTTTGGCTGGGCGCACTTTGTTCATTTTTTGAGTCTCTGTCTCTCTATTGTATAAGTCACTTTCGCGATCCGAAGTCATCTCAACAGCCCGGAGCTTGGCTCAACGGGCTGGAGGAATTGAAATATACGGCACTACACGGTGATATTCACTATACGCACAAATAGGTGCGATCTTTATTCTCGCGGAGCGCAGACGTGCGCTCGACGCGGCGGCTACGGGTGATCTCTATCTCTATTCTCCAGGCCAGATCGGGGGAAAAAATTTTTGCCTGCTTCCTGAGGGGTAGCAGGTCTTGACGTTTGCTGTTGCAAGTTTGATTGTCAGTAGGTCTGTAGGTCATTTTGACAATTGACTTGTTTTAAATAGTCTGTCGGTCTGTTTGTCGATTGTATAAGGGGAGAGTCCTTTATGGCGTTTGGTTTGGTTAGCGACTTATGTTTTTTAAATGGAGTCGGTGGCCACCGCTTCGGCAGCCATGGTTTGAGCGTTCTTGGTTGGAAAGACATTTTGAACCTGTAGGGAGACATTTAGGGTTTCGCCTGTGTGTGATTGTGTAATATGAGAGGTGTTATGTTGAGGTATGATTGGGTGTGTTATCTTCCGATGAGGCTGATTTGCCTTTACTCTTTCTTTACCTATTATGTTTTTGAAAGCTGTTATGTCTGTGATGTCCGTCACGTCAATGAGTGAGTTGGGGATGGGGAGAGAAGTTTCTTTTGGGGCGGGGTCAGAGATCTGCCTCTGGGTGATTTCGTCATCCGGGTCCAAGAGTATATGCCTGGGGCGCCTTTTCCCTCGCTTGGGGTTTGGTTTCGGGATGTAGTTGACCATGTCACTAATGAGGGAGTTTGGATGGTGAGGTGCCTGGTCGAAGTAACGCCTCGATGCCATTTTGAAGAAGCTATCTACTGATTGCAGGTTGAAGTCTCTATGAAGGTCGACGTTCCGGACATACCAGGGAGCGCCGACCGCCTGTCTGATGAATTTGTTTTGTAAGATTTGGAGGCATTTGAGGCGATACTTCGGGGTCTGGGCGAATACAACACATGCATAAGAAAAAATGGGTCTTATGCATGTCTTGTAGAGTGTAATTTTATTCCTTAGTGACATGGGCGACTTTTTGTTTAGTAGGTGGTGCAATCTGCCCATTATCCAAGCGGCGCGATCCCTGTCCACTTTGACGTGAGGACGGAAGGTTAACCCTGAGTCTAGAGTGACACCCAGGTATTTTGCAGTGCTACTCCAGGGTAGGGGTTGGTTTAAGAGAGATATGGTGGGGTAATTTTGGAAGTGTTTTCTTGTAAAAAGAACGGCTACAGTTTTGTCCGGGTTCACCTCTATCCTCCAGCGGTCAAACCATTCGCCTAATGTGTCTGAGGCACTCTGGAGGAGGGAGGCGACTCTTTGAGGTGAGCGGGAGGAAGTGTAGTAGGCGGTGTCATCCGCGAACATCGCATACTGCACCCCCTCCACTTTTGGTAGGTCATTTACATAGAGAGAGAATAATGTGGGTGAAAGGACCGACCCTTGCGGCACTCCTGCCTTAACCGGGTGCTGAGATGAAATAGAACCTTCTACTTTATAGCCAAAGCTTCTGTCCGTGAGAAAGTCTTTAAGAAGGTGAAGGAGACTGAGAGGCACTTTGGAGCGTGACAGTTTGACTAGTAAGCCATCATGCCACACACGGTCGAAAGCTTTGGCTATGTCCAGGAAGATTGCGCCGGTTGGGACTGGTCTTCCCCAATCGACCAGCCTACTGAGTATGTGTTCTGTAAGGCGGTGAACCTGGTGAACGCAGGAATGACGAGCCCTAAAGCCAAACTGTTCATTGATTTGTAAGTTATTTGTGTCTATGTGAGCTTGCAGTCTATTTAGAATAACTTTTTCATATACCCTCCCCAAGGTATTTAAAAGGCTGATGGGGCGGTAGCTTTCAGGCTTGTTAAAAGATTTCCCAGGCTTATGTATACCAATTACTGTAGCCGTTTTCCACATGGACGGGAAATGATTATTTAGAAGGGCGGCGTTAAACAGGCGGGCAATAGAGTGGATAAGGGGGTCGGGGAGGAGCTTTAGGATTCTGTTGGGGATACCATCTGGACCTGGAGCTTTTCTGGGTTTAAGTTTTCTAATAATGAATTGGATTTCTGTAAAGTTTGTGGGATTAAGAGGTGGTCCTGGTGGGATTTCGGTCAAGATGTTATTTAATTCTGAAGTTATGGTTTGGATTTGGCTTGGGTCGTTAGGAATTTTCCCTGGGGAGCACTGATTTTCTAAGCTAGAGGCCAGTAATTCAGCCTTTTCCTCGTCAGTAAACGCTGGTAAGGAGGAGTTTGGGATGATTAGGGGGGGCATGGTAGAGGTTGTATCCATTTTTAAAGATCGCGCTAGGCTCCAATAGGCCCTGTGACCTGGCCCGATCTCCTCGAGTAGGCCATGCCATTTGTCCTCTCTGTGATCTCTTATTTGCTCCCTAAGTTGACGCTGTAGTTTATTTACTTGGTTTTTGTTGGACCTGGAGGGAAGCCTGTCGAAGTTTCGTAGTGCTCTATTTTTCGCAGCTAGGAGGTCGACTATGTGTTTGGGCAGTCTCCATCTGCTGTCATCGTTTACGGGTAGTTCTTTTGAGCAGCTTTCAATAATTTCCTGTAGACCATTTGTGAATTTTGCGATAGTAAGGTCGGTTTCCTCTCTGGTATTAGGAGGGGGCAGTTTTTGGATGCAAGTTCAGATCCTATTTTAACCCAATCCGTGGATTTCTTTGTTTCTATTTCGGATTCTGGTGGAGGACCAAGGCGTAATGGGCGGTGGTCTGAGTCAAGTAAGTGTTCCACTTTGATGGTGCGTATTGATAGTGTGATGCCTTTTAGTAGAGCTATATCTACCACATCTGGAAGGTGATTTTCATTTACTGGATAGTGTGTTGGCTCAAGAGGTGCTAATATATCAACCGGGGATGTGGGCAGATTTGTGATTTTAAAAAGAACTCTTCTATTTTGATTTGTGACTCGACTATTCCATTGTACATGCTTTGCATTAAAATCGCCAGCCGCTATGATTGACTCGTCGATTTTTAATAGGGTGTCTAGGTCATTTTTAAGCAAAGCTTTGCTGGCCGGTTGGTAAACTGAAATTATGGTTTATTGGACGGTGACCTGTGAGGGCCAGGCGGCAAACCGTGGCCTCCAGATTTGTTAGTTGGGGAGAGGGGAGGGGGGAGCAATGAAGGGATTTTTTATAATATATTAAAGTTCCACCTTTAACTTGACCAAGTCTATCAATTCTATCATTTCTAATCAGTTTGTAGTTACTGATGTTGGGATTTCGGTGAGAGGGTTTTAGGAAGGTTTCTTGTACTAAAATAATATCGAGTTGAAGGTCTCTGGCGGCGCATGCGATTTCGTCACGTTTGTTGGATATAAATCAAATCAAAATCAATTTATTTCGGATAACTTAGACCGGATAGATAGAGATACAAACATAAAAATTAAATAGAACAAAATTATACCATTGATATTTATGTAACCGATTGAAAGAGATTTTGGTTTTACTCTATTTAAGGGTGGATTGGCCATTGATAATATTGTTGTGTATTATATTCTTACGTGACGAGACAAGTTTTGCGTGGTGGGCAAGGGCGAATAGTTGATCGGCTGCTGAGGATGCCCTGCGTATTTTGGCTGCCAATAGACAAACCTCATCCATGTCGATTACGTCTGCTAGTTCCATTACCAAACTCATGTCAGCGACCGGGTCACCTCCCATCGGTGTGGTGGCGTATGGCTGTTTATTTTGTTTTGGATTTTGAAGGTGTCGGTGTTGAGGTACCGGGGGGGGGGGGTGAATTAGGTGCTGAGTTTTTGATGGGAATCGACGAGGTGGGAGCGAAGGTTGGTTGTTGTTTGATGAGTGTAGTGGGTGTGAGGGGGGAGGGAGTACCTTCCGCCATGGGAGGCTATGAAGATGGGGGATAGTGGTGGTTTTGGTTGAGCGTTGGTTGAGGAGGGACAAAGTTCTTCCCAGGATAATTTTGGGGATGTTGAGGAGCTTGAGAGGTGTTTGAGAGCCTCATCTGCTGGGGTGGGGGTAGTTGGTTATTTCCTCCTCTTAGTTAAGGAGAGGGGGTTTGGTGGTGATTGGAATCTTGTTGGAGGATTTCTTAGGGGAGGGAATTCGTTGTTAGGATGTGGAGGTTTAGTCTGGGACCCTTGAGGGTAGGGGATAGTGCCCTCTGCTTGAGATTTTAAACTGTTTGACTGGTTATTTTGATTCGCGTGTTTGTTTGTGGGTGGGGGGGACGCGTTTTAGGGCGCCTGTTTTTGGGCTTTGGTTTTTTGAGTGGGGGGGCTGCTGGGCAAATGGAGGCGTTTGCAGAATGATTGCCTCCACAGAGAACACATGTGGTAGTGAACAGGCCAGTGACGGGGTCCTGTTCTCTATCACAGTTCTCCGTGAGGTGATTTCCAGGGCATTTAACACATCTGGGTGATCTAAAGCAGTACCTGGCGGTATGACCATGACGCTGGCACCTCTGGCATTGGGCCACTTTTAGGCTGGAGTGGGGTTTAGGTACATTAGTAATGTAAGTACTATTAGTCACATTTTAGTAATAATAAAAACATATTGTCAATCTTTGATTGACACAATAATACGATCTCTTACTGGATCAGTGAGTACATTGTATATAAGCCAATCTTTCTTATGTGATTGGGGATAATAAGAACGTTAATTACAGCATATATGGACCAATCTCTCTACGGGATTGGTTAAACTATAATAAACGAAAACAACATATTTTTGAACTGATCGACTTAATTATATTTACAAACTTAACCTAAAGCTATTCGCGACAATAGTGAAGTCTTGCTGAGACAGATGAGAGCACATAATTCGAATCTTTTGCACAAACCCCGCGTACACAAAGATATATACTTACAAAAAAAAATTAACATGTGCATAACAATTTTTAATAATTTGCCGGATGAGCTACAAATACTGTCGGGGGAATATTCAAACGCACAGTGTGAAATATGACCTTATTTGCGGACATCCTGTTTTTATGTGTTTAAAAGAAGGATAATACGAATATTAAACACATTTAAAAACTCTCATGTTGATATCTGTAATAGTTTCGGAGTTATATGAGAAATCGAGAAAATTCTATGAAAACCATAGAAACTTCTTTACTCAAAGTCTTATTACTTCTACTAAAAAAGAACGATATCATATCATAACTATACACTAAAAGTACCCATTCATCTATATAAATTAGCATAATTACGGTCAGTTTGCTCACTAAACTTAATTTTATATGTTTTCATGACATATTTTTTTCTCGTTAATCTGGGCATGGTCGCATTTTTTTTCAATGTTAATTTGTTTATTACAGTAACAACTACTACCACAAAAAAAATCAAACGCAACAACATCAAGACTTCGGAGATATGAATTTTCAAAATGTTACATAGGGTTGTCACTATTTCCTAAGTCGATCATAATGTCTTCTTATTACGGTCCATATCTTAGGTACGATTTCATATTATTTATGTGTGATAGTTATTTATGTGTTGAAAGTATAAAAAAACTACATTCCAACACGTATGTCATACAAAATTTTATATGGTTTAAGATATTTAATTCTCAAAAGATTAATACAAATCACTTACTGAGAAAACAATAATTTTGCTTAAATCTAATTAGGAGAGGGTAGCGCGCAAAAACGGCTAACCACTTATAAGTACAAAGGTGCTTGGTAACAAGTGTAAGTAACAATAATAGAATGGCAGAAATGCAACAATGTAGCGATGTGCGTGCATTATAACGCATTATAATGGACGCTGCATGTCCTTTACGCCTATAATTATTTGCGGTAGTCACTAAATCATGTACTTTCCGAGCGTATGCATTATTAAATAAGTCTTCATCTTTCGGGTACACCTAATTAGAATGTAGTAATATTTCTACCCATATTCCTTGGGTTTTCAATTATTATTTTTTATTATTAAATTAACACAGCTTTACAGTTTTATACCAATGCACTGTGAAAATCAGAAATTATACATAAAAAATATATAAAACACAAAAGAGAGACAATAACAAACAAAAATCAATTAGTACCAGGCGACGCAATAGCGTGGCTCCGTTGCGTCGTCTGAACCAGTGGCGTGGGATTCGTCAAGTTACCCCGGAACCGCCGAAACACGACGCCCTTCGGCCAGAAGTCTGCGCTCGCGATGGTGTCCTGCAGCGGCCGCGGTACGCGCACCACAAACGAGCTGAAGTGCACGTAGTGGCGCGACTGCAGCTGCTGCACCCTCAGCGTATAGCCAGTCTTCCGGTGGACATACTCCACCACGTCGTTAGCCACGGCGGAGTAGTGCAAGCGCGACACGTAGAGCGCTCTACTAGGCGTGGCGACCCGTAGACCTGAATAAACCGGCTCGGCCGTGCCTTGCAGAGTCTTACGAGGCGCCCTGCTCGTACTTGGACGAATGGCTGGTGGACGAACTCTATACTATTTTGGTAGCACTTTCATGTGGGCTGTCGATTGATTGTGCAAAATTTGAAGAATTTTGTAAATCTGTTGCTATCAAATATTTACAGACGTATTCTTGGTTCTATGTATATGTCGGTAACATTACATAAAATTTTAATGCATGGTGGTCAAATTATAGAATCCAGCGAAATACCTATAGGAATGCTTTCCGAACAGGCAGGGGAATCGAGAAATAAGTATTGGCGTTATGATAGACAACACCATACCCAAAAATTTGATCGCAAAACCACAATGTTGGACTTATTACCGAGTTTTAGAATCTTCAGACCCGTATTTGTCTTTGTTAACACAACAAACCCGTCAAAAAGAAAAAAAGCCTTTACCCAAGAGTGTCCTTATCTCATCAAAGTCACAGAACATAATTCAGAGCCCGATTACACTGAAGCTGATAAAATAATTTTGACTACAGACGAACAAGTTATCCAAGACTGAACATTTAAACTGACTTTCCACGTTGCTTATAAATTGATAGAATAATTCACACAAAAAAATATTACTGTCTTAATTCCATTTTGTGACAACCCTATTTCCATAGAAATCCAGAAAAAACATAGAAATGGGATATCTCCAAAGTCTCGCAAGATATAGATTCAGGATTTTTACAGGTTAAAGGTAAAACTATGTAGCAAATTTTACAAGTGGAAATAAATGCGACCGTAAAATAGTTAATTTTTTATATATATTTTATTTAATTATACAAATTACGATTTTTTTTCAATTCCTACGCAATTACAGTCATGTGGGTTTAACTCGTAGTATATTATTGAATACCGTATCATATACACTAGGTTAATATGGATAATTTTGACTCGTTTGTAATTAATAGACAAAAACATTTTTCCGAGAGGTCAATGACCTTTCATAAAATAAATTATATCTCCGTTTTAAAGTAAGTTATCGACATAGGTGTTTCATAACCCTCTCCGTTGACCTTAGGTGCACTAATTTCAAACATAAAAAGAGGATGTCCGCAAGTAAGGCCATATTTCACACTGTGAAACGGAAGTTAACAAAATGGCTACTTGACAAATGTTTTTTATAGCGTTAAGCATTATTTAAATTTTAAGGATCCGATGACATTGTACTAGTTATAATATAGGTAGGTACGAGTAGTTAGGTAAGTTACACTTACTGTATATATTTCGAAAATAAATGTTCTTTATATTAAAAAAAAAGTTATAATATGTAATATTATATTATTCAGCGGGGAAATGCAGCCAGCATTTTCGGTACCATGCCTCAGGGGCCGTTTTTAGATTTAGGATAGTATGTTTTAGGCGATGTTTTTTTTCCTGTGTTTTATTTTATTTTGTTCTAAGTATCGCAGGGTTTAGCATTTAGGTTAAGAGTATTTTTAAGTTGACTTTTGTGTATTGTTATTGACATTTGTGTATTTAATAAAATGTATTAATTAAAAAAAAATGTAATATTGACATTCTATATATATTGAATTATTGTAAATATTTTAGGTTACCTTGAATTAATATTTGTATGCATACTTGCATGCTGAATACACGGTTTTTTTAATGTTTTTATTAAAAGGCCAATTGTTACTGTATTCTGATTCTGAAAAATAAAAATTTGAATTTGAATTTTATTTTGTTAATTTTTCTTACACCGTTTTTAAAACTTACATACATACATAACCAGAGTTCAGCACCAGCTCCATCTTGTAAACTGCTCTCCTCTCGCTGCTCGTTAGCATGAATCGAATCATGTTAATTTTTAAGAAAAAAAAACCGACTTCATTTGGTTCCCGGTAAAAGTGAAATTTTGAATTTGTTTGAGTTAGCCAGTTTACTTCACAAATATCCAATACATCGCACGTGTACGATTGAAAATTGAGGAGCTTTTCTTAATGTCCCAGGGTTTCCATCATTACATGTGAAGTATAATCAAACGGAACTCCCTTGTAGATCTTTAAAACAAACAAAATAACAATGTGATAAATTGGATGACAGACTGTAAATTATTGAGCAGTTTCATTATACCATCCCTGATTATCAACATCAGGTCACCCTCTAATCACAATGAACGTGCCGTTCAAATTTGAGTAGTTCTCTGAATTCTTCAAGAACTCCATCCTCAGAATAGAAATCAAATCAAAAAGATGAATGTCACAACTAGGATAATAAGTAGAGCTAGGTTTATCGACCAGTTCCACTTTGCCATCCCTGGTCTTCATCATCAGGTCCACTTCATCAAAATGTTGGCTCCCCCAAAACAATGTTTTAGTTACTTAAGAAAACCCTCAAATCAGAATGCATGTGCCGTTAAAATTTAAGGAGTTCTCTCAATCCCTCATGAATTCCATCATCAAAATAGAACTATATCAAATAGGACTATCTTGAAGGTATTTCTTTCCAAAGAAAAGATGAATGTTGTAGCAGATCGGGCCTTGAAGATTGAAAATATACACACGAAGAATACTATTACAGTTTATTACACAAAATTACACAATTAGTTCTTTACAAGAAATAGCCAAAGCAATCGTGAAATATGAAATTAAAACAGTATGCAAACGTTTTGACAATCTATTTTACACAATAAAACATAATTTTTAAGAAAAAAAACCGGCTTGATTTGGTTCCCGGTAAAAGTGAAATTTTGAATTTGTTTGAGTTAGCCAGTTTACTTCACAAATATCCAATACACCGCACGTGTACGATTGAAAATTGAGGAGCTTTCTTAATGTCCCAGGGCTTCCATCAATTCATGTGAAGTATAATCAAACGGAACTCCCTTGTAGACCTTTAACACAAACAAAATAACAATGTGTTAAATTGGATGACAGACTGTTAATTATTGAGCAGTTTCATTATGCCATCTCTGATTATCAACATTCAACATCAGGTCCACTCCAGCAAAATGATGGCCACAGTAAGAAAATGCCTAAGCTAATTATGAACACCCTCTAATCACAATGAACGTGCCGTTCAAATTTGAGGAGTTCTCTGAATTCTTCTAGAACTCCATCATCAGAATATAAATCAAATCAAAAAGATGAATGCCACAACTAGGATAATAAGTAGAGCTAGGTTTATTGACCAGTTCCACTTTGCCATCCCTGGTCTTCATCATCAGGTCCACTTCATCAAAATGTTGGCTCCCCCAAAACAATGTTTTAGTTACTTAAGGAAACCCTCAAATCAGAATGCATGTGCCGTTAAAATTTGAGGAGTTCTCTCAATCCCTCATGAAGTCCATCATCAAAATAGAACTATAATCAAATAGGACTATCTTGAAGGTATTTCTTTACAAAGAAAAGATGAATGTCTCAAATCGGATGATAGAGCTGGGAATTACCAAGCAGTTCCACTTTGCCATCCCTGGTCTTCATCATCAGGTCCACTCCACCAAATTGATGATGTTCGTAAAGAAATGCTCGAGTGTCTTAAGAAACTACCCAAATTATTATGCATGTGCCTTTCAAATTTGAGGAGTTCCCTCAGTTCCTCATGGATCCCATCATCAGAAACGGATTTTGAAAAAAACGGGACAAACCTGGAACCATCTATTTTCAGACAAAAAAATATTTTTTTTAATCGGATGATAGAGCTGGGAATTACCAAGCAGTTCCACTTTGTCATCCCTGGTCTTCATCATCAGGTCCACTCCACCAAATTGATGATGTTCGTAGAGAAATGCTCGAGTGTCTTAAGAAATCACCCAAATCAGCATGCATGTGCCTTTCAAATTTGAGGAGTTCCCTCAGTTCCTCATGGATCCCATCATCAGAAATCGATTTTGAAAAAAACGGGACCAATCTGGAGCCATCTACTTTCAGAAAACAAAAAAAAAATTTTAATCGGTTCAGTAATGACGGAGTTCTGAGGTAACATACATTAAAAATTCAGACGAATTGAGAACCTCCTCTTTTAGAAATATTGAAGTCGGTTGAAAACAGCACTTGCCTATGTTGCACCAAAACCGAGTTCCACTAGGTACTGCCAGGGTTCAGCACTAGCTCGATCTTGTGAATTTCTCTCCTAATTACTCGTTAACACGAGTCGAATGACGTAAATAGAAGTCGCGTATGTTAGACCAAACTTGAGTTCCACTAGTTACTGCCAGGGTTCAGCATCAGCTCCATCTTGAGAACTGTTCTCCTAATTGCTCATTAACGCGAATCGAATGATGAAAACAGCACTTGCCTATGTTGCACCAAACCTGAGTTCCACTGGGTACTGCCACTGCCAGGGTTCAGCATCAGCTCCATCTTGTGAACTGCTCTCCTAATTGCTCGTTAACGCGAATCGAATGATGAAAACAGCACTTGCCTATGTTGCCCCAAACCTGAGTTCCATTAGGTACTGCCAGGGTTCAGCATCAGCTCATAGCATCAAACTGGTAGGTTTTGTAAAGAAATGCTCGAGTTTCTCAAGAAAATAAAGGGTGAGTACTATTAAATTGTCGCAATTTGAGGTTAAAACAATAAAATAATATACAATAAAACTAAAAATTGAAATGAAACACTTTAGAACGGATTAATCGCGTTTATTAACACCATGATCCTACGTTTCGAGCCCTTTACAGCACTCGTTTTCACAGGGTTAAGATGATGACTGCGCGATTAATCCGTTCTAAAGTGTTTCATTTCAATGAATAACAATCGCGGTAACAGAAGACAATATTAAAACTAAAATAGTAGTTTATGCAACAGTGATATAATAAGGGTTCTTAAAACTTGAGGGTCGCCGTTACAAAACGAGGCGAAGCCGAGTTTTCAACCGACTTCAATATTTCAAAAGGAGGAGGTTCTCAATTCGTCTGAATTTTTTTTTTTATTTTTTTTTTTAATGGATGTTCACTCATAACTCCGTCATTACTGAACCGATTTGAATTTTTTTTTTGTTTTCTGAAAGTAGACGGTTCCTGGTTGGTCCCGTTTTTTTCAAAATCCATTTCTGATGATGGGATCCATGAGGAACTGAGGGAACTCCTCAAATTTGAAAGGCACATGCATGCTGATTTGGGTGATTTCTTAAGAAACTCGAGCATTTCTTTACGAAAATCATCAATTTGGTGGAGTGGACCTGATGATGAAGACCAGGGATGGCAATGTGGAACTGCTTCGTAATTCTCAGGACTATGATCCGATTTTAAAAAATATTTTTTTGTCTGTATATAGATGGTTTCAGGATTGTCCCGTTTTTTTCAAAATCAATTTCTGATGATGGGATCCATGAGGAACTGAGGGAACTCCTCAAATTTGAAAGGCACATGCATGATGATTTGGGTAGTTTCTTAAGACACTCGAGCATTTCTTTACGAACATCATCAATTTGGTGGAGTGGACCTGATGATGAAGACCAGGGATGGCAATGTGGAACTGCTTCGTAATTCTCAGGACTATGATCCGATTTTAAAAAATATTTTTTTGTCTGTATATAGATGGTTTCAGGATTGTCCCGTTTTTTTCAAAATCAATTTCTGATGATGGGATCCATGAGGAACTGAGGGAACTCCTCAAATTTGAAAGGCACATGCATGATGATTTGGGTAGTTTCTTAAGACACTCGAGCATTTCTTTACGAACATCATCAATTTGGTGGAGTGGACCTGATGATGAAGACCAGGGATGTCAAAGTGGAACTGCTTGGTAATTCCCAGGACTATCGTCCGATTTTAAAAAATATTTTTTTTTCTGAAAATAGATGGTTCCAGATTTGTTCCCTTTTTTTCAAAATCAATTTCTGATGATGGGATCCATGAGGAACTGAGGGAACTCCTCAAATTTGAAAGGCACATGCATGATGATTTGGGTAGTTTCTTAAGACACTCTAGCATTTCTTTACGAACATCATCAATTTGGTGGAGTGGACCTGATGATGAAGACCAGGGATGGCAAAGTGGAACTGCTTGTTAATTCCCAGCTCTATCATCCGATTTGAGACATTCATCTTTTCTTTGTAAATAAATACCTTCAAGATAGTCCTATTTGATTATAGTTCTATTTTGATGATGGGCTTCATGAGGGATTGAGAGAACTCCTCAAATTTTAACGGCACATGCATTCTGATTTGAGGGTTTCCTTAAGTAACTAAAACAGTGTTTTGGCGGAGCCAAAATTTTGATGAACTGGATCTGATGATGAAGACCAGGGATCGCAAAGTGGAACTGGTTAATAAACCTAGCTCTACTTATTATCCTAGTTGTGACATTCATCTTTTTGATTTGATTTATATTCTGATGATGGAGTTCTAGAAGAATTCAGAGAACTCCTCAAATTTGAACGGCAGGTTAATTGTGATTAGAGGGTGTTCATAATTAGCTTAGGCATTTTCTTACTGTGGCCATCATTTTGCTGGAGTGGACCTGATGTTGATAATCAGGGATGGCATAATGAATATGCTCGTTAATTTACAGTCTGTCATCCAATTTAACACATTGTTATTTTGTTTGTTTAAAGGTCTACAAGGGAGTTCCGCAAGGGGGTTCCGTTTGATTATACTTCAAATGTAATGATGGAAGCCCTAGGACATTAAGAAAGCTCCTCAATTTTCAATCGTACACGTGCGGTGTATTGGATATTTGTGAAGTAAACTGGCTAACTCAAACAAATTCTTAATTTCACTTTTACCGGGAACCAAATGAAGTCGGTTTTTTTTTCTTAAAAATTATGTAATAATAGACCCGAGAGTTTAAGAACCAATTATGAGCTGTTGCATACCCTAGTTTTTCTACGACAGCTAAAATAGCGTAAAAAGCAAAATATAGAAACGTGGCAGAATAGGGAAGATGTTGTGCCCACTATGGAAATTAAAAAAAAACAACAACAGTGCTAATATAAATGTATGAAAATTCATAGGAGCAGTGTTCTTATGGAATACCACAGACAACGTTATAATGGTTACTTTTTAAATATCGCTGTCAGTCATCTAATTGACACATAGAAATGCTGGAGTAGAAAAATGTTTATTATTGCTAGTTTATGACAAAATAGGCCAGCTAAAACAATTTTTCTCAAACATGCAATGAAATGTTGTTATAACGTTCGTTATAATAGGCTTCAAAGTACCACGTTTCAGGCGGGGCAACTGGAGAGACCTGTAATGGAATTTCATACAAAATTGAAGGCCTAGGCCGGGAAGTAATTTTTTTTAAATTTTATTCCACATAAATGTGTGACACAGCAACATGGCTTTTAGCCATGCAGTTTCATTACTATGATTCATGATGACATTCTGCCAGTACGCCTATTTAAAAAAAATACAATAAATTATATTTTGCAGTTTTATTAATTTAAGTCGATTCGTAATCGATATCGACATGAACATAACAAATAACACATTATAAATTTAAACATTAGCGGTAAAAGTGTCTACTCAAACCGTGCCGTTTCATGAGGGGCTTTAAGCCCCTCATTCACGGCAGTCCGCCGGCACCTCCGGCACGTAATATAGCATCGTGAATGTCGTTGCCGGATGCGTGCCGTACGGCAACATCCTGCTAGCTCCGCCCACCTCTTTGCAGTCCGAATTGTACTAAATCACAGTAATAAACAATTGAGAAATGCGGCAATGCATAAAATATTAATTATTCATTATTATAAATGACATACGAGATGGCGGCGATTTTTAAAATTCGAGTACAGTGTATGCGCTATAACGCAGCGCTGCGCATCTTTCAACGAATAAGTGCGAATTGGACTGCCAGGCTGGGCCACTTGCACACCGTGTGTCCGCTAGACTCGACTCACTTGACAAGTTGACTTGACACAGACACAATGACTTATTGCTTGACTTGACTTGAGCTTGACCAAAGAGAGGTATAAAAGGCAGCCAAATAATCGGCAGCACAATAATTCGTGTCCATTTTTTTGGTTGCGGATTATTGGGTTGCTGATTATTATACTGTAAAAACTGTGGCATCGAATTATTGGCCCGCTACTGAGCTTGTCCGACCCGATAAAAGGCAGCCCAATAAATGGCAACCCAATAATTGCTTTAAACTTATATACATTAAAAGGATGGAATTTAAATGTGGCTACGAACGAAAAAGGAAACATACATGTCACAATGCCACCAACAAGTCCAACAAAAAGACTTGAATGACGTCAATGACTAGTGTTGTCATGTCAAAAAAACTAAGCCGCATACACACTAGCCTGATATACTTACTTTACTCTTTGATATAATCATTAACAATGAGAGTCCGTATAAAAGGCAGCTTGTCCGACCCGATATAAGGCAACCCAACAAATGGCAACCCAATAATTGATGTACATGTAGTTGCAACGATTATTGGGTTGCCGATTATTGGCCCGCTTCTTCGAGATAGCTCGACCCGAGAAAAGGCAACCGACTAATCAGTGACCCAATAATCCATGTACATCCGGCTACCTTTTCGCGGGATGCGAAAAAAAAAATCGGTTCTGGCGCTTGCTTCGTCGGCCGCTGCCGCGGCACGCTCGCTTCACTTGTTCGGCTCGCGCGCTGTTAGGTCGCAGTTCTGCCTAACACTCCTCCTCGCTTCGCTCGTCGTCGTACCTTAACCGACCTGCCTTAACATTCGATCTAAGGAGTCTGTATAAAAGGCAGACAAATAATCGGCAGCCCAATAATTCGTGTCCAGTTTTTTGGTTTTGGATTATTGGGTTGCTGTTTATGGTACTATAAAAACTGTAGCTTCGGATTATTGGCCCGCTACTGAGTACTTGGTTGCCGATTAAAATTGGCCCGCTATCCATGTTCTAACCCATGTTCGGTGGTGCCGGCGGACTGCCGTGAATGAGGGGCTTAATCCATATACAATAGCGTCAATTTAACGCGCGTCCCAAGTAGCAATCAAATGTCTTAAAAAGGTATTGAAGATATCTTGAAGACAATTAGACAAATTCTTGCTGTTGTCTTGGCTAAAACCATTATGTCCCTGAAGATATCTTGAAGATATCCCCCAAGACTCAGTTAAGACAAAGTGGGCACAGTCTTTAAGAAAATTTCAAGAAAGAGTTAATACTTCTGTTTAGACAAACTTAAACCCTACTTAAGAATGAGGGTTTACAGATCTCTAAACTTGGATTTCAAGATATCTTGAAGGTTGATTTAAGACCAAGAAATATACTTAAAGATATCTACAATACTGACTTAAAACTATTAACACTGAGTTGCACAAATTCGACCTTCTCTTAATAAAGAAAATTTTAAACCTTTTTTTACTCATGAATTGTATTTTAGATGTATTTTAGAAAACATGGCTAACTCTTTTACTAAAAAGAGAATTCATTGAAGGTTATCAAAATGGCGATTATGTTACTATTTATTATTTTTAGAAAATACCGTTTTATTACCTTGTAGGTATTTAAAAACTACAACGCACGATTGTTTGTCGTGTAGAATTGATCGAAAGTGCTATAAAAAAGACGGGCTTACAAAATACTAGAAAAAAACAATTAAAATTTGGAATATTATGTTGCAAAATGAAAATTTTCTTATATACAGCGCAGAATACTACTTTTCTGTAAATGTATTTGAGATATAAATGCAATTATTATTGATATATCAAAAATCTAACTTCCATGAACTTTATTTTTTAAGAATCAGCATCGAAATTTTAAATTTGTTTTATTTATTACAAGTGTAAAATGGCGTTAAGTCTTATTACTTTTAGCGAAGTATGACTTTAAACGATACTGATTTTGTAAGGTTACTTTAGATAAAGTATAGACACATTGGATTTGGAGAAGTACCGATTTAGATATATTATACTTAACTTATACTAAAAACCGTTCTACTTAATACTTAAAGGGACTCAATAGAATCCTTAGTTTTGACTTAGTGAATGCAAGTTGTCGTCCAACTTACGGTAAGTTTTATGCAAGAAGAGCCATTAAATTTATAATAGGTATATAATATTCATTCTGTATAATCTGTATGTCCTGTGATGAAAACACATTTTGGCTAACTCAACTTGTATTCATATTTCAATTACGAATTTTTAATTTGTAATGCAAAATCATGTAATACACTGTAGAAATAAATGAATCTGAATTCTGAATCTGAATCATAACTTCATATAATAGCCTCGCCCGGCGCAGTGCTGTGCATTCCCGGTGTACTCCCAGATTTTTAACATAGGATTGGCCAAAATTCTATTTTTGAACTTTTGAATGTTGCTGTGTGGTATTTTACTGATCTGGGCGGCCAATATTATTCTTGATGTTATTTAAGTAGTTACAGTAACATTAAGCTAATCATTCATTTTTTATCTATACGGTAAGAAAATTATGGTGAAATTATAAAAAAAATAAGGGTTTTTCAATATTAGCTCAAAGTAGTTATAATAATATAATGCTCTCCGTTCCCTTTCTATCAGAAGTCATTTCATTTCATTTCAGAAGTCATTTATTTTCATGGTTAATGTCGTCGTGTTCTATGTCGGCATCGTCCTTCAGATCGTCAGTAACAATATGCCCGAGATACTTGAAGCGAGTGACTCTCGTCAGGGACTTGTTGCCAGCCTTAAAAACCATAAATTCACTCTTCTTCCCGTTATAAAGCAAATCGTGTGAGGAGGCGTATAGGATTCACATATGGCAAAAAGTTTCCGAAGCGCACTAATGGAGGGAGCCAGTAGCAACATATCGTCCGCGTAATGTTGTTTAGGCATACGCCATCAACATGGCATCCGATATGTGTACCGCTCAGTTGCTCAATAAGTAGACCCACTGGTCTACGTACGTATAGACATCAAGGGTGAGCTCAAACCCTCGCTGGCGTACCCCGTACTCCATCTTGTATGGTTAAAGTTCCAGATTCGATATTCCGACATGCAGGACCTAAGGGCGAACTAATTTTAAACCGGTCTCTGAAAAAGTTAGCTATTTCTTTAGGATTTGAAACTCCATTAACACTCACAGGCACGCCGTTCTTAGGATTAAGTTTATTTGTGGCCTTCCAGAAGGCCCCGAAATCTCCACTAGAGTGATGTGATGCCAGCAGGTCCATTTTAATTTGGTCCTGATGGTTCTGACACCACCTCAACCTTCCTTTAAAGACTTTACGCGCCTCCAACATGTCATTACACCGTCCCTGAGCCCGGTTTCCCATACCATTTCCAAATTTTGAACGCTCTTTTGGCGTGACTGTGGGCCTCCTTCACATGCTTGTTCCATCCGGCTAAAGTATTTTTACGTCCACTAATACTTATTACTTAAATGTGTTAGAGTAGCCGCATGACATATAGAGCCCCAATTACAGTACACAGTTGGTCAACAAGGCTCCTATGACATACACTGTCGCAATACCTACCGCAACAATCTTGAAACTCAGTAGGAAAATCAATATTCTTTAACTTTAAATTACAAATTTTCAAATATTCCGTTATTTGGTGGGCATTTCTTTGTCCCCACTTCACTTTATTTGTATTATTTATTAACCAAGCTGACATTAGTGATTTTCCTCGCTACGTTCAATTTGCATTTTACTATGAGTGGAAAATTATCAGACCAACATTCATAGTATGTAACATGAACATCAATAACACTCGATAATGCCGTAATGCGGCCTTAGTTACTATACAGTGGTCGAGAAAACGGCGGTATCCATGCGCCTCGCTAATAAATGTGAATGCTCCCGACGACTCTAAAATATCTAAATCGGCACATACCCAGTCCTGCATAATGATACCGAAGTATCACTCGAAGACGTACTTGGTACTACTAACGAAGTCTCACGCATCGCACTGGTAACGTTTGAAGCACTTGGTCGCACACAATTTGACGATTTTTTAAATATATTTTTTTATTTCGTCTATCTTTGAATGGTTCTAGTTCGGTTAAAAACGTCCCGTTAAACCTATTTTCACTTAAACTTTATTAAATGTAGCAAAAATTGAATACAATAGTCTTCATTAACTCAATTAATAGAGCTTAGTATTACAATCATCTTAAGTTCATCTACCAAAATCAGTTTTTACTTTGCAATTCTAAACTAATACTTGAATTATATCATTGAGTCTTAAGTGAGCTTCCAAATAATCTGAGTTGAGTAAAATACGCATTTTTAGACTTAACTGTAGACATACTTAATACTAAATAGTTTTTAGCATACTTAACTAGGTTTAAGGTATTCTTAACTTGCTAAAGTAGCAGTAGCTTAAAACTATTTAGTTTTTAAGATTAAAATGACTAAACTGAGTCGTTTTAAATTTAGCTAATTATTATTTAAGATAAAGTTAAGATATGTAAGATTTAATCACTATTCTTGTTTGCTACTTGGGCGTGTACATCGTGGTCGACAATTATTGGGTCGCCGATTATTGGACTGCCTTTTCGCGGGGATGCGGATTACGATGAGTGGCACCCTGGGGGGCTACCATGAACGTCGAAAATTGGCATTGACGGTGCAACGGACGGGAAGATTTGACATATCCTAATCATGAAAACCATGCACTTTCGTATTTGCGTCCATATCCGCCCGAAAGTAAAATTTGTGTCCATGCGCCTACCACGAAAGACCACTTTCGGATATTTTGACAACGAAAGAATCGAAATCAACTGTCAAAAGCCACGTTACCTTTTGAGCTATCGTGATTCGATCGAAATGCAGAAAATTGCCAGGTACTGTGCTCTTCCGCTGTTTTCTACGTTTATTTGATTAAGAATCCGCGCTATTTTTTGGTGATTCGTTAAAAGTTTACGTTTTCAAAAAACTGCTCTTGGATAAATCCATCGTTGGATTTGGAGAATTCGTGGAAAATAGGTACTTACTTGAGAACGTGAGTCCCGTATTTTTATTTCTTCACCTGGCAACTCATAATCACCTGTCATTCATCGTTCGCGAGCACTTTATTGTTTAAATGAGAATAAGTGGTGGAATCGAGGTGGAATATCGTGGTGTTTATACGTTTAAGACGTACATTGTATAGCGTAAGTAAAGTATTCAATGTTATTATTGTTTTAGATTATACGTAGGCTATACCTTTAATATTCTTTTATGCGAGGCGTTGATATTTGTTCTAATAATTAGTTGGCATAATCGCATCTGTAACTATTAAAGAAACGAATATTTACTTAAATAATATATAAAATACTTTAAGAGACGTTACATTTCTATTAAATGAATGTCACGTAATATACTTTTAACGTATGTTTTACTATACCATGTAATTATTTGTTACTGGGTATAATTGATGGCATTGAATTTATTCCTCATTGAGTAATTTAATTGATTAGCCAAAGTAAGATGTCTTCGCGTGGTGTTTATCTTACCTTCGGCGTCACTTGGGAAAACTTCATACATTCATACATTTTAGGTTATATGCCATGATAATTTCAACAGTTTCGAGAAAGAAGAAACTCAAATTATATTTAAGACATGCCCTGGGATTTTGTTTGTTTCACAGTTAAATAATGTTTTACAATTTTCCACCTTCATAAGAATATGGTTCACATTGTAATTTAGATACAATGTGATCTAATGTACCTTGTAATAACACTGTTATTGTCATTCCCAATGAAATAACTGACACAAGTTTGCAAGAAGCTATACATTAAATATATATTATTATGTAATTTGTAAAGGTAGCGCGATAACGATATCAATTAAAAAAAATATTTTGTAATAAATTATAAACAAGGAGGGTATAAATATTAACTATTTATTTGTATATTTCAGATGGCAGACAATATTACCGTTCAGATGATTAGTTTGAATGAAACATGTCCAATGGGTGCCAACGTCACAGCAGGCTATCTCCAATATCTCAGTGACTGCAAGCTTATCCAATAAATATCATGTGGAGTTTTAAGTAAACACAGGCAGAATGGGCAGTCATTAAAACAAAGTAAGTATATGTACTTAGTTCTTTTTGAATTATTAGACGAAACTGTTGAACTTTGGACATAGTTTTACCTCAGACGGTTGGCAATAATTGCACATTGCCAATTTGCCACAGAGGGTAATTGAATCATTTTATTTATATTATTTGTACGGCTATTACTAATTTGCAAAATCAATTATCAAACCAACTGGAGGGCGAGAGCGTTACCAAGTAATGAATCTTAGAACAAAAAACTAAAATGTTTTGGGAAAAATAAAAGAGGACAACAGTGGACTATGTTTTTCTAAGATAATTTGTACTAGAAAAATAGAAAATTATTTATTTCATAATAAATATAAATTACTTAAAAATATATATACATCTCGCTCCCCGCCGGAAAACCTTATAACTTGATTAAATATACTAAAATGATATATCATTTCATACATAAATACCTATTATTTCTATAATTACAATAAATAAAAAACAAAAATGATATGTCCAAGGAAAATCAGGGGTGTTGTTCCTTGGACATGCTTCTCCTTTTTTTCTGATGGTAGTAAGAGGAGTTATAACTTTAATATGTCTATCTGTGTTAGCAGCTTTCAATCGTTTGTATATTTCATATATATGTATGTATGTATGTTTTAAGCATGTTTATTCGACGATCACTCCAGTGTCGTTGATCAGATCGTCGTAATATTTGACAGGTTGTAAGATAAGATAAATATAATTTTTAATGTTAAATATGAGCTGACACAGTCAAGGGGTTGCCGAGATGTAGAGGTCACGAGTTCACATTCAAGGCGAACCACTGGTTGATAAAATTGCAGCACACAAACCAAATTATTTATTATTTTGTGATAAATATTTTGATTCACATATTTAATAGTTTTGTAATTTTGTTGCTTAACTGTCTTACTAATTTCCTAGCATAATAGGAATACATTACATTAAATTTAATACAAAAAGGTTATCGAACGAGCAAGCGAAGCGAGTGAAGACTTCCTCTCTACTTGGACACTCCGTCGTTTGTATGTATGTAAGTTCGAAGATAGTTTGATTATCGTTGATCGGATCGTCTTTAAATTTGGCAGATCGATAAGATAAATAAAAAAATTAGTTCGAATATGAGCCAAATCTGTCTAGCTAGGGGTTGCCGAGATACCTGTAGAGGTCACGAGTTCACGTTCGGGGTGAACCACTCGTTATTCGTATGAAAACAGAAGAACCAATAAGGATATTTAACGCATATAAAAACAAAATTGATTAAAATAACAATTTGTGTTCGGTTTTCAGGTCGCGGGCATGTAGGTGATGTAGAACGGAACTACGCACGATGCCTTCATATGACGGGTGAAATGACTTTTTTTGTATAAAGGCATAACTTTCCCAGAAGAATACTTTCAGAATTAATAAAATTATTTGTTTTATACAAAGTGCTGTATGTTATCTATTACCTATATGCAATTAATTAATATTAATTTGAACATTAAGGTACAGAAACAATCAATGCCGATAAGATAAAACTAATATTTCTTAAAACTTAACTACACTATAAGTAAAAATATACCTAAAAATATATTTTAATCTGAGTTCATAAAGTACCTTTGTCAATTTTATTAAACACGTCGTGTAAATAGAAAACTATTATTTTCATTATTTCTGAAAGTATACTTTTTAGACAGTTGTGCCCTAATAAAAAAACATATATGAGCCGAATCGCGAGATATGCCCCTGTATCTTGCGATGCGGCTGATATTCGGACTTTTAATCTCAATTAACGACCTAAATTTCGTGAGTATAAGTTCGGGGTGAACCACTATTAGTAATTGATTTAGTATAAAATTATTAAGCATGTGGGTACATATATCTACATATTTTATAATATTCATAACTGTGGAGGAAATGTCTAGAATCTTGACACAAATAAAGCGAGGTGAGCCCCCTCACGAGGAAAATGCGGCGTCATGCATACTGTGTATACGTGCCTCGCTAATATGCTCAGTGCGAGCGGCTGAAAGGCGATTTAGGGCTATACTCTGACCGAGCTGATAAGCGTGGTAATATCCCCGGGAGGCAGCTTGCGCTGTGAGTGGACTTGCCTATTATCATGTCACACAAGTGTAATGGCCACCTACATATTCTCTGCTTTGCCCAACTCCTTTTGTACAACCGTATGTTTCTTCTTGTGAAATAAATATTAAATAAAGAAATGGCTGGCGCGCAAGGGCAACTTTTGTTTCTGCAACTATTATGTCTAACCTATGTTGCTAGTGTGCGCTACCCCTAAAGTGCTTGTACGTAGCATGTGAATTTTTTCTGCATACAAATACTTGTATGAGTTGTGTGAAGCACACCTAAATCCCACAAACGATCATGTATAAACGTCGTTATAAGAAACGAAACAGTCGAAACACCCATGTTTATGGTAAAAATGTTAACATTTTGTCTTATGCATCTAGCCTCGCATCGGGTTCAGAACTATATAGTATTGATGTTGAATACTCCATTATACCCAAACTACTTTAAAAATTGCCACAGCAGGATATTAACTCGGGCAGCTTTGTTTTACCCAATACCTTTAGCTGATGATGAATTTTACATTCCAGGTGCTGTGTCTCTCTTGCTGGCTTCAGACATGTTGTTCAGGATATTGTTAGAAGGAAAGGTCGAGGCGAGCCTGGAGGATCCGGTGCTGGAACACGCGCTTTTGTTACATTGTCCCGGGCAAGGTGTGTGTGAGTTCTTTATGGAATATTTTTTATGTCGCTATGCATATAACAATTAATCCTGATCTTGACTCTTGGGTACGACAATTTTCGAAACCGAGAGGGTTTTTGTAGTGTACTCTAAGAATTAACGAGATACCAGTATAGCGAAAAGATCTTTTAGAAACAGCTTCATTAAAAAAAGGTTAAACTTCCATTAAAAGTCGATTTGAATGATTTACATTTTTTCAATTAATTTGTAATTGCCTTGCAACAATTAAATAATCTTCAAAAATAGTTTACTAAGGTTTCATCGCTTTCAATCTACTTGTTCAAGCCGTTGTTCGTATGGATGTATGTTTAAAGAAGAAGAAAATAGAATAATTTATTATTTATTAATTCAAGGTATACAGCGGTAGTTATAAAACATTTTCCTACAAAACTTAATAAAAAGTTTGACTTCAGGGGTCATATTACATTAGCTTATTATATTACATTAGACTATTAATTATAGGTAGATATATTATGTCAACACTTCGAGGTACATAAATGTCACGTTAGTGTTTCCAAAAAGTATTTTTAAAGCTGTTTTTTAAATTTTATTAGGCTCGTTTCTTATCTTATGTATTCTGTTGAGGTAGTATGATAATTTTTTCTTAATGTTCTGTCTCCAAAGTAGTTATTCACTCTAGAAACTTCATACTTGCCAGCGGACACGGATTTCGTTTTGTTCGACGATAACTCGAGTATCGTTAAACGGATCGTAAACAAATTTGGCAGGTGGTTAGATGAAATTTAATTAATTTTTAATTTCGAATATGAGTCAAATCAGTTTAGGCGTTGCCGAGATATAGCGGTTGTGAGGTCACGTTCGCGAGAGAGCGATTATCCCAGTCTACTTGGTCACTCCGTCGTGTTTATGTATGTTTTTTCGACGATAACTCAAGTATCGTTGATCGGATTATCAGATCGTCGTGAAATTTGGCATTTGGCATGGTCGCGAATTCAAGTTCGGGGCGAACCACTATGTATGTATGATTGTATGACAGTATGTGTGTATGATTGTCGAACCAGCGAGCGAAGCGAGTAAATTGTCCCAGTCTACTTGAACAATCCGCCGTTTGCATGTTTGTTGTACGATAACTCGAGTATTGTTGATCGGATCGTCGTTATATTTAGCAGAACTTTAGATGAGATACATATATTATTTAAGTTTGAGTTTGAGGCAAATCGGACCAGGGGGGTTATCAATATATGTTGGCCGCGAGTTCATGTTTAGGGCAAACCACTAGTATGTATGTTTGTCGAACCAGCGAGCGAAGCGAGTAAGTTCTCCCAGTCTACTTGTACAATCCGCTGTTGGCATGTATATAATATGTATGTTTGTTTGGTAATAACACAAGTATCGTTAGTCAGATTGTCGTGAAATTGGGCAGGTGGTTATATAGAATTATAGATAAGGTAAATATATTTTTTAAATTTGAGTATGGACTATGGACCAAATTGGCCACGGGGTTGCCGAGATACTGGGGTCGCGATTTCAAGTTAGAGGCGAACCCCTTGTGTAAAAAAAACTTGAAGCAATCCTCAATATAAGACCGCTAACTCCGTTGTCTCTGATTGTTCGTATCTCACTTTGTGGCAATTCTTGACCGTGACTAAGCTTACATTTGCTCTTTACAGCAACCCCTAGCTGACAATTGGCGAGATGAGCAACCGAACAACATCGCCCAAGTGGCAATATACCTATTATAAAAATTGTTCATCTCTAGGACAGACGCCATTATCTAAAGAGAAAAACTACACAGAGAATTCTGTATTTGGCACTCTGTCTACTCAATATAACTTATTAGCTTAAATTTATTTTAAGTTACTTTTTAAGATCCCAAATGTACCAATATATTCTTATACACCTGTAGGATGACGTTCGGAACCCTGTTAATATGCCCTCAATATCTGTCCGTCTCATCCGTCTCGTCTTCCGTCTGCGGAAACATCTCAGGATAAATATATACAAATACAAATAAAATATATTGTGGGACAATCTTACACAAGTCGACCTAGTTCTACGGTAAGCTCAATAAGGCTTGTGTTGTGGGTACTAGACGACGACATATATAGATATAATATAAACATTGAAATTAAACACTTTAGAACAGATTAATCACGTTTATTAACACCATGATCCTACGTTTCGAGCCCTTTACAGCACTTGTTTTCACAGGGTTAAGATGATGACTGAGAGAATCCGTTCTAAAGTGTTTAATTTCAATGAATAACAATCGCGGTAACAGAAGATAATATAATATAAACACTTAAATACATAGAAAACAGGAACAGAAACAAATATTCGTGATGAACACACGAATAAATCTGACCAGGATTCGAACCCGGGACCTCCTACGTCGTCCTACTGACTAGGCTAGGACTTAGGAGGCCGTTGTTGGAGGATTTGACGAACGACAGCTGAAGAGGTCTCATACTGGTGCTAGAGTAACCAGAATCTGTCTATGCCGTATACTTGATTTGATTCACACGCATTATTAACTGCTTAGCGGAACAAACAACAACAAAATTACAATTTGTGTTTAAAACAAAACACATATTTTTATTTTCTGTGACAATGCCTGGTATTAGAAGTTTAGTAACTACATCATATGGAGTATCATTTGAAACGGGCTTGATTGGCACGTTCCTAAACAATATGTATGTACAGTGATCGTCCATACATGGGGCTGACTTCAAATTTCTGTTTCGAAATGCAGTTGGACTCATCATGTTTAGAGATGAATGTGATAACTAAACGTTTCGTACGGAACCCTCGGTGCGCGTGTCCGAATCGCACTTGGCCGGTTTTATTTTTATAATAGCTGAACATCAAGTGTGTGTTCCTCTTAGGAAAAAATAAAAGAAAATAAAGATTTGTGTTAAGGTACGGTAATCATGCAGTGCAAATATGATACGACGTCGACTGACACTTGGACATTACGTATTATAAGGATAATAAGGGTGTAATTTAACAATATTTCATTATAATAAAAGTACCTATTATACAATTTTAGGTGACTCCGGGTATTCACTAAGCGCGTACCTTACGACCCCTGCAGACGTCGTCGCAGAAAACTCCTGAACGGTGCAATGCTGTCTAAAAGAGGACGAGGAATTGATTCGTATTGGGTAGGTATTAAACAGAGTGTCCCCCGACTTTGCCACACGGTGCACGGAGGGGAAGTACCCTAAACTCCGCAGATAAGAAAGTTTACTGAAAGAAGACTTCTTTTTTAAAATAATGAAGAACCGAGTATCTAATTCGGTTTCTGGAGTATATTTGTAAGGAATATTATAGGTTTAACGATTGCAAGGTAAAGCGTCATATTAATGCGATTATTAAATAAGAACCCATTGAATAGATTCTAGTACCTCTTTTACGTAACACCTAACTGTGAAGTGGTCTCAAGTCGGTATATAAAATACTTGATTGTCACTTAACATGATGACATTGTGACTATCATGCTTAACATAATGTCAGTTAAAATCACATACTACTATGTTTGCCTTGCCTTGCATGTTTGGTGGAGATATTTTGAGCCAGCGTCGAGGATGTTGGGCGGGGCAAGTAGTGATGCCTATTACGTTTGCGTGCAGCGATGCTCAGAACCTACGAAGTATATGATTGTTTTCAACACATGAGACCAGTTTCCCACTTCTCTCACACTTATATTCTGAGAATTTGAATTGATGCTTCTGGCATCGGTATGCTTTTAGTTTTACACATTTCATACGTATAACGCTATATAAATAAAACTAATAAACACTTTTTAAGGCCATTGGAGATGCACACCTGGGCTGGTTGATAAGAAGATCTTGTGCGGCGTGCAACGTGCAGCACAACATGTGAAGCCTTGCAATATGGACAGCCTAGCTAAGGGAACGAGCGAACGAGGGACCTGCTATCGAAGCCGCGCGCCGTGGGCATGAAACAATTGGGCGGGCCAGTTATTATTAAATTAAGCAAAAATATTTATAATAAGTGTCCAAGATATGTGCGGTAAAACTCGAGGCACAGTCAAGGAATTTGGTTTACGTTTACGTAACTTGTCACTTGTTACAGTGACAATCAATATTATAGCCGCTGGGGATCTGCTGTTATTATCACCTTGACAAGGTATAAAATATAAATTGAAAGAGATGTCATATACTACAGAAAATGTGACCAAGGTCCCCAGTGAGCAGGGCTGGGATCAAACCAGTCACCTCCTGCTTTCGCGGCAGAAGGTCGCTGGTTCGATCCCAGCCCTGCTCACCGGGGATCTTGGTCACTTTTTCTGTAGTGTATGACATCTCTTTCAATTTATAATTTATATATAGTATGTGACTACTTACAAAAAACATGATTCATAACATTTATTACATTTAATAAATGATTTGATTCGTGCTAAACAATCGTAAGGTATAAAATAGTTTATAAGTCAAATTTCTTTACTTGATGTTTGAACCCCGCTATCGAAGATGCAAAATGGTAGCTGTTAAGTTCTCAGGGATAGGTAAAAATATTTATGCTGTCGATATCGATACTCTTACTTTGTTTGTTCAATTAGATTTATATGTTAGTACCTATAGTCCTATACCATGCTGGACAGTGCATGAACGCTCTCGAAATAAATCTTTTCAATAGAGGTAGGTATATATTGCTGGTGACAGTGGTCACTTTTTAGTAATAATGATAATACGTCCGATTTCATTCTCCATAACCCAGTATTTAGTCCACCACTTTCACCTTATAGTCCAGTATATTTTAGATTCCATTAAATCTCAATAGTCTAATACACCCTCGTGGGTACTGCCTCTGCGTGCGTCCCATGACTCGGGCAGGTGCAACATCTGCTCGGTGTACCCCTTACATTTCATTAAATTGTCGAAAGGGCGTCTGCGTGTTGGCTTCGGCTCGGCGTACGGCTCCCAAAGGTCCGGAACACCATTGCTTCGTGATGGGAAAGACATACAAAATTATTTACGATAATAGATATTCATTGTCATCTCCAACTATTTATCTGGGTTAAAGGGCACATTTTATTTGTATAAAATATATTCGACTCCATGTGCTTATCGACATAAAGCTATAATCATCGAAATATTTCAAAATAATTATACCTATCCCTAAGAACTTGACAGTATTCGATGAGCGTCGCGAGAAAAACAACCACATTAGGCCCGATTGTTGCAAACAAATAGTCAAATAATCACAGTCTGACAGATGATTTCATTTAAATTAACTTTTTTCACTCCAAAAGAAAGTGAGGCATGTGAATTAAAAAAAAGTACTGTCAGATTTAGTGTTACACTATAGCTGCTATGCGCTTAGCCACACCACTCTTACATTGGTGATGACTAAATATTGCAGATATTTTTCATATTTTTTGGACTTGCGGTTTAAGTGTTAGAAGGGAGAGGGGCACATTTTTTTACTATAGGAGCGATAATTGGCTTTAAATACCTATCCAACGATACCTCACAGGCTAACACATTAGGGTCGAACCGAAAAAATAACACCTCTTAGGTGTATGGAGGTACCAAATAAATAAATACTTTTCCATTTTTTTATATTGCCACTTCGCCGGCGTGGTTGATATATATAAATAACCGTACCAAGTTACAGCTTTTTAGTACAAACGCTCTCTGACGAACGAAAATGGCGAAAGTATAAGGGTTTTTAGTTGAGTATGGCACCTTTACGGTTTTTTTACCTTTCAATATCATTGAAATTAAACACTTCAGCACTTGTGCGCTGAAGTAAGACCTATTCAAAGATATATGTAATATAAATAGTGTTATATAAATAAACTGAAACGTTTCCTCATTTCTAAAGCGTTCTATTCGGTAAACGAATTTTTAGAGGTGTAATATTTGTATGGTGAATTGTATAATTGTTCTAACTTAAAGTGAACGATATTTTGCTAATAAATAAATACAAATATAATTCGTATTCATTTGTTACCGAGATATTCCCATATATATTAATGTATGTACTTACCTGTTTTGTTTTGAGGGTTCAATGTAGGTAAGTACCTAATATGTTGTCTTAAATTGATTCGTGCTTAAAAAATATATTGCAAGTAGCACATACGTATGTCGCATTTGTGGCAATCGATTTATTAAAACAAAATAGAAGATTTTAATCGCACTTTACGTGACTGATTATTATAAAGTCACAAGTATTTTTTCACATTGAATACTATAAAGGGTGAAAATGGGCATAGGTCAAAAATAATTTATAGGCAGTATTTAATAGCTAACTTTAATAACAAAAAAAATAAAATTTATTTTTACTTTGCTTCATACAACTTCCAGCTGCTCGGTGAAGTTATTTTGTGCCATTTATGTCCGACGTCGTAATCTTCATCTTATAATGCCTAAAAAGAAAATTCACGTAAATGAAATGATTAACAGATTCAAACTAAGCAGCTAGTTGAAGTGTTTGGATCGTTACACTATTCATCATCATCATTTTTGGCCTATAACGTCTATGGCTGACGATAAGTTGCAATGTCTGTAGGCGATCTTCACATCCATAACTCAGGAACAAATATTTGTGATAGACATACAAATAATTGCCCTGGCCGGGATTCGAACCCGGGAGCTCCTGCTTCGTAAGCAGAGTCACTACCGACTAGGCTAGGAGGACGTTATTATAAAATTAACTATTACGTTCTCATTAACAGGAATATGATGCAGTTGAAATATAGGGTTTCATCACTCATTATAATCACAATAGCTTTATTTTATTTACACATTCTTGTTTATTAAAATATTTTTGTCCTAAAGTCGAATATGACGACATAACCCTTTAACTAGCTAGCTAGCCACATAGGAATAAATAAACTGATAACACCGAGTCTTTTATTGAAATGTGTGTTTCACATTTTACTCCCTTACAACCCTAATTTCTTTTGGTTAAGTAAGTCAAATAAGCACAGAAGTAAAGTGCCTCTCGTTTATTATCGTATGGTTTACTAAAGTATACTACTTTAAACCATAGTAAAAAAGGACAGTTAACTTGTTTTAAATGGTTAAAATCTGTGCCGTAATTTTTTGAGTACTCATTTTGTTTGAGCGTCAATTAGGTGCATTTCTATACTTATCACTTTCACAAGATGTCACATACGCATCTTATATACATCTATGAATCGCCTAAGATATAATATGTAAAAATATACAAATATGTACATTTATTAATATGTATTTAAATCTTAGCTTATACATAGCTTACTACTTTGTGTGGTTACAGGAGTTTAATTTTATTCAAAGAAATTTATATTTCACTTATAAAGAGAAAATTACTTAAAGTATAAGTAAAATAAGAGTGAGCATGCAAGCATTTAACAATTTATCATATCATAAGAAAAACACACACATAGGAATTATGATCAAATTTAGCATTGAATTTAAATAACTTGATGAAAGGAAAATTGCTCCCGGAGAGTAATAATTTTACTTTGCATTTTAAATTAAAATTAAATTAAATTAAATATTCATTTATTTCAGATTAAAAATCCATATAATTTGTTAGTTTGCCTTAACTACTTATTAACTAATATTATTAACTTAACTAGGTACTATCTAATCTAAGCTTAAAATCTAAAAAAACCTTCAAATCTATTTTAATCTGTGACAAAGAGTTATTGAGTTAGGCAAAAATGAAAGCGCGGCATTAACTTTTAACATAGTTTATCATTTTAAACCATATTTATAAGGGGTAGAACACCCAGCAATTGCAAGCGAGACATGGTAAGGATTTCATCAAAAAAGTTTGAGTAACGAAAATAGATAGAGTATATTATAATAAATTAGTTTTAAATGTTTAGATACGGCTTAAGCTAAGCTAAAGTTAAATTATTTAATAAAATTAGAACAAAAATGGTTAGAATAAGACTTTTCATTTCTGGGTCTCCGGCTTATCAGCTTCTAATATGGTTTTAAAACACAAGGACCTTTCAAGCTTTGTATTTGTTATATTTCAATATAAATGAATAAATAATCACCATTCTTAAGCAGAAGCAGCAGGACATTAGGTTTAGGTTGGACTTGTATGTATATGCCTCAATCTCTCACTATGCTTCTAACAAAAAAGTATATGAGACTATAATGTCACATCTATGTTGCAATTTTAGACACTCTCCTTTTTTATTTGTAAGCACCTGCAGCGCTGCCTGAGTTAGTCAAGAACAATGTGGTAGTCCCATTGTATCATTTCCTGCACAGCCACTTTTATTTATGTATGTATTGTGTTTCTTGTCATCCCTCCTGCACTTGTTTGAAAACACAAGGTTCATCACATTTATGTGGTTTACTTGACCCTTATGCAAACACTATAATACTATATTTTACCTTTTACTGTTGGGTCGAAGATATAATGGCTCTTCCAAGTATAACAAAAATGCCAGGTAGTTCTTGCTGCCAGCACTCTCAATGTATCTAAGGTGGTTCTTATTTGAATCCCATGAAAATGTAGGACTACAATTATTTGCTCCTTTGGTGGCACCAACGGCGTCATTCTGAAAAAGTAGTGTAATAAATGAAATGAGTACTTTAAAAAATCTTTGATAAAATGTTCACCAACAATAATATTAACGCAGATTCGATCACTTGTGCAATTAAGGCAATGGTCACTTTTTTGTCAATGTATATCTATTTCGATTGAGAATTATTTGTTAATTTTGTATAAGAGCGAAATCATAACGAAATTTGAATTTTTGAAGATTTTGTTTCACGGAAGCATTTTAATGAAGAAAACATAGTAACTGTTATAGATAAAATACAACCCTTAAAATTAAAGTAAAACTAAAATAAAGTAATACCTTTAAAAGCAAGACGATATTTACAAACTTATTGAGTAAAGTTAATAGTGAATTCTTCACCTCTTCTTTCTATGACATTGACAGTGGCACTGACACTGACATTTAGTTTCATTATTCACAATTATTAACAAAAAATTAGCAAAATACATCAAATTAGCATTAAAACGCCCCCTAAATGGATATGTTGATTAGCTGCACTTCATCACTACATTAAATTAATTATTTTTGTTTATTTAAGCCCACTTTTGAGTCAAACATGTATTTACCGGTTTTCTATCGCAACTAATAATAAAGTGTGTGAGGCATACTTTACGTTTGGTTCGTTCCTTCCATTCCCGTCGTTCATTTTTATGGATCCGTACGAAAGTGGTCAAATCGAAAGTGCTTCAAAGTAAGGATTACCAGTCACTAGCGGACGGAAAGACGGGCGGATTGGGAACACACGTTCGATTTTCGTAGTAACAGCCCTGGGCTGGGCCCCTGGCACCCGACAATGACAGGTGTTGTAGCGTAGAGTGTAGTGCTTGTGATTTGTTTATTTATCTGCTCAAAAAAATTGCATTTTTCCGTTTGTAAATTATAAATATTGTAATTAATGTAATGGAGTCGTTAAGCCGGTGCTACTGCTGCCTGGAGCGGCCTTCGGTGAAAGATTTGCAGGCGCCGCACACTCGTCTCGGTATAACGGAAATATATTCCGTCATGATCGAAGAATGCTTCGTAATTAAAGTAAGTCTATTCGGTTTTATCTGTACATGTTATTTTTTTGCGAAGCTCTGGGTAACATCCAACCCGATATGTGTAGCTATCACAGTACTGTAAGCTTTAATGCCTGGTATATGAAAACTACGGTACGTAGGCCAAATCCGAAGCGTCCCATGAATGTAAGCACGCACCGGAGGGCCTTATCTTGTTTCACGCAATATTTTCACTTAGTAAAACAGTCCTCAGCCCTCAGCTGTAAAATTTTGGATAAATAACATTATTATTGTAAACTTCTCAATGAAAATGCCTAAAATTAGCATTTTAACCTATTTTTTTTCCAAATAACACATGTTGCAGGTTATACAAAGAATTTGTAGATCTTATAAAACAGTCTTTGAGTCATGTGTTTCACACACAGACAAAAGTTCCATGACATGTACATATGTCATTGAGAAGTAACTGATTTGTTATATGTTGCAGCTAACACTGGGCAGTGAGGGTGCAAGTGGTATCTGTGAGGTGTGCGTGGAGCGTGTGCGAGAAGCGTGCCACTTCAAGATGCAAGTGCTGCAGTGCCAGGCGCAACTGCAGCAGAGGCTGGACAAAAAACCAACTTTAAAAGGTTTTATTCTGATAATTTAGTCTGATCCAAATTAGTATGGCTGTGCATCCAAAATTATTAAAAATATGACTGTTTGTAAAAAAGTTAAATTTTATCACAAGCAGTTTCCAGCAAATTGTAATCAAATATATCAAAATCCATTATTTTTAGTAACCAATGTTATATGAGTAGCCTAACAATCATAAAATTTAGCTTTAAAGTGAGTACTTTTGGTACTCCAAAGTGAAAGGCATTTATATATATTAGGCATTTGTTTCTATATCAGATATCTGATTATTGTATGTGGGTATTACACATGAAAGTAACTTACATTGTTACTTAGTCTTTGTATTTTAATACGTATTTTTTCAGATGATGATGTTGTGGTCCTGGCAAGTGAGAATGATCCGTGCAACCAAGCCGCTTTATGTTAGTGTTTGTTTTTTTGTCTTGTTTAAGCATCCTTACCTGCCAACTTGGAGTAGTTCAAAGTAGGTATGAATAGTGATTTATAAATATCACTTTCAGTCCATGCTAGCAACTCCCTTCATCATTTATTTAAATCATTTGCTGTTGTGTTGTTTACTTTTGAATGTAATTTAAAGTTGAACTAAACTATATTTTTTCAAATTATATTTAGTTAATGCATGTTAGAGCCGGTGTAGCTTTATTTATTTTTAATTCGACATTCAAAAGTGCACTGTAACATGCCTACTTGAAAAATAAATATTTTGATATGATTTGATTTTTGCCATAATGAGGGCAGAGGTGGAGAATTATTTGGGCAAGTTTGTTTATGTTAGAAAAGTATTTTATCTACGCACATATCATTAGTGCTCCAATGTGCGTTCAAAAACCGTAGGAAACGACCAGCATTATTACAATCAGAACAGAAATCAACACTGGAAGAGATCCCTTAAAGGGATAAGTTCGCCTTTGTACTTACTGTTTTCCTTTTGTAAATTTTAATTTTTCTGTGTTTTGTACAATAAAGAGTTTACATACATACATACATACATACAATCAGTTTAACTATGGGAACTTTTTTGTCTGTGGTAGGTAAAATTTGTATTGAAAAGTTAACATTGTAGTACAGATTTTTGTACTGAAATGAGTTTAAAACTTTAAATTTGGAACAGCTGTCAAAACTCAAGTGGGTCACTATTCTAGTATCCACAGATATTAAGAATAGTAATTGATATGAAATGTCAAATCAGTACGTCTTCTTAATATAAACCGCACGACATTCGATCTCGAGTGACATGAGAATAGGGATTTCATTCTTTTATCTATGGTTTTTAAAAAACATTAATGTTGACTTTTTTCGAATAGCCGCCATTGGCGCCATTATTGAAAATATGAGCAGTAGTGACAGTGAGAATGATATTATGAACACCCCGCCGGATATTCTTGATGCAGCTACAATTGCAACCAAAATCACGGGACAAATACGAGAAGGCGTATAGAGATTTCATGGAAATTTCACAAACCAAAAGATTGGGATTAATAAATTTGACACATTGGGAAAAACCATAGCAAGTTATTTAGATCTTCCTGATCCTGAGCTCTACACAGGACACTGCTTCCGCAGGACATTAGCTACTTTACTGGTAGACGTAGGCGGAGCCATAACAACTTTAAAACGCCACGGGGGCTGGAGGTCAACAGCAGTTGCAGAAGGGTACATCGATGAATCAATAAACAATAAGATTAATGTGTCAAACTAGATATTAAATTCAATTCAAAATAAAGAAATTATAAATATAAACATGCCATCAAACTCTTCGACTTCCATGAAAGATCATCCAACGACAATACAACCACTACAACCAGGACCATTAAATATATCCCACTGTAACACTGTAAATGTTAATTACAATTATTGCAATAAATAATTTGATTGTATTTGTCCAAATTTATTTTAATAGTATATAGCTTATAGATATTTTACAAGTAGCACTAGTAGCAATGCAGGTCATTTCCCTATGGCTTCTGAACCCATCTTAGAGAACTTATGATATGTGTGTAGATAAAGTAGTGTATGCAACTGTACATAATTCGGCATTAAAACACTCGTGCGACCGCACTCGTGTTTCAATGCCTCTTATTATGTAGCAGTTGCATAAACTACTATTCTGTAATTGTTGATTATGTTCCAGGTTTAAGTGTTATACACGAAAAACTTTTATGTCCATGAGTAGTAAGTGTGGTTACCAAAGCAACTATTGTATTTCAGGTAGGAGTTCCCTGCCTGATGACAGTGCATGTGATATGGCTTCAATAGGTAAGTGGTTCAATTTGTATTCGATTTGTAGAATAAGTTTAATTGGAAATTAAAATATAATTTACAGGGAACTTTTTATTTATACATATATTTATTATTAAAATAAATAAAAAAATAATAATAAAGAAAATCGTTTATTTCAGACAAAATGTCCATAGAATTACAATTTAAGTACAAAGCATATTAAATTACAAGCATAAAAATTATATTAAATTACAAATTAAACAGTCAATTAAAATAAGTTAAAATTCAATTAAATTAGGATACAATATAAATTATTGAAGCTTTATTTCACAGTAAAATTACAGTTACAGTGGGGACTTAATGTCATTAGGCATTCTATACCGATCAACCGGTTAAATATGATATACATCAATACATGATAAGTATACCTAGATATTTTTCTAGCACGAACGACATGTTGCCAGTGCTTGACAAAATAAAAACATCGACAGTCCTGTTATCGACAAATTAATTTGACAGTTTAACACCTAAAGAGAATGTCATTGGACTTTCAGGACTGTCTTTCTGTCTGAAATTGTCTTTGAATGATGAATTTACTATGCGATGGGGAAGTGCTATTTTAAGTCAAAATAAATCGATTACTAAAATACCAAAAGTAAAACACATCTCATCTTCATATTTTTAATCGGTTCAATCTTCTGGAAAATCGGTGCTTGAAGTTTTACTAGAGTCACTAGTCTTAATTATAAAAGGTGGCGTTACATCATTGGTATACCCTATCGATGATGCTGTCTAAATTTTTCATTTTATGCTCTTCTCCTATTACATGATCCACGCATTTCTTCCACTGCATGCATCCGCATCTGAATTTAGGTATTTATTTAATTTTAAGTATATTATACCTTACGCTAAGATCCTTTACTCATTTACTTACCGTGTAGTGTACACTATGCCTATATCAGGTAGATACCGTGAGTACCGGCATTACAATGTCACTAAGTTTAGTCACATCCCTAAACGTCATAGACAAACGTAGAATATAAAAGAAACAAAAACGTCATTGCATTTTGTCGAAATAACGTCACTTTTAAATCGTATTGAATTTTCAATGAAATTTCCAAGATTAAGTAATTTTTCCTATATTATTTGTTTTTTACGAGAAAGGCTATTTTAATAGTGTATGTTTTCAATGACTTTTGATGAGGTGGTGTGAAACTTTAAGGAGTAACAGTGATAAATCAAAGTGACGCCGTTTGTTTACATAGTCCTGAAAGTCCAATGACATTCACTTTAGCATCCGCATCACAGATACTCGTAAAACAAGGAGTCTTATCGATATCTGCCAAAACTATTTTAATAATAGAGTGAGATATCACGTCGTAAAAATTTTGCAACAGTTTGTTCTTTCTTAAACAATGAAACCAAACAGTTTTACAATTTTTAAGAAACGCATGTTCACTCTATATTAAAATAGTATCGCAAGATATGGATACTCCTTACTGGATCTGTAATGCGAAAGCTAGGGTGTAAAGCTGTAAAGTTAACTTATCGATAACAGGACTGTCGATGTTTTCATTTTGTCAAGCACTGACAACATCTCGTTCGTGCTAGAAAAATATCTAGGTATAATGATAAGAAACCATGATGTAAACGTACCGGAAGAGAAACCAGTTTTAAGTTGCCACTTTATTTGTAAATATCTAAAATATGAGGGAAAATATTGCATACCACTCACGTAATAATAAGATTTACGCAATATACATTTATCTTTGATTACTTTAGCAAAAAATCTGTAAAAGTACCTAGGGTACTTAGAGTCAAACGTTATCTCGCATCCCGTCCTGGACAGTGTTTCGCACTAACCTCTCATTCCTCTCAATCAGTATTAAAATTTTGTTGTATCCTAACATAGCTCTTAAGTAAATGTAACTAACAATATATGCACTCACGAGTCGGAAATCAAATATTTGAATTTGAATCCTGAAGGAGCCTAAACTGAATAGATAGCAGCGCCTCCCTACCACATATTTCCACCGGATACTGCGGTATTTTGGCCACATAGCATGCGGAGGTGCTGATAATTTGGAGAAGCTAATAATAATCGGCAGCGGCCGAGAGGTCTTAGTCCAAGACGCTGAACCGACCAGGTGTCTGAAGAGCTCCAGGTTTTGATGTCACAGGCTCTGAATGAAGCTGAAAATCGCGGGAAATAGAGAAACCTATTGCAACATTTCCTTCATAGTTACGATCCTCAGTAGTGAGGGGCCGATTTAAGTACTTCTACAAATTAGCACCAATTTCTTACTTAAAAATGTTTGTTATGTAAATGATGAACTGAGTGAAGTTTTTAAATATGATACTGTTTAGTGTAGACCTTATAAACCCTTTCATGTAGTCAATGATTGAATATTGAAATAGTGATATCAATGTCTAAATGTAAATAAATAGACTTTGCTTGCAGTTTAATGTGAAGGTAGACTTTTGAGATATTTACTGCGGTGAGTGACAGGTGTCACTGCTGGTAACAGCTTTTCTGGAAACAGCTGCAGAAAAAAAGCTTTAGATGTTGAAATGATTGATTTGAATGAGTGATTTCTGTAAAATAGTTACAGTCGGCAGGTGATTCAGTAAAGTTAGACACCCATAGATATTTAAAAAAATTCCTTATGATATCTATGTAGACACCACTTGTAAATAAAGTGGAAGTCCTTGTTTAGTGAGAGGACTAAAAGAGAGGCTGCCGCTAGTGTTACAAGTTACAAGGGCGTAACTGGCAACATTTGCCTCATTTTTTACAATTTGCGTTTTATAAAAGTACTTGGTTATAATTCGCCAGGTTACACGTACCAGGAATTTAATAGTTTTAAACTCATACTCGAACAACAACTTTATCAAAACTAACGTAGGTCTTGAGTCCTGTAACAGTAGCTACAAGTGCAATTTTCTCAATTATTTCGTTTGTTACACACCTCTCGTAATACTGTTAAAATGATTCGTCTTCTGAGAGATTCTTCTGAGTCTGACTCTGACTCAGGTGAGGATATACCGCGACAGTGTCTGCCTGCCTAGGTTGTTTCGACCCGATTGTGCCAGGCCTACCAGGGCATGCATAGGTACTTTCTCACGCACTGACCTTATCCGTCCTTGTTAAATTATCTGAAATATATAGTAAGTAGGAATAATAATATGGGGTTCTTCAAAAAAGGAGTGTTAAAGTTTTTAAAGGGTCGGCAACGCGCATGTAACAACCCTGGAGTTGCAGGCGTCCATAGGCTACGGTGACCGCTTACCATCAGGCGGGCCGTATGCTTGTTTGTCACCGTCGTAGTATTAAAAAAAAAACGACAATATTCATATTGGTTTTATTGATGATTCGTTTAGGTAAAGGATTGGTGTTCGTCTATTTATTTAAATATAGTGCATTCACATTAAAGTATATTGTACCTATTATGCATAATAATTTCCTTATAGTTTCGCCATGTCTGTCCGTCTGTCTGTCCGTGGGTAAGCGCAGTGACCGATAGTGCTAGAGTGCTGAAATTTGGTACGAATACAAGTCAATCACTCGAACAAAGAAGTGAAATAATAATTTTTAAGAAAAAAAAACCGAATGAAGTCGGTTCCCAGTAAAAGTGAAATTAAGAATTTGTTTGAGTTAGCCAGTTTACTTCACAAATATCCAATACACCGCACGTGTACGATTGAAAATTGAGGAGCTTTCTTAATGTCCTAGGGCTTCCATCATTACATTTAAAGTATAATCAAACGGAACTCCCTTGTAGACCTTTAAACAAACAAAATAACAATGTGTTAAATTGGATGACAGACTGTAAATTAACGAGCATATTCATTATGCCATCCCTGATTATCAACATCAGGTCCACTCCAGCAAAATGATGGCCACAGTAAGAAAATGCCTAAGCTAATTATGAACACCCTCTAATCACAATTAACCTGCCGTTCAAATTTGAAGAGTTCTCTGAATTCTTCTAGAACTCCATCATCAGAATATAAATCAAATCAAAAAGATGAATGTCACAACTAGGATAATAAGTAGAGCTAGGTTTATTAACCAGTTCCACTTTGCGATCCCTGGTCTTCATCATCAGATCAAGTTCATCAAAATTTTGGCTCCGCCAAAACACTGTTTTAGTTACTTAAGGAAACCCTCGAATCAGAATGCATGTGCCGTTAAAATTTGAGGAGTTCTCTCAATCCCTCATGAAGCCCATCATCAAAATAGAACTATAATCAAATAGGACTATCTTGAAGGTATTTCTTTACAAAGAAAAGATGAATGTCTCAAATCGGATGATAGAGCTGGGAATTAACAAGCAGTTCCACTTTGCCATCCCTGGTCTTCATCATCAGGTCCACTCCACCAAATTGATGATGTTCGTAAAGAAATGCTCGAGTGTCTTAAGAAACTACCCAAATCATCATGCATGTGCCTTTCAAATTTGAGGAGTTCCCTCAGTTCCTCATGGATCCCATCATCAGAAATTGATTTTGAAAAAACGGAACAAATCTGGAACCATCTATTTTCAGAAAAAAAAATATTTTTTAAAATCGGACGATAGTCCTGGGAATTACCAAGCAGTTCCACTTTGACATACCTGGTCTTCATCATCAGGTCCACTCCACCAAATTGATGATGTTCGTAAAGAAATGCTCGAGTGTCTTAAGAAACTACCCAAATCATCATGCATGTGCCTTTCAAATTTGAGGAGTTCCCTCAGTTCCTCATGGATCCCATCATCAGAAATTGATTTTGAAAAAAACGGGACAATCCTGAAACCATCTATATACAGACAAAAAAATATTTTTTAAAATCGGATCATAGTCCTGAGAATTACGAAGCAGTTCCACTTTGCCATCCCTGGTCTTCATCATCAGGTCCACTCCACCAAATTGATGATTTTCGTAAAGAAATGCTCGAGTTTCTTAAGAAATCACCCAAATCAGCATGCATGTGCCTTTCAAATTTGAGGAGTTCCCTCAGTTCCTCATGGATCCCATCATCAGAAATGGATTTTGAAAAAAACGGGACCAACCAGGAACCGTCTACTTTTAGAAAACAAAAAAAAAATTCAAATCGGTTCAGTAATGACGGAGTTATGAGTGAACATCCATTAAAAAAAAAAAAAAAAAAAAAAAATTCAGTCGAATTGAGAACCTCCTCCTTTTGAAATATTGAAGTCGGTTGAAAAAAAATTCAGACGAATTGAGAACCTCCTCCTTTAGAAATATTGAAGTCGGTTGAAAAGTGGGAAAATCATCTTTTTTTGGGTCACGTAAAATGGGGATATTTTTTTTCCGTTTGAATCCTAGTGTGTTCTATAGGTATTTAATAAATAATAGGGGTTTGATAAATAGTATTTTATACAATCGTGATATAATGAAGAGTTTTTCAGTCGAGTACCGTGTTTAGGCCACGAAGCTTGCTGAGCGGCCTAAGTTAAGGTACGAGATTGAAAAACATAATTTTTTTATTTTATTCATAAGGCACACAAAACACACAACATTCATTACATTATTACAGCAGCTATATGTGGTAGGTATATAATTTTTAAGAAAAAAAAACCGACTTCATTTGGTTCCCGGTAAAAGTGAAATTAAGAATTTGTTTGAGTTAGCCAGTTTACTTCACAAATATCCAATACACCGCACGTGTACGATTGAAAATTGAGGAGCTTTCTTAATGTCCTAGGGCTTCCATCATTACATTTGAAGTATAATCAAACGGAACTCCCTTGTAGACCTTTAAACAAACAAAATAACAATGTGTTAAATTGGATGACAGACTGTAAATTAACGAGCATATTCATTATGCCATCCCTGATTATCAACATCAGGTCCACTCCAGCAAAATGATGGCCACAGTAAGAAAATGCCTAAGCTAATTATGAACACCCTCTAATCACAATTAACCTGCCGTTCAAATTTGAAGAGTTCTCTGAATTCTTCTAGAACTCCATCATCAGAATATAAATCAAATCAAAAAGATGAATGTCACAACTAGGATAATAAGTAGAGCTAGGTTTATTAACCAGTTCCACTTTGCGATCCCTGGTCTTCATCATCAGATCAAGTTCATCAAAATTTTGGCTCCGCCAAAACACTGTTTTAGTTACTTAAGGAAACCCTCGAATCAGAATGCATGTGCCGTTAAAATTTGAGGAGTTCTCTCAATCCCTCATGAAGCCCATCATCAAAATAGAACTATAATCAAATAGGACTATCTTGAAGGTATTTCTTTACAAAGAAAAGATGAATGTCTCAAATCGGATGATAGAGCTGGGAATTAACAAGCAGTTCCACTTTGCCATCCCTGGTCTTCATCATCAGGTCCACTCCACCAAATTGATGATGTTCGTAAAGAAATGCTCGAGTGTCTTAAGAAACTACCCAAATCATCATGCATGTGCCTTTCAAATTTGAGGAGTTCCCTCAGTTCCTCATGGATCCCATCATCAGAAATTGATTTTGAAAAAAACCGGCCAAGTGCGAGTCGGGCTCGCGCACAAAGGGTTCCGTAGCAGCAAATATAATAAACTTATTATGTCAATTTATACACCTGGTGAATGGAGCCTAAACTTATAAGGTTCAGCCATCGTTTTCAGTGTAAGCACAATAACTTAACCAAAATTACAGTTAAATCAACCTATCTCAAAAACTATAAGAGATACTTTGATCAAACCAAAAATCGTTGAAAGAGTTAATTAGCATGCATCACCTCTATTTTTTTTAGAATTTTATACCCCGTAGTTATAAAAATAGAGGGGGGGGGACATACTTTTTACGACTTTGAGAGCTGATATCTCAAAAACCGTTCACTTTAAGAAAAATGTTTTTTAGAAAACTTTATATCATTTTAAAAGACCTTTCCATTGATACCCCACACGGGTATGTACATCGAAAAAAAAATTTTCATCCCTCAGTTACATGTATGGGGGGCCCCACCCCCAATTCTTTTTTTTACTATTTAGTGTCATAATTTTGTAGCGGTTCATACAACACATATTCCCATCAAATTTCATCACTGTAGTACTTATAGTTTCCGAGTAAATCGGCTGTGACAGACGGACAGACGGACAGACGGACAGACGGACAGACGGACATGACGAAACTATAAGGGTTCCGTTTTTGCCATTTTGGCTACGGAACCCTAAAAAACGGAACAAATCTGGAACCATCTATTTTCAGAAAAAAAAATATTTTTTAAAATCGGACGATAGTCCTGGGAATTACCAAGCAGTTCCACTTTGACATACCTGGTCTTCATCATCAGGTCCACTCCACCAAATTGATGATGTTCGTAAAGAAATGCTCGAGTGTCTTAAGAAACTACCCAAATCATCATGCATGTGCCTTTCAAATTTGAGGAGTTCCCTCAGTTCCTCATGGATCCCATCATCAGAAATTGATTTTGAAAAAAACGGGACAATCCTGAAACCATCTATATACAGACAAAAAAATATTTTTTAAAATCGGATCATAGTCCTGAGAATTACGAAGCAGTTCCACTTTGCCATCCCTGGTCTTCATCATCAGGTCCACTCCACCAAATTGATGATTTTCGTAAAGAAATGCTCGAGTTTCTTAAGAAATCACCCAAATCAGCATGCATGTGCCTTTCAAATTTGAGGAGTTCCCTCAGTTCCTCATGGATCCCATCATCAGAAATGGATTTTGAAAAAAACGGGACCAACCAGGAACCGTCTACTTTTAGAAAACAAAAAAAAAATTCAAATCGGTTCAGTAATGACGGAGTTATGAGTGAACATCCATTAAAAAAAAAAAAAAAAAAAAAAAAATTCAGTCGAATTGAGAACCTCCTCCTTTTGAAATATTGAAGTCGGTTGAAAATAAGAATGCCGTCCAAAACATGCATGCACAGCAAGAAAAAAAAAATAACAATGAGTAAAAACCTGTCCTAAAATTACAAATTACATTTTTTTAACACAATAAATGAAATTTAAGTTAACAAATTAAGTAAATTATGTTACGATTGTATACAATACTTTTTCTACGAGTCATCATCATCTATGGAGGAACAATTTCATCATTAAATTTCATTGACTTAACACGGATGTACGAGTAACACAAAAAGATGTAATTGCGCGCGGGGGGCGCGGTCGGGGCAGTCGCGGGGGGCGCGGTCGGCGCAGGTGCGGGGCGGCATCGCAAATAAGTATAGAATTTGTATGAAGTTCTATTATAGTTGCCTACAGCGTATCGAAATGAGATATTATAGTTGAGTTGGACTGTCTAATATCGAAAAGTATGAGCTTATAGTTTTGTCTATGTACTCGTAATTGACAGATTAAAGTAGGCGAGTAGAAAAAACTATTTTTGGATCAAGTAGATAATTTCGGAAATAACCACTCCGGAACGGAACTCAAAAAGCGGTTTATGATTTTTTGCAAATAAACGTATCTTCTCGGTTAAAAGGGCGTGTAAGTCGTAAGAGTTAATTTTTATTTATGAAATAATTCTGTAAAGTATTGGTACAAACTTGGAAACATTAAAAATATCTCAGTATTCGCCCTAAACTGTATGCATAATGACCAAATCTTGCTTTTCCTACTCATTCGTGTAGGTACTGAGTACTTTTGAGCTTACGGTTTTGTCGAAGATATCGCTTTTCAGTCTTTTGTCTAGAGTTTTCTAGTTCATTTTTCAAGTTTGTTATTGTCATTTTTTTTCTTCAAACCATAAAAAACATTTTCTCAAACCATAAACGTATATAACATATTGTATTGTATACTTTTATCTTGTTCTAGGCGCAGAAGACTCCGTAAAATCAGAAGTGGTCGAAGACGGCACGGCTGATGTCGTTGTAAATGTAGTACGAATACGTAAGTATCCATATCATTATACAGTACTGGATGTGCCGGAGCCGAGACGTGGAACATGACGGTCGGGCTGGCTCACCAACTACCTACATGTCGCTCAGCGTGCAATGGAAAGAGCAATGCTAGGTATCTCGTTAAGAGACAGAGTCCGGAACGAGACTATCCGGCACAATACCAAAGTAATGGACATTGTCCATAGGTGTTGCAAGCTGAAGTGGCGGTGGGCCGGTCACGTCTGTTGCAGAACCGATGAGCGTTGGAGCAAAAGGGTTCTCGAATGGGCACGCCTCGGCAAACGTGGTGTGGGACGCCCTCCTGCCAGGTGGACCGATGACTTGAGAAAGGTAGATGGTAGTGGTTGGATGAGGGTCACGAATGACCGCTCCACTGAGAGCTCAATGCGCTCGCTCAATGAGAGTCCACTGCTGGACGTAGGCCTCCCCATGGGTGCGCCACAATACTTTGTGGCGCACCCTTGGGGAGGCCTACGTCCAGCAGTGGACTGCAATAGGCTGATTGATGATGTGCCTGCGACTCAGTTCAGTAGTGTTCTACATATAATGCATTAATATTGATTTTCATCATATGAGACGACTCGCAGTCTCCACACATATCTGTTCCCCGTATTAATTTAGAATGAAAACGCGACCTCTTATTTCAGTTGTCTTAACGTCTCAGTACTCATCAGGGCTTGAGTATAAATTGTAATAAAGTAATATAGTAGATTGTTAACCAGGGGCTGAAAAACACCCATTCCCGACGAGGTAGTTTGGCGCTCGAACGAAGTGAGAGCGCAAATAGTGCGAGTCGGAAATGGGGGCCTTTTACCTGAGTTAAACACTACTTTTCATTTCGAATGTGAGGAAAGTAAAAAAACAACTATAAAGCTAAAACTACTCCTTTAACTTCTTAAAGAAAATCTTGAAGGAAGCATTACAAAAGTGTAGAATATTTAACACAACAACGGCATAATATAGGTATTTTGTTTTATTGAAAACAAACATAGGTAACTTGTTTCACTGTTTACTATAATTTCTTCTTATCTATCATTTATTCAGGTTAACTTTCTATTGTACTTGAAAAGTGGTCAGAATAAATACAAAAAATTCTACAGCAATTGTTTTGAGCCGGTGATAAACTCACAACCGATTTTCTTGGACTCCATTCAGTGCCCTTTTCCGAGTTTATCATGTAATTTAATACTGAAATAAAGAAAGAACTTCATTCGATAATAATATATCAATGTTTGGAGTACAAAACCTTGAAAACCTAAAATCTAACCTCAAAATATCTCAAAACAAACATCACATAACATATCATCAAATAATCTTAAACCTCTCCCTCTCTCTTAATCTTAATCTTATTGTATATTCCTTGAAATAATTACATTGTTGAATGTTGATGTCAGATATTACTTTAGAAATCGAATACTAAAATTTGTAAACAACAACAAGGAAACTTTGTAACTTACGTGCCACAGATAAAACATATATTAGATTTTATACCTAATTATACACAATTTTCGAATAACTTATTCATATACACTGTTGCTAACTACGATATTTTAAATTTGCCGCGCTTTTCTACAAACAGAGGTTGGGTTGTTCTAATTGAAGTAATACTTTGCATTTTGCATAAATAAGTTAGTATGAATTAATTTAACTAATATTTTAATAAGTAAACTAATATTTTGTATTTTGTATAAATAAGTTAGTATGAATTAATATGTGGCTGTATAACTTATTGCCATTGCTTACCTGAACATATAAAAGTAAAAAAAAAAACATTTTAGGTTTATTCTTTCTTGTCACCGCTAAATAGACCCAATGAATCACTTACATTTGATCCGAAAAATTATAATTAACTCACGAACTCCATATCTTTACGTATGATCATCGTTACTATAAATTCCAATATCTTGAGCGAAAGAACTATACCCGTGGATTTGTTTCTGCGGTGAGTAAATAAGAATATTGTTGACACTTTGTTCTGCTGGGTGCCTACAAGTCGAGAACCAAGAGGAATATATTAGTTTGCGTCCCTAGGGCCGCCATGCATCGTTTTCCACCCGCTTCATAGATAAACAACAACCCACTTTCAGAGCGTGAGAAATGAAAAATGCTATTATTGTATTTCATTTTATTTTCATAGTATTCTGACACTATTTAATTGATTCCACAGACTGCATCAATAGAAGGCAGGAATCACTTTGTAATTACTATTTAAAAAGAGAAATTTCGGCACTGTAACAAGCGCCATGTTCACGGTGTAACTGATGTACTACGAGTTTTTAGTTGTGGTCTACCCTCGTGCGGTAATTATAATGTAAATGACCATATTAGCTTAAAATCAGAATTACCGTACTTTCGCCCTTAATTTGTATGAAAATTTAACAACCTCCTAACCTAGTCGGCAGTGACCCTACTTACGAAACAAGAGGTCCCGGGTTCCTGGTAAGAGCATTTATTTGTGTTTTATCACTTCCTTCATTCACAAACTTAGTTTAATTTATATTTATATGAATTAACACCCGATAATTAATTGCACTATCTCTGTATTCTTGATATATTGACTAGTTGTAATTAGAGGAGCGTGATTTCCCTACACAAGTATTTTCATGCTTACTAGGAAATCTCAACCTTGATTCTTTTATGTGCATACACCATAATATGTAAATAAACAATTTTTCATTTTATTTTTCATCATTAATATTTGTTTTTGATTTATTGGTATATATGTATTTATATACCAATAAATCAGTATTTGACGGCCTCCTAGCCTAGTTGGTAGTGACCCTGCTGCCTACGAAGCAGGAGGTCCCGGGTTCGAATCTTGGTCAGGGCATTTATTTGTGTGTTTATCACAAATATTTGTTCCTGAGTTATGGATGTTTCTATGTATTTAAGTATTTATATGTATCTATTTATTATATATATCGTCGTCTAGTACCCACAACACAAGCCTTATTGAGCTTACCGTGGGACTAGGTCGATTTGTGTAAGATTGTCCCACAATATTTATTTATTATTATTTATTTATTATTTATGTATAATATTTGTTCTAGAGATAAATTTACTTTAAAAACACAAATCACAACTAACTCCTAATTAAATTGTTAAAATCATCAACAAATGAAAGCGCGCGTCCGTTAGAGTCAAACCACGTTATCTTTTCTCAGTAAATGAACTGTCAGACGTGAAAGTGTTATTTTAAACGGCAAACTTCGATGAAATTATGACTTTTACTTAACACTTTCACATTCTGTGCTATCATAACCTAGGACACTTAGCATAGACTGACTTTATATAGACCCAGAATTCCAGCTGTAGAAGTAATCGTCATATTAAATTATTTGCAGATGAAGACCATGAAGAGTGCTTAGACAAGCCAATTGTGGCGGCCGAAGAAAGTGCTGGGGAGGAGTGTATGTCGCGTGAGTCATTCTTATGTTAAATTACAAAACTAGGGCTCCGCTGTAGCCAGCTGCTTCTCAGTGATCTGATAACCTTCCCTGACTGTAAAACAAGAACGTATCTGCCCAGTTTTGCTGTTGGTACAGTTTGAATACGTGTGTTAAAAATAATATTACTTGTCACATCTTGGTAAACCTTACACGTAATATGGCATGTATGTCGTGCGGTCCTGAGGTTGCGACGAACTAAGGCTTGTTAGCCTGTTGATAGAGCGGCCGCGTCGGTTGCTTGGAAGCGTAGGTATCTCTGTTGTAGGAAGTTCACCATATTTATGACGTCACTTTCCCGATGCTATTTATCAGCTGAGTAGGTGTACTACTTATATTGCATATTGATTGACAACGATTTTTGAGTTTCGGGCACTGGAGTGGTAGTCCTGGAAGCGGGGGCTTCTTGGGTGGGGTGTTTCCTACGATCGATCTGGTGGCTGGCAGGATGGGTCCGCCTGAACTGTCATAATCCATACCCATCACTTCTCGGGGTTAAGGGAACGTGCGCGGAGTAGTGAGTAGATTTGAATCGCATAATTTAACACACATACCAGGCCGCGCGTATGTACAGTCGCCAACAGATATATAGGAGCGTCCGAAGCGTTCAAAATATCTGAACAAGCACTCTAACGTTTTGACAATAGAGGCGTGTTCAGATATTTATGAGCACCTCGGACGCTCTGATATATCTGATGGCGACTGTACAACGATCTACCTGAAACTATTCGATTCTCGAAAAGTTTATCAAACTGCAAAATAAATAAATAAAATCGCACATATTTGACAAAATTCCGGTCACCTAAATATGTTCCTGGCATATAGATACAAAGTCTTGTCTCAAGCGGCCCGCTTAGTGACAATGCTAACATATTACTAACGACTGCACATTCCTTAATTGCTTAGCGCATAACGATTCCTTTTTCTCCTTTTATTGTTTGTTTGAGTGGTAAGATCTTCAAAATGGTATAAATTGTAACAACTTAGTGTGTATACTTAACTTACTCGCTCGCAAATGCTCGCGAAAAAATTTTGCAGACCAGACGTTTTTGATCTACCTACCTCCCCTCCTGAGGGCTGCTGTTCTAGTTGCCTTTTGGGACTCTGGACAAACTTAAGATAAACGGATAAATAAATAAGAAAAAAACCTTGCAAAATAGATAAATCTCTCTTGTGGGTTTGTGAATAGTAAGGACACAAACAAAAAAATATAAACAATATTCATTTCTAGATGATATACACGACAAGAACCGTGTTTTTAGGGTTCCGTAGTCAACTAGGAACCCTTATAGTTTCGCTTTGTATGTCTGTCTGTCCGTCCGTCCCCGGATAATCTCAGTGACTGTAAGTACTAGAAAGCTGTAATTTTGTACAAATATGTATATCGGTCACTCCAAAAAAGTGGTCAAATAAAAAATGGTTAAAAAATTTTTTTTAGAGTACCTCCCAAGGCATAAGGTGTTTTTTTTTTTCATTTCAACCCTAGTGTGTGACATATAATTGGATAGGTATTTAAAAAATAATTAAGGTTTTCTAAAAACAGTTTTTGATAAAGTTAATATTTTCGGAAATAATCGCTCCAGAAGTTTAAAAAAATGTGCCCCCCCCCCTCTAACTTTTGAACTATGAGTTCAAAAAATATGAAAAAATTATTAAAGTCTTTTATTTTTTTTAAACCGTTCAACCAATCAATTTCAAAATAATTTTCCAAGAAAGTTCTTATTAAGTTCTACTTTTGTAAATTTTTTCATATTTTTTTAACTTAACGTTCAAAAGTTAGAGACATTTTTTAAACTTCTGGGGCGATTATTTCCGAAAATATTAACTTTATCAAATACCTATCCAATGATATGCCACACTCTAGGGTGGAAACGAAAAAAAAATCCCCCCACTTTACGTGTACTCTAAAAAAGAAATTATAACCACTTTTTATTTTACCACTTGGCGTGACCCGATATACATATTCGTACAAAATTATAGCTTTCTAGTACTTACAATCACTGAGATTATAGATTTAGAGATTAGATAGACGGACGGACGGACGGACAGAAAGACAGACAGAGCGAAACTATAAGGGTTCCTAGTTGACTACGGAACCCTAAAAAGTGACCTCTATTCTTCAATATGTTGTTCCAGTTTCTATGGGCGGCGCATCTGGCGCTTCCTTGGCGTTTTTCGCTCTCCGCGCTAGACAACAGCTCACGCTGGGTTGCACCGTGAGACTCGAGCGCCTCCGCGGCGATGTGGAGCCATACGCGTGTCAGAATTCACACCACGAGCTGAGGCGAGCGAGTCGTGTGGAGGATATGCATGTACACACGAACCCCGTCCGCGCCGAGGAGCAAGTATACACTTGCGATACTTGCGGGACACAGTTCACCGACAAGATCAATTTAATCAAACACATACAAAAACATATCACACGCAAACAAACACAAAATGATAAGGCAACCTATTGCTGCGATTTGTGTAGCAGGGAATTTATGAGAATACTTGATCTTAACCGACATATCAGATATCGACATGAAAGTAACCATAAGGACAAGAAATCGTTTAAATGTGACGATTGTAATAAGAAATTCACACTAAAACGCAATTTAGATAGACATAAGAAAACTTACCATGGAGACCAGCCGTACTGTCAACAATGCTGCATGACATTTTTGAATAAACAAGGATTAAACGATCATAAGAAAATTCACAGTGAAGTGGCACCGTACAGTTGTCAAGAATGCTGCATGAAATATAGATATAAGTCAGAACTAGTAATTCATATGAGAAGCCATAGTGGTGAGAAACCGTTTGAATGTGAAGAATGTAACCGGCAATTCTCGCGCATGGATAATTTACGTAGACATAAGATTAGTCACCGTGTAGTAAAATTGTACAGTTGTCGAATATGCTGCAAAAAATTCAGTTTTAAATATAAGTTAAAAAATCATGTGAGAATAATCCACACTGGTGAGAAACCGTTTGAGTGTGACGAATGCAACAAGAAATTCGCGCGAAAAAGTAATTTACAGGAACACTATGAGAGAACTCACAGTGGAATGAAACCTGAAAAACGGTACATTTGTCAAGAATGCTTCAAAAAATTCAGTCGAATGTCACATTTAAGAGTTCATATGAGAGTCCACAGGGGCGAGAAACCGTTTGAATGCGAAGAATGTAACAAGAAATTCGTAACAAAAAGTCATTTACATACACATAAAAAAAGTCATAGTGCAGAGAAACCGTTTCGATGTGATGAATGTTACAAGAGATTTGCATTTAAGAGTAGTTTAAATAGGCATAAGACAATCCACAGTACTATCAAACTTTTTGGTGAAGTAAAACCTTTTCGATGTGAAGAATGTGATAAGAAATTCTCACTAAAATCTTATTTCATTATACATAAGAGGACTCATAGTAAAGTGAAACCGTACAGTTGTCAGCAATGCGGCAAGACATTCACCCAAAAACAGTATTTAAAAGGTCATTTGCGAATTCACAGTGGTAAGAAGCCCTTTGAATGTGATATATGTAACGAGAAATTCCTACGAAAAGACAATTTAAGTAGACATATGAGGATTCACAGGGAAGTAAAACCGTACAACTGTCAAGAAAGCAGCAAACAATTTACACATGCAACAACTTTAAAAGCTCATATGAAAAGCCACACCAGTGAGAAATCGTTTGAATGTGAAGAATGTAACAAGAAATTCGCATTCAAAATTTCTTTACTTAGACATATCGAAAATAATTGTTTTGGTAACGCGTCTGCCAATAAGATAACTCTTACTAAAGTTAAATTGTACAACTGTCTAGACTGCTGCAAGAAATTTAAAAATAAAACAAGTTTAAAAAGTCACAGGAAAATACACAACATTGAGAAACCCTTTGAACAAGCGCGCCAGCGTAATACAAGTGGGAAACTATTTGCAGACAAGTCTAGTTTGAACATCAACACACAGCAACATAACACACGTACACAAACTCATGCGGATAAGACAGATACACATACGATACATACCGAAGTCGAGCTGTATAGTTGTGTGGAGTGCAATAACCAGTTTGCATCACAATCTGAACTAGAGAGACACAAGAGGATCCATTCCGACGAGACACCCTTAGAGTGCGAAATATGTGAAACAATATTTTACGATGAAATAAGCTTAACAGAGCATCTTGAAACACACAAGCCTCGCATAAAATAATGTTGTAACACCTTAATATTTAGTAATAGCTCTCTTGCCATCTCTTCTCTCTTGCCGATGCTGCTAGTGCCGCCCGAGAACCGCACTGCAGCGTTCAGGGGATCATTCCGCTACGCCGCCACCAAGTGCTGGAATGATATTTCCCCACCGGTGCGCGAGACAAACAATGTGAAACAATTCAAGTTAAAGCTAAAAAAGTTGTTTATCCATAATCAAAAAGAATTTGAGAATATCCATGTGACTAGCCCTGTAAGGAATGCGTTCATAAAGGTATCTTTTGCGTGAATGTTACCATTACTTATTCAGTTCCTATGTTTAACATTGTTTTATATAAGTATAAGTATAGATTTGAATGTTAGGAATACTAAATACCTCTTTTCTGAAATCTGACCAAGGGTTGGTTTAAATCCACCAAGCTGTACCCGCACCTTTTTAATTACACATAAGTACCTAACTAAATAAGCATACTATGTAATACTAATGAATAATTAAATAAACGCATTTGTATTTCCAAAAAAAGTTACGCTCACTTTATTACTCGGTTTGGCGCTCATGTATTGATAAAACACTTCGGTATAATATATATGAATAAATTCCGTGTAAATCGTTTGGAGATGCTGTAAAAATAAGAGCAGAATGAAAAATACGCGGAGGCTTTTCGTAACTTTAAGTAAGTATTATTTTATTATTAAAATCTAATAAACAAATACTCTGCCTCTTTGCTATTATCCAAGTATATCAAGTATCAGTTCATAATGGGAAATTCAAGTGGGAGGTTATCCAAGTATACAACGTGTCCCAAAACTCAACGATAAGCCGGCAGAAACTGCTGCGAACGATACCAAATTTCTCAGAAAAAAACGAAATGTTTAACAATTCATGACCTCGGGCGGGACTCGGACCCGCCGATTAATAATTACCTTCTTACGGTACATGTTGCTAAGCACCCCCCTAAGCTGTTTACGAGGGATATGGTGGAGAAATTCGGGGCCACGGGTGTAGTCCCAGTAGCTCAGTTGGACGAGCGATGAGCTGGTATCTCAGAGTCGCGGGTTCTAGTCCCACCCGAGGCCATGAACTTAAACTAAAATGCTGGGAAGTCCAGTATCTAACTAGGGCACTGTCCCAGCCACAACAGCCAGGAAACTGCGGCGACTGTCGCGCATCCTGCAGAGCGTCGTGTGTCGTGTCGTAGCGTAGCGCTTGCGCAGCGTCGCGTAGAAGCCGTCCATGTGCGCGTCCGCGAACACGCACGACGCGCTGCAGTATCGCGCCAGCCGCAATAGTACCCTGAATGCGTTAATAATATTTTCTCCAATATGCTCGGAAATGTTCACATTAATGTAGCAAAATTGGTACGAAAAGAACCTCCTTATGTACCGACTCAAATTAAAATAGTACATTACATACCAAGGCCGTTTAAGTGGGAAATGCCTCGGATTCCATGTAATTGTCGGCCGAGGCGAAGCCGAGGTCGACTAACATGGGATCCGAGGCTTTCCCATTTACCGGCCGAGGTTTGTATACTATTTTTCAGCCCGACGGAGCCGGCAGGCGGCAATTTAGTTTTGCGTAAAGTGGCGCTTACCGGCCGGAGGACTGAAAAAAGTCGAATTCATTGTTTTAGCGGCCAGGAAGTTGTACTAAAATCCATTAAGCCCCTCATTCACGGCAGTCCGCCGGCACTCCGGCATGGCTGGATGTAGCGCACACACGGTGTGCAAGTGGCCCAGCCTGGCAGACTGAGTGCAATTCGCACTTATTCGTTGAAAGATGCGCAGCGCTGCGTTGTAGTGCATACACCGTACTCGAATTTAAAAAATGCCGCCATCTCTTATGTCATTTTTAATAATGAATAATTAATATTTTATGCATTGCCGCATTTCTAGACAACTTTGAATCTGATCAAATCTGTCACTACATTATCACCAACGGGAATGCCGAAGAATTACTTAAAGGACTTGGAAAAAAAATTAAAAACTTCACTATGAATGATTATTGCATACTTTTCAACCGACTTCAATATTTCAAAAGGAGGAGGTTCTCAATTCGACTGAATTTTTTTTTTTATTTTTTTTTTTTTTTAATGGATGTTCACTCATAACTCCGTCATTACTGAACCGATTTGAAATTTTTTTTTGTTTTCTAAAAGTAGACGGTTCCTGGTTGGTCCCGTTTTTTTCAAAATCCATTTCTGATGATGGGATCCATGAGGAACTGAGGGAACTCCTCAAATTTGAAAGGCACATGCATGCTGATTTGGGTGATTTCTTAAGAAACTCGAGCATTTCTTTACGAAAATCATCAATTTGGTGGAGTGGACCTGATGATGAAGACCAGGGATGTCAAAGTGGAACTGCTTGGTAATTCCCAGGACTATCGTCCGATTTTAAAAAATATTTTTTTTTTGAAAATAGATGGTTCCAGATTTGTTCCGTTTTTTTCAAAATCAATTTCTGATGATGGGATCCATGAGGAACTGAGGGAACTCCTCAAATTTGAAAGGCACATGCATGATGATTTGGGTAGTTTCTTAAGACACTCGAGCATTTCTTTACGAACATCATCAATTTGGTGGAGTGGACCTGATGATGAAGACCAGGGATGGCAAAGTGGAACTGCTTGTTAATTCCCAGCTCTATCATCCGATTTGAGACATTCATCTTTTCTTTGTAAAGAAATACCTTCAAGATAGTCCTATTTGATTATATTTCTATTTTGATGATGGGCTTCATGAGGGATTGAGAGAACTCCTCAAATTTTAACGGCACATGCATTCTGATTTGAGGGTTTCCTTAAGTAACTAAAACAGTGTTTTGGCGGAGCCAAAATTTTGATGAACTTGATCTGATGATGAAGACCAGGGATCGCAAAGTGGAACTGGTTAATAAACCTAGCTCTACTTATTATCCTAGTTGTGACATTCATCTTTTTGATTTGATTTATATTCTGATGATGGAGTTCTAGAAGAATTCAGAGAACTCTTCAAATTTGAACGGCAGGTTAATTGTGATTAGAGGGTGTTCATAATTAGCTTAGGCATTTTCTTACTGTGGCCATCATTTTGCTGGAGTGGACCTGATGTTGATAATCAGGGATGGCATAATGAATATCCTCGTTAATTTACAGTCTGTCATCCAATTTAACACATTGTTATTTTGTTTGTTTAAAGGTCTACAAGGGAGTTCCGTTTGATTATACTTCAAATGTAATGATGGAAGCCCTAGGACATTAAGAAAGCTCCTCAATTTTCAATCGTACACGTGCGGTGTATTGGATATTTGTGAAGTAAACTGGCTAACTCAAACAAATTCTTAATTTCACTTTTACCGGGAACCAAATGAAGTCGGTTTTTTTTTCTTAAAAATTATTATAGGTCCGTCCGACTTCGAGTCAACACAAAACTACCGTGAAGTAATCGAAAATATACAAAACAAACTAAAAATAGTTCAACATACAAACATAGTCTTATGCCTCCCAATTTTCAAGGTGAACAAATCATCAAACCTATTCAACAAGCGAGTAGAGGTTTTTAACAACCATCTGTATCGTAACAACCTTGAGCACGAATATGCCTATTTACTTGATAGTAATAAAAATTTGGACTACTCTGAAATAGTACATTTCGATGCTAGTGCGGAAAGTATGTCATTACTTCACGAGTCCCGAGGTATCTTGCCACGAGCCTTAGGCGAGTGGCAATACTCGGGACAAGTGAAAAATGACATATCCGCACGTGAATCGAACGACGTTTTTCAATACAGATGCGAAAAAAATTAAAATACATAAGAACGAATTTAAAGTTTTTTAATTATTTCCGTGACACGATTGTAATACAGTTGATATATTAAGAACATCTTCAAAATGTTTATCTTATCATCTTTACTTTCTCATTTTAAATCTCATAATAATTATTTCTCATAAACAAAATAATAAATCGCATGTGACAAATCGTATCGTCATGTCTTAGAGGCCCTTCGAACATGTTTACCTGATTGAAAAACGCCTCTACTTTGACTGACGTTTCGTAGACTCTGTTCCGTTTCATACACACAGATTTATAAGAACTGTTTTCAATGTTAATATTTTTAATGATTGATCATTAGTATGATGAAGAAGTAATTATTGAAATATGAAATATCAATATCTTTAATATTATTGCGTTAATAGTAGGTATTTAGTTGAGTAGTGAAATAGTACATTTCGATGCTAGTGCGGAAAGTATGTCATTACTTCACGAGTCCCGAGGTATCTTGACACGAGCCGTAGGCGAGTGGCAATACTCGGGATGAGTGAAAAATGACATGTCCGCACGTGTATCGAACGACGTTTTTCAATACAGATGCGAAAAAAAATTAAATACATAAGAACGAATTTGAAAGTTTTTTATTACTTCCGTAACACTATTGTAACTAAACTATCAAGAACATCTTCAAAATATTTATCTTATCTTCTTTACTTACTTACTCATTTTCAATATCATAACCATTATTTCTCATTAACAAAATAATAAATCGCATGTGACAAATCGTATCGTCATGTCTTAGAGGCCCTTCGAACATGTTTACCTAATTGAAAAACGCCTCTACTTTGACTGACGTTTCGTTGGCTCTGTTCCGTTTCATACACACAGATTTATAAGAACTGTTTTCAATGTTAATATTTTTAATGAATGATCATTAGTATGATGAAGAAGTAATTATTGAAATATGAAATATCAATATCTTTAATATTATTGCGTTAATAGTAGGTATTTAGTTTTATTACGGCTCGGTAAAGCTAACGAACAATAATACTCTTTGGTAAGCAGTCATGAATTGGAACACAACTAAATTTAAAAAGATTGGAAAAGTAAAAAGCACTAGTTCGCAAAAACAAACTTTGCGCACGCAAAACAGCCAAAAAAAGGGCACTTTTTGAGCAACTGTATTGAAAAAATGTTTTCAATACAGTTGCTCAAAAAGTGCCCTTTTTTTGGCTGTTTTGCGTGCGCAAAGTTTGTTTTTGCGAACTAGTGCTTTTTACTTTTCCAATCTTTTTAAATTTAGTTGTGTTCCAATTCATGACTGCTTACCAAAGAGTATTATTGTTCGTTAGCTTTACCGAGCCGTAATAAAACTAAATACCTACTATTAACGCAATAATATTAAAGATATTGATATTTCATATTTCAATAATTACTTCTTCATCATACTAATGATCATTCATTAAAAATATTAACATTGAAAACAGTTCTTATAAATCTGTGTGTATGAAACGGAACAGAGCCTACGAAACGTCAGTCAAAGTAGAGGCGTTTTTCAATTAGGTAAACATGTTCGAAGGGCCTCTAAGACATGACGATACGATTTGTCACATGCGATTTATTATTTTGTTAATGAGAAATAATGGTTATGATATTGAAAATGAGTAAGTAAGTAAAGAAGATAAGATAAATATTTTGAAGATGTTCTTGATAGTTTAGTTACAATAGTGTTACGGAAGTAATAAAAAACTTTCAAATTCGTTCTTATGTATTTAATTTTTTTTCGCATCTGTATTGAAAAACGTCGTTCGATACACGTGCGGACATGTCATTTTTCACTCATCCCGAGTATTGCCACTCGCCTACGGCTCGTGTCAAGTTACCTCGGGACTCGTGAAGTAATGACATACTTTCCGCACTAGCATCGAAATGTACTATTTCAAGCTTTACTGGAAATATAAACAAAAATGGGGTGAAAATTGTTCTCGCAAACTTAAATGCACTTATTGACAAAATAGAATCTTTTAACTCACAAAATAATGCAATTGAATCTGAATTGAATATATTAAACCACAATAGATATACAGTAAAATAGTACATTACCTAACTAGTGGGGTAAAACAAAGAAAGGCCGAGATCGCAGATGTTTGCGACCCGAGCTGCAAGCGAGGGACGTAAATATGCGATCAAGGGCTTTATTTATTACCTCACGTGTTAGGTACATAATTTTATGCCTACATTTGGACAGAAATCGGCTTTTTCCGTACGCGTAGCGTGCGGAAAAAGGCACTTTATGGCCAGGTGTGGCATAAAGTCATTTATATCTAGAACAAAGCACCAATGACGCAACACTTCCTCCAATTTCCAGTCTTAACAGCCAAAATTCAAATGCTGCAAATACCACACAAAAATATTTTTTTCGTAAACAATAACAACAAACTAAATATATTTCACCAAAACATTGCTGGTGCCCTTAACAAAGTAAATAACTTAACCATTGTGCTGGATAACCTTAGAAATAAAAAAAACTGCATCGATATTATATGTCTAACCGAACATTTTATCAAAAGAGGTGAAGATTGTAACTTTATATTGCAAGGATATAGCCTAGTCACGCATTACTGTCGAATAAATACACGCCGCGGTGGATCTTGTATATTACTGCGAAACGGATTAATAGGTCAACCAATTGAATGGATTGAAGATCTAGCAGTTGAGTCTTGTTTTGAATGTTGTGGTGTTACCATAAAAGAATCTAATGTAATTATTATTTGTATCTATAGAGCCCCAAATTCAAATGTTACCACCTTCTTTGATAAATTAGACATTTTGCTATCAAGACTAACAAAAAAATATAATCACAAAGTTATATTATGTGGTGATTTCAATATCAACCGTAACAAAGAGAACTTAATTAATAATTCGTTTGAGTCTTTGTTACTAGAATATAACTTCAAACTTCAAATCAATGAACCCACAAGGATAACCAGCAAAACAAGTACTTGTATAGATAATTATGCTTTCAATTTCAAAACAAAAGCTGTTCCAGTCATTCATGATGTAAAGTTGTCAGACCACACGGCTCAAACTGTGACTGTACCTGCCACATATAAAAGAGTATTATAGAGTCATGGTATATTTGGAAACGTGACATGAATCAAAACAACCGTAGAAAATTTAGATAATGCATAAAAAGTCTATCTTTTCGTGATATATTCAAGGCAGATAATGCTAACGTAGCATTTATGGAATTTCATGACCTTATTACTTTATTTTATGACCTATGCTTCCCTATTGTTAAAATAAAAATACATCGTACAAAAGAAGCAAAATGGCTAACATCGGGTATTAAAGTTTCATCAAAAGGTAAACGAAATATGTATAACAAATATATACACTTCCCAAATGAAAACAATAAACAAAACTATAAAATATACGCAAAATTGTTAAAAAAATGCATACTCAAATCACAAAAAATATCGAATGCTAAATATGTTGAAAATTGTAGTAATATTGTTAAAGGAACTTGTCCACCTAAAGTCATAGAATCAGTTTCAGTCAATAATGATCTAATTTCTTCACCTAAATAAAAGGGCGTTAAAATAAGTTTGAGTTTATTTTCTGTGTAGGGCCAGTTATTAAAAAATGGTTGCCTGTAAAGTCGGTTTTACGGGCGAAGATTTTACGTGACAACGTCTTTTTCTCGGTAGAATATTTATTGATATGAATATAATTAAATTGCACAATAGGAACTTACTTAACACTATCAACGTTCGAGAAAGACAAAGACAGAGACACAAGCATGCGCCGATTCAATGCGCCTAATTCTCTAGTGCTGCGCGCGCGGCAGACCGATCATAGTTGAGTGGGAGAGAGACGCAAGGCATTCGGCGGGCCTCTCTCTCGTTCGGTGACTCATCGTAACGTTACCGAGCGTTACACTTTTTCATAAGTGACTCCCAGCCGCAACCTAATTTAAGACGTTGTCACGTCAAAAAATTGCAACTGCATTTAACAATAAATTTATTAATGAAGTGAGTCATAATAGTAACAATAATAATAGAAAGGAAAATCAACATCTAAGCAACAATTTATGTTCTAGTATTTACCTAAATCCAACGGATCCGTCTGAAGTTTATCGAGTAATCAAGCAGTTACGCAACACTAATTCTGTAGGATATGATAATGTCTCAACTTCAATCATAAAAGAAAATGCTGACCTCTTAGTATATCCACTAAACCATATCATTAATTTATCACTGAGGGATGGATGTTTCCCTCATAAACTCAAACTAACTATTATAAAACCAATTCTTAAAAAGGGTGACTCTTCTGACATAGATAGGCCGATTGCGCTCATTCCAATATTTTCGAAGATAATTGAAAAAATAGTTTACGAGAGACTGAATAATTTTTTTGATAAACATAATGTACTTACCAGCACCCAATTCGGCTTTCGACCAAATAAAACCACGGCGTTAGCTGTATACGAGCTTGTTGAAACTGTTTCCCTCTGCAGAGACGATAGGATTCTTGTATCTGCTATATTTATGGACATGTCCAAAGCCTTTGACAGAGTATGTCACAAAAGGCTGATGGACAAACTTTATGCTTATGGTATAAGAGGGAATTGCTACTCGCGGCTAAAGAAAAGAGATATGAATCTCGAAAATAGATACCACTGTACTGAAATACAATCACATTGCCCTAATAGTAATACTTTTAATAACTACAGATCCGAATATAAAAAAATAACTTATGGAGTACCGCAAGGCAGCATTCTTGGTCCACTACTATTCTTGATTTATATCAATGATTTGCCAAATATCACAAAACATAAGATACTGCTCTTTGCTGATGATTGTTCTATCATTATTCGGAGTGATGAGACTCTAGATTATGAGGCTGAAATCAATAATGTGTTTCGTGATGTTAATATTTGGATGGAAGCCAATAACCTGCTAGTAAATTTACAAAAAACCAAATTTATGGAATTTTACGCACCACAGGGTAAAAAGATTGAACCAAAAGTAAATTACAATTGCTATGAACTAGAAAATGTTAGCTGGTTAAAATTTCTAGGCATAATGATAGACTCGCATACTAACTGGCATTCCCATACAGAACATGTTTTAACAAAATTAATAAAGTTTGCATACCCTTTACGAAGACTAAGCACTTCCACTCATATATAATGTCAAATCTGCGATACGGACTAATACTATGGGGAAATAATTGCAATAATCACTATTGCAATTATTTCCCCATAGTATTAGTCATCACACTGATCGAATTTTTAGAATGCAAAAGAAATGTCTTCGTTCTGTTTTCGGTACCGACGAGATGGAATCGTGTAGATCTTATTATATTGATAACAGGATACTTTCCTTTCCTTCTCTATATATTTATGAGGTGTGCATATTTGTTAAAAATAACCCAAATCTATTTCCCATAAAATGTACTCAAAAAACCCGCTCAATATATATATATATATAACGTCATATGCCCAAACCCTAAATCAGCCCTTCTTTCAAAAAGCGTAATATGTATAAGTAAGAAGATTTACAATAAACTTCCCATAGAACTCAAATGGTTATCACCAACTCCCTTTAAAAAGAAACTGTTTGATTGGCTAGTCAAGCAATGTTTCTACACAATAAATGACTTTTCAACCGACTTCAATATTTCTCAAGGAGGAGGTTCTCAATTCGTCTGAATTTTTTTTATTTTTATTTTTTTTTTTTATGTATGTTACCTAGTGATGGGTAACTACCGGTAATATTACCAAAGCGAGTATTTTCCCAGTAATGCTACTGGTAATATTACCAAAAAATGGAAACATGCGGTAAGATTCAGGTTTATAATGAAAAGTCGAGGTTTTTTCGTGGTTAATACTAAAAATAGATAGTATTAACATCCTTCGTAATGAAAAGAAGTGCAGGGTTGTTTTCAAATAGTAAATTACCAATCTTACCGGTAACTTACTCAATGTTTCTAGGTATCTTACCAATACTACTAGAAATATTACCGCCTTGTATATTCAGCACAAAACTTTTTACTTGTTCCAGAATAAGTTACTAAATGATTTGTTTTTATGTAGATATTGCAGTTTGTTAATTATGAGCGTTGTGGTCCTTCTTGTCTTGTGAAAACGAAAATAAAATAAAATATTGGTATTAAAATCAGTTTATATGCAACAATAACAAAAAAATAACAGAAAATAACGACCACAGACCAATTACAATAATATTTGTAAAGATTCAGGTAAGTTACATATCACAGTCAAATCTTCGTGTCTTTACTATACTTACGGCTTACACATAACAAAATAATATTTAACTAAAAAAATATAATTCAATTCAAGTAGGTATGCAATCTCAGTAAATCAGTCTTTGCAAAAATCACATTTATATGAGATAGATATACATTTGGTTCTAAAACTAATAAAATCACATTTCAATCAGGTACCGTCAACTGCTGCAACTTTGCCAACCGGCTACAACTTTGCCTGTTTTGAAAAGATTTTCTTTTCTACCAAACCGTTAACTATTTTTTACTTCTAAAAATGGTAAAAGTGGTAGGATTTATCTGGCAACCCATTTCAATATATTTTTTCATGGCAATACAGGTAGTTTCGAACTCCGTCGGTGTCAACGCTTGAAGCGACCACGCATTTTTTCGGTGTGCTCAAAACTTTTGTTAAAACTGCGATAATACTTCTTATTGCTGCTTGTGGAGTACTCATATGGGAAGCAATAATGCTCTTCTCGATGCTTTACATAGTTTTTCATGTAAATATACTCATTTAAGGCCAGAATGACGAGGGGCAATGTTGAGTAAGCTTTCTTAGAATGTAGATGCCCCAAAATTGCCTGGTCTAGGGTTGTCACTATTAAGTAGTTTTTTGTTGTCAACATAAACCAGGTGCTCTCATAAGCAGATCTGTTTAGAAAATTTTGGATTTTTTCAACGTAAGAATTAGCTAAACACATGTTATATATGTTTTGTTATTCCTATTTATCGTTAATCGGTTGATTTAATTTATAATATTAAAAATACCCATGTGTAAAAAAGAAAAAGGTTTTATTAATATCCACTTCTATACCTACCTGCTATTTGCAGTTGTTTGAATACACAAGATTTAAAATTATGCAATTTTCTATAAAGTCCTCAAAATTCTTTCGTCTATTTTGTTTGGCACAACCCTAGCTACGCTTGAAGCGATGTATGGAAATGCTGCAAAACATGTCACAACTTTGCCTATGTCGTAAAAAAAGACTTAAGTAGTTATTTAGTATTTTCTACTGACACCTGGGCTTTGATATTACTGCTATCACTTTAAAAAGGCTTTCTATTTTTAAATACTCCATATATTACCACAGATAATCCACTGGGCAATGTTGCAGCTTTTGGCTACAACTTCGACTGCAACTTTGAATGTATGGCTTGCAAGTCTTGCGACGAAGATGCACTGTCAGTACCAGTACTGTTACTATCACTCAATGCGTATTTGACTTGCGTGTGTGATGTGTTTTTCCCATAACAATTAAATGTTGCCTTAACATCTTCGGACATTTTTTACATTTTATGATATGAAATGCAAACTTGGTAGCATTTACAAAGTTATACACCACACTGCAAAAGTTACACGTGTAACTTTTTTAATTATTTGAAGTCTTTTCTGTAAAATAGCAATACACTTTACTTCTTGGTTTCATTATTTATTCTTCACTCACTACACAACAGAAATACGTGCACTCTGAGTCATGCAAAGGTCCGAACTGAGGTACTTCAGGTACCTACTAGCCCGATTCGCGTCCATTGTTCTATGTAAGATAAAAAAATTGAGTGAAAGAGACAAAACATGTAAAACATTGGTGCATACTGCTCATTTAACTACGCCCATAACCAGTAACTTAAGCGTAATTCTCTCCTAATCGTACTCGTACTACAGTCTCGTATCTTACCGCCATTTGGGAATCTTACTGGTAAGATTGGAAAGATACCGGTAATATTACCAAACAGAATCTTACTGGTAACGGTAATATTACCGCGGCGCATCACTAATGTTACCTCAGAACTCCGTCATTGCTGAACCGATTTGAATTTTTTTTTTTGGTTCTTTAAGTAGATGGTTCCAGGTTGGTCCCGTTTTTTTCAAAATCCATTTCTGATGATGGGATCCATGAGGAACTGAGGGAACTCCTCAAATTTGAAAGGCACATGCATAGTAATTTGGGTATTTTCATGAGAAACTCGAGCATTTCTTTACAAAACCCACCAGTTTGGTGGAGCAGACCTGATGATGACGACCAGGGATGTCAAAGAGGAACTGCTCTATAATTCGCGGGCCCCAGCTGTATCTTCTGATTTGAGACATTCATCTTTTGTTTGTTACGAAATGCCTTCGAGGTAGTCCTATTTGATTTGAATTAAATTGTGATGATGGATATCATGAGGAATTAATGGAGCTGATGCTGAACCCTGGCAGTACCTTATGGAACTCAGGTTTGGTATAACTTACGAGAGTTCTGTTTTCAACCGACTTCAATATTTCAAAAGGAGGAGGTTCTCAATTCGACTGAATTTTTTTTTTTTTTTTTTTTTTTTTTTTTTAATGGATGTTCACTCATAACTCCGTCATTACTGAACCGATTTGAAATTTTTTTTTGTTTTCTAAAAGTAGACGGTTCCTGGTTGGTCCCGTTTTTTTCAAAATCCATTTCTGATGATGGGATCCATGAGGAACTGAGGGAATTCCTCAAATTTGAAAGGCACATGCATGCTGATTTGGGTGATTTCTTAAGAAACTCGAGCATTTCTTTACGAAAATCATCAATTTGGTGGAGTGGACCTGATGATGAAGACCAGGGATGGCAAAGTGGAACTGCTTCGTAATTCTCAGGACTATGATCCGATTTTAAAAAATATTTTTTTGTCTGTATATAGATGGTTTCAGGATTGTCCCGTTTTTTTCAAAATCAATTTCTGATGACGGGATCCATGAGGAACTGAGGGAACTCCTCAAATTTGAAAGGCACATGCATGATGATTTGGGTACTTTCTTAAGACACTCGAGCATTTCTTTACGAACATCATCAATTTGGTGGAGTGGACCTGATGATGAAGACCAGGGATGTCAAAGTGGAACTGCTTGGTAATTCCCAGGACTATCGTCCGATTTTAAAAAAAATTTTTTTTTCTGAAAATAGATGGTTCTAGATTTGTTCCGTTTTTTTCAAAATCAATTTCTGATGATGGGATCCATGAGGAACTGAGGGAACTCCTCAAATTTGAAAGGCACATGCATGATGATTTGGGTAGTTTCTTAAGACACTCGAGCATTTCTTTACGAACATCATCAATTTGGTGGAGTGGACCTGATGATGAAGACCAGGGATGGCAAAGTGGAACTGCTTGTTAATTCCCAGCTTTATCATCCGATTTGAGACATTCATCTTTTCTTTGTAAAGAAATACCTTCAAGATAGTCCTATTTGATTATAGTTCTATTTTGATGATGGGCTTCATGAGGGATTGAGAGAACTCCTCAAATTTTAACGGCACATGCATTCTGATTTGAGGGTTTCCTTAAGTAACTAAAAGAGTGTTTTGGCGGAGCCAAAATTTTGATGGACTTGATCTGATGATGAAGACCAGGGATCGCAAAGTGGAACTGGTTAATAAACCTAGCTCTACTTATTATCCTAGTTGTGACATTCATCTTTTTGATTTGATTTATATTCTGATGATGGAGTTCTAGAAGAATTCAGAGAACTCTTCAAATTTGAACGGCAGGTTAATTGTGATTAGAGGGTTTTTATAATTAGCTTAGGCATTTTCTTACTGTGGCCATCATTTTGCTGGAGTGGACCTGATGTTGATAATCAGGGATGGCATAATGAATATGCTCGTTAATTTACAGTCTGTCATCCAATTTAACACATTGTTATTTTGTTTGTTTAAAGGTCTACAAGGGAGTTCCGTATGATTATACTTCAAATGTAATGATGGAAGCCCTAGGACATTAAGAAAGCTCCTCAATTTTCAATCGTACACGTGCGGTGTATTGGATATTTGTGAAGTAAACTGGCTAACTCAAACAAATTCTTAATTTCACTTTTACCGGGAACCAAATGAAGTCGGTTTTTTTTTCTTAAAAATTATCGTCATTCAACTCGTGTTAACGAGCAATTAGAGGAACAGTTCTCAAGATGGAGCTGATAACTATGCGGAAGATATTTACTACTTTTTTAATAATTTGGGGATTTGATACGGGGTCACAAAAGGAAACGTGGGAACTGATTTAAACATAATTATGTATTTTTACTGTTTATGTTAGAAAAGGCCGCCATCTTGAATTTCTTCATTTTTGATCCGACCCTAACAAAAATCGATACCTGGGGATCCAAGAGGTTCTTTATAACGAATCTGAGGTCATAATTGCGTTAAATGGCCGCCATCTTGAATTTCTTCAGTTTTCATCATATCATGATAAAAATTGATATCTGAGGGTCCGAGAGGTTCATTATACCAAATATGAGGTGAAAATTGCAAGAAATGGCCGCCATCTTTAATTTCTTCATTTTTTATCAGATCCTAACAAAAATCGATATCTGGGGATCCAAGAGGTTCTTTATAACGAATCCGAGGTCATAATTGCGTAAAATGGCCGCCATCTTGAATTTCTTCAGTTTTCATCCTATCATGATAAAAATTGATATCTGAGGGTCCGAGAGGTTCATTATAACAAATATGAGGTAAAAATTGCAAGAAATGGCCGCCATCTTTAATTTCTTCATTTTTGATCAGATCCTAACAAAAATCGATATCTGGGGATCCAAGAGGTTCTTTATAACGAATATGAGGTGAAAATTGCAAGAAATGGCCGCCATCTTTAATTTCTTCATTTTTGATCAGATCCTAACAAAAATCGATATCTGGGGATCCAAGAGGTTCTTTATAACGAATCTGAGGTAATAATTGCGTAAAATGGCCGCCATCTTGAATTTCTTCAGTTTTCATCCTATCATGATAAAAATTGATATCTGAGGGTCCGAGAGGTTCATTATAACAAATATGAGGTAAAAATTGCAAGAAATGGCCGCCATCTTTAATTTCTTCATTTTTGATCAGATCCTAACAAAAATCGATATCTGGGGATCCAAGAGGTTCTTTATAACGAATCTGAGGTAATAATTGCGTAAAATGGCCGCCATCTTGAATTTCTTTAGTTTTCATCCTATCTTGATAAAAATTGATATCTGAGGGTCCGAGAGGTTCAATATAACAAATATGAGGTGAAAATTGCAAGAAATGGCCGCCATCTTTAATTTCTTCATTTTTGATCAGATCCTAACAAAAATCGATATCTGGGGATCCAAGAGGTTCTTTATAACGAATCCGAGGTCATAATTGCGTAAAATGGCCGCCATCTTGAATTTCTTCAGTTTTCATCCTATCATGATAAAAATTGATATCTGAGGGTCCGAGAGGTTCATTATAACAAATATGAGGTGAAAATTGCAAGAAATGGCCGCCATCTTTAATTTCTTCATTTTTGATCAGATCCTAACAAAAATCGATATCTGGGGATCCAAGAGGTTCTTTATAACGAATCTGAGGTAATAATTGCGTAAAATGGCCGCCATCTTGAATTTCTTCAGTTTTCATCCTATCTTGATAAAAATTGATATCTGAGGGTCCGAGAGGTTCAATATAACAAATATGAGATGAAAATTACGAGAAATGGCCGCCATCTTGAATTTCTTGATTTTTGATCCGATCCTAACAAAAATCGATATCTGGGGACCCAAGGGGTTCTTTATAACGAATCTGAGGTCATAATTGTGTAAAATGGCCGCCATCTTAAATTTCTTCAGTTTTCATCCTATCATGATAAAAATTGATATCTGAGGGTCCGAGAGTTTCATTATAACAAATATGAGGTGAAAATTGCAAGAAATGGCCGCCATCTTTAATTTCTTCATTTTTAATCAGATCCTAACAAAAATCGATATCTGGGGATCCAAGAAATTATTTACAATAAATCTGGGGTAAAAATTGCGTAAAATGGCCGCCATATTGAATTTCTTCAGTTTTCATCCTATCTTCATAAAAATTGATATCTGAGGGTCCGAGAGGTTAACAAATATGCGGTGAAAATGGCGAGAAATGGCCACCATCTTGAATTTCTTCATTTTTGGTCCTATCCTAACAAACATCGATATCATGGGGATCTAAGAGGTTCGATATAACGAATCTGAGGTCATAATTGCGTTAAATGTATATCAAATTGATTGTTTTGATTTCCGTTTTCGTCATTCAACTCATTTTAACGAGCTATTAGGAGAGCGATTCTCAAGATGGAGCTGATGCTGAACCCTGGCAGTGACTAGTGAAACTCAAGTTTGGTCCAACATACGCGACTTCTATTTACAAAAATCGATATCTGGGGATCCAAGAAATTATTTACAATAAATCTGGGGTAAAAATTGCGTAAAATGGCCGCCATATTGAATTTCTTCAGTTTTCATCCTATCTTCATAAAAATTGATATCTGAGGGTCCGAGAGGTTAACAAATATGCGGTGAAAATGGCGAGAAATGGCCACCATCTTGAATTTCTTCATTTTTGGTCCTATCCTAACAAACATCGATATCATGGGGATCTAAGAGGTTCGATATAACGAATCTGAGGTCATAATTGCGTTAAATGTATATCAAATTGATTGTTTTGATTTCCGTTTTCGTCATTCAACTCGTTTTAACGAGCTATTAGGAGAGCGATTCTCAAGATGGAGCTGATGCTGAACCCTGGCAGTGACTAGTGAAACTCAAGTTTGGTCCAACATACGCGACTTCTATTTACGTCATTCGACTCGTGTTAACGAGCAATTAGGAGAGAAATTCACAAGATCGAGCTGGTGCTGAACCCCAGTACCTAGTAGAACTCAGGTTTGGTGAAACATACGCGTGTGCTGTTTTCGTTAATCGACTCATGTTAACGAGCAATTAGGAGAGCAGTTCACAAGATGCAGCTGATGCTGAACCCTGGTAGTAATATGTATGTACCTAAGTTTTAAATACGATCTAAGGAAAATTAACAAAATAAAAACATAAATTAGCAATAATTCGCTTACTTTAACTTATACCGGAAAGTCCAATTGAAGTCGGTTTTTTTTTCTTTAAAATTATTACAAACCTAGTTATAAACAAATTTATAAATAGAAATATTGTACACCTTTGTAAGGTAGGATATGGAGAACTTGTATTATTTTTAAGATCACGTAAACCCATAACCATACAATAAATGTTTTTGTATTTGTATTTGTTATTTAATGCAATTCGGACTGCAAGGAGGTGGGCGGAGCTAGCAGGATGTTGCCGTACGGCACGCATCCGGCAACGACATTCACTATGCTATATTACGTGCCGGAGGTGCCGGCGGACTGCCGTGAATGAGGGGCTTTACTGTATTGTTTTTTACTTTTTAAATAAATATTTGGACTATCAATATTGCAAACAGCCAAATATACTTTAAGCCCCTCATTCACGGCAGTCCGCCGGCACTCCGGCATGGCTGGATGTAGCGGACACACGGTGTGCAAGTGGCCCAGCCTGGCAGTCATATTCGCACTTATTCGTTGAAAGATGCGCAGCGCTGCGTTGTAGAGCATACAGTGTACTCAAATTTAAAAAATGCCGCCATCTCTTATGTCATTTTTAATAATGAATAATTAATATTTTATGCATTGCCGCATTTCTCAATTGCTTATTACCGTAATTTAGCGCAATTCGGACTGCAAGGAGGTGGGCGGAGCTAGCAGGATGTTGCCGTACGGCACGCATCCGGCAACGACATTCACGATGCTATATCACGTGCCGGAGGTGCCGGCGGACTGCCGTGAATGAGGGGCTTTAGCCGGGACCAAACGGTCTGCACAGACGGGGCAATCTGATTGACATCAAATTGTCAATCTGATCATATCGTGCTTAAAAATGCCCCGTCTGGGCTGGCTTTGTAGTAGTTCTAGAGAGAAGGAGATCAAATAAATGCTTGGTTGTCTCGTTCTATCGCGAGTTGCAAACGGCTCACTGTGCAGGGTCGTGTAGATACGGCTTAATAAAACTAAAGACATTTCAACTTTTTTTATGAACACAACTGTGCATTAAAAGAAAGTTTAGGCGGGAACCTTATTTTTCCTTTCAAATCTTATGCAAGAATACATTTTATTTCCTTTCATGTTTGGAGAAAAGCACTATATATGCCTCGGACGGAAATATAATTTCGTGGATTCGTATGTAATTGTCGAACTCAGCTTCGCTTCGTCCGACAAAAAATACTCATCCACGAAATTCGGTTTCCCGGCCTCTGCAATAATGTACCTACTATTTTCTCAAACATGCAATGAAATGTTGTTATAACGTTCGTTATATTAGGCTTCAAAGTACCACGTTTCAGGCGGGGCAACTGGAGAGACCTGTAACCGTGCGTTTACATGCTCGGGCTCTCGGCCGAATGTTTCGGCCATGTTAGTACACGATGATTCGAGACAGACTATATAGAGAAAACTTAAGCCAGACCAGAGACAATTTAAGTACTTTTTTAGGTAGTTTGGTTGAGTTAAAAGGTGTCTTAAATAATTTCACTTCGGGTAAAGCTATTTAAAAATAGTTTAAATAACCAAAGCTATTTAAAACACCGTTTAACTCACCGAAACTACCTGAAAAAGCTTAAATTGTCTATGGTCTGGCTTAAATTTTATCTATATAGTCTGTCTCGAATGAGCGTGTACTAGGGTAGGCCGAATCATTCGGCCGAGAGCCCGAGCATGTAAACGCACGGTAAGCCTTTTAACTCAACCAAACTACCTGACCGTGCGTTTACATGCTCGGGCTCTCGGCCGAATGATTCGGCCTACCCTAGTACACGCTCATTCGAGACAGACTATATAGATAAAATTTAAGCCAGACCATAGACAATTTAAGCTTTTTCAGGTAGTTTCGGTGAGTTAAACGGTGTTTTAAATAGCTTTGGTTATTTAAACTATTTTTAAATAGCTTTACCCGAAGTGAAATTATTTAAGACACCTTTTAACTCAACCAAACTACCTGAAAAAGTACTTAAATTGTCTCTGGTCTGGCTTAAGTTTTCTCTATATAGTCTGTCTCGAATCATCGTGTACTAACATGGCCGAAACATTCGGCCGAGAGCCCGAGCATGTAAACGCACGGTGAAAAAGTACTTAAATTGTCTCTGGTCTGGCTTAAGTTTTCTCTATATAGTCTGTCTCGAATCATCGTGTACTAACATGGCCGAAACATTCGGCCGAGAGCCCGAGCATGTATTTTGTTTGGACGTGCCACTAATCCGCATCCCGCGAAAAGGCAGCCCAATAATCGGCGACCCAATAATTGGCGACCTCGATATACATGAATTATTGGGTCGCCGATTATTGGGTTGTTTTCTTGGGTCGAGCAATCTCGAAGCGGGCCAATAATCGGCAACCAAATAATCGATGCAACTACATGTACATCAATTATTGGGTTACCATTTTATACAGACTCCTTAGATCGAATGTAAATGCAGGTTGGTTTAGGTACGACGACGAGCGAAGTTAGGATGATTGTTAGGTAGAAGTGCGGCCTAGCAGCGCGCGAGCCGAGCGAGCGAAGCGCCAGAACCGACTTTTTTCACATCACATCCCGCGAAAAAGCAGCCCAATAATCGGCGCCCCAATAATTGGCGACCACGATGTAAATGGATTATTGGGTTGCCTTTTCTCGGGTCGAGCAATCTCGAAGCGGGCCAATAATCGGCAGCCCAATAATCCATGTACATCGTGGTCGCCAATTATTGGGTCGCCGATTATTGGGCTGCCTTTTATCGGGTCGGGGGTGCCGCTAATCCGCATCCCGGGAAAAGGCAGCCCAATAATCATCAACTCAATAATCCGCAACCAAAAAATGGACACGAATTATTGGGCTGCCGCTGCCGATTACTTGGCTGCCTTTTATTATACGGACTCCATGCTTGACATGACATGACAGGCGTTGTACCTACACACTACATAGTGCTTGTTTGTAGACTGTTTAGTTTGATGATTAAACTTTGAGTTAAGTATATCCCGTTTAAAATAGGTGATTCAAGTTCCCCTACATTTTTCCTGTTATAGAGTGTAATGAGGTCGATAAGCAGGTGCTACTGCTGCCTGCAGCGGTGTTCGACGAAAGATTTGCAGACGCCGGAGACTCATCTCGGTATTACGGAAACATATTCCGTCATGATCGAAGAATGCTTCGCAATAAAAGTAAGTCGGATCGGTTATACATATATTATATGGTATTATTTACGAAGCGTCTGGTAACTTCGACCTGATATGTGTATCTATCTCAGTCCCGTAAGCTTTAACATCTGTGGCCGAAAATTACGGTGCGAGGACTGCGAGGGTTAAATCTGAGGCGTCTCATGGTTGCAACTAGGGTTTGCAATTCGAATATTCGAATATTCGAATTATTCGCCATAAATATTATTCGAATACTACAACACTCATTATTCGAATAAAACGAATATTTCGAATAGTGCAGATTTTATTCAGAAATTATTATTTTTTACGAAAACCTGTAATAAAATGCCTGTTTTAATTGTATTTCACTTTAATAACTCCGTGGAAACAGATTTTAATTTGAAGTAAAAAAAAGCCTAAAATTAAATCTTCTAAAACTACCCAAATATCGTACTATAATTGGTAAAAGGATTGAGAATTCGGCTACTTGCTACGTAATTTGTATTATAGGTCGTCCCACTAGGGTTAAGTTAGCACACAACAACATTGTCCTGTAATGAGATAGAGATTTTGAAATTAAGCACTGTTCTTTTTTCGTACCGATGGCAACAGTGAATACAGTGAATTGTAAAATAGACTAAAAAGTTTTTATACCAATGAAAATATATCTAGTAGTATTTTCATTGACACTAACGTTCATTTCATTCATTAACTTTTTTTGGAATCAGTACTTTATGTAGCTGTGTGTGAAATCATTCAATTCAACTCTCGTGAAACTACCTATACTGAAATAAACAGAAACCCTAAAAGCTCAATATGCCAACCATTACCTGTGTGCGTACCATGAGTTGTTTTCGATTGCGACTGCGGCACCACTACTCTGGCAAGAGCGAGATGGATTGTCGAATACCGCAGTCACAATTGAATACAACCCATGGTAAGCACACTGCATAAGAAATAGATCCTGCTCTTAGTTTAAATTTTTCGTGCATGCTGTAATTATACACCCAGTGCCTTATTTCAATGACATGTATATTATATTGACTTGACTTAATCGGTAAATACTATTTGGTTTTACACAGTACAGTCGGTATGCACCAATTTTTGATTGAGTTTACACTCTCTTCAGACCATATCTTTATTACTTTTAGAGATATCATATCAGCGATTTATAGTGAACCAATTATTCTACGTCAACTTGAGCTAAGCCGCATCAGTTAAAATTTAATTAGCCGCCTAGGCATTGTTACTTGTTACTATACCATTTTATATTTTGCAGTCTTAACAAGTATCAATACAAAAATGATTCAAATAAAAATAGACTTTATTCATTTGCTTAACTCAAACATGTGGATAAGGTTAAGGTTGAAAAGGATCTGAAGTGTTGCGGGTAGTCTGTAGAGTAGTGTTTTACAAAAAAATCCGTAAACCTGATTCTTCCAGATCTTGACTCGCTTGTGCCCATTCGAATCAGAATCACGATCTGATTGAATCTTGATAGTAAAAAAATACCATAAAAAATCCTTTCTATTTCGCCACATTTTTGTATGCACTAACTTTGAGCATGGCGTAATGAAAACTAAAATTTTATATGGAAGTTTAGGGTCATTTTTTTATTATCAGGATTGCATCAGCTCGTGATTCTGATTTGAATGAGCCCATGAAGGTCCAGATCTGGAAGCATTAGGTGTTCGGGATTTTTTTTGGGAAAAGCTTAGATACCAACATTAGGAATAGTCAACCTTCGCTCTTGTTCCTGTAACAATGTTAAAGAAATAAAGCATACCTACTACTATATATATTTAACAATTAAACTACTAAAAATCATTATTTTGACTTATTTTTCAAAAATATTCGTTTTATTCGAAAAATTCGAATATTCGAATATTGAAAATCGAAGTATTCGTATTATTCGAATACTAAAATTGGACGAATAATGCAAACCCTAGTTGCAACTACGCTCCGGAGCGCCTTATCTTGTTTCACACAATATTTTTATAAAGTAAAACATGATCCTCAGCTGTAAAATTTGGAGACTACATTATTCTTCTAGTGTGACACTCCACAATGAAAAGATCTAAACTTAATATCTTAACTTATCTTTGTTTCAAATAGCAAATTGCAGGTTAAACAAAGAATTTATAAACCTTTTAGAAAAGTGTCTTTGAGTTCTGCGTTAGAATTTAGACAAAAGTTCCTTAACATGTATGTCATTGAGAAGTAAGTAATTTGTTATAATGTTACAGCTAACACTGGGTAACGCGGGCACAAGTGGCATCTGTGGGGTGTGCGTGGAGCGGCTGCGAGAGGCATGCCACTTCAAAATACAAGTCCTGCAGTGCCAGGCCCGGCTGCAGCAAATATTAGACGGAGAACTGACTGCCAACGGTCAGTTTAATCTTTGATCCAAATTACTTTGGCTGTGCATCAAAAAATTTATAAAATCAACCTTGCATTACTACTTTAACAGCAGATCACATAAGTTCAGGCATATCCACCGTTTCTGCCAATCAATGTGTGGTAGATTTGGCCTCCGGATGCCCAGCGGATATACCCAATAAGCAGATCCGACAGATTGCCCTAACATACACATGGCTGACCAAACATTGTCATATGTAATGTATTTTTTTAGATGCAGAAGTTGTGGTCCTGGTGAGTGAAGATGATTCTTGTGATGAAGCCTCTGTATGTAAGTGTTTACTTTTTCTTTACCTCAGTCTTAATAAGGGCAGTGTAGATTTATTTGGGGCATGTTTGTCCATGTGAGAATAGTAGTTTATGCGACAGGAACCATAGGGAAATGACCTGCATTGTTACTAGTGCTACTTGTAAAATATCTATGTATAGTACAGTAGAATCCGGTTAGTATGACTCCGCATAAAACAACCTACCGGTTTTAGCGACGTAGATATAGGCACTTGGTTGGTTTGGCACTATGAAAGTGAATCCGTTTAGTACGACTGCTTATATCAACATATCGCTTTAAACGACTGTATTTCACACGAAATTGTTCGGTTACAACGGTCACGGTGCATTGAAACCAAACAATACATACATACAACATGTAACCTTTGTTCGAAGCGAATATTTTAAAACTTACGCGTGTAAAAGTTTCATCTCGTGTAAAAAAATCCTCCGCAATTTACAATGGCTTAATTTGGAATGTAGTCGGGAGGTACGAGTAAATAGGTCTATGATTCAACAATTTCTTTGGCTAAATATCCTTAATTTCAATTATTCAGTGAGTTTCCTTGAACCACTATGAATTATAATGCATGTGTGACTGTTTAAATCGATAAACTACTTTAAAATGGTCTGTTTGTTTAGTACGACTTTTGGTTAGTACGACGTGATATCGTCGGTCCTTTCGACGTCGTTATAACCGGATTCTACTGTAAGTATAGTGTGTCTCGGCAACCACAAATTTTACGACGATCCGAGCAACGATACTTGAGTTATCGTCTAAAAAAGATACATACAAACATACATACAAACAATGGAGTGTCCAAGTAGATTGGGAGAACTCACTCGCTTCGCTCGCTTGTTCGATTAAAAATAATGCAATAAAAAATAAATTGATCATATACACAAACAATTTTTCACTCGTAAACATTAAAAAGCCAATAAATAAATGACAGCTCGGAATGGCGGCGTTTCGAATCGACAGCTATTCCAAATTTAAACTCATTTCCCACGGTTTCCAGTAGGTAATGTCAAAATTTCAGTTCCGTTAATTCCTGCTGGTTGGTAATGCTGGTCTTTGCCTATGGTTTCTGAACGCATTTTAGAGCACTAATGGTATGTGCGTATGTACAAACTTTTCTGTGTTTGTTGATTATGTTATATTAAATAAAACACTTTTATTTCAATGAGTACTGTTCATGGTAACCAAACAATATGTTATATTCCAGATGAGGAAGACTTGTTCCTGCCGGATGACAGTGCGTGCGATAAAGTTTCGATACGTAAGTCTCAAGTTGTATTCTGACTTCGTAGAATAAGTTGACATTTAGTTATAAGCCAATTCGAGATATAGGCGTCGCCAGATCACGTTCGGGGCGAACAAGTAGTGTATCAGGAAGTACCCACAGTTTTTCCCAAAATTTGCCGACCAACCTCGACGATTTGAAAGTAGATTTAAGCATAACCTAGCCCCACCCGCAAGATCCGCACTAAAACTTCACCAAACAGGTCCAAACACGATGGCAATAATAGTACATTATTGCAGAGGCCGGGAAACCGAATTTCGTGGATGAGTATTTTTTGTCGGACGAAGCGAAGCTGAACACATTACATACGAATCCGCGAAATTCTATTTCCGTCCGAGGCATATATAGTGCTTTTCTCCAAACATGAAAGGAAATAAAATGTATTCTTGCATAAGATTTGAAAGGAAAAATAAGGTTCCCGCCAAAACTTTCTTTTAATGCACAGTTGTGTTCATAAAAAAAGTTGAAATGTCTTTTTCAATACAGTTGCTCAAAAAGTGCCCTTTTTTTGGCTGTTTTGCGTGCGCAAAGTTTGTTTTTGCAAACTAGTGCTTTTTACTTTTCCAATCTTTTTAAATTTAGTTGTGTTCCAATTCATGACTGCTTACCGAAGGGTATTGTTGTTCGTTAACTTTACCGAGCCGTAATAAAACTAAATACCAACTATTAACGCAATACTATTAAAGATATTGATATTTCATATTTCAATAATTACTTCTTCATCATACTAATGATCATTCATTAAAAATATTAACATTGAAAACAGTTCTTATAAATCTGTGTGTATGAAACGGAACAGAGCCTACGAAACGTCAGTCAAAGTAGAGGCGTTTTTCAATCAGGTAAACATGTTCGAACGTTCGAAGGGCCTATAAGACATGACGATACGATTTGTCACATGCGATTTATTATTTTGTTTATGAGAAATAATTATTATGAGTTTGAAAATGAGAAAGTAAAGAAGATAAGATAAACATTTTGAAAATGTTCTTAATATATCAACTGTATTCCAACCGTGTCGAGGAAATAATAAAAAAAACTTTCAATTCGTTCTTATGTATTTTAATTTTTTTCGCATCTGTATTGAAAAACGTCGTTCGATTCACGTGCGGATATGTCATTTTTCACTTGTCCCGAGTATTGCCACTCGCCTGCGGCTCGTGGCAAGATACCTCGGGACTCGTGAAGTAATGACATACTTTCCGCACTAGCATCGAAATGTACTATAGTTTTATTAAGCCGTATCTACACGACCTTGCACAGTGAGCCGTGTGCAACTCGCGATAGAACGAGACAACCAAGCATTTGATCTCCTTCTCTCTAGAACTACTACACTACTACAAAGCCAGCCCAGGCGGGGCATTTTTAAGCACGATATGATCAGATTGATAATTTGATGTCAATCAGATTGTCTCGTCTGTGCAGACCGTTTGGTCGCGGCTAAAGTATATTTGGCTGTTTGCAATATTGATAGTCCAAATATTTATTTAAAAAGTAAAAAACAATACAGTAATGGATTTTAGTACAACTTCCTGGACGCTAAAACCGTAAAATAATGAATTCGATTTTTTTTAATTTGAGTCGGTACATAAGGAGGTTCTTTTCGTACCAATTTTGCTACATTAATGTGAACATTTCCGAGCATATTGGAGAAAACATATATAATAAAATCAGCGACAATATTAAATCTCAAACATCTGACGCCCGGTTCAATACGCAGTTGAGGAACTTTTTAATTAATAAATGCTATTACAGTGTACAAGATCTCCAATGTAATAACTAAAAATAAAATAAAAAATATAGACAGGACATTTCAAAACCATGTACCTACACTTACTAGTACATTACTGCAGACGCCGGGAAAGAAGGGCTTAACGGGTGAGTATGTATATACACGAGCCGAGCGTTAGCGAGGCCGGGTAACCATACGAAGCCGTTAAAGCCCTTTTCACGGCAAGGCATGTATAGTGCTTTTCTCAAACATGCAATGAAATAAATAAAAAAATCTGCAAAAATATGATAGTTTTATTTCTAGAAAAACTAAAAGTTGACTTGACGAATGAATATATCTAACACAAATATTGCTATTTAGTTCGTGGTGATTCCAACATGAATTTAGTCTATAACGATAAAACAGATGATCCATAAATATTTCATGATGTATAAATATGTCGCAATGTAAAATGTACCAAACACGAACAGCACTTGTTATTCTGTGACAATGAAAATTATAACCTCTTTACAAATTTTTGTAATTCCTACTTATCCTTAGAGAGACAGACACAGTTCTCACTTAAACAAGAAACCAATTTAGTCTAAACAGTTATCGTAATATTATATCGTTTGTCATTTGCGCCATCATTTAAGAGTGCTATCACAAAATCCGCCCGCTCGCATTTCAATATTATTACCGCCAGTTGCGCTCCGAACGCGCATCTGTGTGCGGACACACACTACAATCAGGTATACAAACTTATTATCGCCATGCTCTTCGAACGGCATAGCAGGTGCGGTTAGTGCGAACGGGAGCGAGCATTCATTGATTGTAAGCACCGTCGCGAGGCTAATGGCGTCGCGACGCTTGACGCGCGGACCAAACATTATTGATACTTGCGCCAGAACATCAACTATTACTTGGCGTACGTGGTGTTAGAAAATGTACGAGTAATTTGTATATTTGTTTTGTGTTTATCATAAGATTAAAAATAGTTTTATTCAAACGTCAAATGTCTCTAAATAGTATCCGAAGTTATTTTGGAATAGGATTTTGTTTTCTGCCTCCGGATCCAATTCATTGTTTTCATATTCATACATATATTGGTACATTTCTAAGCATACCTAACTACTAAAAAGTTTTTTTTTTTTTCAAAATTTAAACTCAATCTGAATTCTATTTTGGGGTGGTGATATTATATTGAAGGTTACAAAGCCGATAAGATGAAAAAAGGTACGTGTAATTAAATAATTTTATTTAAACGTTTTGTAATTTTAACTGAAATCCGGAGGCATATTTTGGGCGTTTTTATTATTTGTTGTAAAAAAATCATTTTTTGAAAATATGAAAAGTTTTAATTGTTTTCTATTCAGAATCGCGAGCTCTTTCAAACGCAGTAGGAGAAAAAAAGTGTTCCAAGATTTGTTTTCCATTTCGCCACCATCATTTCATAGATTCAGTATGGCGGTAGCACATTAGAGTTTGAAAAATGTATGGAAAATTTAGCACACTTTTTTTTCTCCTACTAGGATTGAAAGAGCTGCGATTCTGAGTAGAATAAATATAAAAATTTCTAATTTAGCAAAAAGTGATTTTTGGACAACAAAAAATAAAAATGCCGTTTTTTGAGTTCCATTTTTTTGTCAAATATCTACTTGTGGCACATCATCTGATAGGTCCTTAGAAATAAGTTAAAGGTCTCTTGTACAAAAAATTGGTTGATCCAGTATCGGGAGGTCCAAAAAACCGGCCAAGATCGAGTCGGACTTGCCCACCGAGGGCTCCGCACAAAAGTGGCATGGAACTCTCAGTGTACGGCAGTTTCAGATTTGGATTGCGTTGATGTAGAAGTTTGGTTTTTTTGCAGCTTCAAGGGACCGCAGACCTGTGTATATTATGGTATTAATTTTAACTTGCAACCTTTACTCGTTCCCGAGATAAAGGGTCTGGACAGACAGACGGGCGGACGGACGGACGGACGGACGGATAACAAAGTGATCCTATAAGGGTTCCGTTTTTTCCTTTTGAAGTACGGAACCCTAAAAATGTGAAAGCTTTAGGAAGTTAAGATATAAGACAACCTTACCACGAAACTTATTTTGAACGAATTTGTTCAAAATAAGTTTCGTGGTAAGGTTGTCTAGCCGTTTTTGCCAAAAACTATTAATTGCTAACATACAGTTAAGTCCCTTGATATTTTGAAGACACTTATGCCTTTTTGCTTGCACAATATTTATGTCGTATAACGCTACAAAACCCTCAATTATGCTTGGTCCGACACGCTCTTGGCCGGTTTTATTCCGGATTTTGCTCATATAGCAATATGATTATCCCTGACTAGGTCGGTGGCACCAGTAATGGACAAGGAACCAGTAACGTACAGTCACTTTTATTATGAGGAAATAAGTTTCATGCATTTATTTTGTGTCAACCAATTGACAATCATATGACATTTGAATTAAGAATATAGTGTCCATCACTCCTGTCTGTCAGCTTAAAGTGTTCATAATGGGTACCGTCACCCTAATACACCTAAAATTTCTCCATACTGTCCGTCTTAATAAACACTCTGTATTACTGAAAGTATCTAGAAGGGTTGGTTGCGGTACAATCACATTCGATAAAATCATTTCAAATTTTTATTTCAAACAGGTCTATAATATAGTCAAAAATGTAAAATGCTTATCTCAGTAGTTGGTCGCGGTTTATTCACTTTTCCAAACGCTTCCAGCACGTACTCGTGCAACAAAACAAGCAAATTGTACAGTCCACAGAGAACAACACAGGTCCTACCTCTACGAGCGCGCGCGCGGTACTGAGGACTAGGCTAGCGCGGATTGGATTTTATACACCATTTGAATATTTAAAAAAAAATACGGAATTTAAACAAAAAGTGATTTTTTCGATTTCAGCATGTTCTTAAAAGAATAAACTTTAATGTTGTATACAAATCATCCCAATATTTTGTCAAAATTACTGCGAAAATCCCTGCGTTTGCAGTGTATTTTTATCGAAAAATGTGCATATTCAAAGTCGAACTAGATAGGTATCTGTGTAAATTATTGGAAATATGAGGCCTATAAGTTAAATAAAACCATGTTGCAATATTATATCAACCTAGAAAAACATGTGTTTTCATGTATCATGTTAACAATAATCGAAGTCAAACTTCTGTCTCCGTGCGCTTTTCAGAAAACAACTGCCAATAATTGTATAGTAAAAGTTAAAACATTGAGTTTTACTCAAATTAGAAGCTTACAAGTTAAACACTAGGAAATAAGCTATCAAACATAGTTAACAACTTTAACAAACAGCTCACAGTTTCTTTGTATTTCAACGTCAAAAAACAGCTTTTGTTGCTTTTCCGTACAAACCGTATTGATGGCCTCTTAATTTAGAGCCCATTCAATTTTACTTTCGCATTTCGCACTTAATTCTGGTGGGGCTCAATGAACAGTCATTTCTGCTTCAAAACTCGACGACAACATTATTATAATAAATAACAATAAACAATAAAACCAATGAAATAGAATAAAAGAATCAAAGTTATTTAACTTAACCTCCAAAATTATTAAAAAACTACATAGGCGTTTTTTCACACGCGGTTTGAGTAGACGCTTTTACGTTTAAATTTATTTTAATATTTGGAATGTACCTATATTTGTGTGAGTAAATTTGCAATAACGTGTTGTTACTTATGTTCATGTCGATGTCCATTTTATATAAATAAAACTTCAAAATATCATTACTTATTTTTATTTTTAATAGGCACTGTGGCAGAATGTTATCATGAAACAAAACGGCACGGTTTGAGTAGACACTTTTACCGCTAATGTTTAAATTTATAATGTGTTATTTGTTATGTTCATGTCCATATCGATTAAATATCGACTTAATATATTCGAATATATAATTTATTGTTTTTTTTAAAACGCGTACTGGCATAATTGGCAGAATGTCATCATTAACCATAGTAATGAAACTGTTATAGGTAATGGCTAAAAACCATGTTGCTGTGTCACACATTTATGTGGAATAAAATTAAAAAAATATTACTTCCCGGCCTAGGCCTTCAATTTTGTATGAAATTTCATTACGTGTCTCTCCAGTTGCCCCGCCTGAAACGTGGTACTTTGAAGCCTATTATAACGAACGTTATAACAACATTTCATTGCATGTTTGAGAAAATTAATATACCTTAATTCGAATGTTAATCTGAATCATAATTATATAATTGATATATTGACATGATTGACATGAATAATGCTAGTTATTAAGATTATAAATTGCTGTGCCCTGTCAGGGCCCATGTGCTACTGAATAGTATGTAAGACCAATGTATACCAGGGATGCAATAAACTATGACTATGACTATTCAATAGTACACACTAAAATCGCCGTCAATAGAACTTACAAACGATGTAAACAAAACGTATCACATATTTTGTCACTGTTTCTCCTTATATTTTCACACTACCTCATTTATCACCGCTGAATACATTCACTACTGATATATTCGTATTATTGTAGCATACAAAAGTTAGATAAATTATTAAATAACTTAATCTTGTAGATTTCATTAAAAAGATCAAAGTTAGGTTAATACAATCAATATGGCGGTTTGTTTACATTGTTAGGAAGTTGGATTGATTGACGGTGATTTTAGCCTTTTTCTTTTGGCATAGGCCTCATCTAGAATACCTTTATTGCCTTATAGTCATCTTCCCATCTGCGAAAAGTATACCATTCTGTAACCATCTTCAATAGCCCGTAACGTAATTCAGTTATTCATTATAAGATTTAACGTATTTTTGTACAGAGGAAGAGCCTCCGAGTCCGCTGCGTGAAGATGATCTGCCAGACGAACCATTGCTATGTAAGTTCCTATTTATTACGTTAAAAATACAGAGAACATTCTTTTTTTTTTTCTAGCATTTTTTTTTCTAGAAGTTGTTGAAGTTTGAAGCAAGAGTTAACAATCGCGCCTGTCCTACAGATGTAGTGCAGTGTTTGTTTTTTTAGGGTTCCGTACCTCGCGCCCTGTAGCCCGGGCATTAGAATACGGCTACGGTATTTCCTGCCTGTCGTAAGAGGCGACTAAAAGGAGTCCTCGGGGTCGTAGACGATGGCAGCTAGGGACTGCCATCATCCTAAAACAAGGGGGAACCCTCAGAGGCGTGACGCAAGGGTGGCACTGGCGAGTTCTATCGAGATCGCAGAGCCACCCTAATTGCAGCGAAGAGGAAAAGGGGGGTTTTTTAGTCGGTGAGACTCCGACATAACTTCTGCACTGTCCCTGCGGTGCAGAAGTATCCATAAACGGATTTTTCCTCCCCATTAAAAAAAAAAGGTTCCGTACCTCAAAAGTTAGAGACTGAAAACATCGTTTATAGACTCTTTGGTACTATACAACAAAAGTATATTTAGCGTTTTTTGAAATTCATCCCCTAAGGGATAAAAAGGAATTGAAAGTTAGTATGTGATGTGAATATTCAAGAACCTTTATCTCGGGAGTGCGTAAAGGTATCGAGTTGAAATTTAAACTATATACTAAGGTCTACGGTCCCTTGAAACTGTATTCTGCGTTTTCCGAAATTCATCCTCTAAAGGATAAAAAAGGGGGTTCAAAGTTTGTATGAAATGTGAATCATTATTCAGGTTGCAGATTTAAAACTTCGTTTATAGACTCTTTGATACTATACAAGAAAAGTATATTTAGCGTTTTTCGAAATTCATCCCCTAAGGGATAAAAAAGGGGTTGAAAGTTTGTATGAGGTGTGAATAATTTTTCAGGTTGCAGACTTGGAAACTTCGTTTATAGACTTGATAATAAATAAGAAAACCGTATTCCACGTTTTCCGAAATTCATCCCCTAAGGGATAAAAAAGGGGGTAGGGGGTATTTCAAACCATTTTTATGATGTACGGAACCCTCGGTGGGCGAGTCTGACTCGCACTTGGCCGTTTTTTTTTCACGGAAACGCCCGAACGTGTCATGCTGTTTCAGTCAGTGTCAGTACTGAAATACCGAGGGTGATTAAAGTAGCATGACAAATACGCGTGTTTGTTTGTTGATTATGTTATATTAAATAAAACACTTTTATTTCAATGAGTACTGTTCATGGTAACCAAACAATATGTTATATTCCAGATGAGGAAGACTTGTTCCTGCCGGATGACAGTGCGTGCGATAAAGTTTCGATACGTAAGTCTCAAGTTGTATTCTGACTTCGTAGAATAAGTTGACATTTAGTTATAAGCCGATTTGAGATATAGGCGTCGCCAGGTCACGTTCGAGGCGAACAAGTAGTGTATTCAATAGTACACACCAAAATCGCCGTCAATAGAACGATGTAAACAAAAGGTATCACATATTTTGTCACTGTTTCTCCTTATATTTTCACACTACCTCATTTATCACCGCTGAATACATTCACTACTGATATATTCGTATTATTGTAGCATACAAAAGTTAGATAAATTATTAAATAACTTAATCTTGTAGATTTCATTAAAAAGATCAAAGTTAGGTTAATACAATCAATATGGCGGTTTGTTTACATTGTTAGGAAGTTGGATTGATTGACGGTGATTTTAGCCTTTTTCTTTTGGCATAGGCCTCATCTAGAATACCTTTATTGCCTTATAGTCATCTTCCCATCTGCGAAAAGTATACCATTCTGTAACCATCTTCAATAGCCCGTAACGTAATTCAGTTATTCATTATAAGATTTAACGTATTTTTGTACAGACGAAGAGCCTCCGAGTCCGCTGCGTGAAGATGATCTGCCAGACGAACCATTGCTACGTACTCGTAAGTTCGTATTTTTTACGTTAAAAATACAGAGAACATTCTTTTTTTTCTAGCATTTTTTTTTCTAGAAGTTGTTGAAGTTTGAAGCTAGAGTTAATTAAATCGCGCCTGTCCTACAGATGTAGTGCAGTGTTTGTTTTTTTTTTCACGGAAACGCCCGAACGTGTCATGCTGTTTCAGTCAGTGTCAGTACTGAAATACCGAGGGTGATTATTGATTAAAGTAGCATGACAAATACGTGTGTTTCAGAGAAAATATGAGGACGAAACATTGTGATTTGTGATGGACTCATGCTTGCACTGATTATTTTTGACCACAAGGGTCTTCAGAAGAGATCGCTTTTCAACCATGACACTGTATCCTGGCTACCATTTTCTACAGATTTTATATGTCAGCAAAATATATTGTAGGTAATTAGTGTCCGACCGAATTTTTTTTTTGCTTAAACCGAAACCGAAGGTTCGGTATTGATCCTTGTTTCGGCCAAAACTGAAACCGAAACTTGGATAAATGTATTAAAACGCGGAATAAAATGGCAGTGAACCGTTTTTTTTTTTCAAATATATGAATAACGAAATATCTCCATTTTCCAATTTCACTTTTCTAGGATTAAAATTTTAGCATTATCGTAATCATATTACGAACCGTGCCGGGCTCACCGAGCGTGAGTCGAACGCGAACTGAAAGTACAATATCGTAAGTTTCGGCGCGACCGAATGGTTCGGCTGGTTTTTGGTGAGACCGAACTGTTGGGCGAAACATGATTTTTAGGCCGAAACCGAAACTACGGTCGGGCACTAATTGTCATGTAAATATAAATGTATTATCGCGTTGAAAAGTGTATGAACAATTTATAAATGAATTCATTCATAACTTATGTCCATGCACATTTGAACTCGACTGTACATCTGTTTTAGGCGAAGGAGAATCCGTAAAGTCAGAAGTGGACGAAGGCGTGACAATGGAGGTCGTTGTAAACGTAGTACGAATAGGTAAGTTCATTCAATTATTATGCACAGTCAAGTGTAAAAATATGGTGGTGCACATCTTACTCAAAAATACCTTATGCCGGTGTAATAAGAGCGTAGTACCATATTTATGAGTCGATTATGTCGAACCATATTTTTGCACTTGACTATACTGCCTGGCCTAACTCCGTGTGATATGCACTACATCAGGTAGCAATCTACAAATAATGCATTAAATTTTTTTTTTTAATATGAGACCCCGGTTGCCACACAGGCGCTCCCATGGTAATATAGTATGGAAATGCGACCCCGTATACCAGTTGTGGCAACGTTTTACGCCCATTACTTGAGTAAACATGAAAGTTTGAGTTAAAATTAGGCTGTTGTAGTATATAAAATGATGTAGTGTCTTAAGTAAATCTTAAATAACTGTAATTGTGTAGATCTGGAATCCGTAAACGAGTATAAATATCTCGGGCTAACGGTTGACATAAACTTTAGCTGGAAAAATCATATAAACAGCTTATGTAATAAACTTAGAATACTATTGGGGAAGTTTTACCACCTTCAAAATGTAGTTAGTAAAAAAACGCTGTTTGTTGTTTACCATGCACTGGTGGAATCGTTAATTAGCTATGGTCTGAGTGTTTACGGACGGACATTTCCTTCATATATAAATAGGATTAAGTCGCTACAGATACGATTTTTAAAAATGTTAGTTAGTAAAAGAGAAAAATGTAAGTGTAAAGACGATTATGATCACCTATAATAGGATGTGCGCGATACTCCCTGTTCAAGAAAAATTTAGGTATCTTGTAGCCGTGGATCAATTTGAGTGCAACGACTACAAGATACCTAGACGTCCGAACAATAGATCATTAAGAGCTGATAGACGTCCACAGTATGTTGAACCGCAAAGTTGTAATTACTATGGTGAAAGAACATTGCATTATATAACGCCTCGATTTTTTAATAATATACAATACCCTAGTGAAAAACAAAATATGAAAATAGCTTCCTTTAAAAAAAATTTAAAAATTCAACTATTGGAAATGTGCACGAGAAAAGAAACAAACATGTAAAATTTATAATCAGTAGTCCTCAACATCTAATAATTTTTAAGAAAAAAAAACCGACTTCATTTGGTTCCCGGTAAAAGTGAAATTAAGAATTTGTTTGAGTTAGCCAGTTTACTTCACAAATATCCAATACACCGCACGTATACGATCGAAAATTGAGGAGCTTTCTTAATGTCCTAGGGCTTCCATCATTACATTTGAAGTATAATCAAACGGAACTCCCTTGTAGGCCTTTAAACAAACAAAATAACAATGTGTTAAATTGGATGACAGACTGTAAATTAACGAGCATATTCATCATGCCATCCCTGATTATCAACATCAGGTCCACTCCAGCAAAATGATGGCCATAGTAAGAAAATGCCTAAGCTAATTATGAACACCCTCTAATCACAATTAACCTGCCGTTCAAATTTGAAGAGTTCTCTGAATTCTTCTAGAACTCCATCATCAGAATATAAATCAAATCAAAAAGATGAATGTCACAACTAGGATAATAAGTAGAGCTAGGTTTATTAACCAGTTCCACTTTGCGATCCCTGGTCTTCATCATCAGATCAAGTTCATCAAAATTTTGGCTCCGCCAAAACACTGTTTTAGTTACTTAAGGAAACCCTCAAATCAGAATGCATGTGCCGTTAAAATTTGAGGAGTTCTCTCAATCCCTCATGAAGCCCATCATCAAAATAGAACTATAATCAAATAGGACTATCTTGAAGGTATTTCTTTACAAAGAAAAGATGAATGTCTCAAATCGGATGATAGAGCTGGGAATTAACAAGCAGTTCCACTTTGCCATCCCTGGTCTTCATCATCAGGTCCACTCCACCAAATTGATGATGTTCGTAAAGAAATGCTCGAGTGTCTTAAGAAACTACACAAATCATCATGCATGTGCCTTTCAAATTTGAGGAGTTCCCTCAGTTCCTCATGGATCCCATCATCAGAAATTGATTTTGAAAAAAACGGAACAAATCTGGAACCATCTATTTTCAGAAAAAAAAATATTTTTTTAAATCGGACGATAGTCCTGGGAATTACCAAGCAGTTCCACTTTGACATCCCTGGTCTTCATCATCAGGTCCACTCCACCAAATTGATGATATTCGTAAAGAAATGCTCGAGTGTCTTAAGAAACTACCCAAATCATCATGCATGTGCCTTTCAAATTTGAGGAGTTCCCTCAGATCCTCATGGATCCCATCATCAGAAATTGATTTTGAAAAAAACGAGACAATCCTGAAACCATCTATATACAGACAAAAAAATATTTTTTAAAATCGGATCATAGTCCTGAGAATTACGAAGCAGTTCCACTTTGCCATCCCTGGTCTTCATCATCAGGTCCACTCCACCAAATTGATGATTTTCGTAAAGAAATGCTCGAGTTTCTTAAGAAATCACCCAAATCAGCATGCATGTGCCTTTCAAATTTGAGGAGTTCCCTCAGTTCCTCATGGATCCCATCATCAGAAATGGATTTTGAAAAAAACGGGACCAACCAGGAACCGTCTACTTTTAGAAAACAAAAAAAAAATTCAAATCGGTTCAGTAATGACGGAGTTATGAGTGAACATCCATTAAAAAAAAAAATAAAAAAAAAAATTCAGTCGAATTGAGAACCTCCTCCTTTTGTGAAATATTGAAGTCGGTTGATAAAAATGCATGCTAGTTTAAGTACCTAACAACAGAGTATAAAGTCACATGTAAACAATGAGTTAATTGTAACTGAGTGCGAAGCGCCAACAAACCGGTTTCTCCAGTTTGGCGCATTTATTTAAATGGCAATGTAATTGTTTTGTGTGAATAAATGATTTAATAATAATAATAAGTTACCATTTTTTCTAACTCCGTAATTGATGGGTAACCGATATAGCTCTCCGAATCGCTAAACTTAAGTGGCAGTGGGCGGGGCACATTGCACGTAGAACCGATGGCCGTTGGGTTCTCGAGTGGCGACCGTGTACCGGAAGGCGCAGCGTGGGTAGGCCCCCCGCAAGGTGGACTGATGACCTGGTGAAGGTCGCAGGAGTCCGCTGGATGCGGGTGGCGCAGGACCGGTCATTGTGGAAATCTTTGGGGAGGCCTATGTCCAGCAGTGGACGTCTTTCGGCTGAAATGATGACGATGATGATGATGAATTGATGGGACGGCGTTTAAGTCGTAATTATATAGAAACAAACTTGTTTTTGTCATCATTTTAATTTTGAGCATTACTGGCGTTAATATGCTACGGAAACAGCTCACCATCGCGCGGGCTTTGTGCTTGTTTGGCACCACTTCGATAATTTTAATAAAATGGTAAAGTATCGTCAATAAATAGGTAACTTCTTGGTGAAGAATTTTTTTACAATTGTCACGAGATCTATTCGTGTTTTAAATAATTGTCGGTAGTGTTTGACGTGAGAATGATCGTGTGTCAAAATTTCGTGACATATGTCGTGTTTCTTGTGACATATGTCAAGAGCTCTTCACCAAATTATTCTTTTTAATGGTAATTAATGTAATTATGATTATAAATTGAAAGAGTTGTCATATATTACTGAAATAGTGACCAAGGCCCCCTGTGAGCAAGGCTGGGATAATGATATTTTTATTTACAAATAACATGTTGGCGGCAAACAAGGATACAGCCAGCACAATAGTAAGCGGCGCCCGTAGATCATAGACGCCTGTAATACCAGGAATTATGATGCGGACAATTGTTGCACCTTTCGCCTTGGTGTAATTGGGCCCTGAACTGATTGCAGTCGCTTTCGTGAAACTAGCGCCTACGCCAAATCTTGGGATGTTGCCAAAGCGGAATCCAGGCTCCCTGAGTCATAGCAGTAGTACAAGCCGGGAAAACGCTAGGAAGAAGAAGAAGGCTAGGCCATTCCGTGGTTATTCGTATTAAGTTTTGAATTTTAATTAAATAAACAGTGAAGTAACGCTTTTCATTTTATTTATTCAGCATACAATATACATTGTGTTGGAATAACTAAATTAACATGCAATTGAAACATACAATAGTACAATGCAATTCCATTTAGCGGTCTCTCTTTTGCACTATTGTATGCAGATGACAGGGAGAAAAAACCGGCCAAGAGCATGTCGGGTCATGCTCAGTGTAGGGTTCCGCAGTTTACATTCCGTCACAATAGGCACCTTAAAAACTTTCGATCACACCCGTCCCGACCCCATCAACTCCGGAAACACAGTGCCATCTCTCGGGCAATTGGGTTACTAATTAACACAAACTAGACGGGTTATGTATGTTGGGTTTTCGGGTCGTAACTTTTGATCGCGTGAATCGATTTGAATCATTATTTTCTTATTCCAAGGTAGATACGTGCGGGTTGATAAATTAAGTACTCAAGATAAAAGAACTGTTTGCATATACAGTTAAATTACAAACTTAATTCCGAAATTATTTTGTACAATTTTTCAAAAACTATTGAACCAATCAAGTTCAAAATAATTTTCCAAGAAAGTTCTTATTAAGTTCTACTTTTGTAATATTTTTCATATTTTTTTAACTTACAGTTTCCGATCCGATCTTATTTCCGAAAATATTGACTTTATCAAAAACTGTTGTTAGTAAACCCTCATTATTTTACAAATACCTATCCAATGATATGCCACACTCTAGGGTTAAAACGAAAAAAAAATCACCCCCACTTTACGTGTACTCTAAAAAAAACATTATAACCACTTTTTATTTTACCACTTTGTTGGCGTGACCAATATACATATTCGTACAAAATAACAGCTTTCTAGTACTTACAGTCACTGAGATTATCCGCGGACGGACGGACGGACGGACAGACAGACAGACAGACAGACAGAGCGAAACTATAAGGGTTCCTAGTTTACTACGGAACCCAAAAAGGGGTCGGTGGTGGTGAGCATTTTTACCTGAATGACAAGATAGGTTTAATGTACGATTTTAAGCTAACATGGTCATTTACACTATAATTACTATTTAAAACGAGATATTTACCATGTATATCGGGAGTTCAGAAAAACAAATATACATGGTAAATATCTCGTTTTAAATAGTAATTATAAGATAGGTTTACATGCCGGCGGCGGAGCGTGGATTATTTAATATGTTTGTACTTAATCATTTATTATAGCGTGATTTTCTTAAATGCGTCCTTTTTATGGTTTTGACATATTGATACGTAAGTAAACTCACACGGGGCACATGCATCGCTCCTATCGCTGACCAATTACGTGCTAACAGGGAATAGTTAATTAAAGTAATTACGAAAATGAAAAATAATAAGATTAAAACAATGTCATCAAGATATTAAATTTCTACACAAGTTAGTAATAAGTTAGTAATAGTAAGTTATGTATGTATTATATCTGCATAATTATTTAAACTACGTCAGTTGTATTATAAAAAGCTAACAATTATTTCGTAACAACTGCATTTCCTCCAAAATAGGCATTAATAACTAAGAGGATTCAAATTAAAGCATTATTCGAGAAATGTCGAGGATGCTACTAAATACTAAATTTGGTGCGATATCCTACTTAAATAAATACGAGTATCTTTATAATCTATGAATTCATTCACCGAGATTCAATTTATTTCATTGAAGTAATCGTAATATTAAATAAATGACTGTTGCAGATGAAGAATTTGAAGAATGCTTGGACAAACCAGAGGTGGCGGTCGACGCAAGTGCTGGGGAGGAGTGTATGTCGCGTGAGTTCCTGTAATGTGAAATTGTAACACTAGGATATCTTTGTCCATCTACTGCTTGTCTGTGATCTACCTCGTGTGCTCATAAGTTTTGAGACGAATTTAAAAAGTTGAATTTGAAATTATAACATGTCCGCAGCTTGCTTTCAGTGTTTCGAATTTTGAATTTGGGAGCTTTTTTTTAAATAGTACATTATTGGCGAGGGACGGAAGGTAAGGGGTTGACTGACAAGGTGTTTGCCGGGGCGAGGCTTGCCGCATGAGGCATAGCCGAGCTCAGGCAAGCCCTGTCTCCGCTGAGGCTTGGCAGTCAAGGCACAAAATTATCAAAATTACATACTAGAGAAAGTTATAAAACCCTTATCTACAACCTTATTCTTTGGAAAAGACTGGATTTTCCAACAAGATTCTGCCCCGTCACATAAAGCGAAATCTAAACAGAAGTGGCTAAAAGAGAATTTACCCAGCTTATTAGTACTGAAGAATGGCCTTCGTCAAGCCCTGACGCTCGTTGGATTACGCTTTGTGGACAGAATTGGAGCTAAGAGTCAAAAAACTTATGAACACTGTTGTGTATCTGTGTAAAATAGAAATGCACGCTATCTGTAACAGTTATTCAATGACAACTTAAGTTAACCTAATAAACATATCTCAAGTACAAATAAGTGAGTATTATTAATAAAACATGGCGCAGTCGGTTTAAAAGAATAAATAAAGTAATGTCGTTTGAAAAACAGAAACTCTTGTAAATAGAAGATGGACCATTCTATAAAGCTACCGCCGAACTTCGATTTACGAGCAGCAAACGCAGCGTCGGAATGGCGGGTTTGGAAATTATGCTTCGAGGATTATTTGGTGGGTTCAGGTCAAGATAATGCCTCAGATAGGATAAAATTATCCCTGTTAAGAAACATGCTGGGTCTGGATGCGGCTCGAATCGTCACAACGTCATTGCAAATATCAGAAAGCGATTCAATAAAATATGACGCGGTGATGGACGCCATTAGCAAATATGTCAGCCCTCGTGTTAATGAAGTATTTGAACGGTTCAAGTTCAACGAGAGGAAACAAAAAGATGGAGAGAGTTTCGATAATTTTTTCACTGAGTGCAAACAACTTATTATGACTTGCAACTATAATCAAATAAAAGATAGCAAAGAGTCACTGGAGGACCAATTATTGCGGGACAAGATTGTACAAGGAGTTTATGACAAAAGTATTCAAGAGTCCTTATTAAAATTAGATAATTTAACATTAGAAAAGGCGGCTAACTATTGTCGCACATCAGAAATGAGCAAAAAACAAGTGCAAGAAATGAATCCGACCATAGAAATAGACATGGTAAAAAAACCTAAACCCCGCCAGTCAGTTCAACCGCAGAAGAAAATATTTAAATGTAGAAGATGTCAAACACTGCACGGTCTAAGGGAATGCCCTGCCTATGGGAAAAAATGCACCAAATGTGGAAAACTTAATCACTTAGCAGTCAGCTGTAGAGTAAAAAATATTAATGAAGCACAGCAAGATTCTGACGACTCAGATGATACATTATTTTGCGGTGGAGTTTCTAGAAAGGTGAAAAAGAAAATTCAGGCTCAGCAAGACTTGGATAACTCTGGTGATGCACTATTTTGTGGTAGAATATCTAGTGAGACAAGGAGAAAGTGGTCAGATTATATCAAAATAGAAGGCAAGGATATACTTTGCAAAATTGATACTGGAGCAGATGTCAGTATAATGCCCAGGAAAGTGTTTGAGAAATATTATTCTCACTTGAAGTTGAAACCAACAAAAATGTTAGAAGCGTTTAATGGTGCACCAGTAGAAGCAGATGGAAAGGTTGTTCTCCACTGCCAGTATGGGAACCGAGAGTGTCTAGAAAACTTTAGGGTGTTAGAAGGCAAATCAATGCTGTTAGGATTACCAGGTTGTGAGGCCCTAAACATGGTCAAGCGAGTATATGCTGTTAAGTCTGAAGACGATGTACAAAAAGAGAACTTTGTAAAAAAAAATATAGATATTTTCCAAGGACATGGTAAGTTTCCAAAAAAATGTACAATACCTACTGTTAGGCATGAACAAAAATGCCATCCGTACTTTAAACTAAGAGATAGAATTTATGTGGAATCAGACCTGATCTTTCTTGACAATAAAATAATTGTACCCGAAAGTTTAAAACAGTATGTTCTAAAATGTATACATGAAGGACACTGTGGTATCAGTAAATCTATTCAGAAAGCTAGGCAGCTTTTTTATTGGCCAAATCTATCAATGGATATCAAAGATTTTATTTCAAAATGCCGTACCTGTGAAAAGTTTAGTGCATCTAATTCACATGAGCCATTACTGCCTCATAAAATTCCAAAAAACAGATACTTCAAAGTTGGCACAGATATTTTTGAGTTAGCAGGCAAGTCATACCTAGTTATTGTGGATTATTTTTCTCATTGGCTAGAAGTTAGGCCTCTGTGGAACAAAACCGCTAAATGTGTAATAGATGCCATGCAAGAAGTGTTCACAAGATTTGGATATCCAGTAGAAATTATGGCAGATAACAATCCCTTTAGGTCTCAAGAATGTATTAATTACTACAAGTCAAAAGATATTACAATAATAACCAGTAGTCCGCATTATCCCAGAAGCAATGGTATGGCAGAAAAAGCGGTGAACATTGCAAAAAACTTATTAAAGAAAGCCTTTGAGGATGGAGCGGACTATCGGGACTTTATTATGAGTTATAACAATACTCCATTGTCTGGACTTCAGTACTCTCCCTCACAAATATTAAACAGTAGATGTGTCAGAACAAATGTGCCTACAAATGGACAATCATTAGAACCAAGAGTAATTAAGGATATATATAAGTTACTAAAATTAAGGCAATCAGTCACTAAAAGTGTTCATGACAGACATGTAACTAAAAAAGAAACTGTATTTACAAAAGGAGACCAAATTGTGTACAAAACCAAAAATGATGACTACTGGAAAAAAGGGACTATATTGGGCAAGTGCAAAGAACCAAGATCATATTGGATAACTAGGAATGGTTCATCTAGGCCCTTTAGACGTAGTACTCATCATCTTAAAAAGTCTTTAACAAATGTTACAGTCCAATGTAGAAACTCTGGTGATGGTCCACCCTTTAATTATGAAAGTTCTTTAAATGTGGAAAATAATGATGATAATAGAGACTGTCAAATAGATGAAAATGAGAAAATACAAAGAGATTGTAATACAATTAGTAATGAGGAGGAAATAAATATTCCAAACAATTATAATAATAATGTTGTAAGAAATAGTGTACCTACTCCTAAGTACTATCAGACTAGAAGCGGTCGTGAGGTTAAACCTAGGCAGGTTCTAGACTTGTAGGGGAGATGTTGTGTATCTGTGTAAAATAGAAATGCACGCTATCTGTAACAGTTATTCAATGACAACTTAAGTTAACCTAATAAACATATCTCAAGTACAAATAAGTGAGTATTATTAATAAAACAAACACAGGAGGTAAGTTAACAAGACGTGCCTTCCCGGAGTGTAAAATGCACAGACTACCTAGATGAATTCACCACTAACAATGAAAGAACAATAAAAGGGTAGTGCCTTTTGTTTTCTGACAGCCATTCGTTTTTGAGGAAGTCGCAGTTCTAACCTGACCCAACCTACATTTTTGACAGCCATTGGTTTTAGTAGGAGGTCGCAGTTCTAACCTGACCCAACCTACATTTTTGACAGCCATTGGTTTTAGTAGGAGGTCGCAGTTCTAACCTGACCCAACCTACATTTTTGACAGCCATTGGTTTTAGTAGGAGGTCGCAGTTCTAACCTAACCTACTTTTCTGACAGTCATTGGTTTTTGTAGGAGGTCGCAGTTCTAACCGAACCTAACCGACTTTTCTATCTAACTGTTACTATTGAGGAATGTTGTATTTCTAACCTAATCTGCTGAATGAAAGTCGGCAAAAATAACCATCTGCAGAATAATATTCTGCACAATGTATTGTATGCGTAGTTATGCCAAATATACTTTTGTGCAAAATTATTGTTCTACTGTAAGTGTTTCTGCGATATAGGATATGCGAAATGTCTTTCTGTCCAATTATATTCTGCCAGGTGAGGGTAACCAAATCGTAATATCAAATGACTGTGGCAGGTAAAAATCATGAAGACTGCTTAGACAAGCCAAAGGTGGCGGCCGACGCAAATGAAGACCATGAAGACTGCTTAGACACGCCAAAGGTGGCGGCCGACGCAAGTGCTGGGGAGGAGTGTATGTCGCGTGAGTTACTCTTATGTTAAATTTTAATACTAGGATATCTTTGTAGCCATCTACTCTGTGACCTAAGATAACAAGACGTGCCTTCCCGGAGTGTAAAATGCACAGACCACCTAGACAAATTCACCACTAACAATGCACTACCCCATACTAAACTATTATTTTTTAGCAAAAACGTCTTACAGAAAAAGGAAAAATTTAAAAATTAATGACCATGGGTGTCGTCGTGTATCCCGTATATACATATATATATATATATATATATATATATATATATATATATGTACATAAGGCAGATCACGTGAGATATCTTGGCTTGGATTTGGACCCAGTCAAACAATCATACAGAGGTTCCAAAACAAAGCTTGCGTATGATAACCAACGCACCCTGGTTGCGTGAGAACGTGCTTATGAGAACAGCAGAGCCGCCATGTGCTATGTTGTCTGGATGATTAGATTGGATGACTAGATACCCTGGCATCTTGAATTGGCTTCTCGATGTGAAATGTGTTTCATATACACATTTCAGTGTTGTGATTGTAATGACATTTTAGAGATTAGTTCGGTTAGCGTTTGGGACATCTTTAACACTTGATTCAAAAGAGCTACCAGTGTTTCTCTAATGGCTTTGAGTTCGTTATCAGTATTTTGTTTGTCAGACTCAGTACCAGCTGTTTGCGTTATAGGCTGTGCGCGGGATTCTTTTGTGGCTGTAGCGTATGATATACCGTTTGTGGCTCTACTTTTTGTAGATTCTTGGTTAGTTATTATAGGAGTCTAGGTCTTCTCTGCTTAGTGTTTTGAGGTGGGTATCGGACTTTTAGCAACTCCTTCGGTCTAGGTTCTTCAAACAGTATGCGACAGTTTAGTAAAGATTTTACTTTGTATATGTCTTTGTTGTTTTCATGAGGCACAAGCTCGATATTCCACATTGACAGCGGCTGCTTAGTTCTTGTGTTGCGAATGTTCCAGACATTTGTTACTTTGTGATCTAGTTCTTCGATAACTTTTTATATTTCGTCTTTGTCAGTTGACGAGTGTAGGTTTTTTAGTACCACTCTGAAACTAATATTTTGTTTTGGCTGGTAACTGTAAAATTCAGTGTTTTTGGCTTTCAGTTCCTTGAGGTTAGTAGAATATGAGTCTGCTGATTTCGACTGTATTTTAACCCTGTTCCCACGGAGAACTTTGTTTTCATAATCTCCTTTTGCTACATCTTCTAGTAATTTCAGTAGAGGTTGGATGTTACTGACTCCATCAATAAACAGCGGAGGGGGTCTTAATGGTTTCGGTGTTTCAGTTTCAGACTTCTCTGCTTGTTCTATATCATCAAGCTGTGTGAATCTTTTGGAGGTTGGTACTGGCGGTGTTGCAATCCAGTAGTTGATTTTAGTTTGTTTATGGCTCCGCGTTGGTGCCTCTTTTGCCATAGTGCACTTCCTGGAACTGCTGTTAACCTGGTGGTTGTTTCGTTATGGTTGATAGGTCCACTAAAAGAACTTGATCTTGTCCGGTTTATAAACATTCCTTCGTACACAAACTCCTACTTAATTCATACGTAAACACTCGTACGTGGCAAGTTAAATAAAAGCTTGTAAAAATAGAAAAGAAAAGGCACCTAACGACAGTATATTTATTTATTGATAAAGGTTTGCCAACAGGTGCAATACTATTACTAAAACACTTAAATCAAAGATACGAAATCATTCCAGAGTATTCACCCAATTATAGGCAAACACAACTTAAACATATCAAACGCTTTACATTTTGTGACTACATAATTTAAATTTAATTAACACTTAAAACATAAAGAGAGAAGCTAGTATAAAAACAAAATGATATTCAAAGCTAAATTATAGGTAGCTATATAAAATAAAATCTAAAAGGAGTTTGTTTAGTAAATTAATTTGGATAGAACCCAGCCTTATATTTGTACAACAATTACTTGAACCTGCGACTTCAAATACCGACATATTATGGAAGTCAATTTTTGTATCTTTAAAAAGTTTGTTGTGCTCCTTACAAATCATAGGAACAACACTCTGCGTTCCAACATTTGTTCTAAATGTGCTAGTAGCAAATGGTCGAAAATTAAGACCGCACCGACCTTTTTCCGCGGGCGGCATTTAGCGCGCCGTGCGTGGCTCGCTATCTGTGTGCGTGCGCGTGCACACTACTACGCCGTCGGCCCGTCATCAGTCTTTTATGTCAAAAGTCGGTAACTTAAAATTCGTCATTTTTGCGATCCTGCGATGCCAACGATGAATAAATTCGTCTAATATTCGGTTGAGTTTTTTGTACGATTTTATTAAACTAAATGATATTCTTAAGAAGTTGGTAAAGTAAAAAAAGTACATGTGCGTTTTGGGTTAGTTAGATTCATTTTGATGAGAAAACTAGGATGTAAGTGGTATCGAAGATCTGATGAAGCAGATAGGTTAGTTGACGTAATACCCCCGTATTTGGGCTCGTTAGTTTTTGTTTTGGCGAGCACTTGGGCCGTAGGTGGTGTCCTAGAACTTCGTTTTGAACTAGCTGCTATTTCCTTTGGAAGTACAAAAAAATGTAAAAAAAGACTTATACCGTTTTGCTACCTATGACACAGTATACGTACTATACGTACACAATGAACATCGATTTATTTCAAGATGAACTCGCTCCGCAGAGAGACGTGGTGTCGCTTCGAATATTCGGGGCCGACTGACTATTTCGGGATTTTCGGGTGTTGTTCACTTGTTATATTTCAACGATCAGACTTCATAGTATTTTTGTATGGCGGATTTTAAGGGCGTTTTCAAAAAATCATAATTCATTAATGAATCAGTATTATGTAATAAGACTATAAGACTTCTGTAGCTTATATATTTGAGATCGGATAGAGTTAGATTTTAAAAATAAAGCAAATCATTCACTTTTGATTAAACGCTGACACGCATTTTTCTCAATTTTGCTGCATCTTTGCATAGACATATTTACTCAACTGTACATTATTGTACATTATAGGACTATTGTAGACACAATCTTTGAGTTAATAATTACAAGCATCTTGTATATCTTTGAATAGAATTGTGGACGTCACAGATTTAACCGTAACTGCCGTGTTTGTTGAATAAACTCTACGCCCTCTTAATGGGCTGATAATGCAGTTGTCTAGGAACTGAAAAAAATATTTCCCGCAACAGCTGCGGACAATCTAAAGCCTCATTTATAATTTTGTGAAGTAATACCTGGTCTGATAGTTGATACCCAATGACGATCTTCAAGGCTTTTTATTTTAAAATAATCTAGATGGTCTTTATACGCGTGCAGCGAGCGAAGTTTCTTTTGGTGGACAGTTAAGAAAAAGAGAAATCGTTTTTGAGTACGTTCGATCCTGTTAACATGACACTTGTAAAGTGAGTTCCAAATACTTCTAAATATTCTAGATGGGATCTAACCAAAGCCAAAGAAGCAGACTTCAGAGCTGATATCGTTTTGAAAATTTAGCAGTCTACGACTACGACTAGACTACGGTCATATCGTTATACGAGTACTACGTATCATATCATTATTCGGTAATATCACTGTACTACTGTTATCTCTAATCTTAATTGTGTTTTTCCAGTTTCTGCAGGCGGCACATCTGATGCTACCATGGAGCTTGTGCCTCCCCGCGCCGAACAACAGCTGACGCTGGGTTGCTCCGTGAGGCTCGAGCGGCTCCACGGCGATGTGGATCCACACTCGTGTCCGACTTCATATCACGAGTTGAGGCGTGGGAGCCGTGTAGAGGACATGCCTGTACACATCAGCCCCGTTCGCGAAGAGGAACAAATAAACACTTCGGATACCTGCGGGACACAGTTCACAGTCAAAATCAATTCAATCAACCACATAAAGGAACATAGCACACGCAAACTAACAGACACTGATAAGGCACTATATTGCTGCGATTTGTGTAGCAAGGAATTCACGAAAAAAATTGAGCTTACCCGACATATCAAACATCAACATCAAAGTACCCATAATAACAAGAAATCAGTTGAATGTAGCGATTGTAACCAGAAATTCTCAGTAAAAGCTAGTTTAGATGAACATAAGAGAACATACCATGAAGACAAGCCATATACATGTCTACAATGTTGCATGAAATTTTCGGATAAACAAGAATTAAACGATCATATGAAAAATCACAGTGAAGTGAAACCGCACAGTTGTCAAGTATGCTGTATGAAATTTAGATATAAGTCAGAATTAATAATTCATATGAAATTGCATAGTGGTGTAAAATTGTTTAAATGTGAGGAATGTAACAAAAACTTCGCCAACAAATTTATTTTACTAACACATAAGAAAATTCACAGTGAAGCGGAACCATACAGTTGGCAAGAATGCTGCAAGAAATTTAAAAGCCGAAAAATATTAAAAACGCACATGCGGTTTCACAATAGGGAGAAAAAGTTTGAATGTGAGGAATGTAACAAGAAATTCGTGTGCAAACGGTATTTACTTTTACATAAGAAGACTCACATTAAATATAAACCATATAAATGTGACCAATGTAATAAGTGTTACAAAAACAGAAAGAGGATAATTTCCCACATTAAAAACATCCACAGTGGGATAGTAACACACGTTAAACTTCAAAACCTTGACAAGGAGTTTGCTCGTAAAGATGAGATAAACCACCATCAAATAACACCTACTGAAAATAAATATGTCTGTGACGTATGTAACTGGCAATTCGCACATAAATCTAAGTTAGTCAGCCATTTAAGACGAATACATAATAAAACCCATAAGAAAACATACAGTTGTCAAGAATGCGGCATGTCATATTGTAAAGAACATCAATTAAAGAGACATATTACATCTCATACAGTAAAGGTGCCATTTAAATGCGAAGTATGTAACAAGATATTTAAACAAAAAAGTAATTTACTTCGACACAAGCGAACACACACCGGAGAGAAGCCGTATGAATGTGAAGTATGTTACAAGACATATACAACGAAAAGTAATTTACTTCTACACAAGAGAACACACACCGGAGAGAAGCCGTATGAATGTGAAGTATGTTACAAGACATATACAACGAAAGGTAATTTACTTCTACACAAGAGAACACACACCGGAGAGAAGCCGTTTAACTGTGAACTATGTAACAAGGCATTTACACATAAACACAATTTAATTATACATCACAGAAAGCACACCGGAGAGAAGCCGTTTGAATGTGAGGAATGTTACAACACATTCGCGCGCAAAGAACAATTACTTAGACATAAAAAAACTCACAGTGTAGTACCTTTCAGTTGTCAACAACGCCCCAAGACATTTCAGTGTCATGAACGTTTAAAAGTTTATAAAAGAACTCACATTAAGAAAGGCGAAGAAAATAAGACGCTGCACTTGAGCCAGACGCGTGACGATCCGCGGCCAGCGAGCCGTGAGGACACGCCGGCGCACGCCGCCGCCCGCGCCGACCAACGAGAGCACACGCGCGACACTAGCGGGGAGCCCATCGCAGAGTCTAGTCTCACACAAACACATGAACATAGGAAATATACACATGACACTATACACACCAGAGTCGAGCCGTACATTTGTGTGGAGTGCAACAACCAGTTTGCATCACAATCTGAACTAGAGAGACACAAGAGGATCCATTCCAACGAGGAGTTTATAGAGTGCGAAATATGTGAAACAATATTTTACGATGAAATAAGCTTAACAGAGCACATTGAAACACACATATAGTATATAAATATAGTATATAAAGAATAGTGGTGCTAACGGTAAAATGCAGAAGTGGTTTTTGTATGGAAGTTGAAGAAATAATGCTTTGACAGATTTTTAAATATAAGTACAACGTAAGCTTACTTACTTCTAATCGGCCGCGATTAAGCGTATGTAGTGCGCTGCTTTTGGAGCTAAACTGAAGCTTCCGAATACTAGCCGAGCTTGAAGGAGCGTTTACCTATAATATATTTTAGCAGTTACAAAATGTAATATACAAATACAATAGTACACTATTAGCGAGGGACGGAAAGAAAGGGTTTGACTGACGAGGTGGCTGACCCGGCATAGCCGAGCTCAGGCAAGCCCTGTTTCTGCCGAGGCAGATATCTAGACACGCGGCAGCGTGTCCAGCCAAGTTCAGGCGACGCAGCTGCAGTGTGTATATTTACACGAACCATCTGGAGGCACTTTTGAGTACTTTTGACCCCTTTGTTACTCAAAATCCACTGAATATAAACTCAGGCAATTTTACCCATCCATTTAGACCCCCGAGACTAACAAGTTCCCCAAATTTCATAAATATACATTAATTGGTTATTGAGATATAAGCATCAAAAAATCGTGAAAATTCATAGAGATAGACGATTTGTATGCATTTAATGTGACGTCATGGCAAGAAGCAGCGCATGGAGGAGCGCAGTGCGCGCCTTGCGACCCTAGAGGCCAAGTACCCTGGAGTCTGTGAGGAGCTCTGCCACGTATGTATGGATTCCAAGGTACAGTCGGCAGCAGATATACCTGAGCGGGCAAGGTGCTCAAGAAAACATACGCACTTCTATCGCCACAAAAATATTGACTTCTAAGTTGTCATTTTCACGTAGGCGTTCAGTTCGTCACATGTATCTTAACATCTGAGACTCAGATCAGAAAGGGTGTATGTGTTAAAGAAGAACTCAGATTCTGAGTTCTTCTACACATACACCCTTATTTAATCAAAATGACAACAACGGTTAGAAAGTCAGTGGTAACTAAGCACTCAAATTCAAGCTGCTGTCATTAATATCTACACGTACTGTCAATCACGCACGTCAAGAGCCAGGGTGCCATAGGTTGCTAAGCAGTTGTTTTGTCAATGGTATCTAAGCATCAATATTTTACGTAATTAACTTAAAAAATACTTTAGCACCTACGAAACTCCTTACCATAATTAGATGTATACAATTACTTATAATTATCTTCCTACTAATATTATAAGCCCGAGAGTTTGTAAGAATGTATAAATTGTACATGCTTGTTACTCTTTCACGCAAAAATTAGGTACTGAATGGATTACGATGAAACTTTACATCAAAAGACAATAATTTATAAAGATAATGCGGGTGAAGCCGCGGGCAAAAATACTAGTCTTTTATAGTCATGTAAATAGGTAAAATATCATAGCATATCAATAAAAATATGTGAGTGTTAACCGTTGCAATTTAATATCAGTGTGACTCACGAAAGTTTTAATTATATCATGTCTCTATCACTATTTTTTTATTGTGCGTTTGTACTGTACTTGTACTATTATTTATTATATGGTATTACATCAACTAATTCCTGAGTTCCGGTGGTCATCATTCTGCTCCGTCATCAGACCTTGGACACCACTCACGATCCAAGTGCTCGCCAAAACAATACAAATGACTTCAAACACGGGGGTATTACATCAACTACTTACTGAGTTCCGGTGGCCATATTTCTACTCCATCATTCGACCTTGGACACCACTCACGGTCCAAATGCTCGACGAAACAAATTTAACGAGTTCAAACACGATAGTTTTACATCAACTTATTCTTCAGTTCTAGTTGGTCATCTTTCTGCTCCATCATCAGACCTTGGACACCACCGAAGGTTCAAGTGCTCGCGAAATTCAAACTAAAGAGCCCAGACACGGGGGTATTACGTCAACTAACCTTTCTGCTCCATCATCAGATGTTCGATAACACCTGCATCCTAGTTTTCTCAAAAAAATGAATTTAACAAATCTAAAACGCACATGTCATTTTTGACTATACCAACTTCATTAGACTATCATTTAGTTTAATAATATCGTACAAAAACTCAACTGAATATTAGACGATTTAATTCATCGTTGGCATCGCAGGACTACAAAAATGTCGAATTTTAAGTTACCGACTTTTGCCATAACACTGATGACGGGCCGACGGCGTAGTAGTGTGCGCGCGCACGCACACAGATAGCGAGTCACGCTCGGCGCCCTAAATGCGCTCCTCGGAAAAAGGTCGGTGGAGTCTTAAATAACTCTACAGGTCCAGATCACGCGAGGCTTTTGGCGGTCGGATCCCGGGAAGCTGGTTACTGGGTTCATGCCCATCCTTCGCCCAATACTGGTACTTTCTTGGATCCGGCCTCCCTTAGACTGGCGACTGGTTTGCGACTGGGGGTTTCACTCATGTCCTTGTGGCACAGACGTGGACCGACTGGGACACCATGGATTGTGTTGTAAAAAAAGTGCAGGCCGTTTTTCGAGACATGCATCTCTTAATGACATAATCCGTCGGTCTCTTGCCACCATCAACGTGCCTGCTCTCCTTGAGCCGACTGGCATTTTCAGGGATGATGGCAAGAGACCTGATGGGGTGTCCTTGGTTCCTTGAAGTTTGGGACGGATGCGTGTGGGATGCTACCTGTGTAGACACGCTGGCACCGTCCCATCTCCAATGAACTAATGTAAAAGCGGGCGGAGCGGCTGAATGCGCCGAAATTTTAAAACGTAATAAATATAAGAGCCTGGGCAGAGAGTACCTTTTTGTACCATTCGGGGTCGAAACTCTTGGTCCATGGGGTCCCAGCGCACGCAAATTTTTCGTAGAAATCGCGAAACGTCTGGTTGATGTTACTGGTGACCGAAGAGCTGGTAGCTTCCTCGCACAACGTATCAGCATTGCGATACAACGAGGAAATGCCGCCAGCATCCTAGGTACAATGCCTCAAGGACCTACTTTAGATTTAAGGTAGGTAGAGGTAGATGGTTAGGTAAGTTACACTTACTGTATATATTTCGAGAATAAATGTTCTTACTATATACTGAAAAAAAAATGAAACTACACTACACTGGACCTGATTGTTACTAAATTATCCTGATCATAGCGCTCTCTGGAATCAATAGTACCAACTTTCTAGATAGGAACATTTCTATTACATCCTTGAAATTGATTACGTACTACCAAAAAGTATGAAGAAAAAAAATGGTTGCCTGTAAAGTCGGTTTTACGGGCGAAGATTTTACGTGACAACGTCTTTTTCTCGGTAGAATATTTATTGATATGAATATAATTAAATTGCACAATAGGAACTTACTTAACACTATCAACGTTCGAGAAAGACAAAGACAGAGACACAAGCATGCGCCGATTCAATGCGCCTAATTCTCTAGTGCTGCGCGCGCGGCAGACCGATCATAGTTGAGTGGGAGAGAGACGCAAGGCATTCGGCGGGCCTCTCTCTCGTTCGGTGACTCATCGTAACGTTACCGAGCGTTACACTTTTTCATAAGTGACTCCCAGCCGCAACCTAATTTAAGACGTTGTCACGTCAAAAGCAAAAAAACTAATAGCGCGTCATATGAACTGTTTGAATACAAGAATTTTGGACTAGATGGCGACAACGTATATTGTTCAAAAAAACGTTTAACGGTGGTGCCATCTCGTCGAGAAGAACTAGAAGCCTGTGCTGCCATCTAAACCAGTAGGGTTTTTTATAGTTTTGTTCGGAGCACGTTTTTTGACGTGGCAACGTCTTAAATTAGGTTGCGGCTGGGAGTCACTTATGAAAAAGTGTAACGCTCGGTAACGTTACGATGAGTCACCGAACGAGAGAGAGGCCCGCCGAATGCCTTGCGTCTCTCTCCCACTCAACTATGATCGGTCTGCCGCGCGCGCAGCACTAGAGAATTAGGCGCATTGAATCGGCGCATGCTTGTGTCTCTGTCTTTGTCTTTCTCGAACGTTGATAGTGTTAAGTAAGTTCCTATTGTGCAATTTAATTATATTCATATCAATAAATATTCTACCGAGAAAAAGACGTTGTCACGTAAAATCTTCGCCCGTAAAACCGACTTTACAGGCAACCATTTTTTTGTTTGACTTTCCACATCTAGATGAAATAAATAAATCTTTGGTAGTATGTCATCTTACTGAAAGGTGGCCCATTTTGATATAAGTGCCCTCTACTCGAAAAATATGGTCGACAGTCGACACAGTTAGGATAGTTTATATAATGAAGTAGTCCGGTCACTTGCTAACAGATAGCGCTTTTATCAAAATTACATTTGTAATACTATTCGAGTATACGCAACTTATCGTATAAAAACGATCGTGAATTTTTAAGCATTTTGAAATAGGTTTTTGTAAAAATTGTTTGGATAAAATATGACCGAATAAAATATAAATAAGTATTATTTTCATTAGTTATTGAAAGAAAGGTATCTCTTGTTCATATTTTGTATCTTAAATAGCTCTAGAAATAATAAGAAATAAGAACTGTCAATAATGTCATTATCTCGCTTACAGTTTACAGAGGTTATGGAATATTACTGATATTATCGAGACATGTTATGGAGACGACTCAATAAAATACTACATTTTCATTCGCTGCTTGTTCGTCACTCCCAATACCGTAGTTTTGGTGTATTTAAGTCAAAATGTCAGTGGAGAAATTCTGTGTTTGGTGCCCTTAAACCAGACCCAATGTCGTCCTATAGATTAAGATTTATTTTACGCGATATAACAGTAACTAGGCTGTGGAATGCCTGCTTCAGGACTCAGGTAACACCTTTACCTACCTCAGTACATGACTGTTGTCTTCAAAAGTGGCACAGGGCTACATTTTAATGCCTCTTAATTGTGTATGTTTCTCGTGTTATGTGATCAAATATTTTCATACTAGGTCCACATACAGGTATGAAGACGTGAGGTCCTTATTAGTGTCTTTATTTTATAGTCATACTGAAGTTTACTTGCGATTTATTAATCTTCTAATCCCAAGTTGATCTTACTAAATTGAATTTTAAAAGTTAAAATAGTTTTATTGTGCAAAATAATTTGGTGCTATGCAGTTATATTATTTGTTCCGGTTGATCTGATTCCAATTAGAGATTTAAGACAAACCAAGTCATTTTATATGAAATTATCACTTTGCAAAAGCTGCAATATGAGTGAATATCTGTTCCCTAATTAGTTATATATTTTCAGTAAGACAGTGAAATACTGCTATAGTAAACGCACTGGTAATGGACGGTGAATGGGGGTAATGGCATGCTAAATGGCAACAATCCACATTAATTAGAGTCGCGATAGACCCTTTCTATGTTCCTAATAATGTGTATAAAATGTTTAAAGTGTTATAATCGATATTAAGTGGTTTATACTTTATGGTTTTTGTCTTGTTGGTTCGAAATGGAGGGTTGATATCAGGGCCAATATCAGTGGGTCAAGCTTTAAATGTGTGTTAAATTTTATTATTCTTTTGTTAAACCAGCATGTGTCTAGTTCATTGATTAATCAAGGTCAACTAGCAATCAATTGTTACTGTAGAAATGTTTAGGGTTAGTGATATTGGGCTAAAATTACGAAATTCGAAATATTTTCTTCTACTTTGTATGGAGATCTTCTATCAGCATACAAAGCGTGTTTTTTTTTTAAGATTGTGATTGGTCCACTTGCATCGTACTTAGGGTCATTGACCTTACCAGCTGTTGAAGTATCGTTTGGGACTTATGTTACACCCTGTCTGGTGCCCAACAAGAACACAACACCATATTTAATTATGTATTGATACAAACTTTAGTGCACAATACATGGAAAATACATACTAATATTATAATTGGGAAAGTATGGTTGTCTGTTTGTTTGTCCGTCTTTCAAGGCGACGAATCGACGTGATTTTTTAAGTGGAGATAGTTGAAGGGATGGAGAGTGACATAGGCTACTTTTTGTCTCTTTCTAACGCGAGCGAAGCGCGGTCAAAAGCTAGTTAAAAAAAAAATTAAAAAAATGTATCAGTTGTCCAGTCATTTGGTCCTCTTTGTGAATCTGATATACTGATGCATTTTACAAGAATGTTGCTTACTAAATACTCGAAAACTCGGGATGTTTTCACACTAAGAACCCGCGTTGGATTCCCTGGTTTGCTTTGGGTGAGACGCGTCTACACTACACAGACCGACACGTTTCTCGCAGCAGTTCCTCGCAAGGCTTGTACTGTGTAAATCCAACTAACAATGTGTGTAATAATTTCAGCTAGTACACTCCGTCGTAAAGCGATGCCGGCGCGACCGCGTGCGACTATGGATGTGTCTCCGGCAGACGCTGTTGCGGCCTCACAGCGCGCTGGCCCTCTCCGTCGCGGCGTACAACAACGAAAATGATGATGATGACGCGACGCCGTGCAGCCAGGACATTAGCGATGAGGACATTGAGGTACAGCATAGTGCCTAAAGTATGGTTGTGTCTCCGATATAATTTGATTGTTCTTATTTTTAGGGTTCCGTATCGCAGACGGAGAAAACGGAACCCTAATAGGATTACTTTACTGTCTGTTTTTCCGTCCATCAGTCAGCATAAAGCGATAAAGGATCGCAGGATTTTATTATAATAGGTATTAATATATGTCACGATAGCCAGGGGGTGTCTCTCCGCGTTTTACGTTAACACAAAATCTTCCACCTACAGGTGGCCTAAACTGTCAGGGTTCGCGCAACGCGCATTACCTCACGGGTGCGTTCAGATATATTTATATTTCAAACACCTTATTCTTTGACAAATTAATACCAGCAGTACTAATAAATAATCAATCAAATTGTGTTCTTATACTAAAAATAATGTGCGGATACATATTTTGTTCCTATTTATATGTTTGAACAAATTGATGTACCACCATACGCACCCGATAGCATGGTGACAACCCTAACGTTAATGCCATCTTGACGTTTACATGCTTGACAAGCTAAACGTCAAATGTATGAAAGAGAAGCTTCTGTACTTTAGTACTATTACTTATTCAGTGTGATAGCTGAAATTGGGTACATTCACAATGTTACTGGCAGGCACTGGTGCACGATTTCGAGGGAGTGGATGAACTATCGAGAACCACACTCTTCTGCCAGGGCTGCAACAAGAGGCTCGTCATTGACAAGAAGCACCCCGGGGTACTGTACTGCTCGTAAGTATACATATTTATAATTAAACGAGCGGGCGAAGCAAGTGATTTCTCCTTCCTTAAACAGAAAAGTGCACTTTTCTTCTCTATTAGCATGGAGGAAAATTGCCATTTTGCTGTCTCCCAGCAGTAAACAAAATCCGTTAGTTTAGTTGGTGTAAATCAATGTTATATTTCAGATGCTCCAACACAAACCCCCCGCCGCCCTCCGCGGACGGTTGGGTGCCGTACATGGAGGCCGATGACGTCATCATATGGAGGAAAGAATACAAACCGGGGGGACTCTTCGCTTATAAAGGTACTCCAATGCAGGATCAGTCCGTTATTGATCCGGTACCGCCGCGTACCGGATAGCATCTATCCAACCGCGATCGGACCTGGCTGAGTTTCTTACTGGAACTTTCTCGGCTAGGTTAGGGGGTAGCGAACCAGCACGCCTACTCGTACCATGAACATCGAAAACTGGCATTGACGAGAATATATATCTCTTTGTCACTCTAATATACAAGTGTGACAGAGATGCGGATACAAATCCTCAATCGTTCGATTTTCGTGGTATAGGCCCAGCAATAAAACTCCCAGTAGCTCGTTTTCTTACACACCTCGGTGTTGGTTGGATTCGGCCCAACAGATCACTCTGGAGCGCAAACTCAGTAGGAGTATTCCACAGTAGTAAAATCACGTGAAGTCACGGAAGGGTCCTGGATTTTCCCCAGGCTACCATCCCACCTCACGGTCCTATTGCTGGATCGCTTAGAACCGAACAGGACATACATCAAATACGCGAATACCTATACCAGGCCTATGTAACTCTCAGCGGGAACTCGAAACGATCGTCTTTTGTCTTGTGTCGACACAACACACGGGCCACACCCCGCGCCGGAGCACGCCGCCACCATTATAAAAAAAATCTAATCGTTTTTTTTGGATTCGATGGAGACCGGAGGTAACAACCAAACCTTACTTTTTTTTCTAGTATACGGGCGCTACAAAGACCTGATAGCCAGTGACTTCGCGATGATCCAAGTGGACGGCGCGTACCGGCGGTCCTGGGACGAGGCGGTGGCCGCGCTGGCCGTGGTGGAGCCCGAGGCCAACGGCGTGCGCTCGCAGGCCGTGCTGCACTGGGAGGTGCTGTGGCCGGTGAGTACGGGTAGTGTAGTAAGGACCAACGCCAGCTGGCGCGGGTGCACGGACGTCGCACGCGGCGGGTGGATTTAGGGTCACGCACCCGCTCCGAGGGCCCACTTCACTTAACGCTGTTCATACAATAGGCTAGACGACTGAAAAAATATATTTAGTCCGCCTTTTAGATTAAAAAAAAATATTGTACACGTATTTTTTCTTTTGTTCGTCAAATCAAAAATGACATAATTTTTAAGAAAAAAAAACCGACTTCATTTGGTTCCCGGTAAAAGTGAAATTAAGAATTTGTTTGAGTTAGCCAGTTTACTTCACAAATATCCAATACACCGCACGTGTACGATTGAAAATTGAGGAGCTTTCTTAATGTCCTAGGGCTTCCATCATTACATTTGAAGTATAATCAAACGGAACTCCCTTGTAGACCTTTAAACAAACAAAATAACAATGTGTTAAATTGGATGACAGACTGTAAATTAACGAGCATATTCATTATGCCATCCCTGATTATCAACATCAGGTCCACTCCAGCAAAATGATGGCCACAGTAAGAAAATGCCTAAGCTAATTATGAACACCCTCTAATCACAATTAACCTGCTGTTCAAATTTGAAGAGTTCTCTCAATTCTTCTAGAACTCCATCATCAGAATATAAATCAAATCAAAAAGATGAATGTCACAACTAGGATAATAAGTAGAGCTAGGTTTATTAACCAGTTCCACTTTGCGATCCCTGGTCTTCATCATCAGATCAAGTTCATCAAAATTTTGGCTCCGCCAAAACACTGTTTTAGTAGAAGGAAACCCTCAAATCAGAATGCATGTGCCGTTAAAATTTGAGGAGTTCTCTCAATCCCTCATGAAGCCCATCATCAAAATAGAACTATAATCAAATAGGACTATCTTGAAGGTATTTCTTTACAAAGAAAAGATAAATGTCTCAAATCGGATGATAGAGCTGGGAATTAACAAGCAGTTCCACTTTGCCATCCCTGGTCTTCATCATCAGGTCCACTCCACCAAATTGATGATGTTCGTAAAGAAATGCTCGAGTGTCTTAAGAAACTACCCAAATCATCATGCATGTGCCTTTCAAATTTGAGGAGTTCCCTCAGTTCCTCAGGGATCCCATCATCAGAAATTGATTTTGAAAAAAACGGAAACAAATCTGGAACCATCTATTTTCAGAAAAAATTTTTTTTTTTAAATCGGACGATGGTCCTGGGAATTACCAAGCAGTTCCACTTTGACATCCCTGGTCTTCATCATCAGGTCCACTCCACCAAATTGATGATGTTCGTAAAGAAATGCTCGAGTGTCTTAAGAAACTACCCAAATCATCATGCATGTGCCTTTCAAATTTGAGGAGTTCCCTCAGTTCCTCATGGATCCCATCATCAGAAATTGATTTTGAAAAAAACGGGACAATCCTGAAACCATCTATATACAGACAAAAAAATATTTTTTAAAATCGGATCATAGTCCTGAGAATTACGAAGCAGTTCCACTTTGCCATCCCTGGTCTTCATCATCAGGTCCACTCCACCAAATTGATGATTTTCGTAAAGAAATGCTCGAGTTTCTTAAGAAATCACCCAAATCAGCATGCATGTGCCTTTCAAATTTGAGGAGTTCCCTCAGTTCCTCATGGATCCCATCATCAGAAATGGATTTTGAAAAAAACGGGACCAACCAGGAACCGTCTACTTTTAGAAAACAAAAAAAAAATTCAAATCGGTTCAGTAATGACGGAGTTATGAGTGAACATCCATTAAAAAAAATAATAATAAAAAAAAAAAAACAGTCGAATTGAGAACCTCCTCCTTTTGAAATATTGAAGTCGGTTGAAAAATACAGTGCGTTCAAGTTTCGCGTAATGTCACTCCTAGGTACAATTCTTACCTAGGAGTGACGTCACAAGCCCCCACCCCGGAACTTTGATGCTCTTTATCATCGTCAATTTTAGTTAAATTGAAAAAGGGAAAAATACGTGTCTAATAATTTTAGATAACCTAACTGACGGACTAATTAGAATAATAGTTTTTCAACCTAGTCGTCATCCCTATTAGACGGGCTTCCGTTCCGGGTAATCCGCGTCAGCTAGCGTAGGACCTAACACGGGGCCGACGGTGGCCAACTCGGGTGAAAGAGACAGTTCAGTCTTGGACTATCGGCGCTCTTCCTAAAATTGCCGTCAATAGAACTTCCTAACGATGTAAAAAAAAAGCATCACATGTTTTATCACTGTTTCACACTACGTCATGAAACCATTCACTACTGAAACAGTCGTAGTAACATACAAAACATAAGATGAAATAAATTAAACACTAAAACGGATTAATCGCGTTTATTAACACCATGACCCAACAGACACAGTAACAGAAGACAATATTATTAGATGAATGAGTTAATCTTGGAGATGTCATTAAAAGCTTAAAAGTTAGGTTATTACGAACAATATGGCCGTTTGTTTACATTGTTAGCAAGTTGGATTGACGAGGATTTTACGTTCGAGAACCAACTAGCTATAGCTCGCCTAAAATAGGTTCCTTTTACCCCTTAGTTTACAATCTAGTTAGTTTATCTTTGCCTTCTCCGCAACTCGACATCCGTTGCCTTTTTTGCGTGCTAACGGGGTAGCCCTATTCAAGCATCGGTTGTAGGTTGTTAAATGCCTCCTTTAGTGTGTTTTGAGTCCCCGAATACCTACTCCTGTATTCTTCTACCTGTTTGTGTGTTTTTTTTGTTTGTAGAGACTATTCGCCAACCGCGACTATGTGTACCTCCGGCGGCACAAAGAATACGACGTGAAGAGTAAATGCCTCTCGCACAAGGAGGCCATATTCAACACGGCCGAGCCGGAGCCCTGCCCGCCGCCACTGGAGCGCCCCAGCGTGCACGCGCGCGCCAAGATGAAGAGCATGGAGCTGGAGAGGGAGCAAGGGGGTGTGAAGAGTGGGGGACAAATGGAGGACAAAATTAATAAGGTTAGTCAAGAGCGAAAAGCTCTCTTTTATCCCTTAAAACTAGCTCGAAAAGCGCTCTTTTATCCTTGAAAACTAGTGAGGAAAAAGGCATTTTATCCACTTACATTTGGACATGATTTGTTATCGTATGTTGTTTTTATTTTACTTGCGATAGTGAGGTGAAAAATATTGTATTACACTCGACGGCAGTTTGTTCAACTATCGTGCCTTGAGATCCTCGTAAAGCTCAAGATTCCAGTTTTTGAACTCTTTCGCTGGCTCAGGCATATAAGCACAAAACTACTTTGCCCCCTTGTATAATAAATAACTATTATGTTTTATGAAACTCGTTACGCTCGTATATGAAAGGACTGGACTCGTGTGTTATGGGTTGAGTGCCTGGAGATTGATTATTTGACTTCAAGAATTCTACCGGCACTAGTTTTAACTACAGTGACTGACCGTGCGTGGATTTCAAGAGAAAAGAAGGCTTTCAATAAAAATACTTTTTAAAAATATTGAAAATCAAATATTGTGTTGAAAATATGTTGCTGTTGGCCATGAAGTACAATCTTCTATTGCTGGATGTCGCTCGGTGGCCCCCTAGGGCGCATGTACGAAGCATGGCCTCCTAGCCTAGTCGGTAGTGACCCTGCCTACGAAGCAGGAGGTCCCGGGTTCGAATCCTATCCTATCACGAATATTTGTTCCTGAGTTATGGATGTTTTCTATGTATTTAAGTATTTGTATGTAAATATCGTCATTACGCCATGAAAATGGCATGTAACAGTGCCGAAATATCGACAGCTCAAAAAAATTGGTAAATGTCTCGTTTTAAATAGTAATTATAATATTTATCGTCGTCTAGTAGAGTACCCACATCACAAGCCTTATTGGGCTTACCCAGGGACTAGGTCGATTTGTGTAAGATTGTCCCACAATATTTATGTTATCTATTTATTTATATAGTATTGAGGAATAATAAGTAAGGAAACTTAATAACTTCAAAAAGTGTACCCAAAAAATTGGTTTAGGCTGATTTTAACTATAAAGCAAAATGAAATGTCTTTTGCATCAAAAACACTATTTATATTGATCTTATATTTCCCACGTATGATTTCCATTATAAACATTAGTCATCGCTTATCAGCCATGACCTCTGACTTGTTTTCCCTTTTAAACCGAGCACTGGACTGCAGGAACAACATACCTACTCCAGTGTTTATCACGGATGGAGCTTCTGATATTGTTCGCTTGCCTGGCGCTCACCGCCGGACATACAACTAACGTTACATATAATCTCACTGCAACTTGTGGATATGAAGACCTGAGGACCCCAGCAATGGTATTCATCGGTAAATCCAACGGAGACATCCTTAGATGTCCCATCGACGCTCCGAACGATTGCCAGATATTCTACACACTCGGTGAATCTGTCTCTCATATGCACGTATATGGAGAATATCTTTACGTATCGCTGTCCAATAAAATAGTGCGATGCGGACTGCATAAGGCGGGATCTTGCGAAGATTTTAACACATATACTTCGACGATATATTCTACAACTCTGAGCAGCGGTTACTTAATAGCTGGATTAAGCAACGGGACAGTCCTACGCTGTTCCTTGGAACCAAACAGCTGTTCAACACACCTGGATCATAGAAACTATGGGATATTTGTTAAAGATGGTTACGTTGCGGCTGATCGTGAAATATCCTGGTGTTCCGCCGGATGTGCAGTTATAGCTACTTTGACTGACAGTATCCGTGAATTTACTATTGTTAACGATACTCTTTTCGGAATTACAAATACTTCTAAACTCTACAGGTGTGGGTATAATATTGGGAGTCTTTCCCACTTTTGCGAGCATGCGAACATATCAACTAAACCGCGTAGAATATTTGCTTTCAATGGGGTGTTATATATCGTTAGCTTTGATGATAAACCGATGACAAAATGCAAGTGGGAAGCCGATCTGCAATGCTCGGACTACGCCATGCACGACGGAGTTACAACCCTGGCTTTTTCGTACGCTACGCACCGCATGAAACCACATTACAACAATGAAGAGAAGACTTGCTCGTGGCAAAGCTTGAAATGTCCACCTTACGTCCATTATTATGAAGCTAAAGACAGAGTGGGTTTAGAAGTACACGTCAATGATGGAAAGCTTTATGATTCACGTGGAGTCCCTGTGGATACTAAAGACGCAGACTTTGGTAGCAACGGACGAGCGGCTATCTTCGTATTGGCGCCAGAAGGCAGACTACTGCTTAGTAAGTTCTACGATAGATATGAGCTGCATACGTCAAGCCTCCTCGCTGGCCAGCCGGTCTCTGGTGCGGGGGAGATGACAGTGAAAAACGGGGTTATTGACAGAATAACTGCACGCTCCAGCCATTATGACCCCGATCTAAGCTTGAATAGGCAGGTGGTCCAATCACTGTTGTATCAAGGCTATACGGCAGCAATTGTTTCACAGAATTGTCCAAAAGACCAAAAGAGACATTCTTCCGTGAGATCAATCTTCTCTTTGACACAACGAGCATGAGCCGGTGCCTACTTGTCAGATGGCAGACCCGTTTTATAAATGTACAGTCGAGTTCGTAAATATATGAGCATTTCTAAGGCTTCAAAAATATCTGTACACCCTTAGGACATTGACAATATGGTATAAGTTTACATATTATGCATACAGCTGCACAGATATTAATGAACTTGACTGTACTAAAACTTTGAAAAATAACCTCCGACGTTTCAAAGGTGACATTGTCTCGGGGTCCCGGAGAACGACTGGCTGAGGTTGAAATCAGAATCTTCTAGCGCGGGTTTTACGAACTACCCGCACTTGGTTTTGATAATGAACTTAGACATTTTGCATACTAGAGATGACTCGACACACTACACTCACTATGTCCGATTTTTTATCCCCGATTAAGCACCGGTTTAGTACATTTATAATGTGGGAAAATCATGAAAGTTTAAATAAGTGTCAAATCCGGATTTTTGTCGGAGGTTCCAGTGGTTCTTTTTTTTTTCGGCGAGGGAGAGAATCCTCATGGATCCCGCCAGCCAGCTAGCGGGTATGTCCGACTCAACTGGGAAGGAAGACCCAGTCGCCTACGGACTAAAAACTCCCCCGCGTCTGTGGAGTGTGTTAGTGGTGTTCACAATGTGCACGTTGTGTGTTATTGGGGTGTTTGTTGATTTTTAATATTTTGGGATACCGGCCGTCGCTGAATATGTTTTATTAAGCTGTTCACACTTGCCACGACTTGACAGCGAATTCCCTACAAATTGAACGTCCGATTAAAATCGGGCCCGACATTCGAATAGTGTGAAGCTGTAAACCGACTCTAAGTTATGTACTTTCATTTGTAATCATTAATCATTCTCAATCCTGCTTTTTAGGGTTCCGTAGCCAAAATGGCAAAAACGGAACCCTTATAGTTTCGTCATGTCCGTCTGTCCGTCTGTCCGTCTGTCCGTCTGTCCGTCTGTCACAGCCGATTTACTCGGAAACTATAAGTACTACAGTGATGAAATTTGATGGGAATATGTGTTGTATGAACCGCTACAAAATTATGACACTAAATAGTAAAAAAAAGAATTGGGGGTGGGGCCCCCCATACATGTAACTGAGGGATGAAAATTTTTTTTTCGATGTACATACCCGTGTGGGGTATCAATGGAAAGGTCTTTTAAAATGATATAAAGTTTTCTAAAAAACATTTTTCTTAAAGTGAACGGTTTTTGAGATATCAGCTCTCAAAGTCGTAAAAAGTATGTCCCCCCCCCTCTATTTTTATAACTACGGGGTATAAAATTCTAAAAAAAATAGAGGTGATGCATGCTAATTAACTCTTTCAACGATTTTTGGTTTGATCAAAGTATCTCTTATAGTTTTTGAGATAGGTTGATTTAACTGTAATTTTGGTTAAGTTATTGTGCTTACACTGAAAACGATGGCTGAACCTTATAAGTTTAGGCTCCATTCACCAGGTGTATAAATTGACATAATAAGTTTATTATATTTGCTGCTACGGAACCCTTTGTGCGCGAGCCCGACTCGCACTTGGCCGGTTTTTTAGCTTATGGTAATCTATAAATGTGTAATCTATATTATACATCGCATAAGTACTTCATTAAATAATGTAACAACATTTTATTGTCTTTTCTTTTATTAGATACACGAAACAAAACCATTTAGTGGAAAATCCTCCATATGATATCAGGTATTTTAATGTGTATACTCAGAATAAGCGTTATCAACAGGAAAAAACTACAAATCATAAGATGCAATTTGGCGAGGCTGCGCAGCCCAATGTCTCGTCTCACGGGTCATGCCATGACCTTAATATCGCAAACACACAATAATTTAATTTGAACTGTGATATACGTAAATATTTGTTGTTACAATTGCGCAATATGTTTTTAACTTTTTATTATAATATTTGCTTTGATTACATACGAGTAATTCGTGTATTATTTCAATGGTTTGGTAAATTCCTGTCCTGTCTTTAGAGTTCTTATAAAAATAAAAACACATGGAGTCTTAGGTGTAATGTGTAGGTACAATTTTCGAATAAGCTGAAACTTCACATGCTTACCTAGGTTGGACAACACAATGTTATATACCGTCGAGATTATCGGATGGGGACCTTAGGTGGACATAGGAACTCTGGGATGAAACAACCAAATTGTGTTTGGGTTTCATAGATTGTGCTCGATGAGTGTAAGTTGACCGCGGATAGCAGTGACACAGCTTCAAAATGTGCAAGCCGGAGGTAATTTGGCTTGCTATTTGTTTGAGTCGTTAAGGGAAAATTTGCTGGATTGGAAGCTGGCATGAATCGAGTACCTACTTAAAACTCCCCGCCACTGATGGACAGGAAAGTATAGTCAGCGATTAAAGCTTGTTTTTTTTTGTTTTAGGTGTACGTGATAGTGTCCAGGTCATGCACACACCCCGAGGTCCCAGAGACCAAGCACGCCATCCGCGTGCAGGAGTACTGGAGCCACATGGTGGTGCGTACGCTCGATGGACCTCAATCGGTGAGTAGCTAGTACCTTTGTAAGTCATTATTTTTAGGCTTCGCTCCCAATCTACCTGGACAATCTGTCGTTTGTAACTCGAGTATCGTTGTATTGGACTGTCTTGAATTGTGGCAGGTGGTTAGATGAGATAAATTAATTGTCCAAGGAGATCGCGATAGACCCGTTTTATGCATATGTACAAAACGCGAAAGTTTTTACTTTAGGGGTGAAAATAAACTAGACCAGGGTTTTTTTTATTCTAAGGGCTTTTTATACGACACGACAATGGCGCAACACGGTATTTACATAGGTTTTCTAGATACATATGCAACATGTTGCTAATGCCCCGCCCAGTCACGCGTCTTTAGTATTTTTCTGGTCACACTTGGCGATTCCACCAACGGTAGGTCGTTTCCAGACGGGCATGGAGTTCGTGCTGACGTACTACGACGAGCCGTCGGTGGGCGGGCTGCCGGCCGGCGTGTCGGCGTGGGCCACGGGCCGCGCCGCGCCCTCCTACCTGGCGCGCATGCGCCGCGCCGCGCACCTCTACCGCCGCTGGAGGGAGGCCAACACGGTACGTACACTATGCTAGTTGACATATATGCTAGTTGAGCTATTGGGCTCATCAACTTAGGGCGGTATTTTCCGACCGATTTTTATAGTGGCCTTTATTAGTTCTCGTCAAAACGATATGATTTATCAGCTATTTCTTGTCACTAGTTCCCTGGTTACGATCTCCTGGGTCACTTTTAAAATTCACAAAATATGATCTTTTTGGTAGTTTATTCCCTTTCCATGATGGGCCATCTACCAAGCGTGTCAGTAGAACATAATAAACATTTCTTCTAACAAACTGGGCTGCATTTGTCTCCTGGCTGACGGGACAGAAGAACAAAGAGTTATGAGGACCTCGACCCGACCGTTCAGTTTTCTAATCCTTTTTTGTGTAATCACAGAGTTACCAAAGTTTATTTAGGCAAATCAAATTTTACATTGCGAATCTGCAGGACAAGGATACTGATTTCTAATGAAACATTGTCTCAGGACCCACGGGACTTCGAGCCGTTTGACGCGGAGCAGGGCTCGCCGCGCGCCGTCGAACACAAGCCCAGGAAGTCTCCCGCGCAGCGCATCATTAACGAACTGGACCTGGAGGTATACCTACTGTGTTTCAGTGGACAGACAGAAAAATCCTCTTTGGCAATTTTCACTTCAGTTTTAGTGACAAGCAGGACCGTTGCGTTAAGTTAAAGGGATGATTTTTCAGTTTAACTCGAGATAATTTCTATAAGAAACTAGTGTCTATTATAGTTTTTGAGATATTTAAGTCAAAGTCAAAGTCAAAGTATTTATTGTATGTAAGAATTAGGTTACATGTGATGGTGACATTATCTACAGTTATACATTTGTCTCACTAAATCTTTACCTTTTCAGGTGTACATACATTTATTATTTATATATCATTATTTATTATTGTCTACCACTTACTACATACAAAAAGACTTATAACACATAATACAATAGGACTCATGAAAGTTATGTGTAGTCTAGATATTAATTAATGCTATAAAAACATTTTTCTATTAGCCATACCATTATTTTTAACTTAAACAAATTAAGAGACATATTTTTAAGAAATAAACGTATTAGCTGAAACAGTGTAAAAGGTTACTTAACCATCTACTACTAAGCTGTGTTTTGGCATGTGCTATCATGTCTAAAGTTTTAGCTTTGTCATACTTTACACTTACATTTGTGTAACTGTAAAACACCTTTTACAATGTGATATTCATTTATTTTGTATGAAAAATAAATAAATAAATCCTATTCGAAAATTATATAGCGACATATCAAGCAGCTCCTATCCTATTTACATTTACAAAATTATAAAAAACACGGTGTAGTATGTCCTCTTGTCAAGAATAGGTTTTTTAGCTTACTTAATTCCGATTACTGTTGACTCCATTTTAATGTTAAGTCTCTGTTTTTCCAGTCATCAAAAGAGGGTCCTGAGCTCGATGGAGTTTACGAGCTGCGAGATAAGGCCTCGCAAACAGACGCACAGGGCAAGAAGCAAGACGTGGGGGTCGATCCCATCAAACATGGTTCCGAGGTACTTATAATATTTACTCCTGATAGTCCTGATCCTTAAATTGATACTTCTTTCCAATGAAATAGTACAACCTTAAATTGACAACCATTCATATTTTTAAATGCTACTTTTTATTGTATGGTTCGAAAGAATTATCATATATATATCTCATATTTTTGTCTAAAAATCTATTTATATTGTTACTCGGGCAGGAAAGGCGTAAGTAACAAACGTCACGAGTCAGCCTTGTGACGTCATGATTGTGTTTCATACAAAAAAAAAATCATTGAAATAATTTTAATTTGATGCAGATATCGACGTTTAATTTTAAACCTTAAATAGTCTGAGCGAAACTGACATTCACGACAGACGTCACGAACGTCAAAACATGTAAACAAACACTGAATTTTTTGTTGTTGGTTTATTAAAATGCCGTGAGTTGAATATTGCTTTATGAAAACATGCACAAAGAAAACGGGTTTACCGCCTACCAAAATGTTACTTACTGTTCCATTCCAACGGAAAATAAAGCTGAGTGGTGTTCAGCAGCCGGTTTGGACCGTTTACCTACAAGCGCACTATTTATTTGCGACGATCACCTAAATAAATGTATTCAGCTCATCTTAAGCGTCGTTTAAGTCCATGAGAAGGTGGAGTTGCAGTGAAGATCAAAATCACACACGAAAAGTACAAGAAAATCACCAGTAAATATCCGAATAATTTGAACTGTGCGGTTAGTGCCAAGTGACACTGTCAGACTCAAGTGACAACCCAGCCGGAAGATTTTTTTTGGTTATAGTGGCAGCTCTGAATCAGCTGTGTGACGTCACTTACCCTTTAAACTATTTTTAAGGATTTTTACTAAAATTACTACGAAAAAAAAATTGAAAAATATATTTATTTGATCTACAGGCGTATATCTCTAAATGGTTTTCGATTTAGGAACATTGAAAATTTCGAAATGTTGTCAATTGAAACAAATCAAATTGTTACATTTAAATTTTTGATTTGGTATTATAGTTGTAACACTAATTACAGGTTGACCACAGCTATTGACATCCTCTGAAATCCCACATGGGGCTTCATTTTAGTAATGCTGTATTGTAAATATTTTTTTGATGAGTACTATTAAGCATATGTTTCGGCTTTTCCAATGGGTAAGGACAGGCTGTATACAAATTATAAACTGAAGATGGCATATAGTAAAGCAAAAGACGAACTCCACGGGGACGAACCCGGGGCCTGAGCTTATGGCGTCAGCCGCGTAAGCTGAAGACCCGGGTTCGATTTCCGGCTTAGTCTCCGATGGAGTTGGTCTTCTTTTTTAGCATATGACATTTATTTCAGTTTGAAATAATAGTACATTTTACAATTTTATAATTGAATGAAAAATGGAAAAATTCTCCGTGTCAAGCTGGATTTGAACCCACAACCTCTCTGTCCGGTCTTATCGCTCTGCCAATTGATTGAGAATTTTTCAATTTTTCTTTAATTTGTAAATTTCGTTCGCTTTAATTACGACATGGAATGGGGGAGTGTCACTCCGCGTTTTACTTTGACACTAAATCTTCCGCCTCCAGGTGGCATAAACAGTCAGGGTTCGCGCAACGCGCATTACCTCACGGGTGCGTTCAGATGTATTGATATTTTAAACACCGCATACTAATTTATACTTAGACAAATTAATACCAATACTCATTAATAATCAATAAAAAACCGGCCAAGTGCGAGTCGGGCTCGCGCACAAAGGGTTCCGTAGCAGCAAATATAATAAACTTATTATGTCAATTTATACACCTGGTGAATGGAGCCTAAACTCTCCCGATATTTTGCCTTGTACTTTTATGTATGAATATTAATTTTAACTTAACCAAAATTACAGTTAAATCAACCTATCTCAAAAACTATAAGAGATACTTTGATCAAACCAAAAATCGTTGAAAGAGTTAATTAGCATGCATCACCTCTATTTTTTTTAGAATTTTATACCCCGTAGTTATAAAAATAGAGGGGGGGGGACATACTTTTTACGACTTTGAGAGCTGATATCTCAAAAACCGTTCACTTTAAGAAAAATGTTTTTTAGAAAACTTTATATCATTTTAAAAGACCTTTCCATTGATACCCCACACGGGTATGTACATCGAAAAAAAAATTTTCATCCCTCAGTTACATGTATGGGGGGCCCCACCCCCAATTCTTTTTTTTACTATTTAGTGTCATAATTTTGTAGCGGTTCATACAACACATATTCCCATCAAATTTCATCACTGTAGTACTTATAGTTTCCGAGTAAATCGGCTGTGACAGACGGACAGACGGACAGACGGACAGACGGACAGACGGACATGACGAAACTATAAGGGTTCCGTTTTTGCCATTTTGGCTACGGAACCCTAAAAACGTGTTCTTATAATACAAATAATGTTCCGATACATATTTTGTTCCTATTTATATCTATACAAATTGTTGTACCACCATACGCACCTAACAGCATGGTGACAACCCCGATGTTAATGTCATCTTGACATTTGCATGTTTGACAAGCTAAACGTCAAATGTAGGAAAGAGAAGCTTCTGTACTTTAGTTATATTACTTATTCTGTGGTTTTATTATCAATATTCAATTAATAAATAAGCATTTATTATTTTCAGTTGAACTCTTACGTTAGTGACAACAAAGAGGTTGACAGAGTCGAAACGAAAGAAGTCGCCATGACCGAAAAGGCCACAACTGACGAAGTCAAAGTTACTGAAAAAGTCAAATCGAGTGATAAGGTACGTTTTGTATATAGTCTGACGAGGATCTGTTCTCACTCTCGCATAGTCAGAGAGAGTCTTACTGTCTTTTTCTTGCCCTTGTATTGCCTCTCCGAAAAAAGGGAGGCATATAGAGTTTGTCAATCTGCCAGATTATAAATTGAAAGAGATGTCATATACTACAGGAAAAGTGATCAAGGATCCCGGTGAGCAGTGCTGGAATCGAACCAGCGACCTCCAGCTTTCGCGGCAGATGCCCTAAGGTCTTTATAACACGGATTATAAGTGCCACCGGATTTCGATGACCTTGATAAATTGACAGCTTCCGTTTTACATAAAGTTTCACGTTTCACAAAGAAGCAAGGGTGGCGCTCTCTGCCGCGAAAGCAGGAGGTCGCTGGTTCGATTCTGTAGTATATGACATCTGTTTCAATTTATATATAGTAGTGTGACAACAAAAAAAAATATGAATCAAAACATTTATACAAATAATCAGTCATACTATAGTTTTGCTCGCATGAAATAATAGTTTTACCCCGGATTGATAATAAAATGTTTAACTGTAATGTCAATGTGGGTAAAATCTACCATATTTGTATACCTACACCGCTCAGTGGTAGGTATTGGTTCTTTCAACTCTGCTGGCATAGGTGGCTTACTTCATTTACTCGTATCCAACCGGACCGGCAAAAGACAGGTACCTCTGCCGAAAGCATATGACCAACGCTCGTTCATCGTATGGAGTGACGCTCATCTGACATAGCTATTTGTTCGTTACGTACGAAGGAGGGGTTCCCGCAAAAATCGGTATACTTTCTTGTATAGAAAATGGCAGACAATGCCGGTCCCGTTGGTGAAATGTTCTAAAATGGCTTACGTATATGGAACATACCCAAAGTGACAATTTATTTATTTTTGCGGTTTGTTCCCCCCTCCCTCCCTCCCTCGGTGACCAAGCGTAGCGTATGCCAAGACCCCCCGCCCTCTAGTTTTCACGTAGTATACTTTATAAATATTTTTTGCGGAAAGTTAAAAAATAGGCCGGCCGGCCAAGGAGCGATTCTCGGAAATTAGTGATGTGACGAAACTGGAGAAGTTTTAGTGATGGGGTAAACCGTGGCGCGTGAGTCCGCTTCAATTAGAATGTGTTCTGATCATAAGTTAGAGGGGCCGGGACACACTTCTTGAGAATTTCAGAGCGATTTTTCGGAATATATTCCATTAAACACATTTTTGTTTAAGAAATATTTACTTTATTTTCAAATGCCTATCAGATAAGGTGCCACAAGTACATATCTGGCAAAACATATTTTTTTTACATTTTGTATTTTAGTTAGGTACATGTAGGGAGTGCCCCTAATTTTTTTTTGTTTTTCGCTTTAAATATGTAAATCTAAGTAGCGGCACACAAAATACAACTGGTTATAATATCATTACGATATACCCTTCGGGCATATGAAGCTAACTAGCCTACTTATTGTTGCTATCATCAGCTAACAAAAGGTTTAGTTCACAATTTTCCGTTACCAATTTAGCTAAAAAAAATTTGTTCGTCATAATTTAACGGTTTTCACAATTATTTTCTATAGTTCTTAATTTGAAATTGACTCGCGTCGCGTTGAAGTCTTTTTGAAAACTTACGAATAAAACCAACCTCGTATTTTTCTATTACCGCCCTCTATATAGTGCAATTGGCATTTATTAATTATAATAACTGTATTTCTAAGGTCGAAGAAGCCAAAGTAACTGAAAAGGTCGAGACGGAGGTAGAGGCAAGTAAAGAGTCGGAATCAAAAGAGGCCGCTGAAAGCGAAAGAACGAAAGAGGTACGGATATGTTTAAATACGGATAAACACCCACAGATTGGTTTGATAGAGAGCTACGGAAGTAAGTAAGCAATTTATAGAGCCATGAAACCCCTCTAGTTAGTGTGCCGTGCTATCATTATTAATTAATCCGGGCGCCTGGCAGCTGTCCAGCGGTGATTTTGACAGTGGATTGGCAACAACGGAATTTTAAAATCAACTTAAGGAGTCAAATTTATAGAGCTCTGAGTTTGGTGAGATATAATAGCTTATTATGTTCCCATTTTAACTCGAATATAACATTGCCAGACGTTTTAATTCAGGGAAAGATATTGCTAAGTTGCGGTGAAAAGTGCCTCATTTATAGAAGTATAGTTTTTCATTATTTTTAATTATTCAAAATCGTGTGCGCAAAAACACAGGTGCAAATCACCCTGCCAGGCAATAAAGAGCAACAATCGCACCCACCGCTGAACAGCTGCCAAGCTCTGGATTATTTAATAATGATAGTATGGCATACTAACTAGAGGAATGTCGTCGCTCTACTAATTGCACATGTACTATCACGTTCAAAATTGCATGGGCACTTTATGCATGGAATCATTCATAAATTGCCAAGCATTTTTGAATGCGTGTGCACCTATTTCCGTAACCAGCTGTTAATCCATTAACCTCGTTGGGGGCCTTATTTCGAGTATTTTGTAGTATATGTAGATTTTTAGTTGCCGATTTAATGACAATTTAATCCAACATTAATCTTTTTTTTTTCATTCTTCGAAACCATTTTGTCAATCGCAATTTGAACTAACCCCTTTTCGAGCATATTTCGAGTTATCTACATACGTATATACCACCTCAATCGGGATTACCACGGGTCAATGCGTCTTTGCGTCGTGTTGCCAGCCTCTTAAATATTGTAACCTGAAAGTTGTTTCAGGACGCTCGGGATTTTCAGTGCGTGCATGATTTTCCCATATTCTAACTACTAACAAAGAAATATAAGGTTCGCATGATTTTGTGTTAATTTGGATTTGCTGGTATAAATTGTTACATTATTAGATAAATATAGTCAAACCACATCTTTTGCAAGCAAATTAACTGTCATACTTTAAAGTGTTCCCTTTTTTAATAATTTTTAATTAAAAATTTTTTTACTAAAAAAAACTTTTATTAATTAAAAAAAAATTAAAAAATAACCAATAAAGTACTGAAACTGAAACTATTATGACGTTTACTTAACACTTTTACAGTCTGAGCTTAGACGGGCTCGGTTAATTAACTTTTTTTGCAGTTTTAAAATAAATAGATGTTCTTAAAAAACTGCTTTAAAATATGACTATGGGTGTTGTTAGCACTAAAAGCATCTGTTTTTTACGTTTAGATAATTAAGTCTTTCGCCAAAAAATATAAAACTTTGCACACACAAGCGATTTATTCCAGCAAACTTAAAGTTGCATGTTACAGTACTAATATGGATACGTGTCATATTAGGTAGTAGTGGCCTTGTTTGAAACATCTATACTCTACGTTAACTTACTCATTGCTTGTCAGTATACAATACTTTTCATCACTGTAGTCTGTTTCTTCTCCAACCATATCATACTTGCCGTAGAACTGTTTATTATTTGAGCGTATTTTTTTTTTGTAGTTTTTTTATTGTGATGTATTTTGTAAATTTTGTAATATTGCTACTCAGGATCACGAGCTCTATACCAATAGGAGAAAAAAGTGTCTCTAAGGATGTTTTCTTATTGTGTTTTTTGTGCGGTAGTTTGTATGCGGTAACAAAAAAGGAAAGTAACAAAAATGTATGGAAATTTTTTCTCCGATTGGGATAGAAAGCGTGATTCTGAGTGAAATAACATGAAAATTTTACCAATAAAAAATTCTCAGTTAGAATTAGTTTCTGATGATTTTGATGGTAATTATGTGACTTTTATTAACCTTTTGAACGCTAGACGACGCCAAGAGATCACAGTTATTTAAATGAATTTGTACTTTACTGAGTCGCGCGTCCATATTGCAATGGTGAAGCAGTCACAGTCAACACTGACTGTGGCAAAAGGGTTAATGACCTCCTTCGCCTAATCGGTAGTTTGGTTCGGTTCGTATTCCGGTAAGAGTATTGTGTTTTCACGAGTTAACTGTCTTTTGTTATTATATGTTAATCTATATCGTTGCATAATAGTACATTACCTAACTAGTGCGGTAAAACAAAGAAAGGCCGAAATCGCAGATGTTTGCGACCCGAGCTGCAAGCGAGGGACGTAAATATGCGATCAAGGGCTTTATTTTTTACCTCACGTGTTAGGTACATCATTTTATGCCTACACTTGGACAGAAATCGGCTTTTTCCGTACGCGCAGCGTGCGGAAAAAGGCACTTTATGGCCAGGTGTGACATAATAGATAGTTTGAAGTTAGGTTGACTTTTGTGAAATTTTAAATGAGTTTTTGTCCTTAACTATATCTATCTCTCTCCCGCAGGAGCAATCAGAAGAGTCAGAGGGAGACCAAAAGAATACCAGTTGGTGGCGCTACCTGTACCCGTTCTACTATTTCGTCTGAGCGTCAATTATATGTATACAGTGCAATTTTATACAGCTCCGGTTAGTAAATATCCTGCCAATAGCACATATTCAATTATATTTCTAACCTAAAGAAATCTTATAAGATTATCCAAATATTGACTTCATTTTTTTACATTTGGATGAAATGTAATCTTTCTTTACCCTGATTATTAGGAAAAGGAGAAATAGCATCTCGTATCGAGAATATATTATTATCTACATTTATGTATAAAGAGTTTTTTAATACCTAATGCTTGATAGAACCATAATGAAATACCTGTTAAATGTTATACTTCATAAAAATCAATTCAACTGCGATAACTGTTTTCCAAACATATTCTAAGTCTTAGATAAACGTAACGCATTTACTGGAGCAAAATACTGTAATGGTAGGTAATTATACAGTTGAAGTAGATGGTCCTGCAATATTCCATATATTTTGCACCGTAAATTCACCTTTAATTTTTATATCACTTGCGTCAAATAATATGTCAAACGGAAGTGACGATGCATCAAACTTTATAAAATTAACCTTTTGAACGCCAACGAAGGCCACGACTGTTTCGCGATTATTGAAATTGAAATTGTTTATTTCGGATATTATCCATAGTTGGTTAGTTAAATGGGTGGATATCGGATGCAAAATACGTCAATTTACATAGTAGAAATGTAGATAGATAGATCTGTTAGTATGCAATTTGACGTATATTGCATCCGTCGTCCGCCCATAATGTAGCATGTTGGCTTAAAACTGACTAGGTTAGCGAAATTAAACTACGGAGTCCACTCTAAATCTGTGTATGGCGAAGATGTCGGTTGTAAACGTCATTGGCGTCCTTGGTAAGACTTCGATGACGGATATAGCCGACGGTGGCGGTCAAAATCCAAACTCAGGTGCCATGGAACGTGTAACGCCATCTAGTTGAGACGAAAAACTATATCGTAGACCGTAGGTTCAATGGCAGCTACCGTATTGTCGCTCACCAGGCGGCGCCACTCATGCGTGGGTCCTGTGTCAATATGAGAGAATTGTCAAAGTGACGTTTGAAATTTTTCCGAAGGACCCACGTCCCACTAGCGCCCCTAACGGAAAATCTACTCGCGGTAATCCTCATTAGAGATTTACAAGTCCCTTATACTAATTTAACCGACGGTCTGCGACATATTGATCGATATAATGTCATGTTTCTGGATTAATTAAAAGTCAATGATGCGAACGCATTTACGCTGTACTTGTAGAAAAATGCTGGATCATTGATTTTAAATGAACGCCTCAATATAGTCTAAAATATATCACACTTTCAATAGTAAAGTGTTTTAGAACATTAAAAGCTCATATTACAAATATTTTTATTGCTCGCAGGCTCAGGCTTAATATTGTTAATGTCCCAAAACAATTCAAAAATGATTTTCACCGTCCATTCAAAATGCTATTGTTATCCGTGAAGAGTAATGAGAAAAATTGCATTTTATCCACTAGAGCTGCCAGCAATTTGATACAAGCTTCAAAGAAATCTTGTCGAGTTTCATGTTATTGTGGTGACAGGTGGTTTGTTATATTAATTTGCGTAAGTATTTTTGCGTAAGCGTCGGGAGGATGGGAAAATTAATTGCATGCGAAACATTATTTTATTTTGGACAAAATAAAATGGTCAAGAGATAAAAATAGCGTCAAAATATTTGTAAGATGAGCCAATAGTTTATGCTTTTACGGGCATGTAGAAAATAAAATTATATAAGCATAATACTACACAAAATATACATATATGTACATAATGAGAAAACTATTTAATGCAATATGTATATTTTTAATGCCTACGGGTTTGTGTACGGTCTAGCGAGTATAAGAAGGATTTTGTGAAATATATTGTTTCGATAGCCATGCGTCGCCAAAGATTTGAAAGAGTGAAAAAGATGTGTGAACTTCATTAATTGTATGTCGTTAGTAAAAGATACCAATTAGCCGCTACCCGATAAAGCTCTAATGGCATAAATATTAAACATGAACCTTATCAACCAGCGATAAAGTGATACCTTTTACTAAAGACAAGTATAAATAAGTGTTATACAACCATTATCTTGCTTAAATCCTAAAATATGATATATGGTTAATTGGCACATCGTGCCTTTAGGCATTGAGTCTGCCATGTATACTTGAATGAATTGTGCAATAAAAATGGCATTAATGTGAAATCTGTAAAATGTTTAGCGTAAAAGTAATATAGTTTTAATAACTACCTATAGGGTAAATCGTCACTTACTGGCCACTTTTCAATAACTAGCCACAACCATTATATTGTTTATATCCTATAATATGATGTATGGTTAATTGGCACATCATGTCTGTAGGCATTCAGTCTACCATGTATACTGTAATGAATTTTGCAATAAAAATGGCATAATAGAGAAATCTGTAAAAAAATTAGCACAAAATGCAACGTAGTTATTAACTTATAGGGAAATCGTCAATTACTGGCTAACTTATACTGAAAATTATTTTTGTGCAAATAAATTCTAGAAATAGAATTCATTTTAGTATATAATATGTTAATTACTGGCCAGCCTTCAATAATTGGCCACGGTAATTCACGGTATACGAGAACGAATTATGTCTACCTATGAACAAAGTTCATTTAAATAGGGTAAGACGATTTACCCTATCTTACCATAGATAAATGTTACTATGTTTTAACGTCAACAAAGTCACGGTTTTTTTTTACATTGTTTAACATAGCAAATATGATACAATATTGTCATGTAACACAAATAAACACGCACGAGGTCCAAGGAATCGAGGCGGACATCCACCCTTTAACCATGTAAATGCCGAACGGCGTCAGCCATCGCGATTATTCAAGCGAAATTGAACTCTACGTAGTCCCGCGTCCTTATTGCATTGAAGAAGCTGTTTGGACATTGGCGTCCGTCCCAAGACTTGCCGATGACGGGGACAGCCGAATAAGGCGGTCAAAGGACTCCCGGCATACAAGCTATGGGCACAATCTCCTGCTACCTCAGACCGCGAGTCCTTGGAGCTCGTGCGCAACTAGCATAATCTTTTAACGTTTTCATTTGACAAAGAGCGAATTTGAACGGTGGAATAGGTCATTTATACGTTACGTGTTTCTCGATCTACGGTTATCAGAATAATAACGCAAAAACATCATAAAAGTATCCTAGCAGAAGAAAGTGAGATTCTATTTTGGGATTTATACGAGTATTGTAGGTGAATTATAATGTCTCGCACTAATGCAACGTTTTAACTCAAATCGTACGAGAAACATGTACCATGTGGATTGGCCTATGGTGCGTACCTATAGGCGAAATAAATGCGTGTAGATTCTACACAGTAGACATATGCTTACTGGCAGATAAATGTGATGCTACCTTGTCACTTGTTGATAAGTTTCATATGTAAACGAATCTCTATGGCGCGCCTTATCAGCAAGCGATAATGTGGTACCTCTTGCTAAACTCTAAAACAAATAACCTCTTACGCAAGTTACGCAACTGCTAAATACTAGTCTTAAATGGCTCATAGTTTTTTAACGCGTAGTTTGCTGCTTTGACGTAGTAGGTAACGCAAAACAATGCAAGTAGATAATTAAGGCTAATCTCGATGGAATACAAGAAAATATCGCTTAATATGTTGTGATACTAATCGAGCGGGTAGCTTAATTATGTATAAGAAACTTAACAGCACGCACAAACATTAACAGGATAGTCGCCCCACAGCTGGGCAAGTCTCCCAGTCTCAAGTGTCTCTTTCAATTTTACTTTGTAGTTTTATCCTAAGCAACAGGCATTTTATATTGTATTTTAATTTTATACCACTATAAACTATGAGCGAGCTAATGCATTCAATATACATTACTGATATTTACAGTTAATAATAAAATCTCCTTTAAAAAAAAAGCAATACCTTAAAGAAAAACAAGCAAAATTAAAATTGTCGACTATTTCGTCCATCAAAGGCGGCAAATTTGAAAAATGCAGTGGAGTCGTCTTTTTACCGACATTGACGGAAATATTAAAATTTCTAACCTCTTAACACTCCCTGCCGTTGAATCGCCGGCGGTCTCAACTTGGTGGTAACAGTGAGTGTTAGGGACGACAATGGTTGACTGAAGAAAAATTTTACATTAGAATTACATGGTTGATGGTTGATGTCCATTAAAATGTACCCTAAGTGTGAACAACACAACAAAGTTGGATTTTGCTTCGAGTGCATTTTAAATCAGAAGAAAGCGAAGATTTTGTAATTACAAGTTTTACAACTGACTCTATTCTATAATCTGAAGCTTAGGAAATAACTCAAAACGCATGAGGTGCAATAACTTTGGTAATTTGTAACAGTATGGGTACAACTTTTCACCTCATTAGAGAAAATATATTAAAAACGAATAATTCTGTAATGCAAGTTAATAATCTTTACATATTTGTAAACACCTTGTGAAAAAGTAACTATTCCTCTGCGCGCAGTGAGCAAAATGCAGTATTGTTTCCGTTTTCTAGCAGCAAAGTCGGCTTTTTTTACTACTGAGGTGAAAAGGTTTATAATGACTATGTTCAACTAACTTTAACTATTGTTAACTTTTAAGAGGAGAGTGTTAACTATTGATTTAGGTAACTCGTCTTTAAAAAAAATGCAATCATAAATTGATAAGTTGTCCCAAAATATTTTATGTTTTGGTGTAAATAATAATAGTTATAAAATAAGTTTTATAGAGGCAACACAGTATGCATGTTATTTAGTTTAGAACGTGGAGTGTTCTGAAATGCATTTCAATATAAAGTTTTACAGTGTTTATGAGTAATAATGAATTCAAATGTAAGACCCGTTAAATGGGTGAATATATCGTCGATATTCTGTTACATCTGCCAGGTGGGAAATATGGCACAGTTAGAAGATACCTTGCAATATGTTGTAATACGACCGTAACCATGGCAACTGTTATCAAAAAATTGTTGATATACCCCAATATTATTTAAATAGAGTACATTTGTACTTATTTTTAAACATAGTTTAACCCAAAACAAAATTTAACCCTTTTTAATTGGATAACTGGGATAGTTATTAGAAATCAATTTAAATATCTTATTTTGCATGTTTTTACACAATTGTTTCTCCTAAAAGTGCAGGCATACATTAAAATTTAATATAGACCAAATTCTGGAGTCTAGAATATAATATAGTTGTTTACTGTTAAATCAAGGCTTTCAGCCGTTTCAAGCTAGTCAATTCTGAAACACAAGTTTTAGTTATCGGCTATGTGCGAATCCCGCTTAGACCGTTTGCAATTGACTGGTGTACCCTCTGTCTAAAACATTACCATTGGTCATGGTCATTGGTCAATGGTTATGTCCATTGTATGGGTTGACGTTTATCTGACAAAGCTATTTGTAAGTTACGTACGAATACATACATTTGAGGTGTTGCTATACAAAAACCCCCGTCCCCCGCAAAAATGGGCAGACTTTTTTTGTATAGAAACCGACAGTGCCCGGTTGGTTTTGTAAATGGTCTAAGGCAGCGGTTGGCAACAGGCGGCCTGCGAGCCTCCATGACTATTTTATATTGGGATCGTGCGCGAGGACAGCGCCTGTATTTTAAAGTCACTGTTAACAAAGCCCGCGTCAATTTCGTTTACTACTGTTGCCCTTGGTTGCTAAAAGGTTGCCGACCCCTGGTCTTAGGAATCCTGTGGTGTCCGAAATAAAAAACGATGGTGGCGCCTGGTAAAAATATGAACTTTTGTAGGCAGTAGGCACAAACTTCATACTATTTGATAAAAGTAAAATTAAATAACTAAGACGCCCGGGTCGTGCCACTTTAAACTACACATTAGTCAATGTACCACGTAAAATCGCCGTCAGTGGAACTTACTAGCGATGTAAACAAAAGGCATCACATGTTTTGTCACAGCTTCTTCTTGTATTTTCACCTACCTTATTAGACACTACTAAAACCATTCACTACTGAAACGATCGTATTATCGTAACGTACAAAACATATGATACATAACTTAATCTTGGAACAAAGAAGCAAGCAAGCAAGCAAGGTAGGGCAAATTTCATTTCCCATAAAGCCCCTCCCTTTCCCCCCTCCAGAGACATGATGATATCTTTGAAGTACCTCTAATATATAATAACTTTATGTTTTGAAATGCGTTTCATGAACTTGGTTAATTCGTCAACCCACGGCATGTGAGGCCTACCGCGAACCATTTCGTCCGTTCGTTCATCTGTTTGTCTACGAACGAAGTGGTTTGTGGTAGGCCCTCAGGTCAAGTTAAACTACGAAATGTAGACAATGAGATTCACGTACCGAGAACGTTAATAATGTTGTTACAAAAATTGCAAACAGCTAAAATGTATTATATAAGATTTGTTAATAAATTTTATTTTGAAAAACTTTTTGTGTTCATTTCACAACATCGTGATACATAATTTTAAAGAAAAAAAAACCGACTTCAATTGGACTTCCCGGTATAAGTTAAAGTAAGCGAATTATTGCTAATTTATGTTTTTATTTTGTTAATTTTCCTTACATCGTATTTAAAACTTACATACATATTATCAGCATCAGCTCCATCTTGTGAACTGCTCTCCTAATTGCTCGTTAACATGAGTCGATTAACGAAAACAGCACACGCGTATGTTTCACCAACCAAACCTGAGTTCCACTAGGTACTGCCAGGGTTCAGCATCAGCTCCATCTTGTGAAATGCTCTCTTAATTTCTCGTTAATATGAATCGAATCATGAAAACAGCACTCGCCTATGTTGCACCAAACCTGAGTTCCATTAGGTACTGCCAGGGTTCAGCATCAGCTCCATCTTGAGAACTGTTCCTCTAATTGCTCGTTAACATAAGGTACTGCCAGGGTTCAGCATCAGCTCCATTAATTCCTCATGATATCCATCATCAAAATATAATTAAAATTAAATAGGACTACCTCAAAGGCATTTCGTAACAAACAAAAGATGAATGTCTCAAATCAGAAGATACAGCTGGGGCCCGCGAATTATAAAGCAGTTCCTCTTTGACATCCCTGGTCGTCATCATCAGGTCTGCTCCACCAAACTGGTAGGTTTTGTAAAGAAATGCTCGAGTTTCTCAAGAAAATACCCAAATTACTAATGCATGTGCCTTTCAAATTTGAGGAGTTCTCTCAGTTCCTCATGGATCCCATCATCAGAAATGGATTTTGAAAAAAACGGGACCAACCTGGAACCATCTACTTAAAGAAACCAAAAAAAAAATTCAAATCGGTTCAGCAATGACGGAGTTCTGAGGTAACATACATTAAAAAAAACAACAGACGAATTGAGAACCTCCTCCTTTAGAAATATTGAAGTCGGTTGAAAATCAGTTGAAATAGTCATTCAGTGGTCTTGTTCCTAGCGTTTTCTCGGGTTATACCACGGCTCAGTGAACCGGGGGTACATTTTGGTAAGTAATCCAAGATTTTGCGTAGGCGCTAGTTTTACGAAAGCGACTACCGTTGACCTTCCAACCCAGAGGGTAAACTAGGCCTTATCGGGATTAGTCCGGTTTCCTTACGATGTTTTCCTGCGAAAAGCGATTCAGCTGCGAAACAGGACTTGAATAAATCCTCCCTCAATGTATTTGCGTTAACCTTATTTATATAACTATTCCAAATTTCAAATCGCTACCTCAAGTAGTTCTGGAGATATTTAACCATGTGACAGACAGACAGACTGAGTAGTACCATAAGGGTTCCTATGCCGGGGGAATAGGAATGCCTGCGACCTGGAGGGTTCGCGGGTCTTTTTAATATGTCTGTCTGTTAGTCTTGTTGTGATCGTCTTTTAGATTAATATATTGATAGTCGGTTTTTCTGTGGGTTGGTAAGTCTAAAATTAGTGTTGGGGAGAGTAATTTGACATTTTTGAGATGGACAGGGTTTGTCAGGTGTTCTCAAAGGCCAATGCTTCGGCAGCCATCGTCGCAGCGTCCTCGACTAGTCTGCGTAAACTGTAAAGGTTTCGCCCAGAGTTGTGGGTGTAAGTATGTTTTCCGTACGCGTAGCGTGCGGAAAAAGGCACTTTATGGCCAGTTGTGGCATAAAATTAATTTCGTAGTGTTGTGAATGTCACTATAATGGGCCGTGCCTTATCAGATTTTTTCCCTATCCTCTTCTGTGATTCGATATCGCGGTAGTCAAGCTCAACTGAGAAAAACTGATTAATAAAAAACATTCACACGAATTGAGAACCTCTTCCTATTGAAATTGTGAAGTCGGTTGAAAATTTCTAGTCGAAAATATAATTTTTCATTTTCTCTAATACCAGAGAAAACTATATATATATCTCTTCTTCGGGGTGGTAATACTAGCGTAAGAAGAATACAGTTTGATAGTCTTTTAATAACCTTCTGTTAGATTGTGCGTAAAATTGGCCCTTCGGACACCCCATAAGGCTTAAAGGTCTGGTAGCCAGGGCACAACTATAAAAAAAAACTTGTAGCTGTCAAGGAGTCCGTATAAAAGGCAGCCAAATAATCGGCAGTCCAATAATTCGTGTCCATTTTTTTGGTTGCGGATTATTGGGTTGCTGATTATTGTACTGCAAAAACGGTGGCTTCGGATTATTGGCCCGCTACCGAGCTTGTCCGACCCGACAAAAGGCAGCCCAATAATCGGCGGCCCAATAATTGGCGAGCACGATGTACATGGATTATTGGGCTGCCGATTATTGGCCTGCTTCGAGATTGCTCGACCCAAGAAAAGGCAACCCAATAATCGGCGACCCAATAATCCATGTACATCGTGGTCGCCAATTATTGGGGTGCCGATTATTGGGCTGCCTTTTCGCGGGGTACGAAAAAAGTCGGTTCTGGCGCTTCGCCGGCCGCTACCGCGGCACGCTCGCTTCGCTCGCTCGGCTCGCGCGCTGTTAGGTCGCAGTTCTACCTAACACTCCTCCTCGCTTCGTCGTCGTACCTAATCCGACCTGCCTTAACATTCGATCTAAGGAGTCTGTATAAAAAGCAGACAAATAATCAGCAGCCCAATAATTCGTGTCCGTTTTTTTGGTTTTGGATTATTGGGTTGCTGATTATTGTACTGCAAAGACTGTGGCTTCGGATTATTGGCCCGCTACTGAGCTTGTCCGACCCGATAAAAGGCAGCCCAATAATCGGCGACCCAATAATTGGCGACCATGATGTACATGGATTATTAGGCTGCCAATTATTGGCCCGCTTCGAGATTGCTCGACCCAAGAAAAGGCAGCCCAATAATCGGCGACCCAATAACCCATGTACATCGTGGTCGCCAATTATTGGGCTGCCTTTTCGCGGGATGCGGATTAGTGGCACCCCTGTCAAGCAAACTTAAACTTACCCGCAATGCAATTCCCGCTAGAAATTTCACTTTGCTACGTTGACTAAATAATCATTTAATTTAATTCATGATCATCAATTTATATAGTAAAATCTGGATCTGCTGGAAGTATCTGTAAGTGAAAATGTCGTCCGAACACCTAAATACGACTTTTGAACTGCCAACTATCAAGTTATGTGATTTCGAATTTTGGTTCAATTCTGTGGAACTTATACTTTCAACAGGAATCTATTGTGATAACCATAAGTACGATCACGTTAAAAATTATATAGAGGAAAATGATTACGGGTTTTTAGTGAAAGACTTGCCTGAATTTGCTGAAGGAGTGAAATATGAAGGACTACGACATCACGTTTTAGATGAGATTAAAGACAAGTTCAACTTTGAACCTACTATCAAAGGAATAGCGTTCTTTCGCTGTCGAGATCTGAAACCTTCGGCATTTCTTGACGTACTAATGAAGATATGCTCATGTGATCATGCTATTCCGAAGGCTATTATACGAACGTTTTTCCTGGCTCGGTTGCCGCGGAATATTCAGAAACTGATGTTTGCAGCCGTTTTGTTGGACTCAAAGCCGCTGGACGACAAGAGCCTGAAGGAACTAGCTGCTACAGCAGATGGCATCACTGCTTATGTGAAATATCATACTCACCCAAGTACAACCAAACCGAAGATAACTATACCTAAGTACGATGCCAGTGACCCTGAGCTCTGGTTTTATTCATTAGAAGCAGCATTTTCAGATAATTTTGTCATAGATGACCAGCTGAAGTTTGAATATACAATGGAAGCCGTGCAAAATGAGGAGCTCTTAACTGCAGCCTTGGTTTTGACTGAGTTACCAAACTTAGCAGCAGAAAAGAACTATGCCAACTTGAAAGATAGAGTCCTCAAAACATTTTCACTCATACAAAGTGACAAAACTTACAGCTTTGTCTTCCGTAACATGAAAGGATTAAGACCTAAGACTTTACTGAAATTTCTGAATAACATGGCCGCTAGAACTGCCCGGGTTGTGCCTCGGACCTTAATTAGAACATTCTGGATAATGCTGCTGCCCATACAGACTCAAGCGGTCTTATTCCAGCTGTTAATCAAGTCACGGGAACCACTCCAAGATCTAGACATGGATGCCATGGTTTTAGTAGCCGAAGTCAGGTGGCGAGATGAAGAATCTAATGAGACCATGACAAGTATAAAAGACCCACAGTCAGCGCCAGATCTAGATGATAAACTTATTAATGAACATACTTTTGCATCTGAATTAAAATCTGCAAATTCATTTCAAGAGAAAATTGCTCTTGGGATGAAATACTGTGATTTCATGTACATGAGTTTTTATGAGAACAACAGTTCAGAGTTGATAGAGAAGTGCACTGTGTTTGAACCTCAGCGGAATGAGGTGTCGGAACCCGAGCATAACTGGTTCGAGGGCTGCACCTGCCACTACCATCAGAGCTACGGGAAGAATGCCTATAACTGTAAGAGAATACATAACAAATATGTTGAGCAGTGATTAAATGCCCTTCTGATTAAATAATTAATGATTCACCTAAACAAAACAAACAATGAACCCATAATTTAAGAATTAAAATCCGTAAAAACTATTAATTATTTGCAGAAACATAACATTTGTTTTTTTTAAGCTCTCCTTCCTAGCGTTTTTCCATGCCACGCCTCAAGGAGCCTAGGCTCTTCTTTGGCAACTACTCCCAAGATTTGACGTAGGCACCCGTTTTACGAAAGCGAATGCCATCTGACCTTCCAACCCAGAGGGTAAACTAGGCCTCTTTGGGATTAGTCCGGTTTCCTCACGATGTTTTCGTTCACCGAAAAGCGATTGCTAAATATCAAATGTTATTACGTACATTAGTTCCGAAAACTCATTGGTACGAGCCAGCATGATTTGAACCCAAGCCCTTCGCATTGAAAGTCTCCCATAATACCGCTGGGCCACTCGAAAGAGCATTATTTACAAAATATTCAGGCTACTTTTTTATTGTATAGACTTCTGCGTCTGCAAAATCAAACGCTCGAACATTGCAATTGGCTCGCGCGGCAGCCGGGGTTGCAGCGCATCATGTGGACATTCTGTGGATGCGCCTTTAGACAATTGCGAAACAAATATGAATATGAATTTAACTGTCTCACAGCCTAATTGTATTACTGGGGCTATTTTAAAACTACTGACAGAAGATCAGAAACAAAGGGAATAGAGTAATAAATTAATATAAATAATTGTGCCCCAAGTTTGATATTGACACTACATGGAGCTTATAGGGCAGTTCTATTCAATAATTGGCCGCCTTATATACTAAACAACCGGTCAAGTGCGAGCCGGACTCGCCCACCGAGGGTTCCACACAGAGACTCTCAGTGTACGACAATTATGCGGTTTTCGGATTTTTTCCTATACTTTTGCTACAAGCTCTTGCCTTTTGCCAAATTTCGTTATTCTAGGTCAACGGGAAGTACCCTATACATTCCCATTGCAATTGTATTGGGAATGCGACATAAACGGCCTTATCTTTTAATTGCGTTGTCGTAGAGGTTTGGTTTTTTTCACAGACCGCAGACCTGTGTATGGGGTATTAATTAAAACTTGCTACCTCTACGCGTTCCCGAGATAAAGGATTTTGATAGACAGACGGACAGTCAGCAAAGTGATCCTATAAGGGTCGTTTTTCCTTTTGAGATACGGAACCGTAAAAATGAATTATGTCTACATATAAATAGGGTTACGGGTACGTAGTAATAGACTTGTGAGCCCATACGATATTATACAGTCAAACTGCCAAAATATGTATACAGGACAAATTGTAAAGCATGTTTTAAAACAGGCACACTACTATATATAAATTGAAGGCTATCAATCATATACGAGAGAAAAAGGGACCAGGGCCCTGGTAAGCAGGGCTGGGATCGAACCAGCGACCTCCTGCTGCCGCGAAAGCAGCCATGTATTGCTTGAACATTAAGGTCATTAATACATATACTTGGCACTTTGGCTGTAGTCATATGTTTGTTGCTGACTGTACGATGCCATCTCCATTATATTGAACTATTACAGTCGAGCATTTCCGAGGCTTCAAAAAAATCTTTACACCCAGGACAATGAGGTGCAACTGTTTACATATTTTGCATTCAGTTGCACAGATATTTATGAAATCGACTGTACCTATGCGGCAGCACAAGTGTACACTATGGACATTTTTATTTTTTGTTGTAGAAAAATCATTTTTTGCTCTTTCAATCCTAGTAGGAGAAAAAAAGTGTCCTAATTTTCCATACATTTTTCAAACTTTCCATTCCGCTACCGCCATACTAAATCTATGAAATGATGCTGGCGAATGGAAAACAAATCTTGGGACACTTTTTTTCTCCTACTAGGATTGAAAGTGCTCGGGATTCTGAATAGAAAACAGTTAAAAAATTTCAAATTAAAAAAAAATGATTTAACTATAACAAAAAATAAAAACGCCCCTATACGCTAAGCTTAATTCTGTTATTCCATTTGGGTTTTAAATAAAAGCAAAGTGGACTTTGTACAAATCACAATGTATTTCAACTATTTACACCGGCCCTACGCTAACATCCAAGTATACAACTAGGGTACACGGGTCAACACTATACACTGCTCTCTACGCATCTCACATGCATTTCCATTTACTTGTACCTCAGAGTTATTTTTATAACTAATAAGGCGATGTCTATGCAAAATCTCGTTCCTTCAAATCCTTGCCTGCCAGTCTATTGAACGGTAGTTTTTTTTTAATGGATAGAATGGGAGTATCGTATGTTCGCTCACCAGGCGGCGACACTAGTGGGTCTGTGCGTGGGTCTTGTGTAAAAATAAAAATATTTTTATTATTTTTAAATAGCTTCTGTCCAGTGGGATAATTTCGCCAGTGTCCATGTTTATTTAGCAAACATAGAATCAAACCTCGTCTCTTCGAAGCAAATAAACTGTCAAATTTTAAAGTGTTATTTTAAACTTCAAACTTCTATTAAATTATGACCTTTACTTAACCCTATGCTAAGTTTCCTAGATTTCGATAGCACTGAATGTGAAAGTGTTAAGTAGACGTCATAATTTCATCGAAGTTTGACGTTTAAAATAACACTTTCACGTCTGACAGTTCATTTACTGAGAAAAGATAACGTGGTTTGACTAGCATAGATGGACAAACAAAAAAAAACCCATATCAACTTCGCCATCTTGAGTACCGACTTGAAGTCTCAAAAAGAATGCACGCCAAGTTACGTGAAACCAAGCGATATTTGAAAGCTTCCTGTAAGTGACGCCGTCTCTTGTAATAGCAGAAACAACATTTAGGAGGAACGTTTTTGTATTAGACATCTGGTCTCTGTACTAAAGAGGCCTCTAGACGGGCCATATTTGTCCTCAATTTATAGCCGGCAACATATGTACGTCACATTCGTGCATATAAGCAAGACAGCAATAGTTGCTGGGTACAAATTGCAGATAAATATGCCTGAAGCCTCTTAACGCATGTAACAAGTATATTTACCCGTTCTCAAACTTCATACTTATTTATGCTCACAATATGATAACTCAGCTTGTTACTGTGTAAATCGAATGAACAGCAATTAAAGTGAACGTATGGGTTCAAAACTTACTCAAAAATATCTCCCCATGGATTTGACAAGAGATATGGCAAATACAGATAAGTATAATGTTTTATCCTCGTATTGTCACGGAAACACCCGAACGAATAATCACTTCAGTCAGTGTCAGTACTAAAAGTACCAATCTATTGAAGTTGCATGACAAATACTACCGAGAAAATACGACTGCGAAACATGCACTACATCTGTATTTTTGAGTAAGTAGCATATACCCATATTTCCACATTTAACTTTACATTGATATGAAATAAAAATAAAACATATTTTGACATGAGAACTAATAGGTAGCAAATACATTAGGTATACAACTAGAATACTTTAACAAATTCAATTTAAAATAATGAAATTAACTTTACTGTGTATTTGGACGCCAATATCCAGTATTCGTGATTGTCTTTAGTAAAAAGACTAAAAGGTATCACTTTTCAATTAGAAGCGACAAAGTGGTACCTTTTATTAAAAAACGAGCAATTTTTTACAATTTTAAGACTCCTAAAGGCTACAACAAAACGAGGTATGACAATCACGTCATCGGAAACGGCACTTTTGGTTGGACCGAGACAGAAATACATAATTTTAGCATGTGCAAATTGAGAGCTAGCTATCAGTGACGTCATCGTTAGTGGGACACCACGGGACGGTCTTGCCTTGTTTCCTTTCCACCATGTCTCCCACAATGGCTAGACAACTAAAAAAATCTATTTAGTTCGTCTTTTAGATTATTCAAAAATATTGTACACGTATTTTTCTTTTGTTCGTCAAATCAAAAATGACGAAAATACAGTGCGTTCAAGTTTCACGTAACGTCACTATTAGGTACAATTGTTACCTAGTAGTGACGTCACAAGCCCCCACCCCGGAACTTTGATGGTCTATATCTTCGTTAATTTTAGTTAAATTGAAAAAGGAAAAATTACGTGTCTAATAATTTTAGACAATCTAACTGACGGACTAATTAGAATGATAGTTTTTCAATCTAGCTAGTCGTCAGCCCTATTGAGACAAATCGAATGTACCACACCGCGCTGTAGGGCGCGCCAAACAATTAAACATACATATATAACAACAGAAAAAAGTATTTAGCTATTAAGCTTTAGCTGGCAACATTGTTTGTCGCATAAGTGTGAGTAGTAGTAGAGTAAGTTTACTGTTTGACACGTGTTTGTTCGCAAGTGACATTTGACAAAAACTGGCTTCACCACGAAAACAAAAAAATAAAATAAAAAATAAATAAAAATAGATTGACCACGGTGACAAATTGACAACACCATTGTTACTGATATTGCGGACGCCGCATACTATTGTGCGGGCTGTATGATTCTTTTGATTTTGGAAATTGCTACTCTGGTTTAAGTTTAAATTTATTTAATTTATACATTTTTCTGTCCCATCGTACACTAACGATATAATCAAATGTATCATAATACACTAAAACATTTTGTGGTCCAGGTTCAGAAAATAACTTAATTTTGAAACACGAGCGAACGCGAGTGTTTTACACTAACACGACAAACAGTTATACCAAAATTGATTACTTTAATTTTTGTTAAAACACTTGCTATATGATATACCAAAGGAAGTATAGGGAAAAGAGGTACAAAAAAAGCCTGATTTTGTTTTTCTATTTATATCGAAGATATTATTAATAACGTTTCAATACTGACCATCTGTAAGGAAAAACAAGGAGGAGTTATATAAATCTTCTTCATACCACTCTTTCCCTATTTTGGCATAACATGTGCTGGAGTAATGTACAGTCACGTCTATAAATATATATACACTTCGAAACGTATCACAGGGGAACAAAGTTCAAAATTGAATACAGATGCATATATACTTATGGAGACGACCGTACCACTTTATTGGTGGCCAATAACGTGTTAACGCCATATATATTCATTTAGAAATTTACTTTATCAACAATCGTCGTACCTTTTACTATAACGGAAATTAGTTTGACTTGATTAAAAGGTACAACACGATAGATGATAAACTGAATTTCCAAATGAAACTATGCCATTATCGACAACCGAAAGTGGTACCTTTATCCGTAACACATCACAAATATTTGTGCACAGCAACTTGGGAACACGGTCTAGCTTAATGTCTAATTAATTCTGTACAAGGATTATCTAGGTACAATTGTTATTGCGATATCTAAATATATCTAGTTCTGTATAGCTTCCGATGCCTTTTGGGCTGGGTAAGGCGGTCGCACCGTGTGCAAGGGGGATAGCGCTATACACGACCATATCGTCGTCTCACTCACACACCGGTGTGCGGTGCGAAACGCATACAGTGTGACATCCGCCTAAGACACATTGCGTATGGGGCAAAAACTTTTCACGCCACCTATATATTGGAAAATAATTATTTATTATACAAGGGGGCAAAGTAGTTGTTAACTCTCGGGCTTATATTGAGACCGGAGCAAGCGAAAGATTCTAAAATTGAGCCACGAGCGTAGCGAGTGGTTTAATAACTGGAATCTTGAGCTTTACGAGGGTCTCAAGAAACGAGAGTTGAACAAACTTTGCCGCCGAGTGTAACACAACATTTTCCCCCTCACTATCGCGAGGAAAATAAAGACTACATACGATTACAAATCTTATCCACATGTATCTTGAAGAAACCATTAATAATTCAATTTCAAAGTTTATCATAGAGTACGCTCCTGGTAATTAGATATTGCCAACAGCTTACCAAGTGCGGGATAAGACATGACCGATTTAATGTGAGACAACAGATTGGGCATATTTACTATGGCCATATAGGACTCACTTATACTGGACGGGTGGTAAGTGATATGAATTAGAGTAAGGTCAAATTACTTTCCCCACATGTGGATAAAAAGCATTTTTCCACGCTAGTTTTAAAGGATAAAACTAGGGTTTTTTCGGCATAGATACAGAATACAAGTGCTAGATATCCAATCATCCGAAAAAAATACGCCACAGTACCGCAGAAACAAATCTTGCGGTAGTTTTTCATATAAAATCGCCGTCAATCCAACTTACAAACAATGAAAACAAACCAAACAATAGGGTTCAAAAATATAAAAAAATATGATCACATGATTATTGGACGAGCCCCAGGTGGTGTGAACAGCAGTATGTCACTCACGCGGTATCAAAATTATTATCGTCTTGGGCGTTAACGCTTGATTCTACTTTAGAATTCATCGCTACATACATGTAATGTACGCCCTTGGCGAAAATATATTTTGATCCCTAGTGGCACAATCTATTGGCTCTTTATTACCAGTGGTTAAAGTTGATGTGTGTGATCGTTTTTACTAAAATAGCGTTTTTATTTGTTGCAGAAATATTTTATTGGAAATTTTCACTACTACTAAGAATCGTGAGCTCTTTTAATTCTAGTAAGACACAAAAAGTGTCCCAAGACTCGTTTTCCATTTAGCCACCATTTTTCACAGATTTAGCATGGTAGAAGCACAATCGAATGTTTGAAATTTTTTAGGACTTTTTTTCTCTTACTAGGATTGAAAGAGCTCGCGATTCTGCGTAGAAAACTAATAAAAATTTTCAATTTTGCAAAAAGAAAATTTTTCTACAACAAAAAATAAAAACGTCCCAAATACACCACTTCGCCACTAGCCGATAACCAACAGAGTAATCAACAAAGTGGCACCTTTTACTTAAAACGATCACACTTTACCATGTTACAATACTATAAACTATATCCCTAATGTAAATGTGAATGCTTGATTGTAACGTTTAGATTTAGATTTAGAAATATCGGGTGCTCATTAAAACAAACATACATGCTAGATATCCCGTTGTAGTTATAATTTTTGATATTGCATTTTATACATCACGTAACAGAAACAAATGGGTACGTAACAGACACTGGGTCATATTTAGAAGGGCAGGATCGATAATACTCACAATTCTGAACCCAAAGTTTTAAAAAGTTTTATGTGTGTGTGTGTGTGTGTGTGTGTGTGTGTGTGTGTGTGTGTGTCTACGAGGTCATCATGTCGTTGCAGGCGGCGCTGCTGACGGCACCCTTTAGGAGCTCGTTGATGTCGCGCCGGAACATCGATAGGTTCTGTGTGAATCTGGAAAAGCCATAATACCCAGTTAATGCCATGATATATCTAGATAGAGCTGTGTTCTTATATGAAACATAAACAAAATAGTACATTTCGATGCTAGTGCGGAAAGTATGTCATTACTTGAAGAGCCCCGAGGTATCTTGCCACGAGCCGTAGGCGAGTGGCAATACTCGGGACAAGTGAAAAATGACATATCCGCACGTGAATCGAACGACGTTTTTCAATACAGATGCGAAAAAAATTAAAATACATAAGAACGAATTTAAACTTTTTTTATTATTTCCGTGACACGATTGTAATACAGTTGGTATATTAAGAACATCTTCAAAATGTTTATCTTATCTTCTTTACTTTCTCATTTTCAACCTCATAATAATTATTTCTCATAAACAAAATAATAAATCGCATGTGACAAATCGTATAGTCATGTCTTAGAGGCCCTTCGAACATGTTTACCTGATTGAAAAACGCCTCTACTTTGACTGACGTTTCGTAGGCTCTGTTTCGTTTCATACACACAGATTTATAAGAACTGTTTTCAATGTTAATATTTTTAATGAATGATCATTAGTATGATGAAGAAGTAATTATTGAAATATGAAATATCAATATCTTTAATATTATTGCGTTAATAGTAGGTATTTGGTTTTATTACGCGTCGGTAAAGTTAACGAACAATAATACTCTTCGGTAAGCAGTCCTGAATTGGACCACAACTAAATTTAAAAAGATTGGAAAAGTAAAAAGCACTAGTTCGCAAAAACAAACTTTGCGCACGCAAAACAGCCAAAAAAGGGCACTTTTTGAGCAACTGTATTGAAAAAAACTTTATAACTGAGAAATAGACCGCTTGCTAACGCCATCTATTGACGGTAAATTGAGTTTTTTTTTACTCTGTAATATACCTCCAATTAATTCAATTTTTTAAGCAAAAAACGACCGCGAACAATTCAAATTTCTTAGAAAGAAAGGAAAACTCATGAGTCATGACCTCAGGCGACACTCGAACTTTTGACTCTGAGATACACAAACGCTCTGAACGGTTTTGCATTTTGGACACTTGGTACTCAGTTTTTTTGTACTGTATTTTTTAATTAGCTTTTTGTATGTCTGACTGCCGGGGAAAGGCCTCCCCTCTTTGTATCCAATCCTCCCTGTTAGGGTAAGATCCCAACCGCTCCGCTGAAATGCATCCAATGTTGAATGCCACTTGAAATGGAAATACACTACAAAATCCTGGCAGTGTGTCCATAACTTCAAAGATAAAACCGTCCGGATGTACACACGCGTTCAGAATTGCATGGGTAGTTTATGAATGAATTCATTCATAAATTGCCCATGCAATTCTGAACGCTATAGTACCAACCAATCGGAACCTTAGGCCACTCTAGAACCAAGTCAAAATGACAAGCAGTAAGAGATTTCTTTCGATTTGATTTATACTCACTGACATAGTCCTACAGTGGCCTAGTTCCAATGAGGAGTTATTGTCCGCTAGGGGCGCTAGTGGAACGTGGGTCCTGCATTCCTGCAGCTGCATTTTAAACGTCACTTTGACAATTCACTCTTGCCACAGGGCCACGCATGAGTGGCGCCGCTTGGTGAGCGACAATACGGTATCTCCACTTGGTTGAATGTACCACTTTCCCTTAAAATCCCCGTCAATTGAACTTCCTAACGTTGTCCATAAACCGCCATACTGTCACAATAACCTAACTTTTAAACCATTTCAAGTTTTTAATGAAATCGCCAATGTTATTATTGTTATTAATCTTAAGGCTCTGCGTGTCATGATAATACGACCATTATACCAGTGTATGGTTTCAGTGGTGTTTGATGAGGCAGTGTGAACATTCAAAGAGAAACAGTAACAAAACTATGTGATGCCTTTTGTTTATGGGCATTTTCAAAAATAGGGCACCATTTTTTTTTTTGAAAATATAGGAAGTTTTAGGTTTTTTATAACCAGAATCACGAGTACTATTGATTAAAAAAAAAGAAACATAGTGTACCGTTCTTTTTTGGACAGCTTTGTAACGTATTTTTTATACATTTCGTATGGGCCGTTACAAACCTGACAAACAAATTTTGTATGGAAAATTGAGGACCCATTTTCATTAAAAGGGTGGATCACTTTTTTCTGAAAATGCCCTTATATCGTCAGCAAGTTCGATTGACGGCGATACATAGAAGTGAGGTGACGTCACTCACTTGTCCCTGTTCTTGGTGAGCAGGTTGGGTTCGATGCCCTGCATGAGGCCGCCGAACCACTGCGCCAGCTGCGGCTGCTTGTCCCGCGGCTGCTGCGCGATCATCTCGGCGCGGATGCGGTGGAACTGCTCCTCGTTCAGCAGGATCAGCCCGAGCAGCGGCCGCGACATGGACCACTGGTTGCAGCAGTCCTCGAACATTATCACGTTCAGGACCTGAAACAGATGTACGTTATGATTAGAGATTCAAAGGATATCCGGTCACTATCCGGTATCCGGCCATATTTTGCTTTAATAATAAATATTATGGGACAATCTTACACAAAACGACCTAGCCCCACGGTAAGCTCAAGGCTTGTGTTATGGGTACTAGGCGACGATATAATATATAATAGACAGATACATATAAATACTTAAATACATAGAAAACATCCATAACTCAGGAACAAATATTCGTGATAAACACACAAATAAATGCCCTGACCAGGATTCGAACCCGGGACCTCCTGCTTCGTAGGCAGGGTCACTACCAACTAGGCTAGGAGGCCGTTAAACATATAACATATTTGGCCGTGTTGCTTTCCGGCCGAATACCGGATAGTCTATTAGCACGATATTTATATTTTAATATTACAAAGTAATTAATAGTTTAATAGTATTTAAGGCACTCAGAAAGTACAAAATTTTAAGCAATATAAAATCACTGGCAATTAGTAGGTAAACAAGTTTTCTATAAGAACATGCTTATAATTAGAAACAAGTTCCAGAAAGCGCGTACGCACTACACGGACAATTGGTCCATAAAAAACTTAGGCCGAATATTCGGCGGACACCAACCACACAGACACAAATACACAGTTTTACTTGCAAATATCTACAATTCTATGAGCATAACCATACTTTATTGCCAAGGCAATTTAACGTTTGCAGGCATTTAATATCAAGTAGCCACCCTAGATGGCGCTACTAGACGCTGTGTACGAACTATAATTATATATGCACTCCCTCTTGAAAAATACAGAAGTTTAGCTTTATATGATATATGCTGCTGTAAAAAATACACACACATTTAATACGAAGTTAATCAAGTAAACAGCTGTTTACTTGATTAACTAACTAGTCACCAAGTTAAACGACATGAAGTTTTCACATGTAAAAGATAGATGGCGCTAGTAGTTCTTGATAGTTCATGTTTCTCTGAAGATAGTAATTTTATTTTGCGGGTCACAGCAGAGTGGGGCAGTAACAAATGTAGTGCATAATGTTTTGCCCTCGTATTTATACAGCGCCCGATCATGTCATGCTATTGCAGTCAGTGTCAGTACTAAAAGCACCGAGGTCGATTGAAGTAGCATGTCAAATACGAGTGTCTCCGACAAAAACAGGAGCAAAACATTATGCACTACATCCATAAACATACACTCACACATAACACAAGACATATACTCACAAATAGAACAAAAACGTCAAAAAAAGTGGGTCAGAATGACATTAGCGAATTTGCATTGATGATGATACAAAACCATAATGGCGTTATTCATAAACGCACTTCAACAACAGTTTAGCTAAATTATTGTTTGTCCGTATCTGTCACTTTGACAATCGCGTTTGTCAGAATGGGACAAAACATAATTTAACTAAAACTTCTGTTACCTTTTTTATGAATAAGGCGGTAAATGTTTCGTACAAAAAAGAGCTTACTGAGCATTAAGTGTCAAATACACAGAACTACCAACACTGTTAAAAGTATATAGGCTGTTGGCACTTACGGACACGTTCCAAACAAGACTATATAAAAGAGTCGCAACTGTTGCACTTTTTTTTCGGCCGATTGGGGGGGGGGATTCCAATGAACTCACCGTGGCGAGGAGTTGCTGCATGATCTCCGGCCGCTGCTGCAGCACCTGTATGAACATGTTGCTCGTCTCCGGCTGCCGCCCGTGCGCCATTTTGTTGCTTGCTGGAAATTTCGAAACGAAGCCGATAAATACTCAGTATTATTTCAATTTGTCGCAGTCCATCCAATCCAAATTAAAACTAATCAAATTGTTAAACTAAATATTTTGATTTGTTATTAAAGTAGTAACACTAGTACATATGTATAGAAATTATAAATTGAAAATATATGTCATATACCAAAGAAAAAGACTAACACCATCGGAGGCCAAGCCGAGGTCGAAACTCGGATCTTCAGCTAACGCCATAACGCCATAATCTACTTGGACAATCCGCCGTTTGTATGTATGTATGTATGTATGTTTGTTCGACGATAACTGGACAAAATCTTCCGCCTACATATAGCATAGTCAGGGTTCGCTTTACCTCACAGGTGCGTATATTTATTTTTCAAACACCGCATACAAATTTATACTTATACAAATTAATACCAATACTAATAAATAATTAATAAAAACGTGGTCTTATAATACAAAAATTGCTCCGATCCATATTTTGTTCCTATTTATATGCTTTACAAATTTTTGTACTACCATACGCATCTGACAGGATAGTGACAACCCTAATAATGTTAATGTCATCTTGTCATTTGCATGTTTGACAAGCTTAACGTCAAATGTAGGAAAGAGAAGCTTCTGTACTTTAGTTATATTACTTATTCTGTGGTATCACCGCCCATACGCACGTAAATTTTTGTAAGGACAGGGAGAAATCTCAATCTCAGTCATAATTTACCCCTTTTATAACGAGTGCTCAAAATGACTCTAAACGTAGTAATTTTAATAACGCGATTAATATATCCTTATTAATGTTTTATCAACAAATAACTATTTCTATTAAATACGTTAATTATACCAAAGCATACTTACATTTCTGTACTAATTGCTTAAATAGATATGTGACTATGTGGTCCAGCGTGGCGCAGCATCCCGTGCACACGCTCGTGTCTGTAACAACGTTATTTTCATTACAAATACATGTAAATATATACAAAAAAGTAAAGATCCCATCAAAAACATTACAAGTTAAAAGACACAAGTCTCGCTCTGCAGTTACTATGCTGCCAAAAGTGATCATTGATCAACACTTCTGCGGCATCGATGTTTAATACATTTTAATAAACCATCGATTAGTCATGTTCATTATAAATAATAAATTATTTGTTTCGTGATCCAGAATTGTAGATAGTTCTTCTTAGGAAACGGCTTATTAACAATAATTAGGTGTTAGCCCCTTAAGACCCGTGTAAACGTGTGTGTGAGTCTTAGTATATATGTGTGGGTGTGTTATTGACGTATTAAAACATATGGACTCACAAAACAGAACAAAAACGTCTAAAAATGAGGGTAAGAATGACATTTGCGAACAATTGAGGATTACCGCGAGTCGATTTTCCGCTAGGGGCGCTAGTGGAACGTGGGTGCTGCGAGAACATTCCAAACGTCACTTTGACAATTCTCTCATACTGACACAGGACCCACGCATGAGTGGCGCCGCCTGGTGAGCGACAATACGGTAAAGAGCTTACTTAGCATTAAGTGTTAAATTCATACACAGAACTACTAACACTATTAAATTTATAGGCTGTTGTGTTGTTCCAAACAAGACTGCAACTACAGCACTATTATAGCATCATCTTTTTCGGCTGATTGGGTATCCAGTTCTTTTATTCTATATAAAAATAAAATAAATAATAATAAATATTACGGGACAATCTTACAAAAATCCACCTAGTCCCACGGTAAGCTCAATAAGGCTTGTGTTGTGGGTACTAGGCGACGATATATATAATAGACATACATATAAATATTTAAATACATAGAAAACATCCATAACTCAGGAACAAATATGCGTGATAAACACACAAATAAATGCCCTGACCAGGATTCGAACCCGGGACCTGCTGGTCACTACCAACTAGGCTAGGAGGCCGTTCTAATCGTTCGTATCTATGATGTGTGTGTGTGTGCGTGTGAGCTCACCCAGCGCCGTGAGCCCCTCGGATATGGAGGAGAGCACGTAGAGCGTGGCGGCGGGCTGCAGGGACGCCAGGAACGCCATGTGGTCCTGCGCGAGCCGCTCCAGCAGCACGTAGTACGTTTGTGACAGCTTTGGATAGTCCTGGAACGGAATACGTTCCATTATACCACAGATTGTATAATAAATTTCAAGAAAATATGCTTATCTCTAGAAAAGGCGAATATTCAGAAAAAGTTTTGAACATTACTAGCGTTGAAAATGTCTGGAAAAAATCCGATTTTTTCCCAGACGACTTGTTTTTTTCGGATTCTTTAGGAAAAAATCAATGAAAGTTTCCGCTCTATATTTCAACTCTAAATCAATGTATATTAGATCTAATTTACGCCTACAACAGGGCTACATCCATGACATTGACGAAGAAACAATTGAAGCAGATGAAAGGAGTGACAGTGATAGTGACATTATTTATTTTTAAAAAAACCCGAAAACTTCGGCAAAAAACGGAAAAATTGATTAAATCATAAAAAAAACATTCGATTTTTTCCGGCATTTTCAACGCTAAACATTACGCAAAAAACAATTAACTATCGTCCCACCGTCTCCCCCGCACAACGCTAGGGTTGCCTACTATTACAAATATTATATAATACTGGCGACGGCGGGCAAGTTGTGTGGCAGCCCGTTATTAAAGTCGATGTCTTCGGAGACACAAAACAAAAGACAATGGATTTGAGTTCGCGGTTAGTTCCATCGATAATTCCACTGTTGCCCAATAGATGTCGCTACCGAACCCAAGCCTATAAACCAGAACAATAGAGAAACGCGATTTTGCGTAGATTGTTTGTCCTAGTTTTTTCTTTCATGATATTTGTATTGTCTGGAAATACTTACTAAGAGATCGCTTTGAGGTATACTTAATAGTAACTTGACGAACATATTCAGTGCATTGTCCAAGGATTCATCGCCGTATAACCTGAAAATAAAAAACAAATAAAATCAGGCTTTATTAATTTTAACAAGAAAGTAATCACAGTATATATATTAATATATACCTGAAGACGCCAAAGTTGGCATAGTTTCCACACAGCGCGGCCTTCAGTATGCAGAAGCAGAGAGATATGCCTTTTAGCTTCATCGCGTACATTTGCTTCTTGCTTACGTCTATTGTCAATATTCTGCTACCTGTAATCAAATTTAATGATAAGAAATAAAAAAAATCGGCGAAGTGCGAGTCAGACTCGCCCACCGAGGGTTCCGTACACCATAAAAATGATTAAAAAGAATTCCTTAGGCGCATACGAAGGAAGAACACGCATAAAAAGGATAATCTCGTGTTTTTGTTTATTTCGTTTGTTGTATGTGAGCCCCGTTACATAAATATGTTTTATTGGTATTAGTCCGGTTTTCTCATCATTTTTTCCTTCACCGAAAAGCGATTGGTAAATATGAAATAATACGAGTACGAGTCGGCAGGATTTGAACGCGCGATCTTCGGATTGAAAGTCGCAACGCCTCACCGCTGGGTCACCGAGGCTTTTTCTGCAAGTTTCGGACTCACCATAGGCACATATGATGTTGGACAGCTCCCTGAAGAGCAGGATCCCGTTGGGCGAGGAGACGTCGAAGTGCAGCCGCTGGTTGCGGTTCTGCGCCAGCTCGGCCGTCAGCTTCAGCAGCGGCGACGTCAGCGCCGGCTCCGAGAACCACGCCTCCACGCCGCGGAGCAGCACCTTCATGTACACCGGATAGCTGCAATACAAAACTCCCGTGACTATCAGACATATTCAAATTCTCATAGCGGGCTACTCACGTCAATAAACTCGAAAATAGCTCGACATGTTTCGGAACAGTCCGTGTCCCTTATTCATGAGCAGTCGCCGCGGCTACACGCATGACTCACGAATGAGGGACACGGACTGTGCCGAAACATGTCGAGCTATTTTCGACTTTATTGACGTGAGTAACCCGCTATGAGAATTTTAATATAGCTGAAATAGAGTTGGTTATGAAAAAACATTGACATAATAAATATTGTGGGACAATCGTACACAAATCGACCTAGTCCCACGGTGCAAGTCAAGTGTAAAAATATGGGTGGACACATCTTACTCAAAAATATGTCCCATAGCATTTTATTCTATTGTAATAAGAGCGTAGTACAGTCATTTGCAATAGTATATGACGCTTTGAAGGCCGCAAAAATATGTGACACGCTCTTATGGCGGTACAAACAAGGTGTCAGATTATTTTGCAGCCTTCATATAGTCCTATACTATAGCAGGTGACTGTACCATATTTGAAACGATTTTGTCGATACGTACTTTTGTACTTGACTGTAAGGTCGATAAGGCTTGTTATGTGGGTACTAGACGACGATTTATAAATAGAAAACATCCATAATTCGGGAACAAATACTCGTGATAAACACACAAACAAATGCCCTGACGAGATTCGAACCTAGGACCTCCTGATTCGTAGTCAGCGTCACTACCGACTAGGCTAGGAGGCCGTCACATGTCACATTCACGTCATGTATTGTAAAAGTTCACCTTCACAGGTGTCATTCCATTGGTCTACACAAAAAAGTGTGATGTATTCGTAAGTTGTGAAAAAAATTCTGCCCTCGCAGGCCGCTAGGCTAAACAAATTGGCCGCTTGCCGACTGCTTCGAGCAGAAAAATAGTGTACAAACCTTGGCCAGTAAATAAGAAAGCCTCAGATCACATGTTTGTAGACCTGAGTTTCGCTGCTTTTTTACACGAGATTTAAATACATTTCTTACTTGGCCTTGGTACGTAATTTACTAACATAATTGATAACAGTGTATTACTCCTCCGCAATAGGCCGATTCCTTTATAGTATCATAAGATGCTCATATTAGAAGAGAATATTTTGAAGGGTAAGCGGTCGCGCGCGAGACTACAAGAGTCCTGGCACCCAGCGGTCCTACAAGTCTTCTTCTTGGCGCTCTCAGACCAACACAAATGGCTCTCAGGGGACCCTACTACTATTTTAAAACAGTAAAGGGCACCAATGGCACTCACATCCAGTCAAACAGCATCATGTAAGTGGTCTTAGTGTTGAACGCGAACGCCAGGCCGCGGAGGTCGCGCGCGAGCCCTATGAGCGTCTTCTTGGCGTCCTCAGACGAGAACAGAGGGCTTTCCGGTGGCCCGAGTAGGCTGACTAGGCTTTCGAAGGCAGCTGAGGACAGAAATAGAAGATTTTAAAGGTTTTAATTAGAAAACTCCCGTGAGTATCAGACATATTAAAATTCTCATAGCGGGGGTGAGTCGAGAGCTGACCGCGCTGGGGCTCGTAGTGTGCGTAGAGCAGTCGCCGCGGCTACACGCACGACTCATGAATAAGGGACACGGACTGTTCCGAAACATGTCGAGCTATTTTAATATGACTATAAAGGTTTGTAATTTTCGAGGAAAAGGATTGTAACAGTTTTATGTTTATTTATTTAAATTTAACGTTTCCGACGCCATTGTTAAATACACACGCTCTCACTCAGACGCCACGTCACCGAAGTGTCAAAACTGAAGTTGAACATTATGAGTGTTCATAAAGGTCTATGTTGATCTGTGGTCTGTGACCCATTAACCCGCCTTTGGCGTTTCATTTCATTTCATTTCATTTATTAATTGCTTTGTGTGTTTACAAAAGATCTTATAAATAGAGTAAATACAATGTTTCAACACAACCCTGTTAGAGCATGGCAATATATCTAAATTAACATAAATTAATTAACAATGAACATGCGGTGCCAATATGTTCGTGGAAAAGGTTAAAAACGCATGGGATGTACCAAATTCAACTTAAACTTAAAACATTACTTGAAGTGGACTATTCGGATTCGGTGTCTAAAGAACTCGCATACAAAAACCATCATTAACTTTGCTTGGTACGTTCTAGAGTCTAGTCAGGGTCTAAAGTATGAATGAAATATTTTGGCCAAAAATATGTGAAAAGTGAAAATGGCATTAATAAGCTCGTGTAAAGATATTCTTCTTCCTACCGTTTTCCCGGTTTATGCTAAACTTATCCGTGCTCGACAATAGCTTGTTTAATCCATTATAGACACATCCGCAGTGTAAAAGTTATGTCTCTCTCACAGACTAAAAACCCCTATTGGTCCTCTTCGACGCAATCATGGCGACCCTGGGAGCGACGCACCAGTGCTGCTCTTGCGCCCCTGTGGGTCCTTTTGGACGGTAGCAGTCCATGACTGCCGTCTGCGACTCTTTAATCGCCTTATACGACAGGCTGGAAATATCAGGCAGGGCCACATGGCGCCGCTCGATAGTACCTGCACAGCGTAAGGATGTACTCCATACAGTGGGTTAACTCCGCCGATTTCTGGGTCATCAATGGGGACGCGCGGGGAAGGAGGCGGGGAGGATCTTAAGGGGTGTAAATGAAAATTAGTTTGCCAATCAGACTGTAATATTTTAATTAGAAAACTCCCGTGAGTATCAGACATATTAAAATTCTCATAGCGGGTTACTCACGTCAATAAAGTCGAAAATAGCTCGACATGTTTCGGAACAGTCCGTGTCCCTTATTCATGAGTCATGCGTGTAGTCGCGGCGACTGCTCTACGCACACTGCCTGTAATATGTTTCGCATACGCAGACTGTAATATGTTTCGCATAGTTTTTGACAACCTTGAGGACGTGCACCGAGCCTCGCCGCTGGCCGTGTATGAAGTTGCCTCACTGTATGGATTACATCCCTACGCTGTGCTCGTATCATGGCATTAACTGGGTACTATGGCTGTTCCAGATTCACACAGAACCTATCGATGTTCCGGCGCGACATCAACGAGCTCCTAAAGGGTGCCGTGGGCAGCGCCGCCTGCAACGACATGATGACCTCGTAGGCACACACACACACACACGCGTGTTTTTACAACTACATCCGTAGGCCGCGGTACCTGTGAGCGGCATCATGAAGGCGTGGAAGCGCTCCTCGTCCTCGCCGAGCTCCACCATGAGCAGGCGGCCGAGCGCCGTGTACAGCATGGTGCGACACCGCATCTCCGTGGTCCCCACTCCGGTTATACCCAGGAAGGGGAAATGCTCCGCCTGTGGAATAAATAACAACTATTTTGACAAACTTATACGCCCGTCGAACGCAGCGAGCTTGTATTTTTTCTCAAACATGATCGTAAATGTATGCATTTATGTCACGAAATGAAGACATAAAGTTTCTCCTTTACGGCTCCCCCCATTTACTTCTTGGCCGGCGGCCGTGAAGTAATGTATGGCGTAAGTATGAACGGAACATTATTGTCCGCTGCTCTAACTTTTTTAATTTGCGTACTAACACTAACTGACAAAGGAAAAATTACATACAACCAACGACCATTAGATACTTACGACATTAAAAAAAACAAATTCTATGTTTCTATGTATATTTATGTGCGGTTAAACATGGTGCTCGAATAGCTCATTCAAATCAAATGGCATCTTTAAAAAATAATAAGGTGGCAAATTAAAGTAGTTGTTTTAAATTTTATATTTCCTTACAATGTTTGAGAAAAGCACTATACAAGCCTCGGCCGGAAGAGAGATTGCAGGACTTGTTTAATCCTACCACAAACTCGTCCGTCAATCTCTTACTTCACGGCCTCTGCAGTAATGTACTATTATTGCAATTATTTTATTGTTGGGTGAACGCCCCAATTATGAACACTTTAAGCTAACACGCACCAGTGACACTTCATTCTTAATTTAACACTTTCGCAACCAGGCAAAATTTCGAACAATACCCCAGAAACCGACAGTACTCGCTAGTCGGGCAACGACGTGCAACTCAATGTCGCACGCCGCGAACCCGCTAGTCGGGCAAGCGGCGGACGTAGCGAAGATGCAATGCTTGCCCGCCTGGCGGGTACTTTGACTACGAGACAAATAAAGCCCTCCGCAGACCGAAACGGCGGAGCGTCGGCGGGACGTAAGCGGCGCGTTGTATAACACTGATTGTTTTGTCAATTTTCGTCCCCGTGCTATATGATACCTAGTTATACATAGATGTGCATTTTACCCACAGTTAGTTACAATAAATCATGTTTAGAGTCCAGACGCGTTTGCTTTAAAATTCACCTGCAATCAAAATTGAACCTTATGCCGTTAAGAACATGGACCATCGAACCAGGATGCTTGAAGAGTGACACGTAAAAATAATTGGTTCAATAGAAAAATGGTGTAATTTCGATGAAATAACGTTAAATACATATGGAAATATGTTAAATTCATTAGACAATTATGTAACAAGAGTGAATTAAGGCAAAAGAACTTTAAGGATTAAGACTATTCGGTGTTATTACAAAAAACAGTTTACGTATTTATTAGGTGTGATAAATGGACAAAGGACAAGGTGTATCGTGGATTTAGAAGTTTGTGTAACTTAACTACGAATAACAGTATTGTTCAAGTGTATTACAAAAGTGAGCCGCTGGGATTTTTAAGTAAATTTGTTGGACATTACCGTGTGGCGCTCGCTTACCCTACGCATAAAAATATAACAAAGGAGTGGAACTTTCCAGAAGTTACATACGTTTTGTGTTGTGTTTTAACTATATCTAGTGACTTTGCATTACTTTATTGCCATAAACTATTGTTGCAATGGATACAATTGAGAGAAATATAGTTATTCAAGCCGATAGGTTAGAAAAGGTGAAAAGGGCGTATAGTAACTACAGGAAATCGCCTAAGGAAAGACTTTCGGTTGCTTATGTGAAGGGAAGAATGGATACACTGGAAATATACTGGAAAGAGTTTAAGGCCGGACATGAAACGTTAATTATATCGGTTTCTATTGAGCAGCGTCCAACATTAAACTATTTTTCCGACAATATGTTTGAGGATTTTGAAGAAGCGTACTACGCGTACAAGGGTGAAATGATGTCTATGTTGGAAAGTATACAACCGATAAAATGTGAGTCTAAACCAACACCTACAACTACGCCTAATACATCGAATAGTGGTGAAGTTAAATTGCCTCGAATTTCACTCCCTACATTTAACGGGAACTATACTGAATGGCAATCATTCCATGATTTATTTCTGGCATTAGTGCATAGCAACGAATCCTTACAAGATGTTCAAAAGCTACATTACCTAAAGGGCAGTTTAGCCGGAGAAGCCGAGGCATTGTTGCGTCAATTTTCAATAACTGCAGAAAATTACCCAGAAGCTTGGTCAGTGTTGAAAAAACGTTATGCCAATAAGAGATATATAGCAAATTGTGTTTTTAAGAAATTCTTTACACAAAAAGCGATAACGCAGGAGTCGGCCACAGCTTTACGACAGTTATTGGATACTTCAGTGGAATGTATGAGTGCACTTAAACATCTAGGATTACCTACGAATCATTGGGACGCAATTATTAACTACTCCATTGTATCAAAATTGGACGCGAGTACCCATAAAGAATGGGAAGAGTTAATAAGCAGAGATGAGACGGATGACTTACCTAGTTTTGATAAATTGAAATCGTTCCTGGAAAATAGGTTTCGTACTCTCGAGATGGTGGAACCTGCAAGCAAAGGCTACAAACCTGTGAAAGCTAAGATGTTTCATGTTACTGCGCCGAGTGAAGTGAAATGTGCGTTATGTAATGAAGAGCATTATATTTATAATTGTAAACAGTTTTCCAAGAAGTCGATAGATGACAGGTACAGTTTCGTGCAGAAAAATAATCTCTGCTATAATTGCTTAATTCCAAACCACAATGTTTTTAAGTGTCAACAAAAAACAGCTTGCCAGATCTGTAAGAGAAAGCATCATTCGTTATTACACCGGGACAAGAAAGAAGCAGGCGGAGAAGCTCGAACGTCTGGAGAAACAAGTAACAACAACAAAGAAAAAACACAAACCGTAGTAGTGGCACATACGTCGACTGTATTACAAGTAAAACAACCTGGGCGAGGCACCTTGTTGGCGACAGCACTGGTGTATGTCACAGCGGAGTCGGGGCAGTCCTACGTGCTTCGAGCTCTCGTGGACCCAGGATCAGAGGAGACCTTCGCGACCGCAGGGGCGGTCCAGTTGCTGGGTTTGAAGAAAACTAAAGTCAGCGGAGTGATCTCTGGAGTTGAGGAGCATGAGTCGCGTATCAAACACATGGTAACATTACATATTCAGTCAAGGTACGATATTTCCTTTTCTATGGATGTAGATGCTTATGTATTGAAGTCAATTACACGTCAGTTACCATCTAGGGTAATTAAAGGTTTTAATTGGCCTGAAGTTAATAAAGTAAATTTAGCTGACCCCACCTTTATCGCGCCAGGGAAGATTGATATTCTTCTTGGTGCGAGAGTTTACTGCGAAATCATAGACACAGGTTTAATGAGAGGTCCTGGGAAGTTTATTGCCCAAAAAACACACCTGGGTTGGATTTTGTTAGGGGGTACTAAGGTTACTAACACATCATCTACTATTTCACAGCACATCTCTAGCCTACATATTACAAGACAAATAGAAGAAGACAACAACCTTCTGAAGAGGTTTTGGGAAGTGGAGTCGGAGCTATACACAAAGGAAAGTATGTGGACGAAAGAAGAAGAGAGGTGCGAGGAAATATATCAACAAACAACAACGAGGGATGAAACAGGAAGGTACGTGGTACAGCTTCCTTTAAAGACAACTTTCGAAGACACTGTAAAGTCGTGCGGAAACACAAAGCGTCAGGCTATAACCAGACTAGAGCAACTGGAAAGGAGGTTCGCACGAAGTGAGCAGCTGAAAACAGAATACACCAAAGTTATACACGAGTACTTACAGTTAGGCCATATGAAGAAGGTAGGTACAGAAGAAGCTGAAGCTGATGCAATCTATCTTGGACACCATGCTGTAATTAGAGAGGACAAGGAGACATCAAAGGTTCGTGTCGTTTTTGACGCTTCAGCGAAGGGGTCAAACGGATGCTCCTTAAACAGCAGCATGATGGTAGGTCCTACAATCCAACCAGACCTTCGCAGTCTGATATTTAGATGGAGATCTCACAAAATTTGTGTCGTTGGCGACATCGTGAAGATGTATCGTCAGGTAAGAATGGATGACAAACACACAGATTTACAACGCATAGTGTGGCGGAATGATACATCTGACAAGATTGAGAGTTATAAGCTACTTACCGTTACATTTGGAACAGCAGCTGCACCCCACCTGGCTGTTCGCACCCTCCAGCGCTTGGCTGATGATGAGAAAGACAACTATCCTCGAGGAGCCGCGGTAGTAAGAAACTCATTTTACATGGATGACCTTATGACAGGTCACGAGGATCTCGACGAAATGAAGGTCACCTGTAAAGAAATTGATAGTTTGCTAAAGGCCGGTGGTTTCGAAATGCAAAAGTGGTCTAGTAACTCGGAAGAACTGCTGAAGGACTTGGCTGAAGGCACGAAGACTCAGGAACCTGTAACAGAAAAGAAAGAGATTAAATTAGATAAGATCATAAAAATATTGGGACTTACATGGAATCGTAAAGATGATACATTTCACGTTTCAGTCAACTTACCAGCAAGCAGGGTACCTGTAACGAAGAGAGTAATTTTGTCGGATGTAGCTAGCCTATTTGATCCTTTTGGATGGCTCTCACCAGTGGTGATAACGGCCAAAATCATGATTCAAAAATTATGGCTTTGCCCTTATGAATGGGACGATGAATTATCCACAGAGCTGGTTGACGAATGGATGAGCTTCAGAGAAGAGCTTCACGAGCTGCAAACTATTGAGATCCCGCGTTGGATTAAAATGTCGTCTCGTTGCAAAGAAGTGGATCTGCACGGGTTCTCGGATGCCTCGACTCTTGCTCTAGGAGCGGTTGTCTATGTAAGAGTAGTAGACGAGCACGATGTTGTTCATGTCACGATGTTGGCCTCAAAGACGAAAGTAGCGCCACTGAAACAATTGACGGTCCCGAGGCTAGAACTTTGTGCTGCGGTGTTATTAGCAAAGCTGTTGCATGACATTTCAGGACTATTAAGCATACCTATGCACAGAATCTACGCGTGGACAGACTCGATGGTGGTTCTTTCATGGCTACAATCACAACCCAGTCGCTGGCAACTCTTTGTTGGGAACAGAGTGTCAGCAATCATCCAGCTTATTGACAATGATAGATGGAGGCACGTCGTGTCGGAAGACAACCCTGCTGACCTTGCGGCAAGGGGTATCAAGGCAAGTGAACTGGTAAGTAATGAACTTTGGTGGAGTGGACCCCCATGGTTAAAGGAGAACAGCACTGAAATGCTAAAGGCCACTACAATTCCAAGAACAGAACTGGAATGCAAGAAGTCATTTCACACGGCCATACAAGATACTCCCATTTGGGAGAGGTTTCCGTCATTGGTCAGAATGAAACGAGTACTAGCTCACTGTAAGAGATTTTTAGACTACAAATACAAAACACATGATATCTTGAGCGCTGATGAATTGGATGAAGTTGAAACCAGCTGCGTAAGGTATTATCAGAGACTAGTATACAGCCAAGAAATTGAAGACCTGAAAAAGAAAGGTAAAGTTAGAAACAAAGGTCATTAATCAAACTTACCCCTCATGCCAGGACATTTTCTCGTTGGCGAAGCATTGATCAACATTCCAGATAAAAATTATGAAACTAAAAGGTTTACATTTGTTATAGGTATTACAAATGCAAGTTTTTGGAAGAAATGGCATGGTGAATATTTAAATACACTGCAACAAAAACAGAAGTGGTACGATGTGGTACAGTCACCCTGTATAGGAGATGTTGTTATTATAAAAGAACAAGACTTACCACCAGCCAAGTGGCTGTTAGGAAGAATCACGGCATTGCACGCCGGACCTGACGGTTTAGTACGTGTCGTGACAGTTCAGTGCAAGGGCGATCATATTCTTAAAAGACCGTTGTCCAAACTAATTTTGTTACCAAAATCTGTAGATTAGTGAGTCGTTTAGGGTAACTTAACAAGCCATGGTGGGCGGTTAAATTTATTGTGCATTTAATAAATTTTACTTAGTAATTCTGGCCGACTGTAGATTGTAAACACCTACTCAATACATAAGCACAAAGTTTACGTACGAATCCTTATCGGTAGAAAAATAGAATCCTCATTAAACATTCGTACCTACTACATACTTAATGTTTTTAGTGATTTAGTAATTTGTGTTTATTAAGTTTAAGATTATCGTTTATTAATAAGAACATAACCACGATGTTATATTTAAGTATCAATTCACTCCGAGTGTATTTTCAAATTCTTGGGATTGGATCACCGAGCGGATCCCATGTATTATTTAATGATAATTTCAGTATCACGTAGAAACTGTATCTTCTACAAATAGTTTGTTTAAATGTTAAGGTGCATAAAAGTTAAAATTGGTAAGATAAAGTACCTACGTGTTTCTATTGTTTACTTAAAGTAGTTAGGTATAAGAACTCAACTTGTTCTTTATAATGATTGATGTTAAAGGGTTTGATCCAAAATTAGTCTAGTGTTAAGAGTTGTAATGCTTAGTGAATCTCAACCATAAAAACAAATTTTACGATATGGGTACTTACTCTAACCCAATCATAGAACCTTCTTTTATAGGAAGTCGGTTAAAACCAAACAAAATTATACAGTCCATTGAAGTCTATGCAAATATTCAACATTTTGTTATTATGGTTGATCTGTAATATTAGTACATATTTAGAAAGTTAAGCATAAGTAAGTTGTTAAAAGATATACCCTCCGCGGGCATGCGATTGTTACCTACGCGACGCAGGCTGGACCTACCTAGTTGTTTACGGGCAATAATGGAATGTCATTCATGATCAGTATTATCTCGCATTAGTTTGCGCCGGCGTCGCTCAACTTTGTATTTTAGTAATTTGTTGTGATACAAGTGAAATGTTTCCAAATCACTCGTTTATATTTATTTAGTGTTGGACTTAAAACATATGGCAGTGATAAGTGTGCTTGTGATATGTGTTTGGATGCATCAATTCAAGCAACGGCTCCCGTAAGTTTTAGGTTATGTATTTCGCTTAGGTTAAGTTAAAAACTGTTGTTTTTGGCGGGCGGTATGTTTTGTCAATTTTCGTCCCCGTGCTATATGATACCTAGTTATACATAGATGTGCATTTTACCCACAGTTAGTTACAATAAATCATGTTTAGAGTCCAGACGCGTTTGCTTTAAAATTCACCTGCAATCAAAATTGAACCTTATGCCGTTAAGAACACTGATTTAAATACGGTGACTCACACCGGCGCTTATAGTTTCGCCATGTCTGTCTGCGGCTTGGGTCAGTGACCGTTATAAATATAAAACTGTAATTTGGTATAAATTTTACACAAACATCAATCGCGCCAACAGTGGCAAAATACATTTACAATACATACAATAATTTTGTATGGCAATTCAACGGATTCAGACCGATTGTTTATATTGCAAAAAAGGGCCGTGAGAATATTGGCAGGCGTGAATCGAAGGCCCTCATGCAGAGACCTATTCAAAAAACTTAACACAATGACCTATTACTCGCTATACGTATACGAGATTATAATGTTTACGCGCAGAAATATTAACTTATTTAAACGGTCGAATATGCTCGGCGGAATAACCCGTCGGACGGGGCGATTACTGCCCGTGCCGCGGCGACTCGCGCTGCTCGACAAGAGTCCGCGAGTAATAGGCCCGTCGCTGTACGAACGCCTACCCGCCGATATCAGAAATGAAACCTCCAACGATATATTTGATCGACGACTGAAACAATTCTTGTTAACAAAATCATTGTATTCTGTTAGGGAATACAGTGAAAAACAAGATTATTAATGATATATTAATTTATTATTGTGATTAATTTTTTGACATTTTTTAATTATTATTTTTTTTCCTTGACATTTGACATTATATTAACTAGGTATGACCTAGATGTATATACAATAATTATACTGAATTTTTCATAAATTTAGATTAGACATTTAAATTCTTTATTAAGTTATTTTTTATTTTATTATCTGATTGTGTACTTATTGCTATTGACATTTGTCTTTAGAAATTGTTTTTGCTATTATCTATTTGTTATTATTAATCTATTATACACTTGACGATCTTTTTGTGAATTTGTGATGTTTAGAACACTAAATGACATGTAATTTTCAATAAGAAATAAATATATCTAATCTAATCTAATCTACAAAATCCAAAAACTTATTTTTCGGGTAAACAAAATTTTTTTTTCGTTTCAGCTCTAATCAAATGTTAGGTATCGTTGGATAGGTATTTAAAAAAGAATAGGGGTTCTGCTAAAAATATTTTTTGATAAAGTAAATATATTCGGAGATATCGCTCCGGAAGTTAAGAAAAAATCCCCATTCTAACTTTTTGACGCAATTAAGTAAAAAAACATGAAAAAAATTAGAGAGCTTTATGAAATAGTTAAGAAATTGGTCAATTAACCAATTTTTGTACTCCGCTGTCCGCCGCGTTAGAGTGGCGGCGGCCTTTGATGCACCGCGGCGGCACCGCGGCGGTACCGCGTCGGCACCGCGGCGGTACCGCGTCGGCACCGCGGCGGTACCGCGTCGGCACCGCGGCGGCAACACGGCGGCAACGCGGCGGCACCGCGCGGTCCTGCCGCGGTGCCGGTGTGTGTCAGACCGCGCAACGCCCGCGCGGCTGGCGCGCGCATTCTGCGCCGCTGACGTCCCGCCGACGCTCCGCTTTTCGATGTGCGGAAGGCTTAAATCTACGAAAATAGGACCCGACATCCTTAAGAGGACGCAAAGCGTCCAGTGGTGCCCAGATCGAGGGATTATGTTTTCTATTAAAACTTTCCATTTCTCTATCATAGTTCTACTAAATACCCAACTTTTTTGTTACTGCAGGATTTTAGAAGACTGAATTCGTAGGAAGACTCACTAAACTGCCATATAAATCCTTTGAATTTAATTTAATTTTATATTTATTATCAATTCTTTCCTGTTACAATTTAATTACTTCGATTAAATAAATAAAGCGAAAGGACACTAACAAGTGCCCGCCGCCTACAAAAAATCATCATCATCAAAATCAGCACCGAGGTATCATACGCGATGTATACGTGATATGTAACAATGCATGTCGTTACCTAGTTTGCACGAAGCACAGCGCCATCTAGTGGGAAATTCGGTATGTGTTGTTACGCTATCAATGGGCACCATACGAGCGACACAGGGAGACGGCAAAGCAACAACTTACCGTACAAATTATTCTGTCGCTTTTTTCGGCGGGAAACGTACACAGACGCATTTCTCACACATTACATAGAAAAAACATGTTTTATTCTTATGAGTATCCGGAAGCATCCATATCCCGTAGGCATCTACCCAGTTAAACACACTCGGTTTCTTCCGGGCGTAGACCTCCCAGAACGGATTTTCCTAATAAGGGCTCCTTGGGGTCAATTTCTACCGACAAACTCGACAAAGATAATGACAAATTGTTTGCAGCACTTGGGTTCATAGCATAGCCTCAATAGATAGGTGCGTTGCTCCCCAACAACTTGCCACTTTGTGCATTGACAGCATTGCGGGCATTTTGAATATTCTTCTTTACGACGTTCACGTAGCTGCAAACTACGGCGTCGTTCAAAAACTACAATAAATACTTAAATACATGCCAATCCTGCGTTAATGCCTTCCCTAAGTGAATTCTTATTCGCATCTCGTCAACAAGTTACCTCGCAGGAACAGCGACATCTAGTGAGAAATTGGAACAAAACATTACAAGCATATTTTTTGATTGCCTATTTCGTTGCTTATTTATTTGTTTAGTAGAACCTTTCACCATTATTCGAAGCTTGGGTGACAACATCATGTTTTTATATGCAATAAAAGGCTAATGAGTAGACGTATTGCCTGATGTTAAGCGATTATCACCGCAAATGGAGACTTGAATCAGCCTGCGGTCCTACGGTAGTAAACTGTGCATTCCACAGTTTAGGATGGTTTAGGTGTGCGGGCCATGTAATTTCTAGTGAAACGCACGGTTGAGGGATCAGCAGCCATTTAAATGATATCACCTCAACGATGGCGGAAAGAAGCCGCAGCGGTTTATACGGAAAAAAGTATCTACCTTTCGGCGTTTTGGTGATACAAAAAGCAAAAAATAAGTAAATGGAAGTTTGGTAGAAGACCAAAAGTTAGGGAATTAATGTGACTACATCGATGATACCATGGATTATAAAAAATGGAAAGGAATACACAGTCCACCAATGAGGGCGCCACTAGATGTACTGGGCCCGACAAATGTTTCGTACTAAAAAGAGCTTACTGACCTAAGCATTAAGTGTCAAATTCATACACGGAAATACCAAAACTTGGCACTTAACGAAAAGTCACGTTGCAAACAATACTGTATGTAACAGTACCGCAACTGCGGTATTCCTATGGCGTTTTTTTTCGGCTGATTGGGTATCTTAAGCCTATTTTTTAGTCTCGAAAACTAAAATGACAACCTCAAAAGATTCAAATGACACCTTCTAGATGCTTGTAGACGCTACCAGAGACAAGCAACGATCATTCGAGTTTAGAACAGGCGCGTTCGATGCGCGAGTTTTTTAGAATTTGGAATGTTCTTCGTCATGAGATTTTTTAAGCAAGTAGTGTTCAATCTCAACGGAACTAATGGCAATTTTCTTCATACATCACTATTTATCAGATGTAAGAAACAGACAGCCCACGAAACTTCATTTTAGTCTCCGGAATAAATAAATAATAAATGGGCTCTGTCAATCAAGTCAAGTCCGTTCGACATCTATGAGTTTGTTGTAGTATCGATCGGCAATCACACAGCAGTAAGCTGCCGACGCCGTTCCAAAAACTGAATAAATAAATAAATAAATGAAGTCCAACGGATCAACCGAAACGACACCAAAGTACGACGTTAGCACCTCGTTATCTAGTTTACACTAAGGACAACGACATCTAGCGGGAAATTCAGGAAACCAACATGTGTCTATATTAGGCCGGCATGTTTTACTTAAGTAGGGACGCAGATATATCATATATGCAAGAATAAGAATCACGGGGACAATGTCGCCCTTGAAACGTCGGAGGTTAGTTTTCAAAGTTGTACACGATTGTGCCTCGTTTTAGTAATTTTATGATGTGTGAAAAAAGTGAAAGTGTGAATAAAAATTAAGCCCGCTTTACTTGGAGGAATATTAATTACCGCTCAAATCGTGTGCCCAAAAAATTGGTACCGAAATGGTTTTAACCACTCAAAACAAGTAAATTTAAAATCTTACCATGGTTGTAGGTAGTATCGATGGTCAAAATAACTCAAGTGTGTATATCTGACTGGTTAACTAAAATAAATTTCGGTTTCAAAGGCGTAAAAAGTAACAATTAAAACTACTTTTTTTCGCCGTTAATAGAACTCGCTAACGATATAAACAAAAGGCATCAAATCGTTATGTCAATGTTTCTCCTTGTATCACACTGCCTCATCAAACACCACTGAAACCATACACTACTGAAACGGTCATATTATCGTAACAAAACGTAATCTGTGAGATTTCATTAAAAACTTCAACGGTTTTAAAAGTCAGGTTATAATGATCAATATGGCGGTTTGTTAGCAAGTAGTATTAATTTCTATTTCGACGCTCCTAACCTTAAAAATAAGTTGATCACTCACCGTGTGATGTGTGAGCATGAACTGAACCTCCTCCAGCTTGACTAGTTTCCTCACGCACGAGTACCCGCCGCTGAGGTCGCTCAGCAAGCCGAGGGTCTTCGCGATTATCTGTTCTGAGCCGCCCCAGTACTTCAGGTTTGTGATGCTGGAAACATACGGCGTGGAATGTTAGCATGGACGAATTAAAACTTTAAAAAATTAGAACCGACTTCAAAATGGGAAAAATAAAATAAAACCGGCCAAAAGCATGTCGGGCCATGCTCATTGTAGGGCTTCGTAGTTTATCATCCGTCATAATAGGCGAACTTAAAAAGGGTTTTAATAGATACCATGCACATTATAGAATATTTAAGGATTATTCGCAGCTTTTGCGATTTTTTTTGCAAAAAAAAATGGCTTATGTGACCTACTTCAGAATGATCCTTTTAAGTTTTCATAAAGCTATTTTCATGATTCCTATTTTGGAATTGCGGTTCAAAAGTTAGAAGAAAATATTATTAGTAGAAATCTGGTCGGATACATGAAGGGGAAATATACATGTACTTTTTTATAGAGACCTCGAAGGAATTTCTTCTGGATTTGTTTCAGCATGTATATTGTTTCTCATGTGCGCTCCAAACTTACAGCATTCTTTCCAGTATGCTTCTCAAAAGTGCCGCATAAAGCGTACGCGTCGCTACTACAGAGAGCGAGGCAGCATTGATACTATGACAGTCCTACAGTGGCCCAGGGTTCCAATTGGTTGACTGTACATAAGTACTCACATTTTCCTCATAAGCACGCTCAGCAACCGGCTCTCGTCGTTCAATCCTAAAACTTCTGATAGCCGTCGGTATACCTGGAAAATAAGTTAAGAAATATGATCAGTTGGTCATAATATCGTCATAAATTTGTGCAGTGACGAAATAAACTGTGTTTCTTTTATATTTGTTAACTTTGGAGATTCTTCAGGTTAACTCGAGTTAATTTCGTAACTATTACAGTTTTTGAGATATTCAATAAATAAATTGATTATGTAAACCAGTGTGAAAGGCTACTAAACGGTATGTGCTGTTATGATTAAAGTTAGGCTTTGTCATACTTGACACTAACTTTTGTGTAACTCTAAAGGACCTTTTACAATATTCATTTATTTTGTATGAAGAACGGAATATAACTAACAAAATATATACAGTAAATTACAAGCTACCTACTTTATATACAAAGATCTAAAATAGATCCTTCAGGCATTATACTTTAAAAAATAGAGTTAAAAAAAACGAAATGAGGTTAAAAATGTTACGATAGCGTACAGCGGGACTATCCATATTTATCATCTAATATTCTGATAACGAGTGCTGTAAACGGCTCGAAACGTAGGGTCGCCGTGTTAATATACGCGATGAATCCGTTTTAAAGTGTTTTATTTAAATTAATAGTAATATAGGTAAGCCAATAGTCTAGTAGACAAAAAAATCCAATTACTCCGTCCGTTAGATTATAAAAAAATATTGGACACTTATTTTTTCTTTTGTTCGTCTAGTGAAAAACTACGGAAATACAGGGCATTAAAGTTTCGCGTGACGTCACAATTAGTAGGTACAATCTTACCTAATAGTGACGTCACCAGCCCCTACCACAACTTTGATGCGCTTCATCTTCGTCAATTTTAGTTATCTTGAAAAAGGAAAAATACGTGTCTGGGCATTTTCAGATAAAAGTGCACCCTTTTAATGAAAATGGGTCCTCAATTTTCCATACAAATTTTTTTTTGTCAGTTTTGTAACGGCCTATACGAAATGTATGAAAATATGCGTTACAAAGCTGACCAAAAAAAACGGGACACTCTTTTTCTTTTCTTAAATCAATAGTACTTACTCGTGATTCTGGTTATAAAAAAACCCAAAACTTCCTATATTAAAAAAAAAGAAAATGGTACTATATTTTTGAAAATGCCCGTCTAATAATTTTGGATAATCTAACTGAAGGACTAAATAGAACAACAGTTTTTGAACCTGGTCATCACCCCCATTATAGGTATTCTGTTGAATGCTGGCTCACCTTACTGTTCTTTTGAACCTGATCGCCGACGTATATTTTCCTGAACTGTTCAAAGAAGGACATCATAGCCAACTCCAGTTTTTCACAGCCACCCTGCAATGAGAAACATATACTTTGATCGATTTATGACACAGAAACGAAACAAGTGACTATCAAGTTCTCTTGGAATGTAGACTGTCATATCATCGTAAGTTCTTAATTTGAAATGAATTTGGTTGTCACTTAGGATGTTTCAGGATCAATATTGATAATTCATGCATTTAAGGGTTAATACGAAAGTCGCGGGTTCAAAATGAAATTTTATATAAAGTAGGAAAAACATGAGAAGCTCCGACTAATTTTAAGTTAATTTAAGACTTAGTATTGCCAAAGTCTAATGCTCGCAACAACAGATCTTGGCATAAAAAATACCGTGGACACATAAAACATAAATACTATCGGAGAATACAAATTAAATTTTAAAACATACGTACAGGAAAATATTAGCTAAGTTATTACTTAACAGTCCCGCGTATATTAATTTATAACCTATTGTTTACCATTTTATTTACTTATGTCGTTATTTATGAGACAAAGATAGTTATATTAAAACAGGTCTGTTAAGTTTTTATAAATAGGGCGGTAAAAATACTTCTACTCTTGATATTGTATTAATAAGCTTTAACTCCTTAAATATTAATAAATATGTCTGCATGCTTGCTTACTGCAAACAATTTTGTAACTATGTTTTTTCCATATTTGTCTTATAAGTGTAAATTTCTTTGGACAATAAATATTCTTTAAACCGAAGTCGGTAAGGTCCATGAGCTGCAGGACCCTACAGACCAGCTCGCCGTCCATGGCGCCTGGCAGGTGTCAATTGGTGTACAACATACCGTAGCCAGCCTGGAGTCGGTGAGGTCCATGAGCTGCAGGACCCTACAGACCAGCTCGCCGTCCATGGCGCCTGGCAGGTGTCAATTGGTGTACAACATACCGTAGCCAGCCTGGAGTCGGTGAGGTCCATGAGCTGCAGGACCCTACAGACCAGCTCGCCGTCCATGGCGCCTGGCAGGTGTCAATTGGTGTACAACATACCGTAGCCAGCCTGGAGTCGGTGAGGTCCATGAGCTGCAGGACCCTACAGACCAGCTCGCCGTCCATGGCGCCTGGCAGGTGTCAATTGGTGTACAACATACCGTAGCCAGCCTGGAGTCGGTGAGGTCCATGAGCTGCAGGACCCTACAGACCAGCTCGCCGTCCATGGCGCCTGGCAGGTGTCAATTGGTGTACAACATACCGTAGCCAGCCTGGAGTCGGTGAGGTCCATGAGCTGCAGGACCCTACAGACCAGCTCGCCGTCCATGGCGCCTGGCAGGTGTCAATTGGTGTACAACATACCGTAGCCAGCCTGGAGTCGGTGAGGTCCATGAGCTGCAGGATCCTACAGACCAGCTCGCCGTCCATGGCGCCTGGCAGGTGTCAATTGGTGTACAACATACCGTAGCCAGCCTGGAGTCGGTGAGGTCCATGAGCTGCAGGACCCTACAGACCAGCTCGCCGTCCATGGCGCCTGGCAGGTGTCAATTGGTGTACAACATACCGTAGCCAGCCTGGAGTCAGTGAGGTCCATGAGCTGCAGGACCCTACAGACCAGCTCGCCGTCCATGGCGCCTGGCAGGTGTCAATTGGTGTACAACATACCGTAGCCAGCCTGGAGTCAGTGAGGTCCATGAGCTGCAGGACCCTACAGACCAGCTCGCCGTCCATGGCGCCTGGCAGGTGTCAATTGGTGTACAACATACCGTAGCCAGCCTGGAGTCGGTGAGGTCCATGAGCTGCAGGACCCTACAGACCAGCTCGCCGTCCATGGCGCCTGGCAGGTGTCAATTGGTGTACAACATACCGTAGCCAGCCTGGAGTCGGTGAGGTCCATGAGCTGCAGGACCCTACAGACCAGCTCGCCGTCCATGGCGCCTGGCAGGTGTCAATTGGTGTACAACATACCGTAGCCAGCCTGGAGTCGGTGAGGTCCATGAGCTGCAGGACCCTACAGACCAGCTCGCCGTCCATGGCGCCTGGCAGGTGTCAATTGGTGTACAACATACCGTAGCCAGCCTGGAGTCGGTGAGGTCCATGAGCTGCAGGACCCTACAGACCAGCTCGCCGTCCATGGCGCCTGGCAGGTGTCAATTGGTGTACAACATACCGTAGCCAGCCTGGAGTCGGTGAGGTCCATGAGCTGCAGGATCCTACAGACCAGCTCGCCGTCCATGGCGCCTGGCAGGTGTCAATTGGTGTACAACATACCGTAGCCAGCCTGGAGTCGGTGAGGTCCATGAGCTGCAGGACCCTACAGACCAGCTCGCCGTCCATGGCGCCTGGCAGGTGTCAATTGGTGTACAACATACCGTAGCCAGCCTGGAGTCAGTGAGGTCCATGAGCTGCAGGACCCTACAGACCAGCTCGCCGTCCATGGCGCCTGGCAGGTGTCAATTGGTGTACAACATACCGTAGCCAGCCTGGAGTCAGTGAGGTCCATGAGCTGCAGGACCCTACAGACCAGCTCGCCGTCCATGGCGCCTGGCAGGTGTCAATTGGTGTACAACATACCGTAGCCAGCCTGGAGTCAGTGAGGTCCATGAGCTGCAGGACCCTACAGACCAGCTCGCCGTCCATGGCGCCTGGCAGGTGTCAATTGGTGTACAACATACCGTAGCCAGCCTGGAGTCAGTGAGGTCCATGAGCTGCAGGACCCTACAGACCAGCTCGCCGTCCATGGCGCCTGGCAGGTGTCAATTGGTGTACAACATACCGTAGCCAGCCTGGAGTCAGTGAGGTCCATGAGCTGCAGGACCCTACAGACCAGCTCGCCGTCCATGGCGCCTGGCAGGTGTCAATTGGTGTACAACATACCGTAGCCAGCCTGGAGTCAGTGAGGTCCATGAGCTGCAGGACCCTACAGACCAGCTCGCCGTCCATGGCGCCTGGCAGGTGTCAATTGGTGTACAACATACCGTAGCCAGCCTGGAGTCAGTGAGGTCCATGAGCTGCAGGACCCTACAGACCAGCTCGCCGTCCATGGCGCCTGGCAGGTGTCAATTGGTGTACAACATACCGTAGCCAGCCTGGAGTCAGTGAGGTCCATGAGCTGCAGGACCCTACAGACCAGCTCGCCGTCCATGGCGCCTGGCAGGTGTCAATTGGTGTACAACATACCGTAGCCAGCCTGGAGTCAGTGAGGTCCATGAGCTGCAGGACCCTACAGACCAGCTCGCCGTCCATGGCGCCTGGCAGGTGTCAACTGGTGTACAACATACCGTAGCCAGCCTGGAGTCAGTGAGGTCCATGAGCTGCAGGACCCTACAGACCAGCTCGCCGTCCATAGCGTCGTTCTCGTCGCAGATATTGACGGACGCGCGCCCGCCGATACAGGCGCCAATCATGTACACCAGCCAGGTCAGTTGGCCTGAAAAAATAAACAAAATAGCAGTTAGTTACGTTGGGATTCAACTCTACTTGCGTTAAAAATTCTCAATACCATGATGTAGAACATTCCAAATTCAAAAAACCTCGCGGTTCGAACGCGCCAGTTCTAAACTCGCATCGAACGATCGTCGCTTGTCTCTGGTAGCTTCTACAAGCATCTAGAATGTTCTGTGCCGTACCTCGCAGCACGGTGAGCTAGTGCGCGTTGCTCTTGACACTGTAGGGACAGAGGCCTGTTCAATAGGGATGATGACTAGGTTGAAAAACTATTATTATAATTAGTCCGTCAGAAAGATTATCAAAAATTATTAGACACGTATTTTTTCCTTTTTCAAAATAACTAAAATTGACGAATATGAAGAGCGTCAAAGTTCCGTGGTGGGGGCTGGTGACGTCACCTTAGAGGAAGAATTGTACTCAGGTGTGACGTCACGCGAAACTTGAAAGCCCTGTATTTCCGTCATTTTTCATTTGAAGAACAAAAGCAAAAATACGTATCGTATATTTTCTAATAATCTAACAGACGGACTAATTAGATATTTTTTGTCATCTAGCCTATTATTTGTGACCAACTTTGTCGATCCGATATATCTGATTGCGACTGTACGTCTCATTTAGGCAGCCACCTTCAAATATTCCTCACTTCACCGAAAATTCACCGAAAAATTTCGCACTTCAAACGCGTCAGTTCAAAGAGCGATCGTCGCTTGTCTCTGGAAGCTTCCAGAAGCGCGCGGCTTTTTGAATTTGGAACGTTCTAGATCGCGCTATTGTCAATGTGAAAGTTGTACAAGCGTCCAGAACGTTCTGTGCTGTACCTCTGAGCACGGCGAGCTGGTGCGCGTTGCCCTCGACGCTGTAGGCGGCGGCGGCGCGGTCGAAGTGCGTCACGAGCAGCTGGCACGTCTTGCCGTACTCGCAGCGCCCGATCACCGACAGCTGCTCCAGCTGCTGCTGCACGCAGCCCACTTCGTCTAGCGGGTCCTCGAGGCCGTCTCTGTCAATGTTTACCATTATCATATACGACTATCCGTGGAACTAATCATAACTTACACACAGAATTACTTGTTAATATTAATAGTCTGTGAAAACGAGTGATGTAAAGGGCTCGAAACGTAGGATCATGGTGTTAATAAACGCAATTAATCCGTTCTAAAGTGTTTAATTTCAATGAATAACAATCGCGGTAACAGAAGACAATATTATTAATAAAGTCGAAAATAGCTCGAAGTCGACATGTTTCGGAACAGTTCGTGTTCCGAACGGGTGCTCTGCGCTCACGTCGCGAGCGCATCTCATTGACCGAGCTATCAAACACAAAAAGAGGGGTCAATCTTTTTTTTCGTATTTGACAAAAGGCGATATAGCTTATATTAAAGTACATAGCAACGTGTCGAATTTATCGAACACAAAAAAAATACATGTATTTGAAAAAGTAGTCGAATCAAACCTCTAGTAATTTGGGATTAGACTCCATCTATGCTAAATTTCCTAGATTTTGATGGCACAGAATGTCAAAGTTAAGTAAACGTCATAATTTCATAGACGTTAGACGTTTAAAATAACACTTTTAAAGTTTGACAGTTAATAAGCTCGGCAGAGGTAACGTAAGGCTAGATTTGACCAAACTTTTTAACCAAGAGTAAAACTTACTCTTAGATACTCAAAATCCCATAGTAATTTGACGTTACTGTCTGAGAGTAAGCGTTATTCTGGGAATAAAAATTTGGTAAAACGCAGCCTAAGTCGTGCTAATGCAATCGGTGTTAAGTAAGTTCCGACCGACATCTCGGTCTCGGTCTTGGCCGAACCTTCCATCTTGACACTTTTTGCGATTTTGATGGGTATTTTAAGCAATTATAGTGTGCCGTGGTTATCGTACGTAATGCAAATCATAACATGTTTTGTCAAGCTTTCACTCTAAATGTTGTGCTTTAGTGATGGCTATATTAATATAGCCATCACTAAAGCACAACATTTACAGTACAACAGTTTAATTCTTTTGTAGTGTTGGGCGCAAAGGAAACGACTGGTTGCGTTGAGTTATGATTATATTCTGTCTACAGTGACACGTGCATAAGTATATATAGGATAAGGTTATACATATGTGGGTGTGAGGCGTAGCATACACACTACACATTACTATGTTTTTTTGTGAAAAATGTGCGTTTTTCGTATTTATGATAAAATCTCGGTCTACGAGACAAAAAAAGAAGTCTCGGTCGGACCTTAGTGTCAAGTTAGTCGCTCACCTAACAACGACCGGCACAGAGTCGAGCCGCGAGCCTATGTAGGCGGCGGTGACGCCCGGCGCGTACGTCTCCAGCAGGTGCGGCTCCGTCGCCTTCACGTACGGCACCGACGCCACCATGCGCTGCCACAGCGACAGGAGGTAGTGGACAGTTAGTGACTCACCTAACAACGACCGGCACAGAGTCGAGCCGCGAGCCTATGTAGGCGGCGGTGACGCCCGGCGCGTACGTCTCCAGCAGGTGCGGCTCCGTCGCCTTCACGTACGGCACCGACGCCACCATGCGCTGCCACAGCGACAGGAGGTAGTGGACAGTTAGTGACTCACCTAACAACGACCGGCACAGAGTCGAGCCGCGAGCCTATGTAGGCGGCGGTGACGCCCGGCGCGTACGTCTCCAGCAGGTGCGGCTCCGTCGCCTTCACGTACGGCACCGACGCCACCATGCGCTGCCACAGCGACAGGAGGTAGTGGACAGTTAGTGACTCACCTAACAACGACCGGCACAGAGTCGAGCCGCGAGCCTATGTAGGCGGCGGTGACGCCCGGCGCGTACGTCTCCAGCAGGTGCGGCTCCGTCGCCTTCACGTACGGCACCGACGCCACCATGCGCTGCCACAGCGACAGGAGGTAGTGGACAGTTAGTGACTCACCTAACAACGACCGGCACAGAGTCGAGCCGCGAGCCTATGTAGGCGGCGGTGACGCCCGGCGCGTACGTCTCCAGCAGGTGCGGCTCCGTCGCCTTCACGTACGGCACCGACGCCACCATGCGCTGCCACAGCGACAGGAGGTAGTGGACAGTTAGTGACTCACCTAACAACGACCGGCACAGAGTCGAGCCGCGAGCCTATGTAGGCGGCGGTGACGCCCGGCGCGTACGTCTCCAGCAGGTGCGGCTCCGTCGCCTTCACGTACGGCACCGACGCCACCATGCGCTGCCACAGCGACAGGAGGTAGTGGACAGTTAGTGACTCACCTAACAACGACCGGCACAGAGTCGAGCCGCGAGCCTATGTAGGCGGCGGTGACGCCCGGCGCGTACGTCTCCAGCAGGTGCGGCTCCGTCGCCTTCACGTACGGCACCGACGCCACCATGCGCTGCCACAGCGACAGGAGGTAGTGGACAGTTAGTGACTCACCTAACAACGACCGGCACAGAGTCGAGCCGCGAGCCTATGTAGGCGGCGGTGACGCCCGGCGCGTACGTCTCCAGCAGGTGCGGCTCCGTCGCCTTCACGTACGGCACCGACGCCACCATGCGCTGCCACAGCGACAGGAGGTAGTGGACAGTTAGTGACTCACCTAACAACGACCGGCACAGAGTCGAGCCGCGAGCCTATGTAGGCGGCGGTGACGCCCGGCGCGTACGTCTCCAGCAGGTGCGGCTCCGTCGCCTTCACGTACGGCACCGACGCCACCATGCGCTGCCACAGCGACAGGAGGTAGTGGACAGTTAGTGACTCACCTAACAACGACCGGCACAGAGTCGAGCCGCGAGCCTATGTAGGCGGCGGTGACGCCCGGCGCGTACGTCTCCAGCAGGTGCGGCTCCGTCGCCTTCACGTACGGCACCGACGCCACCATGCGCTGCCACAGCGACAGGAGGTAGTGGACAGTTAGTGACTCACCTAACAACGACCGGCACAGAGTCGAGCCGCGAGCCTATGTAGGCGGCGGTGACGCCCGGCGCGTACGTCTCCAGCAGGTGCGGCTCCGTCGCCTTCACGTACGGCACCGACGCCACCATGCGCTGCCACAGCGACAGGAGGTAGTGGACAGTTAGTGACTCACCTAACAACGACCGGCACAGAGTCGAGCCGCGAGCCTATGTAGGCGGCGGTGACGCCCGGCGCGTACGTCTCCAGCAGGTGCGGCTCCGTCGCCTTCACGTACGGCACCGACGCCACCATGCGCTGCCACAGCGACAGGAGGTAGTGGACAGTTAGTGACTCACCTAACAACGACCGGCACAGAGTCGAGCCGCGAGCCTATGTAGGCGGCGGTGACGCCCGGCGCGTACGTCTCCAGCAGGTGCGGCTCCGTCGCCTTCACGTACGGCACCGACGCCACCATGCGCTGCCACAGCGACAGGAGGTAGTGGACAGTTAGTGACTCACCTAACAACGACCGGCACAGAGTCGAGCCGCGAGCCTATGTAGGCGGCGGTGACGCCCGGCGCGTACGTCTCCAGCAGGTGCGGCTCCGTCGCCTTCACGTACGGCACCGACGCCACCATGCGCTGCCACAGCGACAGGAGGTAGTGGACAGTTAGTGACTCACCTAACAACGACCGGCACAGAGTCGAGCCGCGAGCCTATGTAGGCGGCGGTGACGCCCGGCGCGTACGTCTCCAGCAGGTGCGGCTCCGTCGCCTTCACGTACGGCACCGACGCCACCATGCGCTGCCACAGCGACAGGAGGTAGTGGACGGAGTTGGGGGCGAATTGCCACATCTGAGGAAAAAAATCATCAAAATTGGGATAAAACTATATAATACTAGCTTTAACCCGCGGCTTCGCCCGCGTACTAAACGTAATTTTCAACAATTTCAACCGACATACTAAAAAGGAGTTTTTTTTATCTCTTTCACGTCCGCTAAGTTGGATTTGAAAATCGTTGTTGGATTTGAAAATCATTGTTGATTTCGAAATCAGTGACCCGATAACGACACCCATATCAAATAAAATAGTCGTAAAATAAGTCGTAAATAGTCGTCTTGTTTCCCCTTTACAAACTTTGAACCATCATTTTACCCCTACTTTAAATTTGGACCCCTAGAACCAGAAATAAATATAAAAACGACACCCATATTGATATTTTGAGATTTCAACCCCATCGCACCCCATCAGGGAAGCTGGTATCTTACGTCCGCATCGTTGGATGTTGAAATTGTTATTGTTTTCGAAATCAGCGACCCAATAAACCAGAAAAACGATACCCATGTTGTTTTTTTACTATATTATCCCTTTTCCCCCTTTTGGGGGTTAATTTCTCAAAAAGTCTGAAACACGTCTTTACTCATTTATCTTTAGGAAAATTCCTGTGAAGTTTCGAATAAAATAATCGAACTAATCTTGTTTCTCCATACAAACTTTGTACCCCCATTTCACCCCCTTTGGAGATGAATTTTGAAAACTCCTTTCTTTGGCACCCCTACGCTTTATAAGGAACCTAAGTGCTAAATTTGGAATGGAAAAACAGAAATAAACACATAACGACACCAGTAGTGATATTATTAGATTTCGACCCCGTCGTGTCCCAACAGGGGAGATGATATTTCACAATCGCCGCGTTGGATTTTTTAAATCTACGTTGTTTTCGTAATCAGCGACCTGATAAACCATAAAAACGATACCCATTTTGTTTTTTATAATTTTTCACCTTTTCCCCCTTTTAGGGGCTTAATTCTCAAAAACCTGAAACAGGTGTTAACTCATTTATCTTAATGAATACTCCTAAAAAGTTTCAAATAGAATAGTACAACTAATCCTGTGTCCCCATACAAACTTTGGACCCCCAAATCTTACGGGGTTAAATTTTGAAAAATTCTTTCTTAGTGCACCTCTAGACTTTATAAGGAACCTATGTGCCAAATTTGGAATCTCTAGGACCAGCGGTTTGGGCTGTGAGTTGATATGTCAGTCAGTCAGTCATTCATTCAGTTTCTTCTTTTCTATATTTCATTTCATGTCATTATCATATATTATATTTAATTTAATTTAATTTTATCTAATTGGATTTGATTTAATTTTTATTTTATTTTATTTTATTTAAAATAATTTTATTTTATTTGTTTTGATTTGATATAATTTAATCTGATTCTCTGATCTCAATACGCTTGTAGTGTGTGTATGGAATAATAGTTTAGTATTCTAATTTAGTATGAAAGTGTGAGCGCTTATTTGCGTTGCGCCAACGTTTACGAACGGTCCTGGAATAATAAAATGGTGTCCGGTAGTCTGTTATGATCATAGAATCGTAAAAATTTACAATTAAAACTGTGCACATATGCACTTATGCAGAGGTTGAGTGGAAGTAGGGCTGCCATCCGACCAGGTTTCCCTGGATTTATCCTAGTTTGGAGCCCGTCCGGGAGCATCCGGCCCAGATTTATAAAACTGTCCGGGGTAAACCGGGGGGACATTTTTGGGTTCAGGACAATCCCTAGCAAAAGCATATTTTTAAATTAAAAATTGATTTCTTTAGCGTCCGGGGAGAGATCGCGAATTTAATGAAACGTCCGGGTTTTTAACTTTTTGCCCCGTGTCGGCAATGTACGAGATGGCAGCCTTAAGTGGAAGTGAAATTAGTATCCTGAAAACGTCGGCAACTGCGGTGGATGCACCATTGTTCAAACACTGGAACAGCTTACATATGGCGGCCACTGATGTTGAGAAATGGTGCATCTAGAAGGCCTGCGTATAAAACTAGGCGTTAATTATTTATTTATAATTATAATTATTTTAATATATTGAACTAATTTAAATGTGAGTGCGCCTTAACTCTATTTTTAAGATTGTACACTAACCTATGGATCTGTGATTCGAAATAAATAATTTGAATTGAATTGAATATGTGGTGACCTCGTTTTCTTTGTAAACACGTCATAATACGGTGTGTGTATGTGTGTATGTGGGGTGTTAACACAAAATATATTTACCTGTAAGCTCTGAACTGTGAATTTGGCTATAAGCTCTATTAGCCGTGGATAGTTATCCACCATGACCAGCTCGCCCAACTGATAGTTGGACTTCAGCCGCGCTAGCAACCGGCAGAACTCGTGGTAGTTCGAAGGATCCGAGAGACCCTAAAATGTAAAGAGACTTTTTAGTAGGCATACAAAACAGACTACATTTATTATAATGAAATGATATAACAATAAATATTACAGGATATTGTTACGCAAATTGACTAAGTCCCGCAGTGAGCTCAAGAAGGCTTGTGTTACGGGTACTCAGACAACATCCATGACTCAGGAACAAATATCTGTGTTTATCACACAAATGCCCTTACCGGGATTCAAACCCAGTACCATCGGCTTAGCAGGCAGGGTCACTACCAACTACGCCAATCGATCGTCAAATTCGTCAATTATGGTGCCATCGGATAAACCAAATCTGCAGTCAAAAAATCCCGGGGCTCTATGACATCGGGTTTACTCTGAACCGGTTAAGTCATTTAGAGCACTTCGGGGGTCCAAGAAAATAGTTTGGTACACCCGTTTGTATGGTCGCGGACGGTATTCGACGCTTGAAAATGGTATCATAGGATGTTCGAAACATGTCTCGCATATAACTATGGTCGCTATTTATTACTCGCACTCATTCATACTAACACATACACACAAAGACATACGCACACACACACACAAACACACAACACTTACACTCGCACACTCATAATAATAGCACCTTCAATACTAATTTTAATTATTTCTTTATTTTCTCATGTTTCATTGTAAATTCATTCCGAGCTCCAAGATACAGGCTTAGCCTAGTTTGGAGCTCGCCGGACATCTATGGTGTAATATGTATGTGTATATTATTGATAATAAATAACTATTTATTTATTTTTATTGTCTTGACTTGATTATGTATTAGAAATGAGTTGAATTACCGATGTATACCTAATTCCAATGATTGTGATAATTTTTATTTATGTTATTTCTTATTTTGTACAATTGTACTCTTTTTTGACATTCATAGGTGCATTACGTTAATGCCTAAATTGAAGAATAAACGAAAAAAAAATTATTCTTATTTTTATAAGCATCGCTAGTAACCTGTGTATTCTCCAATATCTGGAGGACGCCGTGAGCGAGCCGGTTGAGGAACTTGGCGCGCTCGTTGTTGCCGAAGAGGGAGCGCCGCACGGACGCCAGCTGCACCAGGCACGCCAGCGCCAGCCCGGCCGGCGCGCCGCCGCCCAGCGCCTGCTGCAGCTCGAAGAACAGCTCCAGCGTGCCGCCGCCGAGGAACGAGCCGCGCCACGACGTGGGGATCTGGACAATAGGGATGACGACTACGTTGAAAATAGTACATTTCGATGCTAGGGCGGAAAGTATATCATTACTTCACGAGTGAAAAATGACATATCTGCACGTGAATCGAACGACGTTTTTCAATACAGATGCGAAAAAAATAAAAATACATAAGAACGAATTTTAAAGTTTTTTTTATTATTTCCGTGACACGATTGTAATACAGTTGATATATTAAGAACATCTTCCAAAAGTTTATCTTATCTTCTTTACTTTCTCATTTTCAATCTATAATAAACAAAATAATAAATCGCATGTGACAAATCGTATGTCTTATAGGCCCTTCGAACATGTTTACCTGATTGAAAAACGCCTCTACCTTGACTGACGTTTCGTAGGCTCTGTTCCGTTTCATACACACAGATTTATAAGAACTGTTATCAATGTTAATATTTTTTCTCCAATATGCTCGGAAATGTTCACATTAATGTAGCAAAATTGGTACGAAAAGAACCTCCTTATGTACCGACTCAAATTAAAAAAAATCGAATTCATTATTTTTCGGTTTTAGCGGCCAGGAAGTTGTACTAAAATCCATTACTGTATTGTTTTTTACTTTTTAAATAAATATTTGAACTATCAATATTGCAAACAGCCAAATATACTTTAGCCGCGACCAAACGGTCTGCACAGACGAGACAATCTGATTGACATCAAATTATTAATCTGATCATATCGTGCTTAAAAATGCCCCGCCTGGGCTGGCTTTGTAGTAGTGTAGTAGTTCTAGAGAGAAGGAGATCAAATGCTTGGTTGTCTCGTTCGATCGCGAGTTGCATACGGCTCACTGTGCAAGGTCGTGTAGATACGGCTTAATAAAACTAAAGACATTTCAACTTTTTTTATGAACACCGTGCATTAAAAGAAAGTTTAGGCGGGAACCTTATTTTTCCTTTCAAATCTTATGCCCATACATTTTATTTCCTTTCATGTTTGGAGAAAAGCACTATATATGCCTCGGACGGAAATAGGATTTCGTGGATTCGTATGTAATTTGTCGGACTCAGCTTCGCTTCGCCCGACAAAAAATACTCATCCACGAAATTCGGTTTCCCGGCCTCTGCAATAATGTACTATTAATGAATGATCAATATTATGATGAAGAAGTAAATATTGAAATATCAATATCTTTAATATTTTGGCGTTAATAGTAGGTATTTAGGTTTATTGCGTCTCGGTAAAGGTAACGAACAATAATACTCTTCGGTAAGAAGTCACGAATTAGAACACAACTACATTTAAAAAAATTGGAAAAGTAAAAAGCACTAGTTCGCAAAAACAAACTTTGCGCACGCAAAACAGCCAAAAAAGGGCACTTTTTGAGCAACTGTATTGAAAACTATTATTCTAATTAGTCCGTCTGTTAGGTTATCTAAAATTATTAGACACGTATTTTTTTCCTTTTTCAATTTAACTAAAATTGACGAAGATAAAGAGCATCAAAGTTCCGGGGTGGGGGCTTGTGACGTCATTCCTAGGTAAGAATTGTACCTAGGAGTGACATTACGCGGAACTTGAACGCACTGTATTTTTGTCATTTTTGATTTGACGAACAAAAGAAAAAATACGTGTACAATAGTTTTTTATAATCTAAAAGACGGACTAAATAGATTTTTTCAGTCGTCTAGCCTATTGAAAAACTATTATTCTAATTAGTCCGTCAGAAAGATTATCAAAAATTATTAGACACGTATTTTTTCCTTTTTCAAGATAACTAAAATTGACGAATATGAAGAGCGTCAAAGTTCCGTGGTGGGGGCTGGTGACGTCACCTTAGAGTAAGAATGTACTCAGGTGTGACGTCACGCGAAACTTAAAAGCCCTGTATTTCCGTCATTTTTCATTTGACAAACAAAAGAAAAAATACGTATCGTATATTTTTTAATAATCTAACAGACGGACTAATTAGATTTTTTTGTCATCTAGCCTATTGTGGAGGAGACGTTTTTCTAGGCCTCTGGGCGGCAGGAGGTTAATCTGTATTATGTACCTGCACTGTGCACAAGTCATCCGAGCACTCATCCACAGCGGTGCCAATGAAGTCGTACGTGAGACAGTTGTGGGCCAGACGCAATAGACTCGCTATTAGCGCGTGTTGGCTCGCATCCAGCGGGTCTAGCGCCTTCCCCCTCGCACCGGACAGGAGAGAGCAGGACAGCCGGAACATCTCGAACAGTTGTGTGTCTCTGTGGAACGGGATAAAATATTTTAGAGTTGTATATTCTCGAATCAAATTTTTTTTATGCATTGAAATAGATGTCATATCATATACACCGCGACCGTTAATAATCCGAAATATTTTAACGGTCTACTCCTGACTGCATTTAAGGTTTTTTTTTGTAATACTACGACGGTGACAAACAAGCATACGGCCCGCCTGATGGTAAGCGGTCACCGTAGCATATGGACGCCTGCAATTCCAGGGGTGTTACATGCGCGTTGCCGACCCTTTAAAAACTTTAACACTCCTTTTTTGAAAAACCCCATATTGGATTATAATGTCATATGAAATTATCTGGATTTGGCTTAGTTTCAGAGTGACATCTTTCTCTAAAACTGTTCTTCGTCATAACTCGTACAACTACAAAAATGCATTTTAGACTGCAGTGTTACCACTATGAGTTTTAGTTTTGACATACTTATTGACTGATGTTAGGAAAAAAAAGAAAAATCTTCGCAAATAAACCTCTACCTCAAAAGATGTATAAAAAAAATTAATACAGTTTATTTGATTATGACTTACTACAGGGCATGTGTAAAAGTACATATTCGCATTTAATAATTTTTTTTTTTTTTGTCGAATAATAACAAAAGTTTTATAATATTTCTTGCTTCTTTTAACGTCCAGAATACACGGTTAATATCTTTCGGATTATTAACGGCACGGTGTATACGATTTCAAGTTAACACGGTCATTTACATTATAACTATTATAAGTACTATTTAAAACGAGATATTCACCATGTATATTTATCGAGTCCGTCAGCGGGTACCGCTACGGCGTGTGGGTAGAACACAAAGAAAAACTCGTAGTAAATCAGTTAGACTGCGAACATAGCGCTTGAGACAGTCCCGAAATATCCCGTGAGCTCACAAAAAAAATATGTGAATATTTCGTTTGTTTAAATTGTTCTTATAGATGTCATATATCATATATGTGTATATATATAAAAAGATCAATTCCATTGCAGGCCCAGGGATCGAACCCGGGTCTTCAGCTTACGTGGCTAACGCTACAACTAGTCATACTAGTCTCAACGAATGACGCCTGTGGCCAGCAACAACATGAGTTTTAGTTAAATTACCTGAAAGAGGAAGCGATTTTCCTGTGTTTAGCCAACGAGCGGTTGGCATCGGCTTCTGACACTTGGTTCATCTCTAGAACCAGCTGCGACAGCAGTTGCACCCCTATCGTGCACATTTCTGCTGGACCCTGCATCAAAAACAAGTTGTTTTTGTCAGAAATTAAATATTTGAGACAAGCTTTTATCTCTAACTGTACAGTCACCTGCAATAGTATAGGACTCTATGAAGGCTGCAAATTAATCTGACACCTTGTTTGTACCGCCATAAGAGCGTGTCACATATTTTTGCGGTCTTCATAGCGTTATATATACTATTGCAGGTGACTGTACTTTGGTACCATAACATTGTCATACAAACTTCATAAGCATGTGAAGTTTCAGCTTATTCAAATAACGGGAAGTTAGTCAAATCAGCTTGCAATATTTGACCCTAACTAACACACATATGCTGCAAGTTAAATAAAAGCTTGTAACAAAGGTCTCGGGTTCAAATCCTGCCAGCTCTTACCAATAAGTCTTTCGGAACTTATTTACGAAATATCAATTGATATTTACCAATCGTTTTTCGGTGAAGAAAAACATGGATTTTCGATACTTATGTATGTAATATCGGTGAAGGTAAACTAAGCCCAATAAGGCCTAGTTTACCCTCTGGGTTGGAAGGTCAGATGGCAGTCGCTTTCGTAATCTTTTATCTTTTTCTATGTATAGTTTTACAGGTTGTAACAAAAGTACCGATACTTAAGCAGCTGATAAGGTGAATGACCTTGAGTACGATGAAAGTATGTAAAAATTGTTTTTTTTTACTTTGTATGGAGATAGGTGCATTTTCGATCAGCTGTTCTATACAAAATGAATATTTTTTTGAGTTTTGAAATTTTTTCACTTACATCGTACTCAGGGTCATTGACCTTATCAGCTGTTGAAGTATCGTTCGGTACTTTTGTTACACGCTGTATAGTGTTACTATTTTAATTACAGATTTGTTTCAACAAAAAGTAGTTTTCGAGATTTGGCTCCTTGATATATTAGAAAAATGATTAAAGTGTACCTGTAAAAAGGTCCCGACGTCTCCCATTACGTTGTGAAACACGAACTCTTCTTTGACCATATCGAACCACCCCAGTTTTGTGATCCGCGCAAACAGGGCCACCAATGCCTAGAAAAAATAACAATAGTTATTTATTATACAAGGGGGCAAAGTTGTTGTTTAACTCTCGGGCTTATATTGAGACCCAAGCAAGCGAAAGATTCCAAAATGGAATCTTGAGCTTTACGAGGGTCTCAAGGCACGAGAGTTGAACAAACTTTGCCGCCGAGTGTAATACAACATTTTTCAATGCAAGTATCTTAAAAAAATAATTCAAAATTATATATCATAATGTATCATAGAGTATTACGCTCCTGGTACTTAGATATCGCCAACAGCTTACCAAGTGCGCGATAAGACTCGACCAATTTAAGGTGTGACCTCCGATAACGCATATTTACTATGGGCATATAGGACTCGCTTATACTGGACCGGTGATAAGTGATAGGAATTAGATTACTTTGCCCCACATGTGGATAAAATGCGTTTTTCCACGCTAGTTTTAAAGGACAAAACAGCGCTTTCCGAGTTAGTGAGGGAAAAAACTCATTACTGCATACAACTAAAGATACAATGAAAAAAAAACACATTACACAAGAATGTCAAGTAGATCAAAGCTTTTGGTCACGTTTTTAAGGTTCCGTAGTCAAATAGGAACCTTTATAGTTTCACCCATGTCTGTCTGTCCGTCCGTCTGCGGCTTAGCTCAGTGACCGTTAGCTTTAGTTAAGCTGTAATTTGGTATGAATATACATTATCAATCATGCCGAACAAAGTGGTAAAATAAAAATTCGAAAAACTTTTATTTTTGTGTTACTATTCTAAAGTGTAAGGTTATCGTTTGATAGGTTAGAAAATAAATAGCCTATCAAACGATACCTTACACTTTAGGATTGAAACAAAAAAAATAAAAGCTTTTCGACTTTTTATTTTACCACTTTGGCGGCATGATTGATATGTAGATTCATACCAAATTACAGCGAAAATCGAACGAGTGCGGATTTATATCTCCATCTGTCACAATTCCAATTTTCGTTGTCGTGGTAGGCGCGCTGAACCAAATTCCTTTGGGACAAACTTGAAAGTAACTCCGTTTGAATAAAGAAAGAATTACTCAAATCGGAAGGAGTTTGGAGTAATCGGTGAACATAAATTTAATAAAAATTTGTATCCGTCAAACTCAGAAACTGTTTAAAAAATACCTGAACAACGAAGTTCGCCAGCTTGGGGCGGGTGGCCAAGTAATTCAACGCATAATTGCGGATGTCCAGGCGCTGCTGCACCGTCAGACTTGTGGTGGATCTGCAATATAGAGTAGTATTTATTATTTTAACGTGCAACGAGTCTATCCCGAACTAAGGGTATACATATTTATGTTGTCGCTATAACAACATATATTAAAAAAGAGAATTAATGAATATAATTTTTCCCGGCTTATACGGCTTGGGTTCCGGTTTGATAACTGCTCCCAAGATTTAATTTTACCCAACCCATAGGGTAAACTAGGTCTTTTCGGGATTAGTTCGGTTTCCTCGCGATTTTTCGATATGTTCGAATGATATTTCGTACATAAGTAACGAAAAACTCATTGGTACGAATCGGGGTTTGAACCCACGACCTTCGGATTGCAAGTCGCACGCTCTCACCGCTGGGCCACGAATGCTCTAGATGAAAATAACTATCATATGCTGAGCCCGTTCCTTTTGTCACACATAGTACCTATACATATAATACTGAAATTGTATTGTACACACTATATTGTGATTATTTCCGTGACCGTGGCAATAAATTTTTTCTTTCTTTCATATCAAATTGTCTACACAACATCAACTGTCAATGTCCAAAAAAATTTCGACATGTTGTTTTTTTTTTAATAATTTTTATCGTTATCATTTTACACATGATCAAAAATATGAAAAAACGAGGAAATCGGGTTTCATTGCCGTTAAGAAAGAAGAACGGCCGTGTACATATTTACTTAAATCAGTATTAATGAACGAATAACAATTTGCAAGCAAAGATAAGGCGCGCGGTGTCCTTGGATTTTTTAATCTACACGTACAATTATCATATTCATTACATCTTGCAAGTTGACACAGTGATATGACATTGGTGTACATTCGCCATCAGATATATTGAAACTGCCGGGGTACACACAAATATTTGAACGTTCACTGTATAGATTTGACAATAGAGGCCTTCAGTTATTTGTGAGCACTGTGCAGCTCAGATATATCTGATCTGATGGCGACTATATACTACTGTACAGTCAGGTGTAAAAATATATGAAGAACATAGTAACATATTTCTGGGACGATTAATCAACTTTTATTGAAGCAATTTTAGGGACACCTTTTTTTATAGCGATCCCAAGAAAATGGAATTATATCAGAATTAATTAAGTAAACAATAAAGTGGTGATACTATTGTGTTTGTTTTTAGTAAAAGGTACCACTTTTTCCGTTGTTGATAAGGTTCATATCTGAATGAGGATTCCGCAAAGGGGGTAACTCCATCAGGTACTAGCACGGAAGTCTCAGTGCAATTATGCGGCTTTCAGATTTTTCCGTCTCCCTGTGCTACAATCTCTTAATTTTTGCCAAATTTATTAAAATTAAATTCTAGGTCAACTGGAAGTACCCTATAAATTTTGATTACCATTGCAAATTTATGGGAAATGAGAAATTGCCATAGTTTTAATTGCGTTGACATAGAGGGTGGGCTTTTCATAGTTTCTATGAAACTGGCTGTGTATGCGGTATTAATTTAAACTTGCTACCTCTACGCATTCCCAGGATTATGGGAGTTACAGGTGGACAACAAAGTGATCCTATAAGGGTTCCCGTTTTTTCCATACGAGGTATAAAGCCCCCTAAAAATAAAGATGTTCTGCAATTATTTTTATAAAGATTCTAATGCATAGGATGTTTGTTTAGATTTGCCAAGAGTTTCAGGGTCTCACCTGCTTATAAGTTTGGCGAGCGTGGTTGCCGCCAGCAGCTGCGAGTACGCGGAGTCTGCGCGTTCTAGCAGCGCCTGACATTTGCTCAGGGTGTCCGGAGACTCCTGTCAAAGTAATATGAATAAGTTCCCAAGGTTATGGATAATGCATCAGAATGGCGGAATGTTCTATAAGCAAGACGGGGCTGATTTGGCCTGCTTTTTCTTTAAAAAAAACAGGCTAGTTTGGCTCATAAAAGGGAAGCCGGCTGGAATCGAGTTCAATGAACGACCCACCACTGGGAAGTACAAAGATTTTTATTTTATGTTGCGCCTCCACTTTTTTTAACATGAGTATTTTTTGTGGTTTCTACTCAGAATAGCGAGCTCTTTCGATCGTAGAGTATAAAAATTCATATAAAAATTCAAAAAAAAATAAAAAATTGTTGTATAATAACTGTAAGGAAACTCAATTACCTGCAACTAATTGTTTATAATATTTCTAGTTCATTATTTTTTTTTCCGGTTTTTCATAAATAAAATCTTTAAATTCTTGATTAATTATTGATACCAAAGCATGACATGCTCTGGTATGTACATTGTACATTGTTGTATAACTATTTTAAACAAGTCATAACATAATTTTGCTCAAATTTCACTCAAGTCAAAAGGGATTATACACAATTTATGATTGAAGTCATCCACAGCGGTCCCTATCCATTTAGCAACTATGGTCAAGCATAAAATATAATATATATATATATAATATGGGCAAGCTATGGCCCTGATGAGTGATCCCATCATGAAAAAAGTGCCTGTCCATGGCTTCAAAACAAAGACCAAAATTCATGAAGGAGATGGGTTTTAATTCAGAAGACGCAAGAGACGGAAGCAAGTGGCGCCGCATGGTTGGGAAACTTGAGAAAGCCAACCCCGCGTAACGGGTAAAGGCGAGGCCATGAAGAGAATAAGCTCTGAGTATCACAAGAATTTTATAGTTAATATGCACTGATATGACCGCTATTGTTCTAACCATATTGTCTAAAAGTGCTATATTTATGTACAATCCCCAATAAAAGTTTTGCTTTCTTTCTTTCTATATGAGTTATTTACCTGAAAAGCGACAACAGCCTTTTCAGCCCGGTCCCGCACATCCGGGTCCTGGGACTCGTAAAGTTGCTTACACAGCAACTCTATCTGAATCACCTCCTGTAAAAGCAGTGACAGTGTTGTTAAAGAAAAAGAAATACATTTGATGGGCATGTAACTTGCCAATTTCCGGTTCGAAATCTTTAATGTCAATAACCACATGTCAAAATGATAATAAGATTTTTTATTTATTTATTTATTTATAGCCTTAGTACAGACAAAGTTATGTTTTACATGTTGTTAAGATTGTAGTTGAGACTCAGTCTGTGTCCTGTGGACACATAGGCCTCCTCCAGCATTCTCCAGTCTTGCCGATTTTGTGTTCTCCTCATCCATAGACGTCCGGCAATCTTCCTTATGTCATCAATATGATATGATTATGAAGTTAATAATAAGATTTATAAGAAATAATTAAAACACGAACACATTACAATCAATAATACACATACATAGAATAAAAGAACTGGATACCCAGTCAGCCAAAAAATATGACCATAAATGTGGTATACAGTTGCAGCACTTTTTCATATAATCTTGTTTGGAACATGCCATTACGTTAAGTGCCAACAGCCCATAAAGTTTTAACAGTATTGGTAGTTCCGTGTATGAATTTGACACTTAATGCTTACATCAGTAAGCTCTTTTCCGTACGAAACATCTATAGTTTGTATTATCAATACGAAATTGTTCACTAATGTCATTCTGACCCACATTTTTTGAACATGTAGATAACTATAGCTTGTAGGTATTCACCTACATAACCAATTCTGCCCTCCTAACGTAAAGTGCTATAACTCGGTTCAAGGTACTTCCGAGATAAACGCGGTTAAAGTTTTTTTCCTTGTTTTGCTTGTATCTCAATTATTACGCATCCTATCGATTTGAAACTTTGACTGAAGTATAGATCATTTTGCTTAGCTTATTTCTACATATTTATTTATTTATTGTTAATTTATTTATACTGTAAAAAATGAGGGAATGCACTTATGCTTAGGATGGTGCAGTACGAAAATGGTATATTTACAAGTGATAACCGCAATAAGTGTTCTAGTTATTGCGTTTATCGCAAGTAATATAAGATATTACGTTTTTGACTAGGAAATGAGTACAAAAGCTATACTGTAAGTTCAAATCTTAAGTGCAGTAACTACTTTACTTATTGCAGTTTTAATTAGTGAAACTGTATAAATTGTTTTTTACCAAGCTTCTTAAAACTGGTTGAAAAAAGATATTCATATAAAACAGTGTTAGAAGAATAATTACTTAAGAAAAGTTTTGGAAATACTTTAGAAGTAGGTACTTTATTTCACACAATTTCAGTAGTTTCATTAAAAACCTTGGAAAAATATATTTAATTGAGCAGTTTTTGTTAAATTAACTTATTCTAAACACAGCCAAAATAACAAAAATATCTTCTAAATCACATTTTAAAGGACCGTGGGCAAATTTGTATGGAGGCTGGCCCCAAAACCAACAAAGATGAGACTTATGTCTGTAAACAGGTCTTATTGTCTGCTTCAGGTCTTATTGGGCAACAAGTTGAATTCTATTGTAGATCTGAGATATTATATCAACCTCTCGGTGATGATGGCTGATCCACACAGGCTTTTGTTTTGTTAGGGGGGGAATGCGTTACGCATACCACTCGGGTGTATTTATGTACCAATTATTGACTGACAAAAGTAAATACCTCAGTTCTGCAATGAAATTCAACTTCTCAATACCTTTCAATTAAGATAGGTATTTTTATTTACTTATTCTCAGCTCTATTGGGTTTTGGGTCAATTTGCACATGGTCCTTTAACATTATAAAAACTTTCTTCTTAAACTTCTGATCTAAAATAAAATATTATCGAAATCACATTTAAAAAAAAGTTTCTTCTAAAACAACAAAAATATTTTGTAAATTACATTTTACTATTATGAAAAAGGATCTGTAGTACACACGCGTTCAGAAGTGGATGAGCAATTTATGAATGAATTCATTCATAAACTGCCCATGCAATTCTGAACGCGATAGTACGTGGATATTATGTCTTCTTGGCATCGTCCAGAGACTGTTTCATTCCATAGTACTGCATATGGTACATTTCGACCACTGCTGCTGCTACCGAGTGGGACGAAGCTTTCGTTAAAAACAACTATTCGAGGGCAAAATATGGCAGACTTAAATTGGTCCATTCTTGGAAGCATTAAGTTTTTTGCAAGTCAACGGAAAAGTAGATGCACTGTACATCGGTAGAAACTGGTCCTTATCTTTTTGGTACTCTTGTCGAGATTCAGTCTGTATATCGTAATTTATGTCCGCGCGACAGAAACTTCACTAACCTCGGTACCACTCGCCCCGCAGTAAAGCCCTTTTTACTACGCATAACCGCGATAACTTAGACAAATATTGCAACGGTATTTGGTATAACTCTATTATCTTTACCCTTTCTTCCTAAGATTAAATGCAATAACTTTAGTTATTTCTTTTTATTTCGGGTAAAGTTTCCATGACAATAAGAAGATTCCTAAGCATTAGTATAATAACTTAACTTATTGCATTTTAAACTTATCCTTGAGCTTAAACCTCTTATGTATTCTACCAATCATAAAAGCGACAACTATACATATTACAGTTTTAACTAGTAATAAGCAGAAACAGGATATGGATCTTACCAATTATAAACGTAACAACTTTAGTTATTACCAATATGGTTAGTAATTTTGTTAAATATTGTTTACTAATTCAGTCATAACTAGGGTTATGTCGTTTTTTATTAGTAAATCACAAGTGATTGCCATAGATGTTGCAGTTTTGATTATTAAAAACGGTGTTAAACCATAGAATACGGAAAAACTGTCTAAGAATAAAATATAAAACTCGTTTCGCTGATTACGAATATGTATATAACTCAATTTGACCAAAAACTCGAGTTATAGCACTTTACGTTAGGAGGGCAGAATTATTGTTGTTGTTTAGCAAGAATAATAAATTGAATGTGGTAAATCCAGTGAGGCTGGCAATGCAAGTTTAATTTTATTAAATTCCTATAAGAATTATTGGTAAACTATATTTTTGTTAAAAATATTGATCATGAGTTATGTTTGATATTCAGTAAGCTATAACTTGTACAGCCACAAGTAGCTTAGTTAGTGTAAGGCAGATATAAGTATACAGGTTTCGAATGTCGAAATATTACAATGGGAATGGGGCAATAGAATGAAAACATTGACAAGCCAAATTCAAGGGTACGAGGCATACGAAATACGTCAACAACTAGCATCAAAATATAACCAAAGCGCCGGTATATGTGTCAAGTGTTGCATATTGCTTTGTCTGACGCATAACCGCACACCACATAATCATGTATAATAGGTAAATAACACAAAAATTTATAGCAAAAACTGTGTCAAACCATAGTATGGACTCCGGAAATGCACTTCACAAAACTCGTGCAAGTTACGCACGAACATTTAAAATAAGTTGATAACCTGAATTTTAGAGTACTGTGGGATCAACTGTGCGCTTAAAAAACCTTGAATTAAGTTAATATTGCATAAAAATCGCAATATTTTGGTACTCACCTGTTCTTCGGCCATCTTTGTTATTTTCTCGCATTTGAAATGACGTTTTGGTTTTGCCTCAGGTTAAGTATGCCACATAAAGTGCGCATTTGTAGTATACTTGTGCAAATACGCTGTAATTTGAAGAAATTAGCGTAACACCTATACTTATAATTCAAATATCACTAAAAATGCTTTTTTAAATTTAAATGTCTATAATTTTACTTGATAAAACTTAAGTAGTCTTTAACATGAATCGTGATCAAAACGCAAAAGTCGATGCGTTCAAAAACTTTAATTTAAAGATGCCCATGCATTATCCAACTTACAACATTTCTATCAGTAAAACAAAATATCATAGTACTGGCCAAATGCATTTTAGCACTAATTTCTAGAACGGCTAAAGAAAACATCAAACAAAATAAAACGTCAAAATTAAAAAAAATGTCGCGCCAGTTAGCCGTTTCATTTTAAATAATATTATTTATTTCTTAAACCCAAATTATCAATGCATTAAACCAAGTGCCGATGTTAAACATTTCGTTAAATTAATATGGTTCTGAGAATCATCCGTTACGGCGTTTGCAGACCTAGCAAGTACCGCAGGCGTGAGTATACTGTCTTAAGTTTTTATATCGTTCAAGACACTCCCACCTCCCACTGTAACTCTGTAACTCCCAATCTTATGGCGGAACTTCACTGCAAGTTTGGGGTTCGCGTTGGGTGTTCGGCAAATATTCACCAAATACTCGTATTGGAGTCCGAACACCACGAATACGACATCCACACTTGGGTGCCAACAGGCGAGTTTGGCATTTGGGTGTTCGGGATGTTCGAGCAAATATTCACGAATATAGGCGAATAAGCCCTCCACACATCATCGTCTATTCGGCCAAACACAGCAAATACGCGAACCCGCATACTGCACTGAAGTGCCACCTTTACATCTTCCGCGCAACGGCTATTCGCTTAATGCCTTTTCATTCATTCTATTGACTGTAGTTTTCGATATTCCTAAATTCATTGCATGTATATGTATGTGTAAATTCTTCTGAGCACATTCAGCTTCTGCTCCGGGGCGGCAGAGGCTAAACAGTCGATGATCGAGTGTGCAGCCTAGTCGCTCGGTGGTATATTGTGATGTATTGAGTAACGATTGCGAACGGAAATGTCAATGTTATAATTAAAGTTAGCGACCCGCCTCGGCTTCGCGCGGGTTATTATAATACACATAAACCTTCCTTTTAAATCTATCTATTTAAAAAAACCGCATCAAAATCCGTTTCGAAGTTTCAAAGATTTAAGCATACATACATACACACAGACAGCGCGAAGCGACTTTGTTTTATTTTATACTATGTACCTAGTGATGAAAATGGTAAAAAAACCCGTGTTAAGAAGGCCTATCACGAACATCGAAAATTGGCATTGACGGAAAAACTTACTTTGTTACTCCAATAAGCAAGTGCGACAGAGAGGGAAATACAAATTTTTGGATCGTTTGATTTTCGTGGTTGCACTAGGGCTGGACCATCAGATCCTCGACGACGATTGGCTCGTCCAGGTAGAACCATGCGATGGAGTACAGGGAAATTTGTCCAATCATCGTCGTGCGTTTACTGGTTGGAACGCCAGTCTAATCACTCTGGGTATGCGCACATAATAAATAATAGTACTAAAGTAGTATAAATATAAATATTATTATGGGACAATCTTATACAAAATCGACCTAGTCCCACGGTAAGCTCTAAGGCTTGTGTTGTGGGTACTAGGCGACGATATATATAATAGATAGATACATATAAATACTTAAATACATAGAAAACATCCATAACTCAGGAACAAATATTCGTGACAAACACACAAATAAATGCCCTGACCAGGATTCGAACCCGGGACCTCCTGCTTCAGGGTCACTACCAACTAGGCTAGGAGGCCGTTGTATGCGTTAATAGTTCAATTAGCAGAGTGATTAGGCAGGGTTACCAGAGGGCGAATTAAGCCACTGTTTCTTAGTGTTCTTTCTTGTCAGAAAAAGGTCGGTCGCGGGTGCTAATCCTGGTCAGCGTAGGAATTTTTTTTTTTTTCTTCCAATTATAAAATCGACCATTGAGTCGGTGTACATAAATCACTTACAGATAAACGAACGCCCTGTGCCGCTAACTGACCTGGATTGGCCCAAAACGAAGAACATTTGTTTAAACTCCATGTACTTACCTAATGAAGAAATACATATTTGAAGACAGTTCCTCATTTCTCATAGGTTCTTTCTAAGCAATAGAGTTGTTAAAGCAAATTTTGTAAATTTCCAAAAACTGAATCGACATTTTTTGGAATCAACAAACATGTATACAAAATTTCGCAAGACTTGGGTAATAAATGCGACCTGTAGAGGAGAACAAATGGACAGACAGACGAAAGCATTTTTGCCCAAGCTGAAACAGACACGCTTCGCTCGCTTTACTCACTCGGTCAATAACTGGCTGCTTGCCTTATAAATTTGTCGAAAGGGCCTCTGCGTGTTGGCTTCGGCTCCGCGTACGCCTCCCAAAGGTCCGGAACACCATTGTTCCGTGATGGGAAAGACATAATAATAATATTTGTACAGCTTTTTATTTAATGTAGGTTAAAAGGCATATATATACTTATGTACATAATTATATTAACTACACTTACTTTAAAAGAAGGTGTTTTATTATAAAATTTGATCAAACAATAATTGTGAGGGTAGTGCAGTCGCTTGCCCCATTCATATCCAGAATATTTTAAATGTACCTATGTATAGAGATAAAACATTTTTATGTAAAAACTTTAGCGTGTAAGCTCCCGCATATAACCGAAGATTTTACTGAAAATTGCGAAAAAAGTCCATGTGTAACTTTGGTTTGGTGATTTCCCTACTCAAAATGTTGCCTTGGCACAAAAAAGTAGCAAATTTAGGACAAGTTGTATATTTGATGTTAATTAACATGGCTTTTTTTGCTGTTTTCAGCAAAATTCAACGCGTTATACCGTATTCTGAGGAGCACGAGCTCTGACCAGTCGCCAGATGAAGTAGCTAAGCGCAAAAACTGCCCAAGAACAATTGACGCTACTCGCGGATCACAACAACACGATGAACCTAACATTACAAGACCTACCATAGTTATAGCACACACTTCTGTATTTGATGCGGGTAAAGACGACGACAAAAACACTGAAACACTATTGGAAAGTCTGCAAAAGAAACTCGCATCGCAGGCAGGACTTAAACATAACTTAGCAATCGACGAGGCGCAGAATAATGAAGAAGTTAAAGCAGGAACAGACAACCAGAAAGATCACTACTCAAAAGATGGTTTAGAAGCAGATACTATTTGGCATTTTGCAAACATAAATGATAGTGATATAAGTAAAGATGATAAACTCCTTCAAAGACCTGAACCTATTGATAACCGTGGTGAGCGTAGACCCTTCATTGATCCACCGGATTTAAAAACTTTTCATAATCTTTACCGGTTTGAGAAACAAACAGAAGACCAAAAGTTCGATAAACTAGCAGAGAAGTATTTGACAATGGAAAAAGATCTTGTTGACAAGCGGCTGGCCGAAGACATGGAGCGTTTGGGTTTACCTATCAATACTAGCGAAGCTATGAAACCTACTATCAATATCAACGTTTCATGTGAAAAAGATACTCTTAGTGAAGCAGATGTATCAAAATCTGAGTCTCAACAAGGAGAGGTTATTAGTAGCAACCCACAGTACTATGAACAAGCTAGCTGGTGTAATCAGTATTTTAAACCATCGGGTGAAATTGCATCGGACATCGCTAGCTCAGAGGTCCCCGATGAAATGCTACAGTTAAATTGTTGCTTGAATTTAAATCCGTATGATAGAATGATGGAAATGGATACATCTAATGAGAAGTTAGGATATGAGGAACATGGGGATGTTTTGCCGTTTCATCTATTGCAGTGCATGGAATTTAGTAATCTAGATTTGAGTATAAATAATGATAAGATTAATCCCCCATTTGAAAATCTAAATATAAATGAAAGTCTGCCTATTCACCTTTACCTTCAGAGAAATTTGGTCGATGATGTTGCTGCTACTCCAAACACCATCGAAACAGTAGGACAATATGATTTAACTTCACCTTTCGAAGAATTAGAAGGTATCACAGAAGAACCACTTACAGACGTTTTTCACAGTTTGATGGTCCAAGACACGGACGTCTCCAAATTTGACTACACCTTACCGAGCCCTGTTGCATTACGTAAAGCCTCTAAGGCCCAGACGAAGAAAGAAACATCTCACCCAATACTAGAACCTGACACGATTATACAAATTGAAGCTCAAACGCTTCCACAAACCGAAATAAAACAGAAGGCAGATCTAAAACAGACTTTGACTCACACAAATATAATTAGACCTAAGGTTGCAGAACCGGAGCAAAAGGAGAAGAGGTTACCCCAGAGAGTTGAAACGATAGTAACAAATGACAAAACCACAGATACGATTGAACAACCGAAACCAATATCAGAAAATGAACTCACAAACTTTATTAATGCTAAAATTATGGAACAGATGGGTGCACGTACTCCATTGCAAAATACAATAAAACCACAGCAAAGAATGGATACACTTGTACAAATGAGTCCGCCACAGTCAACCCCGACTCGGGAGGTTTCAAGTGTAGTACATACTAAAGTACTGGAACAACTTTCTCCATTGCAAAATATAGTAAACCCGCACGAGAAAATGAATAGACTTGTACATATGAGTCCTCAGTGTCCTCACCAATCACATCCGAGTCAAGACGTTACAAGTATAATACATTCCAAAGTACTGGAACAAATGAGAGCGCCTAGTAAATTTAACCAGACGACACATTCGCTTAAAGGGTTAGATGCAGTCGTTCAAATGCAAACACAAGGTGTGTCTAAAATCGGCCCGGAACAAAACGTGGCACATACAGAGGCTTTACTTGAGAAACAAGGGGTAAAAGATACTCAAATAGCACCTAAACCCCAGAAGGAATCGAATTCTGAAAATTTCCCACAAGAGTTGCAAGCAAAACAAACATCCCGTGAAACTGAAACGATCGTACGAAGTTGTGTTCAAACGGTGCCCAACAACGAAGCACAGAAGGTTGCACATCAAGAGTCCGTTGAAGATGTTGCAAATAAGCTCAGTTTGGATTTAAACCTTTCACTCTCAGAGCTCCTGAGGCGCGTACGGGCGCGCAATCGTATGCAATACGTGAACGATGTTAAAACCAAATTTCAAAATATGTCAACACTACATGCAGAGAAAAGGTGTCCCCCGAGCGATAGACCGCAATGCCCACCTCCACCTGACTGCACTAAGCCCTGCCCGCCACCTCCGAAACCGAAATGCCCTCCTGAGCCACCTAAATGTCCACCTGAACCACCTAAGTGTCCACCAGAGCCGCCTAAATGTCCACCTCCTAAGAAACCAAAATGCCCACCTGACCCACCGAAGTGTCCGCCAGATCCACCCAAATGCCCCCCAGAGCCGAAATGTCCGTGCCCATGTCCACCACCACCCAAATGTCCCCCTGAACCACCTAAATGCCCATGTCAAGCCATTGACCCCGATGATCCTGTGACGATACCTCCTTACCTAACACTTTTGGACACTGGCAGTTGTTATTTGAAGAATTTACGCGAATTGATAAAAAGAGGCTACCAAGAATCCAGGAACTTGCTCTTTTATGACACAAATGATTTTAGAATTCCAAATTTAAACTTGAATAGAGTAAAAGATTTTGAACCATGGACGCCAATTCCTTCATGGCCGTTCCCTGTAAATCACAAGAAGAGGAAATTGCAGTGCCCGTACCACGGGTGCCCGTATCATAAGCCGGGGCCAGTTCGGCCAAACTGCCCAGAACTGCCTTGTGCTGGGTTCCCGAAACGGTTATGTTGTTCGGAAGCAAATATTATAGATCTGTTTGAGACAGAATAAAATACAGACGAATTTCCAATTGTAATTGAGGTAATGTTTTGCCACTTAAAAAAACACGAGTCTTTTTGAAAGAGTATTTTACTGTGTCAATCCGATTTTGATCTCGCAATTAAAATAATGAGACGGCTTCTTACGACGTCTGGTTGTAGTCTGGCAAACCAAGTCTGATACGAGTTTTTAACTTGTAAAAAAGGGAAGCGTGTAATAAAAAAAACCGGTTAAGTGCAAGTGGGACTCACGCACCGAGGGTTCCGACAAAGTTTTAGTTGCAACTGAATCTCGAATTAGAAATTTGACGTCAGCTCCATCTATCGAAAGATTCTATCACCCGTTTTCACGGCATAGAGTTAGTGTGCGAGTATATTTTTTCTTGATATTTTTTTATCACGTAAACAGATGTTTTAAAATTATATTTAAAAGACGGAACTTACACCATGATATCACAAAAAAAAAACAATCTAAAGCGGTTAAATTTCAAATTTATGGTTTATGGTTTAAGATATTTATTTCTCATAAGATTTTACAAAATCACTTACTGAGAAACAATATTATATTAACTTAAATCTAGGTAAGAGAGGGTACCACGCAAAGTGGCCGAACACAATAAATTTAGAAAAATGGGTAGACACACAAAACATGGTAGTCGTTAGCAACTATACCGAAATGCAGCATTTGCAATGAATGCATGGCAAGGGCCAGTTAAACCAGAATACAATCAGTTATAAGTATACGGCCATATATTTAACTGTAGGTACCTGCTTAATTAAAAATTTAAATAATTTACACATTTGAAGAGGAGCCATGGAAGATTGTGTTAGTGGTATTTATTCGTATTTATTATATATAAATGTACCTACACAGAATTACTTGTTGAATGAGGTATTCTTTTGTATTTATTTACTGTATTTTATTTTCATTATGTACTATTATATTTTTACCCAGTATATATTACATTTTAATTTTTTTTTATATATATATATATATTTATATTTTACCTTTTTTCCTTATATTTCACTTAGTTACTTTGACAAAAAAGAATATATATACAGGGTGGAAAGACACGACGATCCTTCTCGCAAAGGGGGGTTAGTTTAAGTGAAGGAGAATCGATTAGTAATGTTTATATTTTTGTTACGAACAATCAGTAAAAATATTAAAATTAATTAATGTTCTTCTTAAGTTCTCTAATTTAGACCAGAAAAGTTTTTATAAAAAAAAATATATAGTACGAGTATATACTTCGTTCAATATTATATTTTTCCTGTAATAATTACAACAACGTTGTTAAAATTTAAAAATTTTGCCTACGTAATCTTCGGAGATAAGGGGAATGGTATTTTTTTTTACATTTTCGTTTATAAATGAAAAAAATTGTACTGTAAAAAAATGTTTTACAATGTGCAAATAAGCCCTTTCGTACGATACCCCACATTATCATAAACTCTCTCTCAATATGTTTGGATTAACCTTGTTTATAATATTCCAAATTTCAAATCGGTAGCTTCAGTAGATCTCGAAATATTTTCATGTGATAGACAGACAAACAGACAGATAGACTGAGTCACACCATAAGGGTTCCTTTTTTTACGGAACCCTAAAAATCTATTGTCTGACTTGGTTTGTCAGAGATAACTAGTCACAACCACTTATGCGTCATCTGTGGCATCCTTAGTTGTATCCTCATCACAAGTCGTCACTACCAATCTTGAGTCTATCAGAGGATTCGACATCAAATATTTAATACTTTCTTTAAATTTTGTTTTTTTTTTTTTGGTATTAACTCTGGATAGTTATCATTTTCCTTTGACATCTTTTCAGTGCAAAACCATCGATTATCGCGAAAGTTCTGCAAAACAGAATGGACTAAGCCCATGCATGTCGACAAGCCGCACACGGAGCGCCGCACCGATCTGCCGTTGGTCGTCCAAAACTCTCCAGAACGTGAAACAGGTATGATGTTGATCCTTTCAACTCACACAAACTACCTGAAGAAGCTTAAATGGTCTCTGGCCCGGGCGTCGCCCGAGGTTCTCGGATGAAAGTGTAAGTGTACAGAGTTGCATTCGCCTGAGACATTCGACCTAGAATCTACAGGCGCCACCAATGTTCGCTGTTCTTTTCCCCTAAATGGAAGTTCAGGAGTTAGGTATCTGACTTAAATATTTGGAGTTAATTCATAGTTGCCCATCTATTTTCAGTGCGGTACGGTGAGCTCTGGAAGGCGTGGTTTACCATAGAACATGAACTATCTACTGCCTTCGCGAAAAACGCAAATTTCTTCACTACGCGCATCTCTGGTGATCCCAATAATAAAGGCAGTGGAAAAGCCAATAAAAATATAGACCAACAATGCTATATTTCAAGTGAAGAGGAATTTAAAAGGCGACTTCAAGTAGATGCGATTCTTCGGACATATTCTGAATTGCAAGCTTTCACTTCACCAACAGTTAAGAAATCTGGCTTTGCAATTATAGAAGAAAAAGGGCCGGTAGAAACATTAGAAGAAGCTAAGCTAAATGCAACAACAAAAGATATCGAGGAAGAGAAGCTGACACAGAAATTAGAAACCATTGAGGAAGTACCGCTAGTTGAGGCTGATCCCGACATCATTAAACCACCAAAGACTTCAGGACCAGCGGTAATGAGTATTTCTTACCCACACGATCCTGAAGAATTTGCCAAGCATTCCGACTTTCAGATTGCCGAAGACCCTGAAAGCAACTATGCTTTTATACATTGCCAAGTACCCTTACCCGAACATGACAATGGTAAAGTAGAGACAACTGAAGACAACGCAGCTCCGGAAAGCAACTCAGCTTTTATACATTGCCAAGAACCTTTAGCAGAACATGACAATAAAGAAGAGACAGCTGAAGATAGTGCAGCTCCAAATCTGATTAAGAATTATTTTCAAAAACGGGATTTAAATAAGCCTAACTTTAATGATGTTATAACACTGAATGCCGTTCCAGAAATCAATGCCGAGGAAGATATATCTCTAACAGAGTTAATGCAACGCGTTCGTCATCGCAACAGGCTCCTCCGCTGTCGTGATATTAATCATCAATTGTCATGTGTATCAACTAAAACGGATATGGATACTAGGACTAACTTCCCGCGGCATCAGAACACGCCTACTTCGCCTCCTGGTTGGGGATATCCAGGTCAACACCAGCCGCAACGGCATCAGTCTCCTTCGTACTACCCCAATATAGCAAATCCGGCGGGTCCTCAAAAGGCAGAACCTATTACCCCTGACTCACGTCCAGGATACCACAGGGCTACTAAAGTGAACCCTGTGGCCCTAGCTTTATATCTCGGTCCTTTAGTTACCGCCATTAGAAACGCCACTGTTTTATTTCCTCTTCTGGTAGCATTCCTCATGCCCAAGATTTTTGCTAAGAATTTGGCTAATACGAAGACCAAGGAGATTCCGAACATTTGGTGCGTACTACACTCTAAATATGAGAGTGAATCGGAGAAAGAAGAGGTACTTGCTCAAGCTGATGAAATAAATATATATTATCAATATTCAGGCAGTAATACATAATTCTGTAAATTATTTACCCATTAAAAATAGTAAATTTAAAAGTTTTGGTTGGCAGCAGATGGATTAACATTGACGAAATTTCATCAGAGTTAATACATTGTTCCAATTTTTAGTTTTCCCTAATCATTGTTCTTGGTTAAGAGGATCAGTGTTTTAGTCTACTACTAAATTATTTAAAATAAGTTTTGGTTTTTTTTTTATTGCAAACTGTATAAGATGATACCAAGTTATTGTGTTGTCATCTATGATACGTCTAGGTGTAAGAAGTAATAAAAATTCACACGAATTGGGAACCTTCTCCTTTTGAAATTTTGAAGTTTGTTGATAATATAATTATCAGTAATATACCGTTTTTAACTTTTTCGCCGGCATTTACTTGATATCAAGATTGTACATTTCGTGTCCCATACGCCATGACTTTAAATATAACAAGTATGAGTTTACTTATGAAGAAACATTTATGTTTAAAATATATACAGTAAGTGTAACTTACCGGTCTGCCTACCTACCTCTACTAATCTTACAATTTAGAATAGGTCCTTGAGGCATTGTACCTAAGAAGCTGATGGCGTGTTGTGATTTGGGTACCAGACGACGATATACATAATAGATAATTACATATAAATACTTAAATACATAGTAAACATCCATAACTCAGGAGCTAATTTTCGTCATAAGCACACAAATAAATGCACTGACCAGGATTCGAACCCGGGACCTCCTGGTAGGCAGGGTCATTCACTACAGACTAGGCTAGGAGGCCGTTAAGGCCGTACTTAACTAGATGCCGAGTTAACAAGTAATCCAATCTGTTTCTGTAGATACATTCAAAAATTCAATAATTCAAAAATTCAAATTCAAAAATTTATTCTACAAGTAGGCCTCATGGGTACTTGTACAAGTCAATAAGCTTTACAATAAAGCATTTGCATGTACAAACATTTACAATATATAGTGAGAGCATGGAGCTGACGTCCTACTTCGAAATGCAGTATACTGCATGGTGGTTTATACATGAATGCGATAGCTAAAAGTTTTTACGGAACCCTCGGTGCGCTAGTTAGACCCGCACTTGGCCGGTTTTTCTGCACTTAACTACTTGTCCTTTGTCTTCGAATATTTACCTGCAGGGAAACCCAGCAAGTCATATTAAATGTTCTTAAGATGCAGTGAGCATGAGTCAAGAAAGCCATACAATAATAGTAGATTACATACCAAGGCCGTTTAAGTGGGAAATGGCTCGGATTCCATGTAATTGTCGGCCGAGGCGAAGCCGAGGTCGACTAACATGTGATCCGAGGCTTTCCCATTTACCGGCCGAGGTTTGTATAAAATTTTTCAGCCCGACGGAGCCGGCAGGCGGCAATTTAGTTTTGCGTAAAGTGGCGCTTACCGGCCGGAGGACTGAAAAAACTATTAATTCAAGGTTTTCCGACCGAGACACGTACTGAGAGCAATAGTGGTAATGATACACGGATCAAAGCTCAGAGGATAATTCTAAGATCCAGTCACCCAATTGGAACCCTAGACCACTGTAGGACTATGTCATAGTGACGCTACTTATACAGGGTGTTCTTGAGCATTTGCTTTAACTTCGTCATGTGGATTGGTATATGGCCTAGTTAGTTTTATTTAATTCGGTAGTTTTTATTTTTTTAATTTCTCATACAATGTAATTACATGTTGCACCAACCGCTAATGTAAAACGGGTATTGTATACATATAGTTGGATCTAAAATTTATAATAAAATTCCGCCTGACATTAAAAATATGAATACCATCTCTGGTTTTTCGTCGCGTTTAAAATATTTTTTGATTCAGAAGGCCTATTATTCTGTAAATGAATTTATTGATGAATCTTGACATTATGTAACTATAGAAAATATTTTTCATTTTTATATTGTAACTACTATTTAATTTAATTTAATTTTACATATTTATGTGAATGGTATAAGTAGCCCTGACAATGTATGATTATTACTGAATAAATGATATGATAATATGAAATGATATTAGAATTGACTTTACTAAGTAAGTGAAAACTATGCAAACATGCATTTTGCTTTACACACGTGCAAATCCCATATGAGATAAAATTAAATTAGTAGTTATTTTCTAAATGGAGCTAATTGTCTTTGAGAAATTAACTTAATTTAAGCTAAATAATGCACCCTTGAATTTAAAGCAATTGCTCAAAAACACGTTGTATTATCATCAGATTGTAAGAAATAATTGGTTGACGAACGGACGGACAAACAGACATGGCAAAACTATTTACCAGTCGCTATTATAGCTTTACTTGCGACAGCTTTTGTTTTTTGCATGTGTTATATGACACATATGATCGAAACAAATTGAAAATGCAAATGTTTGCTGTCTACAGTCTCTGCGCGGGGCTTCACCCGCTGTAGCTTATCTCGACGAATTGCTAAATACTGTAATAAAAAAGTAATAGGGAATAGTAGATTACATACCAAGGCCGTTTAAGTGGGAGATGTCTCGGATTTCATGTAATTGTCGGCCGAGGCGAAGCCGATGTCGACTAACATGTGATCCGAGGCTTTCCCATTTAACGGCCGAGGTTTGTATACTATTTTTCTGCCCGACGGAGCCGGCAGGCGGCAATTTAGTTTTGCGTAAAGTGGCGCTTACCGGCCGGAGGACTGAAATAGTTATTTATTATACAAGGGGGCAAAGTTGTTGTTTAACTCTCGGGCTTATATTGAGACCCGAGCAAGCGAAAGATTCCAAAATTGAGCCATGAGCGTAGCGAGTGGTTCAATAACTGGAATCTTGAGCTTTACGAGGGTCTCAAGGCACGAGAGTTGAACAAACTTTGCCGCCGAGTGTAATACAACATTTTTCCCCTCACTATTGCGAGGAAAATACAGACCTCATACGATTATAAATCTTATCCACATGTAAGTTATCTTGAAGAAACCATCAAAAATCAATTTAAAAATTTGACTTAGAGTAAGTACGCTCTTGATACTTAGATACCCAAGTAGCAATCAAATGTCTTAAAAAGGTATTGAAGATATCTTGAAGACAATTAGACAAATTCTTGCTGGTGTCTTGGCTAAAACCATTATGTCCCTGAAGATATCTTGAAGATATCCCCCAAGACTCAGTTAAGACAAAGTGGGCACAGTATTTAAGAAAATTTTAAGAAAGAGTTAATACTTCTGTTTAGACAAACTTAAACCCTACTTAAGAATGAGGGTTTACAGATCTCTAAACTTGGATTTCAAGATATCTTGAAGGTTGATTTAAGACCAAGAAATATACTTAAAGATATCTACAATACTGACTTAAAACTATTAACACTGAGTTGCACAAATTCGACCTTCTCTTAATAAAGAAAATTTTAAACCTTTTTTTACTCATGGATTGTATTTTAGATGTATTTGAGAAAACATATATGGCTAACTCTTTTACTAAAAAGAGAATTCATTGAAGGTTATCAAAATGGCGATTATGTTACTATTTATTATTTTTATAAAATACCGTTTTATTACCTTGTAGGTATTTAAAAACTACAACGCACGATTGTTTGTCGTGTAGAATTGATCGAAAGTGCTATAAAAAAGACGGGCTTACAAAATACTAGAAAAAAACAGTTAAAATTTGGAATATTATGTTGCAAAATGAAAATTTTCTTATATACAGCGCAGAATACTACTTTTCTGTAAATGTATTTGAGATATAAATGCAATTATTATTGATATAACAAAAATCTAACTTCAATGAACTTCATTTTTTAAGAATCAGCATCGAAATTTTAAATTTATTTTATTTATTACAAGTGTAAAATGGCGTTAAGTCTTATTACTCTTAGCGAAGTATGACTTTAAACGATACTGATTTTGTAAGGTTACTTTAGATAAAGTATAGACACATTGGATTTGGAGAAGTACCGATTTAGATATATTATACTTAACTTATAATAAAAACCGTTCTACTTAATACTTAAAGGGACTCAATAGAATCCTTAGTTTTGACTTAGTGAATGCAAGTTGTCGTCCAACTTACGGTAAGTTTTATGCAAGAAGAGCCATTAAATTTATAATAGGTATATAATATTCATTCTGTATGTCCTGTGATGAAAACACATTTTGGCTAACTCAACTTGTATTCATATTTCAATTACGAATTTTTAATTTGTAATGCAAAATCATGTAATACACTGTAGAAATAAATGAATCTGAATTCTGAATCTGAATCATAACTTCATATAATAGCCTCGCCCGGCGCAGTGCTGTGCATTCCCGGTGTACTCCCAGATTTTTAACATAGGATTGGCCGAAGTTCTATTTTTGAACTTTTGAATGTTGCAGTGTGGTATTTTACTGATCTGAGCGGCCAATATTATTCTTGATGTTATTTAAGTAGTTACAGTAACATTAAGCTAATCATTCATTTTTTATCTATACGTACGGTATGAAAATTATGGTGAAATTATAAAAAAAATAAGGATTTTTCAATATTAGCTCAAAGTAGTTATAATAATATAATGCTCTCCGTTCCCTTTCTATGTCGGCATCGTCCTTCAGATCGTCAGTAACAATATGCCCGAGATACTTGAAGCGAGTGACTCTCGTCAGGGACTTGTTACCAGCCTTAAAAACCATAAATTCACTCTTCTTCCCGTTATAAAGCAAATCGTGTGAGGAGGCGTAGGATTCACATATGGCAAAAAGTTTCCGAAGCGCACTAATGGAGGGAGCCAGTAGCAACATATCATCGTACATCATACGTATAGACATCAAGGGTGAGCTCAAACCCTCGCTGGCGTACCCCGCACTCCATCTTGTATGGTTAAAGTTCCAGATTCGATATTCCGACATGCAGGACCTAAGGGCGAACTAATTTTAAACCGGTCTCTGAAAAAGTTAGCTATTTCTTTAGGATTTGAAACTCCATTAACACTCCCAGGCACGCCGTTCTTAGGATTAAGTTTATTTGTGGCCTTCCAGAAGGCCCCGAAATCTCCACTAGAGTGATGTGATGCCAGCAGGTCTATTTTAATTTGGTCCTGATGGTTCTGACACCACCTCAACCTTCCTTTAAAGACTTTACGCGCCTCCAACATGTCATTACACCGTCCCTGAGCCCGGTTTCCCATACCATTCCCAAATTCTGAACGCTCTTTTGGCGTGACTGTGGGCCTCCTTCACATGCTTGTTCCATCCGGCTAAAGTATTTTTACGTCCACTAATACTTATTACTTAAATGTGTTAGAGTAGCCGCATGACATATAGAGCCCCAATTACAGTACACAGTTGGTCAACAAGGCTCCTATGACATATACTGTCGCAATACCTACCGCAACAATCTTGAAACTCAGTAGGAAAATCAATATTCTTTAACTTTAAATTACAAATTTTCAAATATTCCGTTATTTGGTGGACATTTCTTTGTCCCCACTTCACTTTATTTGTATTATTTATTAACCAAGCTGACATTAGTGATTTTCCTCGCTACGTTCAATTTGCATTTTACTATGAGTGGAAAATTATCAGACCAACATACATAGTATGTAACATGAACATCAATAACACTCGGTAATGCCGTAATGCGACCTTAGTTACTATACAGTGGTCGAGAAAACGGCGGGATCCATGCGCCTCGCTAATAAATGTGAATGCTCCCGACGACTCTAAAATATCTAAATCGGCACATACCCAGTCCTGCATAATGATACCGAAGTATCACTCGAAGATGTACTTGGTACTACTAACGAAGTCTCACGCATCGCACTGGTAACGTTTGAAGCACTTGGTCGCACACAATTTGACGATTTTTTAAATATATTTTTTTATTTCGGGTATCTTTGAATGGTTCTAGTTCGGTTAAAAACGTCCCGTTAAACCTATTTTCACTTAAACTTTATTAAATTTAGCAAAAATTGAATACAATAGTCTTCATTAACCCAATCAATAGAGCTTAGTATTACAATCATCTTAAGTTCATCTACCAAAATCAGTTTTTACTTTGCAATTCTAAACTAATACTTGAATTATATCATTGAGTCTTAAGTGAGCTTCCAAATAATCTGAGTTGAGTAAAATACGCATTTTTAGACTTAACTGTAGACATACTTAATACTAAATAGTTTTTAGCATACTTAACTAGGTTTAAGGTATTCTTAACTTGCTAAAGTAGGAGTAGCTTAAAACTATTTAGTTTTTAAGATTAAAATGACTAAACTGAGTCGTTTTAAATTTAACTAATTATTATTTAAGATAAAGTTAAGATATGTAAGATTTAATCACTATTCTTGTTTGCTACTTGGGTATTGCCAACAGCTTACCAAGTACGGGATAAGACATGATCACATGACCAATTTAAGGTGTGACCTCCGATTGCGCATATTTACTATGGGCATATAGGACTCGCTTATACTGGACAGGTGGTAAGTGATAGGAATTAGATTACTTTGCCCCACATGTGGATAAAATGCGTTTTTCCACGCTAGTTTTAAAGGTCAAAACAGCGCTTTCCGAGCTAGTGAGGGGAAAAATTATTTACTTAACCCTACGACACATATTTTATCATTCTACTTGAAACATGGAGTAAAATAACTTCTAATCGGCTGTATATGCAAACGGAACTCCCTTGTAGACCTTTAGGTTGCAAACAAAATAACAATGTGTTAAATTGGATGACAGACTGGAAATTATCGAGCAGTTTCATTATATGCCATCCCTGATCATCAACATCAGGTCCACTCCACCAAAATGAAGGCCACAGTACGAAAATACCCAAGCTAATTATGAACACCCTCTAATCACAATGCACGTGCCATTCAAATTTGAGGAGTTCTCTGAATTCGTCAACTGTTCCATCATCAGAATAGAAATCAAATCAAAAAGATGAATGTCACAACTAGGATAATAAGTAGAGCTAGGTTTATCAACCAGTTCCACTTTGTCATCCCTGGTCTTCATCATTAGGCCCACTTCATCAAAATGTTGGTTCCTCCAAAAGAATGTTCAAGTTACTTAAGGAAACCCTCAAATCAGAATGGATGTGCCGTTAAAATTTGAGGAGTTCTCTCAATTCCTCATGAATTCCATCATCAGAATAGAGCTATAATCAAATAGGACTACCTTGAAGGTATTTCTTTACAAAGAAAAGATAAATGTCTCAAATCGGATGATAGAGCTGGTAATTACCAAGCAGTTCCACTTTGCCATACCTGGTCTTCATCATCAGGTCCACTCCACCAAATTGATGATGTTCGTAAAGAAATGCTCAAGTGTCTTAAGAAACTACCCAAATCATCATGCATGTACCTTTCCAATTTGAGGAGTTCTCTTAATTCATCATAGATTCCATCATCAGAAATGGATCTTGAAAAAATGGGACCAATCTGGAACCATCTATTTTCAGATAAAAAAATATTTTTTTTAATCGGATGATAGTCCTGGGAATTACCAAGCAGTTCCATTTTGCCATCCCTGGTCTTCATTATCAGATCCACTCCACCAAAATGATGATTTTCGGAAAGAAATGCTCAAGTTTCTTAAGAAATCACCCAAATCAGCATGCATGTGCCTTTCAAATTTGAGGAGTTCCCTCAGTTCCTCATGGATCCCATCATCAGAAACGGATTTTGAAAAAATGGTCCTATTTTTTCTACCAAACCATCTACTTTCAGAAAACAAAATTTTTTTTAAATCGGTTCAGTAATGACGGAGTTCTGAGGTAACATCCATTAAAAAAATATATAAAAAAAACATTCAGACGAATTTTCCTTTAGAAATATTGAAGTCGGTTGAAAAGTAAATACCTAAAAATTACACAATTTTTAAAAGTTGTTCAGTTTGAGGAGTGGAACCTACGATTAAATTTATTGCTCTTATTGTAGGCCACACCCGGTATTATGTTTAGTACCTATTACCTATAGCTAAACTAAAAACAAATCCACTAGATAAGGTATTTAATAAATAAACCATTTTATTAAAGAAATGTCAACATATAAAACAGGAAAAACAACCATTACATAAAAACAAGACATTAAATAGTATTTTTTCTACTCCAGCACTTCTATCTGTCAATTAGATGACTGACAGCGATATTTAAAAAGTCTACATTATAACGTTGTCTATGGTATTCCATAAGAACACTGCTCCTATGGATTTTCATACAATATATTAGCACTGTTGTTGTTTTTTTTTATTTCTATAGTGGGCACAACATCTTTCCTATTCTGCCACGTTTCTAGATTTAGCTTTTTACGTTATTTTAGCTGTCGTAGAAAAACTAGGGTATGCAACAGCTCATAATTGGGTCTTAAAACTCTCGGGTCTATTATTACAAAACTCTGCTTCGCCTCGTTTTGTAACGGCGACCCTCAAGTTTTAAGAACCCTTATTATATCACTGTTGCATAAACTACTATTATACAATCGTGATATAATGAAGAGTTTTTCAGTCGAGTACCGTGTTTAGGCCACGAAGCTTGCTGAGTGGCCTAAGTAAGGTACGAGATTGAAAAACTTAATTATATTACGATTGTATACAATACTTTTTCTACGAGTCATCATCATCATCATCTATGGAGGAACAATTTCATCATTCAATTTCATTGACTTAACACGGATGTAACACAATAGTAGTTTATGCAACAGTGATATAATAAGGGTTCTTATAACTTGAGGGTCGCCGTTACAAAACGAGGCGAAGCCGAGTTTTGTAATAATAGACCCGAGAGTTTTAAGAACCAATTATGAGCTGTTGCATACCCTAGTTTTTCTACGACAGCTAAAATAGCGTAAAAATCAAAATATAGAAACTTGGCAGAATAGGGAATATGTTGTGCCCACTATAGAAATTAAAAAAAAACAACAACAGTGCTAATATATTGTATGAAAATCCATAGGAGCAGTGTTCTTATGGAATACCATAGACAACGTTATAATGAATACTTTTTAAATATCGCTGTCAGTCATCTAATTGACAGATAGAAGTGCTGGAGTAGAAAAAAATACTCGTATGTAATTGCGCGCGGGGAGCGCGGTCGGGGCAGTCGCGGGGGGCGCGGTCGGCGCCGGCGCGGGGCGCGCGCTCGGCAAAGTCTCAGGCGGCATCACAAATAAGTTTTTCTACTCCAGCACTTCTAACTGTCAATTAGATGACTGACAGCGATATTCAAAAAGTCTACATTATAACGTTGTCTATGGTATTCCATAAGAACACTGCTCCTATGGATTTTCATACAATATATTAGCACTGTTGTAGTTTTTTTTTAATTTCTTTAGTGGGCACAACATCTCCCCTATTCTGCCACGTTTCTAGATTTAGCTTTTTACGCTATTTTAGCTGTCGTAGAAAAACTAGGGTATGCAACAGCTCATAATTGGGTCTTAAAACTCTCGGGTCTATTATTACAAAACTCGGCATCGCCTCGTTTTGTAACGGCGACCCTCAAGTTTTAAGAACCCTTATTATATCACTGTTGCATAAACTACTAATTAGAATTTGTATGAAATTCTATTATAGTTGCCTACAGCGTATCGAAATGAGATATTATAGTTGAGTTGGACTGTCTAATATCGAAAAGTATGAGCTTATAGTTTTGCCTATGTACTCGTAATTGACAGATTAAAGTCGGCGAGTAGAAAAAAACAATTAATACTAAAATTAAAACTAAATCGATTCATAAAAACTGGCTCCAACTCGGTGCCTTCTGGCAGGGTGCCAAGAAGGCTGGCGGCATTACCGCGCTCGACGGCAAGTCCAATGCGTCGCGCAAGGTACGAGCCAGCCCTCCTGTCACCTGTATGTACCTAGCTTCTATGAGACGCTTTGCCAAGTCAAATAAATATATTCCAATAGGAAAAATAAAACTTAAGATTAGCTGCCTCTCTTCTTTGTCGTATCCTCATGTCTGAGGGACGTGACGAGCTGGAGCACTTTTCACGAACGCCCTCCAAGCCGAACGGTTTTGGGCTTGGTGCATGCTGGCCTGTAGCGTTGCTTTGGTCGCCGATGTTATTCTTTCGACCCAACGCGTAGCCATACGGCCACTCCTTCTCCTCCTTGCCATTCCTCCTGTGAGTATAAGCTTTTCCATACTCTCTGGACCAGCTCTGCTCAGGTGGCCGAAGAAGCTAAGTACGCGTTGGGTGCAAATAGTAGAGAGTCTCGTCTTAATACAGAGCTCATCAAGGATAGACGCGTTTGTGCGGCGTTCAGTCCATGAGATCCGGAGCATTCTGCGCCAACACCACATTTCGAATGCATCTATCCTTCGGCTGGTGCGAGATTTAATGGTCCAGGTCTCCGACGCGTATAGAAAGATCGAGAAGACAAGGGTCCGCATCAGTCTTATCTTTGTTTTGCGGTTTATACTTCTGTTCCGCCATATCTTCCCGAGTCGTTCCACCGCAGCTTTTGCCATCTGAGATCTTCTGATCACCTCCTGATCGCAGTCGCCATCGTCGCTTATTTGAGAGCCTAAGTACACAAACTTGTGCACTACCTCAAGGTCGAGCAACTCGTTGGTCCTCTGCATGGTACCAGGACGGTCAACGAACATCAACTTGGTCTTGCTTCTGTTGATTCTAAGGCCATATTCATTGCTGACACGCTCTATCCTTTGCAAGAGGATCGCAATTTCTTTTTCAGAGGCTCCTATAATGGTTGTATCGTCTGCAAAGCGGAGGTTGTTAATTAGCTGCCTAGTCACTAACTAACTTAAAGTTTTTTAACTAAATTAATTATTATATTTTTGTAAGGAATGTAACCCGGGTTTTCGGGTATTTAGGCGACCGGTTGGCGTAGTTGGTAGTGACCCTGCCTGCTAAGCCGATGGCCCTGGGTTCGAATCCCGGTATGGGCATTTATTTGTGTGATGAACACAGATATTTGTTCCTGAATCATGGATGTTTTCTATGTAAGTATTCATGTATTTGTATATTATATATATCGTTGTCTGAGTACCCGTAACACAAGCCTTCTTGAGCTTACTGCGGGACTTAGTCAATTTGTGTAAGAATGTTCTGTAACATTTATTTATTTATTATACTACACGGGTTTTCTAGACCAAAAGAAACCCGGGTTGTACTCCCAATATTTTTGTTACATGTTTCATTTATGGTTCTTGTCTGATGATGGTCGAGTGCTACTCGTACATAATAAATAAGTAGGTACCTACAGTTAAGTTCATTAATATGTGTACACTTTTTCACCTTATCACAAGAGATTAAAGTAAATAAATGTACACATAAATGAACTCGAAAGCACAAATAACTAAAGATAAGGGGTTAAAATTTCAAGAACAGTCCTGAAATTTGGCAAGTTTGTTAATTGAAGGTCAAATTTTCCCGTCCACAACATTTCACTAGTTTGCGATCTATAAAGTGGCATCAAGATGTTACACTTTGTAAAAAACAGGAGCTCTTTCTCATGAGGTCTAGTTATTCTACTTTGAACATATATTATGTGTCTCGGTGCCGTTAAAGAAGCCTCAAGTCTTTGAAAAATACGTCAACTTAAATTATGACGACGCTATAGGTAATTTTAACCAACTGTTAAATGTACATGATACTCTGTGTCCTCGTTTTAGATACTAAAAGAGCCAAAACGAATACAATATTTCATGTAATAATACATACGCGGAAAAAATATTTTTTTTAAATAAAATTTGGTCATTTTTGAGTGATTTTCGAAGTAAGATATCTCAATAAAAATTCACTAATATACATACTTAAGTACAAATCGTATGCTCTTAATTAGACGGCTTAGACCACAATAGCCCCGTTATTGTAAAATATAGTAAAAGGAAGAAAATACTATGATTTTCGACAAATCACACTGAAAATGTACTAAATCCATGAGCGTATTTATTGACCGAATGATTAAAGCGAGCGAATCGTCTCCGTTTCGTTTGGGGAGAAAACAATAAATGATTTCGTGTGTCTGTCCATTTGTTCTCATCTACAGGTCGCATTTATCAACCAATGCTTGTGAAAGTTAATAAGTTTGTTGATTAAATTTTTTTTTGTTGTCGTTACAGTTTTTGGAAATTTTCAAAATGGCGGTATTGGTGCAAATGTCCTAAGCGCTAGACTCCAAAGGCGCTTACAAAGAGCTACTAGTATATAGTAAGTAGTACTTAAAAAACAAAAGAAAAACATGTATTACAAATAATAAATGACTTGATTCGTGCTTTACAATTGTGTCGTATTTAAAGGAATAACGACTCTTAACAAATTGATTTACGATCACGGCAGAGGTGTAGTCAACTAGTCAGCGTGTGAATTGCCTTGTTTCTCTTCCCAGGTATTCCCCTGGCGCAATGAACCGCCTATTATTGAGGCTGTATGGTAATCAGCCTTCAACGGTATCGATAACTAGATTCCATGTCAATAATGTCCATACGAATAATTTTACATACATCACAATTATTTACCGCTGTACTATTAGTACTCTACTCTACATAGTTATATGGTGCCGCGAAAGTGCTTAATGCTTTTATGGGTAACTAAGCAATATTGCTTAGTTAATTTAAGACAAATTAACGGTTAAGGATGACTCACACTAGAACGGGACGGGAGGGTGCGGGACGGGACGATTTGTCAGTTTCTATGGAAAACGTTACGTGACATCCGAGGGCTCCGAGCTATCACGTGATTATTTCTATAGAAATTGACAGTTCGTCCCGCCCCGTCCCGTCCCGCACCCTCCCGTCTCGTCCCACCCCATCCCATCTCATCCCGTCCCGTCCCATCCCATCCCACCCCACCCCGTCCCATCCCACTGTGATTCGTCCTTTAATTGTTAGGAAACCGCAGATCGAATCAGCTCAGTTAATAATTTTTAACATGATTTTATAAATTATGTTGCCGTTTTTTATTTTCGCGTCAGATTTGAATGAATTTGGTGGGTAGGTAGAGTTCCTTATTCTCTTAAAGATAGAGCCAATATCTCAGTATGCCCACAATTTTTTCCACTGAGTTACGAAATCGTATTTTCGTAACTCAGTCGGAAATTTTGTACAATTTTTTTGTTGCACATTGGGATTTCGTATCTATATAGCGTAGAATAAGGAACTCTACCTACCCACCAAATTTCATTCAAATCAAACGCGAAAAGAAAACGACAACAAAATAAAAATATTTCCATTTAGAATTGAACTAAAATAAATAAATAAAAAATATTATAGGTATGCCACCATACAATCATATGTATATAGTCACCCCATTAAAATGATTTATGTATAACAGGAAAATATATTGTTTATCTACTAGAACGTTTCCACGCAGACTCATTTCTTATTCATACTATCAGTCATAATAAGGAAAAGTTTTATTTTTCGATACAAATTGTAACAACATATCAGATGACAAGATAAAGGGTCAAGCGCTTGACCTTGATCATAAAATATTACTTTGATCGCGTTTAAACTTCAAATTTCAACTGGGGAAGTATTAGGTAAGTGTGTAGTATTATTTATTATCGACCTTTTTAGGGTTCCGTAGTCAACTAGGAACCCTTATAGTTTCGCCAAGTCTGTCTGTCTGTCCGCCCGTCCGCGGATAACCTCAGTGACTGTAAGTACTAGAAAGATGTAATTTTGTACGAATATGTATATCGGTCACGCCAACAAAGTGATAAGTGATAAAATAAAAATTGGTTATAATTTTTTTAGGGTAAGTACCTCCCGTACACGTAAAGTGGGGGGTGTTTTTTTTTTCGTTTCAACCCTAGAGTGTGACATATTATTGGATAGATATTTGAAAAATAATGAGGGTTGTCTATAAACAGTTTTTGATAATTCCCCCCCACCCCTCTAATTATTAACGGCAAGTCCAAAAAATTTGTAAAAAAATCATGAAAATAGAGCTTTATGAAGACTTTCTAGGAAAATTATTTTAAACTTTTCTAAAATATGGAAAAACGTTTCTTCTCGGTTAAAAGGGCGTATAAGTCGTAAGAGCTGCGAAGATAGATACTCCTTTTTATTGTTATGAGCATGGTATCAATTAATAGTTATTTATTATACAAATTTTTGCATATTTTTGCACTTGACTGTACTTGTACCTACTCTATGACAAATTTTGAAATTGATTTTTGATGGTTTCTTCAAGAGAACTTACATGTGGATAAGATTTATAATCGTATGTAGTCTGTATTTTCCTCGCAATAGTGAGGGGAAAAATGTTGTATTACACTCGGCGGCAAAGTTTGTTCAACTCTCGTGCCTTGAGACCCTCGTAAAGCTCAAGATTCCAGTTATTGAACCACTCGCTACGCTCGTGGCTCAATTTTGGAATATTTCGCTTGCTCGGGTCTCAATATAAGCCCGAGAGTTAAATAAAAGTGCAAAAATATGGTTCGACATAATCGACTCATAAATATGGTACTACGCTCTTATTACACCGGCATAAGGTGCTATGGGACATATTTTTGAGTAAGATGTGCACCGCCATATTTTTACACTTGACTGTACGCTCCTGGTACTTAGATATTGCCAACAGCTTACCAAGTGCGGGTGGTAAGTGATAGGAATTAGATTACTTTACCCCACATGTGGATAAAATGCGTTTTTCCACGCTAGTTTTAAAGGACAAAACAGCGCTTTCCGAGGGGAAACCCCTTTTTTAAGTGGCAAACTATTGTGACGGTCGGTAAACAACATGCACTTGGCCGGTTTTTCCATTTGAAGTACGGAACCCTAAAAACATAATTTCCATCACTTATTAGTAAAATCAGCTCTGCTTCCACGGTTCCCTACCTGCGGTATTTAGAATTTACAATATTATTCAGCTGCAGGTGACGAACGAGGAAAGCGCCTGTAAATATTATTTTGGATAAATAAGCTTCGCGTCGGCCATCGCTGCAGTTGTCGTGTTCCCGCCAAAGTGTCATCACTTACGGGTGCGTTCAGTTTCACATTTATTTTATCATATATTTTTTTAATACATTTTTATTATTATTTTACAATAATAATGGTAGCCAAATAATAAGCCGAACTATAACAGAAGATTTAAATATACATATATATTTAAAATAATCTACTGTTAGACTTGGGTTGTCCCACTTTAGATGCCCTAAAAATGTTTTGGCTTGCATAAGTTTTTGCTAATGTTTTTGTTTAATATTTCTAGGTTTTGATAATCATGGCTTTAAAGGTGTTCCTCTTTCTAGCTGCAAGTGCAGCATTGTGTAAGTGATTTTCTTTTTTTTTAAGATTTAAAAAATATATAATTATAACTCTTAGTAGATTAAGTAACAGACAATTAAATTACTTACTGAGAAAAAAATAAGTCATCATCTTAACCCTGTGAAAACGAGTGCTGTAAAGAGCTCGAAACGTAGGATCATGGTGTTAATAAACGCGATTAATCCGTTCTAAAGTGTTTAATTTCAAAAATATTTATTTTAAGGGTATCTCACACAAATCCACTAGCCCCCAAACTAAGTAAATTGATAACGAATGAGATGATTTACTATTAAACGTTATATTAGTGGAATACTAGAATAGTAACCCCAATAAAAAATGCATCAAAAATTGCTCTAAATAATTAGATAAAGAAGTTCGAGAATGTTTTTGCTAGCCCTGCTTGCATATTATGAATTATGATGTTTGACTTTTTGAATTTTTGTAAAGTCTGAGAGGAATCTGCAAAGGCCTACTACGAACATCGAAAATTGGCATTAACGGAAAAACCTCTTTATTACTCCAATACGCAAGTATGACAGAGAGGGAGATACAAATTTTCGATCGATCGATTTTCATGGTACTAGGCCTGTTCTCATTCATGCATACAGAGAGTCATGCCGTCTTTTTCTTCCGCTCGTATTGCTACTCCGAAAAAAGGGATGCATAGTTTTTTTATCTACTCGAAATTGGTTTGTCAGATATATAGGTTTCAATGCTTACTGGACATCTTTTTTGTTGTTCTTTAAATTATTTTTTAATGTTTCCCAGGCGCGGCGCAGCCAGTGGACAGCAACCTGCCAGTCCTCAAAGAGTTTCCCCTCGAGGTCATTTTCCGGGTGGACCCTGGCAAACCTCGTCCTTTCACCGTCCCCTGCGCTACCACCACCCCCAACGATAAAGTTGTGTGAGTACATATTTCTATATAGATTCGTGTTTAGTCACAATCATTATAGTATTATAATTAAGAAAAAAAGAAGAAAAGAAAAACATACTTTTGAATGCCAAAAAATGTTTTTTTTTAGGTACGCTAAAATTATCACTTTCGTAATTTTTAGGGTTCCGTACCAAAAAGGTGACCTTATAATGCTACTCTTCCTGTCTGTCACATCGTTGCATATATTGGTTTTTTTTTTTTGACGCCTGGATTTAAGAGTCGACCGGCTTATGGCCGGTCCTATTACTCAATACCCTAAATTATATGTACATATCAACCTAACTATGGCCTGCGTTGCAGGGACTGACATAAGAATTAAGTTTATACAGGAAAAATAAGGATGATACAGGAATAAATGACTATACAGGAACAAGGATTAAAGGACTATACAGGAAGGAGCGACCCCCATCGCATGAGCCTAAAAGTAACCTAAGAATTTATTTACATAACCTAAGAATTTTATTTACATAACCTAAGAATTGTTTACACTAAGTATATATAATTAATCAAAAAAGGCCTTAATCAAAAAACGACTTTTAAGCTTTAAATTTCAAATTTATACAGACAAGGTTAACCCAGACGCATTGAAAATAGATTTATCTTATGTTTTTATTTATTTACTATGGAAAATGCCCCATAAGACGGGAACAAAATTCAAAAATTCAGTCCCCACAGCCCTACACCCAAAGCTTGACCGCTATTATTTCGGGTCTCTTTCGGTACTTTGTTTATTATTCTATTTTTGACGGTATTATCTAATAATATGAATATGTCACCTAAATACATGATTTAATGCTATAAAAAGAGCATAAAATTGCTCGGAATATTGGACAATTACGAAGTTTTTAAAAATAATTATGAAGGTTTCAAGTCCTGCCTACACAAATCGGCACAAATATGTAAAATAATGTACCGAACAGTATATTTGCGCCATTTGTGTTATCCCGCAACAGCATTTGGAGGAGATCGCCTGTAGGTAGGACAACGCTAGCGTGTCGATGCCGGTCGCATCTCGCATCCATGAGAGAGACATTATTTAGGTCTGGGTCAGACTTAGAACTCGGACAATGTATAACATCTACAATTTAAGATTTCAATGTCACCTTCTTTTAACAGCTACACCTGGAAAAAAGACGGCAAACCTCTTAACCTTGACAACTCCCTGCAAATCACCATGCGCGCCGGAGAGGGCACGCTCCTCTTCAACGACCCCAAAGATTCGGACCAAGGCATCTACTATTGCCAAGCCACGTCCTCCGAAGGCGTCGCCACCGCTGGGCCTATCGCCCTCAAGAAAGCTCACATACAAATCCCTAAATACACCCTGCAGAAGCATACTCCAGAAGAAGGGAAACCGTTCAAGATGGGATGCTCTATCACTAATGCTTTCCCCTGGCCAGTCATTGAATGGTACAGACAAGGAGCAGATGGTAAATTTGTTGAAATAAAGGAGAAGAGACTGCTGGAGTCACCGGAGGGTGATCTGTACTTTACGAATGTGACGAAGGAGGATGTGTCTAAGGATTTGAAGTATGTGTGCTTGGTCGCGACGCAGGCTGCTGATGACAAGTTGATCGCTGCTGAGCATATCATTGAGGTTAGTATAGTTGAAACTATTATACTAGACTAAAAACAAAATTGATGACATTATGCGCTTTGTTTCGAAAAGATATTTAATAGCGATGTGTATTTCAGACATGGTATTTGGTTGTTTTATAAAATGTGCTTAAGTTTGGTAAAATGTAATTTGGTCAAGATTAATTTCCAAATGAATCTTTAAGGCATTATGGCAATAACAACTACCGTCAAAGTAGTTTAGCCGAAAAGTCACAAATACTTCCATTAATAGCAACATTTATTTAGGGCGTGACTCCAGCCAAGAGTCCCAACAATGGAGAGCTGACCGTCCAGTACGTGAGCTCAGTTGTGACTGCCAGGACTGGGGAAGTTGCCATGATGTACTGCATCTTCGGTGGCACGTAAGCTTTTCTAAGAAATTTTACTCATTCACTTGACATAAGGTCCTTGTTAATTGTTATATTCAGTTTCAAGGTGTAATTTGGTTAATAGTTTTGGGTTTATGCTGATCTTGATCATGTAAGATAAAAACTTGTCTGAAAAATTGATTTAGTTAGTTACTTTTTCGTGAGAAAGGTGGTGTTTTCATACAAATCAAAACTGTGCTTCATGCCATTTTGATTTTCTGAAATATTTTTGCGCTGTCAGCAAACACAACTCCTTAAAAAATTACTAAAGTAAAACTTTTTCAATCATCAATTTCATCTTAACCAATATTTAATATTTATTACCTATGTGCTATTGAACAGTCATATCGGTAAAGGTGCTCAAATATATCTGAGCATATTTGTTGGCAACTGAACAGAACCTATGTCATAAATTCTTATATCCCCAGCCCCATGGCCCACCCCGACTGGTTCAAGATCTCCGCCAACAGCACCCGCACCAACGTGAACGGCAAGCCGGGCGACCGCGTCACGCACCGGAACCGCAGCGCGGGCCGCCGGCTCTGGATCACCAAGGTCATCGCTGAAGATGACGCTACTTATGAATGTGTCGCCAACAACGGAGTTGGAAAGCCGGATAGCCATAAGATCAGGCTAAGTGTTGAACGTAAGTATCGTGGTCTTTCTGAGGGTAGAATGTTACACGGCACAATCTTGGACCACCGTCTTTGAATCGCCAATTTAACCAAGTTATATCCAAATGTAAGACCGCAACCCACACTAATTATCTATAGACATCCTTATGTTAGGAATAAATATTATGGATATATTTTATTACTAATTTCTAATTTAGGAGTAACTTTTGTATTGTGCGTACCTTGGTGGAGTAGGTATGTACTTTTTCTCCATAGAATAAAAATCGACCATTTGTTTTAACAGAGGTTCCAGAGTTCACGAAGAAACCCGAGCCCGTGATGCTCGCTAAGGCTGGAGATAACGTTACCATCCCCTGCAAAGCGCGCGGCGCGGAGACTATCTCTTGGACATTCAACGGACAGCCTCTTGAAGGTAACATGTATTTATTTATTTAATATTTATATCACAATAGATAAATGACTAGTGGCGGCGTAGCTTAAGTTGGCACACGGGGCAGATCTTTATCACAGTACAAGTGTTGCAAAAAATACGCAAGTCGCCTAGATCTGTTCCACTTTTAAATTTAGGGTTATACAAAAATGCCGTAGTCTACAGTAACTTTTTAAAACGGTTATCGCTTCTAAATAGCGGCAACGCATTATAAATACATATACTTTATTTTTCTTGCAGTCAAAGAACCCAAGGACGCCCTAACCCTGAGCAAAGTGCAGAAGAAGGACAACGGGTACTACGCCTGCAACGCCACGACCCCCTACTTCGGTTTCGCCTACGCTGAGACTCTAGTGCACGTCGCCTAGATCTATTTTACTCTTAATTTAGGGCTGTTACTTTAGAGTGTCAATTTAATAAACTTAAATGAAATTATGACGTTTACTTGACACTTTCACAGTCTGTGCTCTCAAAATCTGGGAAACTTAGCATAGATGGACTCTAGCGCTTTCATATCGTGCAACACTTTATAAGACTTGCCTATCAGGCAGGGTTCATTTATCCCTTATTCAACAGCATACTCACCACATTCAAAATTTGCATTAACGGGAAAACCTCTTTGACAGAGATGGATATACAAATCCGCAACGCAATCGTTCGATTTTTATGGTACTAGCCCTCATACGTATATCTGTTGAGTAAGGGATAAATTACTAAGTTTACATTACATCTATATAAGTTTTTTTTTGAAAATATTGATTTATTAATTTCGAATTCTGTGTAACTCAATTTTGGATCATAATTGCTATGTACGGATGCTGTTTGTCTACCAAAAACATTTTTGACATAACGTAGTTTGTATTGTTTTATTTATTTATAAGGTCCCAATAAAGATGCATATAAACCAACGCTATTGTTTAATTTTCGTCACATTTTCGTTCTAAAATTTAACGGTGGATTTTAAAAATAAAATTCATGCATTATGAAAAAAAATTCCAAAAAAGATTTCCGATCATTTTGGAAAACGACTAATAGCACGAAGCATCAGTCTGGCTGTCCTGTTAGCATTGGCGGTAGAAGTGATCCCAAAGACATAGCTAATCATTTTAAGGAGCAGTTCTTGGTGAAATCGCCTCTAGGAACGATACGCGAGGAGATGAACAATACTGAGGACATTAAGCAACCGGTTGGACCCGGTTATACGGCTAAAGAAGTGAGTAAAGCGATACGGTCTATTTCTCGAGGTAAGTCTCCGGGGTTTGATGGCCTCAGTATTGAGCATCTTCAACATGCGGGTCCTCATATCTCAAGGACGTTGGCGATGTTCTATACACTGTGTATTAGACATTGCTACTTACCTGTGGACTTAATGAGGACTATTGTGGTACCGATCACCAAGAACAAAACTGGCGACCTATCTGATCCGGCCAATTATAGACCCATTTCTCTAGCGACAATTGTAGCAAAAGTGTTTGACAGTTTGCTTAACGCACAGTTGGGCAAGTATATAACTCTAAATGACAATCAATTTGGTTTCCGACCAGGGTTATCTACTGAAACCGCTATACTGTGCCTTAAGCATACTGTCAAATACTATGTTAATAGAAAAACGCCGGTATATGCAGCCTTTCTCGACCTATCTAGGGCTTTTGACCTGGTTTCTTACAGTGTGTTGTGGAGAAAGCTTGACAAGTTTAATATACCTTCTGAGACAGTGAGGATACTCAAGTACTGGTAATGAGGGCCAGGTCAACAGCGTTAGATGGGCAGGGACATTATCTGATGCATACAGGTTGGAGTGCGGGGTGAGGCAGGGGGGTTTAACTTCGCCCACGCTCTTCAATCTGTATGTGGATGGGCTTCTTGAGGCGCTTGGTAAAATGCATGTCGGCTGTCATATTGACTCAGTGTGCGTAAATAATATTAGCTATGCGGACGACATGGTTTTGCTAAGCGCTTCGGCTTGTGGGTTACGGACGCTACTTGGTGTCTGTGAAGCTTATGCCCTGACACACGGGCTTAAGTACAATGTCGCGAAAAGCCATTTTATGGTTTTCGACCCTATCGGAGGAAATCGAATCACTGAAGTGCCCCCCATTTATTTGAATGATACTCCCCTACAGAGAGTGACATATTTTAAATATTTAGGGCATGTTGTATCAGCGGATGGCAAGGATAACTTGGACATTGAACGGGAACGGAGGGCTCTGTCGGTCAGGGCTAATATGATTTCCCGCAGGTTCGCGCGGTGTACAAGGGAGGTGAAAATAACTCTATTCAGGGCATTTTGCACCTCCCTGTATACTTGCAGCCTGTGGGCGTTCTACACGCAACGGGCCTACGGGGCCCTCCGGGTCCAGTTCAACAACGCGTTCCGGGTGCTGGCGGGGCTGCCCCGCTTCTGCAGCGCATCAGGGATGTTCGCGGAAGCGCTCGTGGATTGCTTCCATACAACCATGAGAAAGCGGTGCACGTCCCTGGTGCGCCGGGTGCGGGCCAGCCCCAACCCCATCCTGCAACTGATAGCGGGCAGACTAGACTGCCCGTACATGAGACACTGCTGCGATAAACACATTGTCTATGAAATTTAGGCTAATTAACAATTTTAAGGAATAACATTAGGTATTAAGTTATTTAGTTTGTAATCTAACCACCTATGAGTCACCTGATACTCGAAATAAATATTTTTCATTTCATTTCATTATTTTCTTGGTCAAATTCAAAAAAAAAAAAAACATTTATAGGTCTGGTTAGTAAATAGGTATGTAGCCAGTGTCTTCTGCGTTTTAAGACTCGATAGTACATAACCCAAACTGAAAGTATCACCGCAGCGTTCTGAATAGGTTCCGTTTCCATTTTATCGACAAATATTACTTAGTAACTGTTTTCACCTTAACGTTGGAATGTGGGAACGCGATACAGAATTAAGTAACGCATCGGGACGTCGCGCATCGCAGCTCCGGACGGAGATGCGGAGAAAACTCGGACGTTGGTGCGTTGTCTCCGCATGTGAGTCCGTTACTCCGCGTCTCGCAACGAGACGCGGCGGCAGTGTGACCACCGCCTTAGACTTAGACCGTTAGATTTATATAGGTATACGAGGAAATGCCGCCAGCATCCTAGGTACAATCCCGTAAGGACCTATTTTAGATTTAAAAGGTAGGTAGAGGTAGGTAGCTCGGTAAGTTAACTTTACTGTATATATTTTGAAAATAAATGTTTAAAAAATAAACAGTGAAATTTTTATGAAATATGAAGTAGCTAACAACATTTCACAAAATGTAAGTAGGTGCCTTTCAAAAATACTTGAGAAATCATCTATGATATCATATGACGAAAACAGTAATTTCCTGGCACATTCGTCATTTTTCTGGATCGAACACCAGGAAACGACGCCAGGAAATGACGAACAATTAATATATTTTACGATAACTTCTAAAAAAATAATACAGGATCTAAACATCTTCATAGACTAACCAAGCTCTTGACTTTAAACAATAAACATATGTAAAGTTATTCTACATGCTTAAATAACAATCCAAACATATGACGTTAGCGGAGGACGAAAATGAATCGCGTAGAAGTCTCAGCCCGTATGTTGCTTAAAATACGCCGATAATGCAGATCTAATCACTCTGATACCTAAGCGCAACTACTTAACATCATTTATCCTAAAATAGCATACATGCTGTCAGTACCTTCAACCAACTATTTATTCGCAGGTGTCACATGAAGTCGTTTACTGGGTAAACGTGTAACACAGATAGGTATAATGGCGGACTGGCTTTCATATGTTATGTTATTGGCCATACATTGAATTTAATATATGCGTAATAACATTATCTTTGTGACACACGTCAGACTTAGTGCGCCTAGTAATTATTATTTTTGATGTCTTTCCCATCACGGAACAATGGTGTTCCGGACCTTTGGGAGGCGTGCGCGGAGCCGAAGCCAACACGCAGAGGCCCTTTCGACAATTTAATGAAATGTAAGGGGTACACCGAGCGGATGTTGCACCTGTCCGAGTCATGGGACGCACGCAGAGGCAGCACCCGCCAGGGTGTATAGACTATTGAGATTTAATGGAATCTAAAATATGCTGGACTATTAGGTGAAAGCGGTGGACTAAATACTGGGTTATGGAGAATAAAATCGGGCGTCTGCCTAACAAAACGGTAATCAATTTTATTTCCGGCAGACGGTGACTCGCCCACATAAGATGGGCCCTCACAAAAAGCGACATCTAAGATGGCTCGAGGGCAACACCGGTATGAGGGCTGGGGGTAGAGAGGTGTCACTGGACTTTAAACATATAGCCAACTCGCCACTTAGGTTTCCACATCTACCCTCGAGAACACAGCTCTCGCGACCCCACTCTGGACGGCCGGTTAAGGCAAGCCAGAGGCGGAGGACTTGGTCGGACGACGGAGTCCCCCAGGAGCGCTCAGGTACGTGGGGTCGCTACTCCCCAACAGCTCGCCACAAGCTGCCCTGCGTTGACTGATTGCACCGGTGGAAACCAGTGGGCGATGGGGTCGTCACATCCCTACGCCTTATTTTATTTTTGATATTATTATAACTACAGTATATACCTCCAGTGTAATTTATGTTGTGTCTATTAGATAATATTTAAAACGGGTCACTCACGTAATTTTTGTCGTACACACAGTCTGAGTGTACGGCTTGCCTCTGTCGCGGGTGGTCGCACCTGATGACGTTCTTCGTAAAGAACGAAAGTCGAGTAAATTACGTCTGTGACCCGTTTAAAATATTATTTAATAGGTATGTTCGAGTTTCACGAGAGTTTTATATGCTGTGCCTCGTTCATCGTTGTATTTTCTTGTGCTCATAAATTTGAAGTAATTTTGTTGTACAACACCACCACAACACCTAAAAATCGCTTTTTAAAAATCCACTAGAGTATTTATCTAAAGGAAGGAAAGGAAAGGACACGTTCTTTATTGCGCCAACAAGTAAACTAACAATCTCAAAAGAAAACAAATAATCAATAGTATTAGGTTACAACAAGCGGTCTTATCGCTAAAAAGCGACCACAACACTAAGACGACAGACAAATGACATAAAGTCAAAGTCACTAAAAACATAATAGGTACCTACTCATCAGTAAAATCCCTACGGTTCATTCCCTGCGGTATTTGCATGTATTTACAATATTATTCAGCTGCGGGTGACGAACGAGGAAAGCGCCCGTAGATATTATCGCGTATAAATACGCTTCGCGTCGGCCATCGCCGCAGTTGTCGTGTTCCCGCCAAAGTGTCATCACTTACGGGTGCGTTCAGTTTACAATTATTATTTTAAATATATAACATATTTATTGAATAGTGAATAATGTTAAGTAATGATTAAGGAATGTATAAAAGTGGCAGTGCTCGCACAAAATTTTATTAGAAAAAGTCAACTTTGACATATGTATAAGACATATAATTATGGGTCTCTTCGACCCAAGCACGAGTGCTGACGGTTTAATTTCAATTTATTATATACTCTGGCCTTTTAGTAAATTATAAGAACGCCAACGGCATTCTTATTTCTCTAAAAATGTTTGGCTAGTGCGAGTATTTGCTAATGTTTTTGTTTATATTTCTAGGTTTCGATAATCATGGCTCTTAAAGTATTTCTCCTTCTTGCTGCGAGCGTCACATTATGTAAGTTTTTCACAATTCATGATTTAAAAAAATATTTTATATACATATGTGTTGATATTTTAAATATATTATAAGATTAACTATCGAGATAACTAGGTACCTAACAAAAAATTAAAAAAAGTGCGGGATAATCTCACAAACTAGCCCCAAACTAAATAAAACCTACACTACCTAGTAGGCAACATACTGTGAGTTTTATTAAATAATAATTGCATCATTAAATTGCGATAAATATTTAGCGTAAGATTTGAAAGTGCTTTTTTCTAGATCTATTTGATTAAATCAAATTTTGCTTTTGATTCTTCGCATAACTTATTTTGCAGTTTTGATTTGAACGTTTACTGAACATGTTTTCCCTTGTGTTAAGGGTTCATGTGCAAAGGGTAAATCGGGAACCTATCGAAATTTGACGAGTCACTAAACTTTTAATTTTTAGCTTCCTCTTTTATCAGGATTTTCTTTTTTTAATAAAATAAACATGTATTGACAGATTGGATCACTCTTTTTCATGGCATATAGAGTTAGCATGCGAGGTTGTTTTTCTGTTATATTTTTCATCACGTAAATCGTTTTTCCCCTCACTAGCTCGGAAAGCACTGCTGCATGTTTTGTCCTTTAAAACTAGCGTGGAAAAACGCATTTTATCCACATGTGGGGCAAAGTAATCTAATTCCTATCACTTACCACCAGTCCAGTATAAGTGAGTCCTATATGCCCATAGTAAATATGCGCAATCGGAGGTCACACCTTAAATTGGTCATGTGATCATGTCTTATCCCGCACTTGGTAAGCTGTTGGTAATATCTAAGTACCAGGAGCGTACCTACTCAATGACAAATTTTGAAATTGATTTTTTGATGGTTTCTTCAAGATAACTTACATGTGGATAAGATTTATAATCGTATTTAGTCTGTATTTTCCTCGCAATAGTGAGGGGAAAAATGTTGTATTACACTCGGCGGCAAAGTTTGTTCAACTCTCGTGTATTGAGAGTCTTGAGACCCTCGTAAAGCTCAAGATTCCAGTTATTGGGTCTCAATATAAGCCCGAGAGTTAAACAAAAACTTTGCCCCCTTGTATAATAAATAACTATTTTTAGCTTTATTTAAAATAGGTACAGTACTTACAACATGATTTCATATAAATTTTAAGAAAAAAAAACTATGTAATATGTTTTAATTATTCATAAAATATATTAATGAAGATAAGTAGGGTCAATATTATATTTTTCCTGTAATAAATAAATAAATATTACAGGACATTCTTACACAAATTGCCTAAGTCCCGCAGTAAGCTCAAGAAGGCTTGTGTTACGGGTATTCAGGTAAATACATATATACAAATATATATATACATATATACGTATATACAAATTCATAAATACATAGAAAAACATCCATGACTCAGGAACAAATATTTGTGTTCATCACACAAATAAATGCCCTTACCGGGATTCGAACCCAGGACCACCGACATAGCAGGCAGGTTCACTACCAACCAGGGATGTTGCGGATGCTGATTTTTTGACATCCGCGGATGCGGATGCGGATGCGGATATTTAAAGGCTCACATCCGCGGATGCGGATGCGGATGTTATGAACGTACATTAAAAAACCTCAAATATTAAAATGTTGTATTAATTATTGAAAAAAGGACAGTTTAATATTCAAACATAAATATAGGCAAGTTATAATTAATAAACAATAACATTGCTGCCTTTTCCGGGTTAAGACGATTTCTCAGCGGGTCATAAATAAGGCCCGCAGCACTGAACAATTGCTCACTAGGAACGCTGGCTGTCGGAGGTGACAAATACCTGTTCTTGATCACGATCGTCAACTTTAAAATAAGTCCAAATTGCACTTTGCGACGGCGGCGCCATTGTCTTTAACCACCGAACGAAACACTCAACACAACTAATCAAATCACTCTTCACAATGTTTATTTACTTATTAACTGCTCATTTTACGACACCCTTCGTCCTACAAAAGCATGTCAACACTAAAATCAAAATAAACAAACTCGTCATTTCTTGTCGCTATCCTTCAAGGACGCAAGAGCACTATCGACGAATCAGGAAAAAGTAACAATATTCCTATTGGGTAATGGTGAAATTGCCTACCTTAACTAGCACGTGCGCCATTAACGAGACGTTCCTGCATCGACTTGTTCCACATCTGCATCCGCATCAGCTCCGCATCAACTTGATGCGGAGGCGGATGCGGATGCGGATTTTGAAAATGATGCGGAAGATCCGCGGTTGCGGATGCGGATGCGAATATTCGCAACATCCCTGCTACCAACTACGCCAACCGGTCGTCATAATATTTATTATAATATTAATATTGTGTAAAAAAAGCATATTTTTTCCGACGTAAATTTCGGTGATACGGGGGGAGCGAGGATGGTATTTTTTATATTTTCGTTTATCAATTAAAAAAAATCACTGAAATAATAAATAATCAAGTCTTATTTCATTATTTATTTACATTCAATTTGCTAGAATTTGTCACATACAAAAGATCTGTCAAATACATATAGGTAATATAATATGAAATGAATTAAATTAAAATTACAGAATAAATTACATTATAACTAAAAACTATTTAAACTTAAACCCATTATGTGCCATGCCTGGTCCAAAAGTTCCCATCAAGTTAAATAAAACATAGATAGAAAGAAAGGAAGAAAGAAATTATTTATTTAGTTTAAAAACATTACAAGGTTAAGGATAAACAAGTTACAGCTAAATAAACCAAAAAGGATGCCACTCAGCATGAGCCGTGACAAACCTATGTGTACCACGACACTGGTTTTCAGGGCACCCACAAAATCATACAGTAAGTAAACTTAAGTTAAACTAAAAACAAAACGTAAAAGAAGATGGTTGGTTTCAAAAATCAGTCTATAAATGAGTAGGTTTCATTAACAATACAAAACAAATATTAAAACAGGTAAGATAATTTAAACTAAATTATAAATAGAGTTCTTAAGTTTCTAATAACAATTTTTATAGTTATTAAATATAACCGGTATGTTAAGTTAAGAGAATAGATTTATGCTGCATATATAGGTATCTAATTATGTGTGTTTGTGTATGTATGTATGTCCACTTAGTTATTGGTAGTTTGTTGACGAGTTAAATACTTTTTGAGGTTTTCCTTGAAGGAGGCTATGGATTTACAGTTTCTGATCGGTGGCGGTAAGTTATTTCAGCATTTCATCGCAGCATACTGGAAGCTGCCACGGAAAGCGGACGTATTGTGCTGTGTGCCTATTAGTCTAGGCGCACCTCGTACTAGACACTTTGAGAATTTAAGTTTATGTAACAGGTAAAATGGTTGTTGTCTATTAATTACCCCAAATAAGAGGGTGGCAAAGTACATGGTAAAGTTGAAGCCAAAGATATGTTTACATTTCAGCACTTTAACCCCTTGTAATAAAGTGCAAAAGTGTAAACATATTTCTGGCGTCGACTGTACACGTCGCGGGTACGTCAATTCATCGCTCCGTTTTGCCGTTAAAGACGGACAAACAAACAGACACACACACTTGGCCATTTACAAAATTAGTATGGATAGTACGTAACTTCGTATGTGAGTCCCAACGCGCACTTGCACCACCCGGGATGAGCAACATAACCCTAAGGTTATTTTTTGTATGGATTGTGACAATTTAACTCCGGATTAGCAGCTTATCCTGGGTGATGCAAGTTGGCCTTATTAGGTATATTATTAGGAATATTTGTTCCTGAGTTATGGATGTTTTCTATGTATTTAAGTATTTATCTGTATCTGTCTATTATATATATCGTCGCCTAATACCCACAACACAAGCCTTATTGAGCTTACCGTGGGATTCCGCTGATTTGTGTAAGATTGTCCCATAATATTTATTTATTTATTTATTATTTGATCCAGGCGCGGCGCAGCCCGTGGACAGCAACCTGCCGGTCCTCAAGGAGTCTCCCGGCGAGGTCACGTTCCGGGTGGACCCTGCCAAACCTCGTCCTTTCACCGTCCCCTGCGCCACCACCACCCCCAACGATAAAGTTGTGTGAGTACACCATTCTATTGATGACCCATGTCAGGTCATAATCATTATATTTTGATCTTCTTAGCTTTTCCCCTCGACTCCGCTTTCGCAACTAAGCAACAATGTAGGCGCTAGTTTTACAAAAGCGACTGCCATCTGAACTTCCAAACCCAGAGGGTAAACTAGGCCTTATCGGGATTAGTCCGGTTTCGGTTTCCTCACGACGTTTTCCTTCACCGGAAAGCGATTGGTAAATATCAAATGATAATATCAAATGATATTTCGTAGCTACAGTCGAGTTCATAAAATCTGTGCAGCTGAATGCATAATATGTAAACACTTATACCTTATTGTCAATGTCCTTGGTGACAAATATTTTTTCCCCTCACTAGCTCGGAAAGCGCTGTTTTGTCCTTTAAAACTAGCGTGGAAAAACGCATTTTATCCACATGTGGGGCAAAGTAATCTAATTCCTATCACTTACCACCAGTCCAGTATAAGTGAGTCCTATATGCCCATAGTAAATATGCGCAATCGGAGGTCACACCTTAATTGGTCATGTGATCATGTCTTATCCCGCACTTGGTAAGCTGTTGGCAATATCTAAGTACCAGGAGCGTAGGTACCTACTCTATGACAAATTTTGAAATTGATTTTTGATGGTTTCTTCAAGATTACTTACATGTGGATAAGATTTATAATCGTATTTAGTCTGTATTTTCCTCGCAATAGTGAGGGGAAAAGTGTTGTATTACATTCGGCGGCAAAGTTTGTTCAACTCTCGTGCCTTGAGACCCTCGTAAAGCTCAAGATTCCAGTTATTGAACCACTCGCTACGCTCGTGCCTCAATTTTGGAATCTTTCGCTTGCTCGGGACTCAATATAAGCCCGAGAGTTAAACAACAACTTTGCCCCCTTGTATAATAAATAACTATCGAAGCCTTGGAAATGCTCATATATTTATAAACTCGACTGTCCATAAGCTCCGAAAAACTCTCTGGTGGGTATTTTCAGAAAAAGTGCACCATTTTAAAGAAAATTGGTCCTCGATTTTTCATACTAAAAAATATATCCGTTACGTAACGTAACGGCCCATACAAAAAACGGGACATCCTTTTTTGTTAAATCAATAGTAGGTAGGTACTTACCTACTCGTGATTCTGGTTATAAAAAAACGGCCAAGTGCGAGTCGGACTCGCGCACCGAGGGTTCCGTACAAACAATATGTGGCAACTTCGCCTAGAAGTATAAATTTGACGTCAGCCACATGTATCGACAGATTGGGTCAGCTGTTTGTACGGCAATAGATTTAGGATGCGAGTTTGTTTATTGCTTGATATCTTTCTATCTAGTCAACCATTTTTTTTAACTTTATCTATAAGACGGTACTTACTGCAAAATATCATAAATCTAAGTCGCTTAAATTACAAATTTAGTTCAGAATAGTTTTTTTATAAAAAAAATTAAGTTAGGTTCAATATTATATTTTTCCTGTATTATTTAAGATAACATTAAGGTTATCTTCTTCTTCTTCTTCCTGGCCATTATTATTCCCATATTTATTTGGGGTCGGCCCTCCTTATACCATTGCGCCACTTAGTGCGGTCGCTTGTCATCTCCTTATCGACGTTTGCTGCTTTCATATCGCTGGTTATGGTACTCATCCAGGTTGTCGGCGGGCGACCCCGCCCTCTTTTACCTTCCTCAATTTCCATCACTGCCCTTGTCATATGGCTCCCATCTCGTCTCATTATGTGCCCGTACCAGCGTAAGCGACCCTCTGCCATTTTGTCAGCAATGCTGGCGACTTTGAAGGTACCTCTAATATGGATGTTTCGGACTCTATCCATTCTGGTGACCCCACCCGCCCAGCGAAGCATCTTCATTTCGGCAGTGTGAAGCTTTTGCTGGTCCGCCTTCCTCATAGCCCAACATTCGGAACCATACATCAAAGCTGGTCTTACTGCTTGCTTATACACCTTGCCTTTAGTTCTTATAGGCATTCGTGGGTCGCACAGAACCCCAGACAGTGCTCTCCATTGAAGCCAAGCGGATGATATTCTGTGTTGGATGTCTTTTTCAGCGGTGGTCTGTGGTGACACGATAGATCCAAGATATTTGAATGTGTCCACTTGTTTTAGAGGCACGCCGTCGATTGTCGGTGCTGGGATCAAGGCTGGCTTCGTACAGGATAAATTGCAGAACAGGTATTCTGTTTTCCGCCTACTAACCCGCAGCCCTCGGCTCTCCAAGGCGTTCACCCAAGTATTCAGTTCATCCTGTAGAACCTGTACGGACTCCGCGATTAGGACTATGTCGTCAGCATATAAGAGTGACCATGGTGCAGGTTTTTGCATGTCCTTTGTTAGGTAGTCCATAACTATATTAAATAATAGTGGACTTAAGGCCGAGCCTTGGTGCACTCCAACTTTAACCTCGAACTCTTCGGTTTTATCCGCAGGGCTAACAACACAGGTTGTGATGTCATGGTACATATCCTGTATAACTTGTATGTACTGTTCAGGGACAAACTGTGCTCTCAGCGCCTGCCAGATTAGTTCCCGTGGCACGCGGTCAAAGGCTTTCTCCAGATCTATGAAGGCCATGTGGAGGTCCTGCTTCCTGGACTTATATTTCTCAATAAGTATCTTTACTGTGTGAATCGCATCTATAGTCCCCACTCCGTTGGTAAATCCGCACTGATTGTGAGTAATATTAGTCAACTTCGTAAGTCGTCCGACCAGTATGCCCTCCCACATCTTCAGAGTATGTGATGTAAGCTTGATACCTCTGTAGTTTTCACAATTGGCTACATCTCCCTTATTTTTGTAGAAGGGTACAAGGTTGCTGGATCTCCACATTTGTGGTATGCGTTTGTGGGCTAAGATGTTATTAAATAACATCGTGAGCCATTCTATACCGGCAGGTCCTGTTCTTTTCCACAGTTCGACGGGTAGTTCATCGGGCCCAGTAGCTTTCTTGTTCTTCATCTTTGACATGGCTAATTTGGTTTCCTCTTGCGATATATGCTCAATAGGCCCCATAGTAGGTGGAATTTGCATAAGAATATTGTGGGGGAACTCCTCATTAAGTAGCTGATGATAATATTCTTGCCATCTTCGTTCGCCAGTTCAGAATAGTTTTTTTATAAAAAAAATTAAGTTAGGTTCAATATTATATTTTTCCTGTATTATTTAAGATAACATTAAGGTTATAGCGGAGATAAAGGGGGAAATTTTATTTTTTTCAACATTTTTGATTATTAATAAAAAAAAATCATTGTAAAATAAAATAAAAATGGTTTTAGAATGTGCAAATCTAGCCCTTTGAAATGATACCTCACATTACCCATTAACTAAACATTTGATTTTTGCCTCCTCTTTTATCGGGCATTTTTCATTAAAAATAAATAAAATTTATAAAAACTATTCTCTCAATGTGTCTGGGTTAACTTTGTTAGTCATCGACTTCTGCTGCTGACGGTATAAATGATCGGTTGTAAACAAGTAGTAACCACTACAATATCAAAACAATCATAGATAACCCAGCGTAACGTGGCCAATTCAGCTATTTAGTAATTTAGCTTACTAGTTTTATAATAAAGTTTCTTTAAGTTGCTCCGGTTTGCGATTTACATTTATTTGCATGATCTAAACCATTTAATACTGATATGTAACTTAGACGCATGTAAAATTGACAATAGTATTCAATTGCACAATCCGATCGAAATGGTCGAATCCAATTTAAAACGAATTGGCAATTGAAAAATTATACGAGTATGTAGGTACATACTGAAATTTATTACAAATCAGAAACCATCATCGGGAACTGTAACGAATTGTTCTATAACCACCACATTGTTCTCAATTTGATTTTAGAATACAACGTGTTTGTACACGAATGTCGGTACCGTTAACTACGTATGGTATGATGAATTTTATCGCCAAACCCCCGCTCATATGTACGCGCCATTTTTAAATGGCGTCCCTTTAAATATTTATGACGTTACGACTGCATTTGGTAATTGACTATTATATGTCCAACTATCCGTCTTACATTAAAAAAAAACCGACCAAGTGTGAGTCGTACTCGCCCACTGAGGGTTCCGCACAAAATACCCTCCTCACTCGTACAAGCTTTATCGTCAATCCAGATCGTACGTTTAGCCTTTACGGGTTCTCGAGATAAAGGGCTTTAAGGGGTAACATTTTTTTAATATCGACGTCTTTCAACAGCTACTCCTGGACAAAAGATGGCAAACCATTTAACTTCAACGACAAATCCCTACAAATTACCATGCGCGCGGGAGAAGGCACGCTTGTCTTCAACGTCCCCAAAGATTCGGATGAAGGCGTCTACCACTGCCAAGCCACATCCCCCGAAGGAATTGCCAGCGCTAGGCCTATCACCATCAAGAAAACCTTCGTAGAAATCCCGAAATATACCCTGTTGAAGCATACCCCTGAAGAAGGGAAACCGTTCAAGATGGAATGCTCTGTCACCAAGGCCTACCCTAAGCCAGTCATTGAATGGTACAGACAAGGAGCAGATGGTAAATTTGTTGATATAATGGAGAGGAGACTGCTGGAGTCACCGGAGGGTGATCTCTACTTTACGAATGTGACGAAGGAGGATGTGTCCAAGGATTTGAAGTATGTGTGCTTGGTCGCGACGCAGGCTGCTGATGATAAGTTGGTTGCTGCTGAACATATTATTGAGGTTAGTAAAGCTGAAATTAGATTAACATTTGTTTTATTCGATGTAACTCATTACATTAAGCTCAAGACAAGAAGGTGGCATCTTACTATACTACTTACTTTAACGGCCTCCTAGCCTAGTTGGTAGTGACCCTGCCTACGATGCAGGAGGTCCCGGGTTCGAATCCTGGTCAGGGCATTTATTTGTGTGTTTATCGCGAATATTTGTTCCTGAGTTATGGATGTTTTCTAAGTATTTATATGTATCTGTCTATTATATATATCGTCGCCTAGTACCCACAACACAAGCCTTATTGAGCTTACCGTAGGACTAGGTCGATTTGTGTAAGATTGTCCCTGTCCCATAATATTTATTTATTTACTATGTCCCCTCTGTTGAATACCTACTGTTATGACAGCTCTATGATATCAATAGTGATGTCTCTTTCTTTGAGGTTGTGGCTTTAGTGTTGCTGAAGGTATGGAAGTAGCAACGGAATCGGTCAATACTTTTGGTCAGTGCTATGAACATCTTAAATAATGATTAGTCTGTTTGACTGATCTGATGAACAACATTATAAACTAACACTTAGATATCTGGTTAATATACTTCTTAATAGCTAAGCAATATTTGTTTTCAGGGTGTGACTCCAGCCAAGAGCGCTAACAATGGCGAGCTGACCCCTCAGTACCTGAGCAAGGATATGACTGTAAAGACTGGGGATATCGCCGTCATGATGTACTGCATCTACGGTGGCACGTAAGTCTTCCCGTTTTATTATTATGTCATGTTATTTTGTACTTCATTCTAAGAAGGTATTAAATGTAGCGGTACTGTGGGCGTAGCCAAGATGTCAATCGCTAACGCTAAGTCGCGAACTAAACGCAACTGTCATTGCCCCACTAATAAGATAGAGTGAGAGAGAGAAACTACGATACGCCTTTGAGCGTGCGCGATTGGCATCTTGGCTACGCACACTGATTTGATACACAGAAAAAACTAAAAAAATAAGATTTACGGTCAGTTTCCCTTGCCAGGGTTACCGTAACTCCGGGTTAGTAGACTAACCCCGAAAGGTGCGAGTGGCGCTGTTTATGAAAATTTTATATTTTCTTAAACGCTGTTACGCCGCCAGCAAAGGTCGTTCTTTAGACAACTCAAGCTTTACAATATTTAAACCCCGAATTAAATCATTTATTATTTGTAAAAAATATTTTGATTCAAGTTTTTAAGTAGTCACACTGCTGTATATAAACTATAAATTGAACGAGATGTCATATACTACACAAAAAGAAGACCAAGGCCAGCGACCAGTGGCAGATCTCCACTACCCCTGGACACCGGGGGCCATGGTCACTTTTTCTGTAGTAAATGCAATCTCTTTCAACTTACAACTCAAGCTTGTTTAGCTAGGTTTTACCTTGCCTATTAAAAATAGTCTTTTTCGCGTACCATTGAATATTTATATCCTAAATCTTATATCCCCAGTCCCATGGCCTACCCCGACTGGTTCAAGATCTCCCCCGACGGCACCCGCACCAACGTGAACGGCAAGGGGGGTGACCGCGTCACGCACCGGAACCGCAGCGCGGGCCGCCGGCTCTGGATCACCAAGGTCCTCGCCGAGGATGACGCTACTTATGAGTGCGTCGCTAATAATGAAGTCGGGAAGCCACAGAGCCATAAGATCAAGCTAACTGTTGAACGTGAGTATCCTGATGATCTTCCCGGAGAGTAGCGACCTAAGAGGACGAAGGAGCGGTCCAGGTCAGGTCCAGGGGTATGTAAATGATGTAAATGGTAAAAGTAGATGGTGCAAAAAATAGGACTCACTGAACTGAAGTACCTACTTAATATAAGTAACCGCCGGTATAGCTAGCCACTTAACCTGAAACATGGCCAATTTTGAATGCGCTCAAGCTTATTGAGTTGCTCCGCAGTGAGTTGAGGAAAACGTATGGTTAGATGATTGTATGTTTGATCCTCCCTCACATCAAACCGCTGAACGGGTTTGAATGAAATCAGACATACAGATATTAAGGAACATTGGACATACAGATATTAAGGAAAGGAACATAAGTATTTTTTTTATATATCGATATTATTATTATTATTATTTTTTTATTTAAGGTTCACCAACAATTGTTGACATCAATACATACACTTACTTACAAAGCTCAAAACATATTTAAGGAGTGGTGTCACAATTACTTATAGGTAAAACACCGCATGCACAACATTCTGGATAGGTATTAACAACTATAACAATCTATAGATTAAAAAAAAAACTATAACAATACACATTTTATATTATAAATAGAATACACTTTAAGTTAAATTAAAGTTAAATTCTGCTTAAAAATAATACATTTATTTAAATATATTCAGCGCCAGTGTAAGGAAACTTGACTTAATTTTGTAAAAAACACTTTCGTACACTTTTTATAAATGTTTTAAGCGAATCAAAGTGCATATCCGCCATGTCACTGCAACCATTGGCAATTTTACAAAGTCTGCGTATCGGGGAGTTAGCACCTGATTCTGATCCTCTGAGAGGCGGGTATAAAGGGGTGATAGGATTTCTGGGATAACGAGAAGGAGCGCGGAAATTTAGCAGTAATAGTAGTTGTGGACAATCTATAACATGGTTTACTAATTTGTGCAGAAATGTTGCATCTAAGATCACCCGTCGGTGTTCCAGTGAATCCATTTTAAAATGTCGTAGTTTTAGATAGTTTTAGATATCAATTGACTCCCTTTTTAAATTTAAGAGATGAAATAAAAGTTCATAATTTTGATACTTCATCGTGAGACTTCGACACAGGCCGCTAGTATACCATAATTATAAGTCTCAATCAACCCAATTTCTTATGACAGAGGCTCCGGAGTTCACCAAGCAGCCTGAGCCCGTGATGATGGCTAAGGTTGGCGACGACGTCACCATCCCCTGCAAGGTGCGCGGCGCCCAGCGTATCTCCTGGTCGTTCAACGGACAGCCTCTGGAAGGTAACTTTTATATATTTAATCGTTATTGCTCTTCAAGCTGTTTCCCCTCTGTCGAAGTACAAGTCCAAATGGAGATCCGCGGGTCTGTTGTGTCTATACAGTCTGTACACAAAAATAATCGAAGTGTGTAAGATTTGTTAGTGTAGTTGTATAATTTTCTATTATTATTATTGCTTTGGGCTATTGAAATTGCCGCGTCGACCAGTAGTGATCTATTGTGACAGCCCTTTATAAATTATTACTGATTCCCGTTGACGCCAAAAAGTTCCACATTTGGGCTGTAATGCTGTGTAGGTACCTCATATGGTTGTAGTTCGTGCCTACCTAGGTGGATACTTCTTTTATGCTTTAATGGTCCGTAGAAGCAGAGGATGTGTATCGCAGTTTTCTCTGCTTATAATTTTCTAAGTGCTAGGTGTCGTAATTAAAGATAGGCTTTGTTATTTTTTTTATTTATTTTTTTCGTTTTGTTCGCGACTGTACATTTATATCATTTCATTAATTTTATTATAATTACTATTTTTTTCAGTCAAAGAGCCCAAGGACACCCTGACTCTAAGCAAGGTGCAGAAGAAGGACAACGGCTACTACGCCTGCAAGGGCTCCAGTCATGTCGGTTACGCCTACGCTGAGACCCTCGTACATGTCGCCTAGATGTTTTACTTTTAATTTTGTTTGTTAGGTTGGTACCTGTATTAAATGCCATGGTCTACAGTATTTTTTTAATGCCAAGTGTACGCCAAAAATTCGAAAAGCCGATACGCGAGTGTACAGCCGTCTCTCGCGAGACGAGACCTTTCTGTTCACACACTACGTTCTCGGCTTCTCCAATGTTTGACCCGTCAGACTGGATTTGTCAGACTATATTATGTATTTCACAAATATGAACTATAAACATGATTTTTTTTCATAGTTTTGATCTTATAGTTTCGAATTCAGTGTGACCCTTTGTAATGTAAGCTTACTTTTAGGACAGCGTTTACTGCACAAAGCATTTTATTGACCTAATGAAGATTTTTATTGCGTTACTAATTTGTAAGGATACCAATAAAAATTAAGCCAATAATACTGTTTAATTTTCATTTTATATTATTAGATACCTATTTAATGCATTCAACGTATAGGTACGAGTCTTGGATTACTTACAGTGCGACAGAAAAAATGTAGTCCCGTTTTTATTTATTGATTTGAAAGGGACGTCCACGGGACGACACTACGATGTTGCCACTTTTTATTTTCTTCCTTTTTCTGTCGCACTTTGGAAGCCTGTGTTGCTCGAAGGTCGCACTGTACCATAAGGGACTTACTTATATTTCTTACAGGGGGCCTACTACCGCGAACAACTAAAAGTCATATCTGCGTGTTTTGCTTGAGTTAGCAAGTACGAAATAGGAAGATACAATTATCTGCCGTCTCGAGGCTGCTCAAGTAGCGCCAACTAGGGACTAAAATTGGAGGCACTCCTTTCTGCGTGCTCTATAATGAACAGCAAACTTTAAACCATTTATTTTTGAACGCACCTCACATTGACTTGACGTTGACGTAACGTTTGTCATTGACCTAGCACTTGACAACGCGTATAGCCTCAAAAATACTAGAAAAAATATCAAAACAAAGACAAAAATACATTAAAAACATGTGGTTCTTTTATTTATTAACTATTATCTCACTAGTAGTGCAGGCGGTGTTCGCTACATTAGCTCTTGGTAAGTATTTATGCATTATAAACAAAATTTAATTCCATACTAAATATACCGAATAAATCAAGTTTTATGTATTAAAACGGTCTGTAAAAGGCTGTTATTGAGACATTTTAACAGAAAACTAGCCTATCGTTTGATTTGTGGCTCATATTTTCGTTGTGGTCTTGAAAAACTGTACAAATCAATGACGTATGTACGCAGTTGGCCGCAGCTGTATTTGGTTTTGTGTGGTAATTAAATTACCTACAATAAATGTTTCTCGTAATTATTAAATGCTATTTAGAGGCCTGATATTTTGAACGTGCAAATCTAGCAAGAAATATTATAATTTATTACTGATAAGTATGCAAGGAAAGGAAGTAGGTAATATAGGTGAGCACTTCCACTTTTGTTGGCTGATATATTACACTTTCTCATTTTGGCCAGAACTTTTAATGATCACATCATTAAATTGAGTTTGAATGTATTATTTCATTGAATCTATAAAACAATTCATCTCATAATAATACAATTTGGATACTTAAGCTTAACATAACAAGATTGCATATTTAACTTGAAGTTTTGTTGAATTCAGCTGAAGAAAAGTTAATTAATTCACTTATATGGGCATAAACTATTATAACTTCTACTCAGATTTTCATTCTCTTACCACACCCAACTAATAGCAAGCTTATGGGCTTACTGACATCTATACAAATTCAAATTCAAATTCAAATATTCTTTATTTGCTTAAAATATGGTACAATAAGATGGTTTGAGTAAAATATTCCTGGACTTAACATATTTTGCTAGTAAGTATAGCATGCAAATGTACACTTATATCTATCTAAATACTACTTAATACTATTACATGCAAAACAGGTCATCTATATCGTAAAATATCTTATTTTTAAGCCAACGATAAAGTTGGGATTTAAATACATTAAGAGGGAGACCCTTAAAATTATCTGGAAGCGCATTGAATATTCGTACACACATATAATAACTACTTTTCTGGAAAAGGGCGCTGTGTGGAATAAAATCGATTACAATTCTGTTCGGGTCTCTTGTGTTCCTATTATATACATCTGTAGCTTTTTTAAACAGATATGGATATTTCATTACAAAAGTAGCTGCTTCAAAAATATACATACATGGTAATGTCAAAATGTCATGTTTTGCGAATAATGGCATACAGGGTTCCCGTTGAGGTACACCACACATTGCTCTTAGACATTTCTTTTGTGATAGAAAAGCTCTATTCATGTCAGTGGAATTCCCCCATATGAGGAGTCCATATCTTAATTGTGACGCAACATAGCCATGGTAAGCCATCAGTACTGTAGTCCAACCAGATATGCAGCGAAGTCGTTTTAGGACATATGAAAATTTCCATAGTTTATCACATACTGTTTCTATATGGTTCTTCCAATTACAGTTCATGTCTAATGTGATACCCAAGAATTTCACAATATCTACTTCGTTAATTTGTGTGTCATTGTATCGGACATCCAATAACATCCCTTTGTTTCTTACGCTACGAAATTGAATTAATTTAGTTTTATTGAGATTAACAGATAAATTATTGAATTCTAACCATTGTATTACAGATTTTATAGTATTATTAATGTCATTATTATATTGCATTTCATCATTACATGTCACTAGAATTGATATGTCATCAGCAAAAAGCGTACATTTATGTGTCGTTATATCTGGTAAGTCATTGATATACATCAGAAAAAGGAGTGGGCCTAGTACACTACCCTGTGGCACTCCTTGTGTAATTTCCATGTACGAAGATCTATGTTGAACCATTGTTGAGTTTACAAAGCTTCTAATCTCCACACACTGTTGTTGATTACTTAAATATGACTTCAGCCATTGCAGTGCTGGCCCTCTCATCCCAAGGTTCTGAAGTTTTTTTACAAGTAGGTCATACTACACGAAATCAAATGCCATAGACATATCGAAGAATGTTACAATACAACATAAATACTTATTTTTTCATAATTGAAAGAAAAATTGAAAAATTCTCCGGTTTGAGTGGGATTCTAACGCACAACCTCTCTGACCTCTGCCAATTGAGCTATTAACGCCCGATCAACCCCGGCGAATGTTTCCACTATTTCTTTCATTTGGTTATACACCTTAGGGAGACACAAAGCGACATTTACCAAAAGTGTTAAACACTTGTACGGCATGAGTAGTTAATTAGTTATTATATGTAGACAACAATCTTATCTCGACAGATAGTCGAAACATATAAGATATTTCATGTCATAATTTGTTTTAATTTAATGTATTCCAGCGGCAGGACTCTACTACTTAGCAGAGCTGGTGGAGGAGTACACAGTGATGGCCAAATATGTTATATCATGGACAGTTGCAGTAAGTATGAATAACAAGAAGTGGCAATGTATAAAATGAGTTATAATGATACAAAAACCTTGTTTTCAAGAAATTTTGTATCTTTTAGCTTATAGACTAAAGCTTCTATTACACATGCTCACTACTAGAATGCTACATGCTTATTAGCAAGAGGGGCAGGGAGGCCCCTCCCTTTTCTTTTCTAGCTTATAAGCATGCTAGTAATGAGTATGTGCAACAGAAGCTTAACAACTGTAATATTTTTTGGATATGTTTATATAAAGGTAAGGATAGGGATCTTGTTCCACCCTATATATAACAAATACATTCTGTCAAGTACAAGTAGTGTCAAAAATAAATAAAGAATAAGGAAAAAAGAATATAAGATAATATTCTTGTATTGTATTTTTTCCATATTTAATTTCTAAGCTTGATTTTCGTATTTTGTTTAATACTGTCTTTGGAATATCAAATGCCCATATTTTAAGAACCTAAAGTCGGTCAAGGGGTTGCCAAGATATGGGGGTCGCGAGACTCGCGAGTTGAAGTTTGGTGCAAACTCCTATAACCATAGAATAAGCAATAGTACTATAGTACAGAAGCTTCTCTTTCTTACATTTGACGTTAAGCTTGTCAAGCATGCAAATGTCAAGATGACATTAACATTAGGGTTGTCACCGTGCTGTCAGGTGCGTATGGTGGTACAATATAGGTGGTATGTATAGGAACATTACTTGTATTATAAGAACACGTTTTTATTGATTATTAATTAGTACTGGTATTAATTTGTCAGAGTATAAATTAGTATGCGGTGGAAATATAAATATATCTGAACGCACCCGTGAGGTAATGCGCGTTGCGCGAACCCTGACAATTTATACCACCAGTAGGCGGAAGATTTTACTACTGCTATAACTAAATCATGAATTGTGTTGATTCCAGGTAATCACAATCATCCACATAGGCTTCCTACTGTTCGAGGAGTTGCCCCTCCACCTGGATGTGCTCGGCATCACGCAGCAGGCTCTGCACGCGCTCCTGCTCCGAGAGTTCCCGGCCGTCCGGGTGGCCAGTGCACCTTTCCTGGCAGCCGTGGCCACGCTTATAGCGCACCACTATTACGCGTTCAGGTTCTTTGGTTCGGTGCACTATACGTTCTCTGAGGTGAGTGATAGAGATGCAGCTATTTATTAGAGTGAGGGGCTGTTTATCATATTTTTTAAGTAATTTAATTAACACTAAGAGACAGGCTGAACATGTTAATTATACAGGAGGATGTTCATTAATTAATACTAAGATACTTAGGCTTACAGCAGTAGTTTACAAAATCACAGTTCTATGGAATTAGAAATCGTGATAGACTCCAAGTATCGGCAGCTAATAATAGGCAGGAATTGAGACTCAGTGCTATGAAACATATCCAGTTTGCTGTCGGTGTCCAGTATATCGTTGAGAAGAGTCAAGGCATGGTGGAGTGGTGAGTGAGAAAGAGCGTACGTGCCGTTGGAGCAAAAAAAAAGAGCAGCGAAGCGCACGGAGATTAAAACGGGAGATAGGACGCACTTGGATAACAATGTAGGGTTACTAATCTGACCGCGTAATTAACGAAAGAAGTACTTTATTAGAGATATATTATATTTATTATAGCTGCCAGCATGCATCTGAATGCCTGCGCTATCGACCCTGAGCGTTGGGAGGAGCTTGCTGTAAAAAGGTCATCTTGGTGCTCTAAAATCTATAATAGCGTCAGGAAATTTGAAGAAAACCGTCTCACTACCTTAGACGTAAGAAGACAACAGCGTAAAGAAAGACCAAAGCCCTCCTACGCATACACATATAATACGGCTGGCCAACTGTATTGCCACACTTGCAAAAGGGTATTTAAAACCAAGTTCGGTCTTGCCAGCCATATCAGGGCTCACAATAGACAAAGTCCATAAAATTTATTTTTAGGGTCGCCGTCATCGAAAGCGATGAGGAGGACTATATATATTTATTTTGCACTCTAGCGAAGTATATATATATATAGTAGGATAAAGTTGTAGCTATATAGCGCTTATAGCACACCACTATGACCCATTCAGGTTCTTTAGCAATCTGAGGTGAGTGGTGGGTATATAAACTACCGAAAGATGTTGGTACATACCTAAGCGGAGTAGGTAATTCCCCTTAATTTTAGCATATTACTGGTTCCGCTTTGGAAACTAATCCTAAGATTTGGTAGGCGCTAGTTTTACGAAAGCGACTTCCGACTCCGAGGTTTAACTAGGCCTTATTGGGATTAGTCTGGTTTCCTCTCGATGTTTTCCATCACCGAAAAGCGATTGATAAATATCAAATCATATTTCATACGTAAGTCAAACTACTAAAACTCATTGGTACGAGCCGCCAGGAGTTGAACCCGCTACTTTTGGATTACTGCTGGGCCATCAGCACTAATAAGTGAAGTGTGTATATTTGAGTAGTTAATAGAAGACATTATGGTGAAAGAGGCGTGAAAAGTGGAACATATTTTTAAAAATATGTTCCGCTTTATAAGTTTTTTTTTTTCTGTATCGATGCTTACCACTCGCCTACCGAAACTCATTTGTTTTTTCAGGTGCTGGCATACTTCACGTTGTGTCTATGGATGGTTCCGTTCGCACTGTTCGTGTCTCTTTCTGCCAACGACTACGTCCTACCCACTACTGGGGAAAAACAACCGCTACTTAGTAAGTTGCAAAGATAATTTTAATAGGTGTAGGTGGGTGGGAAAAATCATTTCTTGCTAAATTGGAAATTTTTATCTCCATTCTACTCAGAATCTACTCTAGCTCTTTCAATCTTAGTAGGAGAAAGGTGTCCTAAATTTTCCATACATTATTCAAACTTTCCATTGCGCTACCGCCATACGAAATCTATGAAATGATGGTGGCGAAATGGAAAACAAATCTTGGGACACTTTTTTTCTCCTACTAGGATTGAAAGAGCTCGCGATTCTGAATAGAAAACCATTAAAAATGTTCAGATTTTCAATAAACGATTTTCCAACAACAAAAATAAAAACGCCCAAATTAGAAAGAAACTGGCTGGTTGGAATTTGACAGCGACACTAGTTGGCGCCGTACTCGTGTTTTTAAAGGACCATAGACAAAACTGGGTCAAATACAAAGCTGATTACCTCATTTGAAGGTATTTGTATCTATTTTCTTTATATTATATGGACAAGTTGAATTCCATTGCAGAGCTGAGATATTTAAAAAGTTAACAAGCGTTTTAGTTCAATTATATTTTCTCTCCATACATACACATACCACTATGGAGATCTGACGGATTGCCCGAACGTAAATCGCCGGCAAAACGGTTTTTGCTCATGGTTAACTTTGCCCTTAGAAATGTTATCGTCTTACTACTAGATGGCGCTAGTGGTAGTCGAAATATTCGCTTCTTCTGTCTCAGATACGTAACTTCGACAAATTATTAAATAGTGAAAGTTATCGCATAGTTAAAAAAAATTATATAACTTTACAATACACACATTTTATACCCATTTTATGAAAAAATAATCATATTTCAGTGGGTTTTAGTTACCTAACCTAACCAAACCCACAATATTGTCCACCAATTGTACTAGATGTCGCTAGTAGTCGCTGAAATTGACCCATCTTTATACAATTTTATAACCCTTTATTTTTTTAAGCTTCCCGTTTTCAATTTTGCATTTTCCGTAAGTGTTTAATAGGGTATATGCAGTTGAAATAAATAAAGGTTATATTTTTCCTTGGTAACTATGTCGGTTCTGCATAATATCTCTATCAATATTTCTTAATTTTATTTATTTTTTTGCTGTGAAAAGAATGAGTGAAAATTGCAAAAAGATATGGGAAATTCAAAACGGTTAAAACGCAATGTCATTGGTCCAGTGTGACGTCATAGTGTGCGGCCGGCTGTACACCAAACAATCGAGAAGCCGAGAACGCGAATGAACAGGGAGTTCTGTACACTCGCGTCTCGAATTCTCGAATGTTTGGTGTACAGCCGGCCGGAAACTATGACCTCACGGCCAAGCTTGCCAAAATGGCGGGCGTTTGAAACGCCCGAATCTGTTTGAAGTTTTTGAGAGATTTATATCCAACATTTTAGTTTTTTGCGCTGAAAATAACTTTACAGTATTATAATGATAAAAGCTATCACCCAAAAATATAAAAAACAATGAGTACTGCCTATTGTAGTTCTACTCGGGTATTTTTCTATTTGAAGAGTTCATTGATTTTGGTTAGGGCATCTGCCGCGAAAGCAGGAGGTCGCTGGTTCGATCCCAGCCCTGCTCACCGGTCACTTTTTCTCGGCCTGGTCACTTTTTCTGTATTATATGACATCTCTTTCAATTTATGAGTCAATTGATGTTTTACGGCCTCCTAGCCCAGTTGGTAGTGACCCTGCCTACGAAGCAGGAGGTCCTGGGTTCGAATCCTAATCAGGGCATTTATTTGTGTAATTTTCATCATCATCAGCCCGTTGCAGTCCACTGCTGGACATAGGCCTCTCCCAACGTACGACCGGACGACGTCCAGTCGGTCGACCAAGGTATGCTCTCTTCACGTGCTGAGCCTCTCCCATTTGCTGAAGGAGCGGAGCCAGCGAAGACGATGAGACTTGGTCTTACTAATATTTGGTCCGGCTACCAGTTCAATATGTGCCTATGTATTATACATATAACGTACGTTACGTACTACGTACGTACGTAGACGTATTTTCGTCTAGTACCTATAACACAAGCCTTATTTCATTAATATACCTAGAGATTTTCTTAGCACGAACGACGTGCTGTAAGTGTTTGACAAAATAAAAACGTTGATAGCTCTGTTATCGATAAGTAATACTTCATAGAGGTAACAAAGACAATAGACAATACAGACAATATAGAGTGCGTCAGAAAGTAAATAATAATAACAACATTAACAATTTATTTATATTTTACATACTTCAGAAATGATTTGGAAAACTTTCGTAACTTTTCTTCATCGTGTGAATTAATTATCCCATGTGTCACTCCATAGAGCTCGACTGCTAAATTTCCTAGATTTTTATAGCAAAGACTGTGAAAGTAACTAAACGTCATAATTTCATAGAATTTTTACGTTTAAAATAACATCTTTTTGTTGATAAAAATCAAATTATTTAACTAAATATTTTGACTTGTTATTAAAGTACTAACACTACTATATATAAATTATAAATTGAAAATAGATGTCATATACCAAAGAAAAAGACCAACACCGACGAAGGCCAGTCCGAGGATTGAACTCGGGTCTTCTGCTTACGCGGCTAACGCCATAACCACTAGGCCAACTGGTGAAATAACACTTTGAAGAGATAACGTGGTTTGATTCTAACACACACACCGTAATTTTCTTTCAAATCGACTCAGAATGTCACAAGTTAATTCGTTGAAGTAGTTTGTACTTATCGATAACAGGGTTGTCGATGATTTTATTGTGGCAGGCACTAAACAAATGTTAGAAAAATATCTAGGTGTACTTAAGCTTACCGTGGGTGGTCGATTTGTATAAGATTGTCACATAATATTGATTGATTTATTATTCTTGTTTGTAGGCGACAACAACGTGGTGACGGACTACCTGTCCCGCAAATCGAAGCGGTACAGCCTGCTGTCCTTTTTCAGTTTCGCGAAGGACTCCATCCTGCCCCAGCGGAGTAAGAAGGCATTCTAGAGTCATACATAACCAATAGGCGATAACAGGCACCAATGGGATTCAGACTATCGTGAGACACGTTAACCCTTAAATGATCCTAAAACATCCTAAGTGACTGCCAAATTCATTTCAAATTAAGAACTTACGACGATATGACAGTCTACATTCCAAGAGAACTTGATAGTCACTTGTTTCGTTTCTGTGTCATAAGTGCGTCATCATGCATTTAAGGGTTAATATAATAGTAAATTACGGGTAACAAGGAACGTGTGCGACGCGTGCGCGCGGACTGAGTTTCGCATCGTTGAGGATGATCCTGTCTTGGAACCCCCGGGATCGTTCTTCCTCAACCGGTTTTGCCATCGAGAGCGCTGCGCGCGGCGATGCGGAAGCGAAACTCAGTCCGCCTGCACGCGTCGTCGGTCCTTGGCGCTTGATAATGGCATCCTGAGATGTCCGAAACATGTCGCGCGTAGTGAAAGATACGAGTGTTCTCCGTAATTTATTTTATAGGAGCTAATGGAATTCGCAATTGAGTAATTGTCTAAAAAATTGTACAGGCAAATGTAAAACTATGGGTGTACACTTAATCAAAAACGTCCCATAGCATCTTATTCTGGTGTAATAAGATTGTAGTCCCATTTATATGAAACGATTTTGTCGACTTTCTTGGCGGTATTTTATGTTTTTACCACACTGCTGGTAGAGAATGCCATCTGACATTAAGTCCGCCTTTCGCACTTCATTTAATATGCAATAAAGTTTAGTTAAATCAATATTCCTCGGAAAGTTGCTACCGCTTTCGTTAGGTATCGAAAATATAAGGAAATCCTAAAATAACTCTGAAGGGTTTAAAATTGTTACCAGATCTCAGAAAATGGTATCAATGTTGTCAAAGATGTGGTCCAAATGTATAAGTCATATTTTAACCCGGTGGATAAATGGCTCGAAACGTATGCAAATGTGTTCAATGTACGCGATTAATCCGTTTTAAAGTGTCCGCGGTTTTAGTAGGCCAAATGAACAAACTTTTTCAGAATTTATTTTTCAATTACGAAAAAATTTTCATAGTTAAGATACTTTAGAACAGATTTAATCGCATATTTTGGCTACGTCCCGGTGTTTAGAGTCCTCTTGTCCTCTACCCTTTGACCGCGTTTGGTTACAAAGTGGAGGGGTCCATCTCGGTCCTCCGCCCGGTGAATGCGGGAGTTCCGCAAGGATCCCTCTTATCCCCAACCCTATTCTCTATCTATGTGAACGACATCCCAAAAGTACAGGGGGTACAATATGCCATGTTCGCGGACGACACAGCTTTTTACGCCTCCCGTTCCCCCAAGCTCCTCACCTCGATCCTCCAGAGGGCAGCCGACTCCCTTGAAGAATGGTTTGACCTCTGGAGGATCGAGGTAAACCCCGACAAAAGTGTAGCTGTCCTATTTTCTAGAAACCCCTGCCAAACCATCCCACCATCGCCCTTTGCAATAAAGCTGTCAGGTGGAGCCCCACGGCCAAATACCTAGGGGTCAAACTTGACAGCAAACTTCACTTCGATGCCCACATAAAGGCCGTTCGTGACAGAGCGGCCTTTATTATGGGACGACTCAATCCACTTCTAAATGAAAACAGCCATATGTCCATCTCCAATGAAATCATCCTTTACAAAACCTGCATCCGACCCATCTTCTCCTATGTCGTCTTACTCGTCTTCGCCCATGCCCCTTGGTACCGCCTTAAGTGCCTTCAGACTCTCCAGAACAGATTCCTCAGGCGGTTGGAGCTCCATGGTTATTTCGAAACGTGGACCTCCACCTCCAATCTGTGGAAGCCTTCTTCCAAATGGCCTCAAGGCGGTACTTCGACAGTACCCCCCACCATCCGAACCAACTAATAAATGACGCCTCCACACCACATCTTCAACCGATGACTACAATGACCAACTGACCGACTCACTTCAAAAAGACCTGCGTACCCCTCAGGTAGCAGGCACTACCTATTCCCCTATACATCACTTTCCCCTGTACATCACTTTAAGGGCAGCTTCAACAAAAAAACAAAAAATTCGTTAAAAAAAGACTCATCTTGTTATATGCCAAATACTAAACCATAGACAAGTCTATACATATTCTTTCAACTTGTTTATGACAGTTATGAACATATTGTATCTGTTTGTACCTAGGTTTCCATGACAATACTTTCAGAAGTTCCAGATCTTTTGGTCTTTTGGTTCTGGCCTGATGTTACTACTACACCATGAGCGGCGCTCACAAACATCTGAACACACATGTATTGTCAAGGCCTTGTCCAGATTTAGTGCCCTTTGGCAACTCTATGACTTTATTGTGGCATGAGTATTGTATAACAGGCAATAATTAGGAACCTAGATAGTTTGTTAAGAAACTAGAATTGTATTGTATTGTAGTTTCTAGTCAATAAAAGACAATTGATGTGAACTAGAGAATTTAACCGGAATTGAAGAAAACCGGATGTTATGTCATTCTCGACCATAATTATAGTTGCCGATTTCTAAGTCTGAACTTTTGACACATCGAAATACCCGTAGAACGTAAACGCGCAAGACACTTTGGAATTATAAACAAAATCCCATAAAGATATTACAGCTAGTCATGTACATAAACACAATATTTCACTTTTCATAAACATAATGTGATGAATGTTACATTTTTTCATACATTAGTTATTGAATATTTTACGATAACAATTTAGCACGCCAACAGTTACGGTCTATGTCGTTTTTTTTTTAATTTAGTGTTGTGACCATATCTGCTGTTCCAATTCATACAACTGTCTGTTAATCGATAAAAATCGATCTTGTTATCAATTGGCAATACAGTAAAAAATCAAAACAAAACGATTAAAACGAAAATAAAAGTAAGTACGATGTGGAAAAAAATGTTATTTAAAATAAGACAAATTAACTATGAAGGTTATTATCTTACATTTTAAGAATTCAACAGTATTGATTTCTGAACGAAAGTAAGATGACTTTGGAAAAAATCGTATGACAAATGCGCAGTTTGTCGAAGTTTCTCGGTCTTATCAAATACAAATCCGTAGTAGTAAAATCGAATCAAACGATTCATCGCTAAAATCAATAATCGCTGAATTTGACAAACGATTTGTCTTAGCCTCATCACTAAGTACGTCAATACTCAAGTGTCAAAAGTTCAGACTTAGAAATCGGCAACTATAATGAATAGTTTTAGGGTTCCGTACCCAAAGGGTGAAAACGGGACCCTATTACTAAGACTCCGCTGTGTGTGTGTCTGTCTGTCTGTCACCAGGTTGAATCCCATGAACCGTTATAGTTAGATACCTAGTTGAAATTTTCACAGATTATGTATGATGTATTTCTGTTGTCGCTATAACAAAAAATATTAAAAAAAACAAAAAAGATAAAAAGAAGATATTAAAGAGGCTCCCATACCACAAACGTGACATTTTTGCCGTTTTTATAGATTATGGTACGGAACCCTACGTGCGCTATTCCGACTCGCACTTGGCCGGTTTTTTTATATATATGACTGTCTTGGTTAAAAATGTTTTGTATTAATTTAACTGTAAATAATTAGTTTTTTTTTTATTTTATTTATTGAACTTGTACATATTGTGGTGATAATAAAAATTAAGTATTTAGTAAATTTAGTATTTTTTCTTTTACATTTTCAACAGTGGATGGAAACATACATTACTATCGAGATAAGGAAAAGGCCAATTTGGAGGCTGAATATTAAGTCTGAGCAGACGGCTTTGGGAGGTCACTGAGATTTCTTTTTAACCCTTTGACCGCCGTTGTCACCTATACAAGACAACGATAGTACGATACACTAACGCCGTCGTCTTGTATACAAGACAAAGTTTCAACCGCTTACTAAATGGTAAAATAATAGAATTTAAAAATTATTTTGTACTCGTGTCAACTTGTTGACCCTTTGTTTTTTCATACATTTACTTTTTAAGCAGGTATATGAATCCATTGTTTCATAATAAAGGATTTAAAAAATATGCTTATAATTTCTACATTTTTCCGTGTCACTGTCGCCGTTGGCATGTATAAAAGACAGCTAGGGATGGGAAAGTTCAATTGATGTGCAAGTTTTTAAAATGAATATGTTTTCACGAATCTGGTTTTATTTAAGCGTTCAAACATTTAATTGCCAATTATTGTCATTGTTGGTAACTAGTAGTTACTAACTACTCGTAGTTAGTAGGTATATGTAGAAAAAAAAGGCATAATAATGGATAAAGTTTAGGCAGCTTCTTCAGTAAATTGTCCATTGCGGTTTATTTGCCGAATAAATTATTGACCGCAGTGACAGCGGAGGTCTACATTTTAACTCGATATATATATATATATATATATATATATATATATATATATATATATATATATATATATATAACCGATATATACAGTATGTATCACAACGAAGAGCAAACCTTAAAACTGGTTGACGGGGAACTCGAGTACAATGTAATGACGTGCATTTCACGTGCCTAAATACATGTTTTATGGCATAAAATTACTAAATGAATTACTCGAAGACCATATTTTTGCAGTCGGTTAATGGTTTTTGTAACATCCTATAGGGTTTGTTTACGTTTTTGATTTTTGACAGTGCATGCGTATTGCGTACTGTTGATATGTAGCTAGGGGCAACTAATTAACATTAACGTTGTTATGTCAATACACATGCGCTTTGAGTTCTGTTTATAAGTAACCTAGGTAATTATTTTAATAATGGCTGTAGTCATAGGCAACGCGCAAGCGCTTTGTTAACTATTTGTTTGTAACTAGGTAAAAATCCAAACTTCAACAAGGTTTGACGCCTGTCTGTCAGTTGGTAATTTAAGAAATGTCATTTATAAGATTGTAAACAAATAATACAGGGGAGGTGCAACACAATAATAATAAATGTATATTTTTATACCTCACGTAAAACCTGTCGTATTTTTGATGAATTAGGTAAGTACCATGCTCATATTTATGATCTAAACATTAACGGGTTTCTTGTTTTGCCTTTCATTCTGATACATACTGTATATATATATATATTATTAAATCCACCTGTTAGTTTTCTCCGAAAACCCTCCGGTAAGTATGTAAATTTATCGAGACACGATGCGCGTCCCTAATCTTATGGTTTATAAAGTTTACGTACCGACAAGCGCTTATGCCGTTGACTCAGACGCTATTATTACTTAACTCGCGCGTAAACAGTATTTGTCAGTCGGAACTAAAGACGTGCCCTGCGCGCCGTTGACATGTATAGAAGACTACTCGTACAGACTAGTGCGGTGATATTACTTCATGATTCGATAATGTTTAGTTGTTGTTTTTCATGATAAAGTCCTTTATTTTCAACATTTTCTTGTATAGTAAATCTGTTTAGTTTAGAAATTTTGAGAGAAATCTAAGTTTGGAAATAAAAAAAGGCAAATTGAGAAGAATTCCACCTTTAATTATGAATATCGATATCACTATTTGCAATCCCTAAACTTTTTATTAGTTGTTTACTTAAAATTTGCTCTGGCGTGTGAGTGAGCGTCTTGGCGAACAGGGTCCGGCGGCCAAAAGGTTAAGCGCCTACCTTTCGTAGAGAAACTAAAGCGCGTTTTAGACGGACGCATCGAGGCTTTTTTTAGGAGACAAACAGACGAATCGTCTGATGGGAAGCGGTAACCGTCTATCATGGACACTTGAAGCACGAGGATTACCGCGAGTTGATTTTCCGCTAGGGGCGCTATTGGAACGTGGGTCCTGTTCCTGTCCTTTGACAATTCTCTCATACTGACACAGGACCCACGCATGAGTGGCGCCTCCTGATGAGCGATAAAAACTGTAAGGCACAGGCACTTCTAGGGTAAGGGGTCCTAGATAACGCTAAATAAAAATGCAATGTATTACTTAAAAAAAACTTTAATCTTAACATATTGAGTGTATTCACCTATGAGTAAAAAAAATACTAACAATTCAAAACTCTAGTACTAATAAATAAACAAGTAAGCTATGAGTGACAACAACAAATATCATATAATGATTAAAATATAATGATTTTGGTACGAGACATCCAATTCAAGTTGGACAGGAGAAGACTTAGAAAGTAAATATATAAAGATATAACTAATTAGCTGTAGCGTCAAAATCTCTCGCATTTTTTAAGGACCATAGACTATATAGGTTCGATCTGTATATTTTCTTTTCAAACCTGTCTTGACCTTTTCCACGCCAATATTTAAGTAGGCACCGAAGCTTCAACGCCAAAGACGTATTAATCGGTTACATACCACAGAGTAACATAGACCTTAATGAACACTCATAAAGTTCAACTTCAGTTTTGACAGTTCGGTGACGTGCGTCGAAGCGTTTGTATTCAAAATGGCGTCGAAAATGTTAAGTATGTAGCCTATAGTCTGGCCAATCAAATTTTGCAGGAACAGTAGACAACTAATATATCCATCTCTTTTTGGGTTGGCGTAAGAGAATACAATCGATTCTCTCTGACTATGCACGAATGAGAACAGATCCCGGCAAAACTCCAATCTGTTCATTCCATAAACAAGAAACAATTTTTTTGGACCTGAAACTAATGGCCGCTCCACACAATGGGCCATGATGGGCGACGATAAGGGACGCAGTTATAAGTTGAGGCGTTACGCAATACTGCAATCCCGTTCTACTGTATAGCTACGTCCCGTATAATGGCCCATGATGGCCCATTGTGAGGAGCGCCCATGAGATATTGACGCTGACAGCCGAGTTTCATTAATGTTATTTATTAATTTTATTATACAACAATCACCTATACAAATCATAAGACCTTAGAACAAAAAAGATCCAACCACTGTTGCAAAATGAGTATGCATACTTATACAGGCTGATTCTTCAACTTTTATCCATATTGTGTGAGATTTTTTCAACTTTTAGCTATTGGGTGAAATTATAACCATGGTTTTTATTGAAAAGGGTACATTGTTTAATGTTATAAAGAAGACCATTTATTATGTAACTAAATACAGAAATCACAAAGTGATTCGGCTGTTCTTTAGACATAGACGTCTGATAGGCCTAATATTTAAAAATACGTATATTTTTTTTACAGTATGACATTCTACAGTGTGTGTAAAAAGTAAAGTGCCACCATCGTGAAACAAATAAAAATAGTCAAACTCATACTTGATATAAAGTCGTGGCGAAAAGGGTTAGAGTGACAAATCCCTGTATAGAACTCATTTTTTTTTATCTCGTAGTTGAAACTTTTTAATTCTCAGGCGCCATTGCCAAGTCAGAGGCCTTTGAACACAAAATTGGCGACGTAATGTATATTTAATTATGATCGCGTGTTTTGATGTTAAAAGTTCTAAGCATTTCGTTACACAAAATTATTGGAAACATAATATAAACTCCTAATTAATATAAAATATTGCTTACAAAATAAGATATGAGCACTGCAATAATAAAAAGTGAAATCCAACTATTTTCATTATCTAAAATAGTGCATTCTAAAGAAACCGTGTTATTTGTAAAAAAACATAGTTCAATAAAACAAATCTATGCCGACTATTATAAAAGGTAAGTGATAAACAAGTATTTAAACATTAGAGCTTAGTTTTGTCTTGTAGCTGAGCTGTATCTATATCCTGACGATAATTGCGAATTTAATATAAACTGTGTTTTTGTTTCAATAGATGACCTGTGCCTAAAAAGAACGTCTATCAGATTATGAAACAAACATTTCGGTTCTAAAGCAAAAAAATATATAGAAATTATTTTTCTGTTAACCCTTTCAAAATTCTGGTTAATTTTTACAAATAACACAGATTACAAACACAATCAGAAACGAATCACTTAAGATATCTAAGGGTGGGGAGTTAGGTGGTACAGCGAAGATACGAGACACGACAAACCAATAGATGGCGCCTGTAGATAAAGCGGTTTCGGATCTACAGCCGGCTTAAGGAACGAAGTGAGAGCAGCCAAAAGCCCTCGGGTCAAAGAACTTGGAGACTAGAAAACTCCCGTGAGTATTAGACATATTACTATACTTATATCGGGTTACTCACGTCTATAAAGTCGAAAATAGCTCGACATGTTTCGGAACTGTCCGCGTTCCGAGAAGCGCTTGCGGCGATTGCTCTGCGCACACCGATTCTCACTCATGATTATGGGACGCGGACCGTTCCGAAACACGTAGAGCTATTTTCGACTTTATAGACGTGAGTAACCCGATATAAGTATATAAATAAAGTTGAAGACTATAAATATATTTTACATATCGAATTTAAACTACCTTAAAGGAGTAGGTACCTACCTGTCGGCCATGTTTTTCAAAGTTGTCACCTCTTTTTTAACATAGGTATCTTTCGGTCCTAACAGGAGAAACGATACGTTCTAAAATTTCCATACATTTTCAAAAGTTTTTCATTACGATACCATACAAAGTGTATGAAAAAATGGTAACGGAATGGGAAAGTTTGGGACGCTTCTGTTCTCTTATTGGAATCGAAGAAGCTCGCGATTCTGAGTAAAACATAAAATTCTAAATAAAAAAGTCGGAGGGAAAACTTTGAAAAAAAAAACAGCCAATTGTGTCTCGTGTGTAGGCTGCCTAAAATGTCATACAAATCTTAAACTTAACTATAATATTTCATAAAACATGTGTTTGACTCAGGCTTCAGGCAGGAGGGGCTTTCTCACAGAAATAGATAGAGATAGAACGAGAAAATCGATAATTTATTATACTACATCCGTGGCAAACAAGCATACGGCCCGCCTGATGGAAAGCGGCCGCCGTGTCACAAGTCAGGGATGTCAATTTGTAAGGAGACCGAGACCTTCCTAGCGTTTTCCCGGCTTATGGCACGGCGGGAGCCTGGGGTCCGCTTTAGCAACTAATCCCAAGATTTGGCATAAAAACAAGTCTTACGAAAACGACTGCCATATGACCCGTTTTGGCCTCTTGCCACGCAAGGTACATACACAATTTCGTTCTATCTCGACATAGTTCTGTAGGCTTCGTAGTCTAAGTATACTTATTTCTCATTTAATCTTCATTAAAACTTCATAATTCATTGAAGTAATTCAGACGAATACAATGACAAACAACGTCTATACAAACATACAGGGTGTAATAAAGGTGGTGATTAGTTTATGAACAGAATCAGTCGTGGTACTCGTGGTCTAATTAGCAATTACAAACTTTAAAAAAAAATAACGCATTTTTTTATGGAGCAGATTTATAGCCTAAGAATAGACCACGCCTATTAATCGAGGACGACCCGCCCCCATACATTTTTTTTGTGGACAAAAAACATCTTTTTTTTTGTTTTGACTGTAACAATAATTTACCTGTTGTATATATTGTCTGTCCTTGTTTTATTCGTCCATAAATAAAGCGTCAAAAAGTATGAGAAATAACAAATATACTCAATACACAATATCCCCGTTCTAACGTCACAAATACTACTTGCATTTCAACACGCTAGAGCAGGACATAACGATACTTACCTCTCACTCCACAAATTTAAATCTAACCGAAATTCTGTCATTATGGAATGCTAAATTAAATTATATTAAAATATAATAATTAACATACAATTTTGTATAATTAATAATTAACTAAATGTTTACTTATATTTAACACGTCAGAGGAACAATTTTAAATATACATAGTGTGTTAGTGTCAAATATATGTGTAAGTAGTTAAACGCAAAAATAACTCCACACTTTGACATTAAAAAAGATTAGCATCACAATAAGGCGTGTTACATTTTTAATGTTTAAAGTAGATTTTACATATTTTTGTCATTTTTTACGTACAGATATTTTTGACTGATTGGTTAAAGAGCGAACGCAAGGCGTAAAAGACTTATTTAAAAGTATAGCAATGCAATGTATACGCCAATGCATTTCTTTTTCAACCATACTTATTACAATTCATAACTTATTTACTAAACACCTACCTATTTACTTTTTTTTTTATCATACAAATATATTATGTAAACTATGGCCTAAATAATATAATCTTTAACTATATTTATTACACAATAATAACTTGATATTGATTTTAATGTATATTTTATTTAACCATTATTTTTTATAACTAAAAACGATTAAAAACAATATAAGATCTGTATGAAAAATTTTGTTCGAGTAACAACGAGAAAATAAAATAAAAAAGTAAATATTGTCTATGCGCATGACAGTGGCGCCGCCGTAGTGGCAGGACGCATTAGACATTTGACTTCCGTCAAACAATAAGAGAATCTGGACTTGATGAGCCTGGGGTCCGCTTGGCTACCTAATCCTAAGATTTAGCGTAGGCGCTAGTTTAACTGCCATCTGACCTTCCGACCGAGAGGGAAAACTGGGCCTTATTGTGATTTTGTATTAATATAACCAATAGCCGCCAACTCAGCGCCACAGTCACACACATAAATGATTAAATTATTTTAGTACTAAATAAGGAAGTCGCCAAGAATATCCATATTTACTCTAGTGCTCAAAAACACAAAACAATACAAATATTCTAAACTCTGACAACGGTCTTATCCCTAAAAAGCGACCTCTTCCAGACAACCATTGGGTATAAAAAATTTGGAAATTTACAGAAAATTTAGACGTGTACAGATATTTTCGAGCACTTCAGTCGATTAGATACTTCTGATGACGACTGTGACTACATTTTATGTGAACATACAATATGTTGTATAAGGACCTTTTTTCATCCAAATTTATGATTCCAAATATGTACAGGTGTGATAAAAATGCTGGTGATCTGTCTAGGGCATAATCAGTATAGAGTTCCGATTTGGAAAAATAGGGGTTTTAATTTTTTTACGTGGAAAAAAACAATAATCGGAAAATTTACAAAATTGTCAGGACGTCCCATATTTTTTTTACAATTTTTTATCCTAAATTTTCCCAATCAGTTCAGGATACAAAATACGGATCACCAGCATTTTCGTTACACCCTGTATGTTACCAAATATGAAGGTACTATCGCGTTCAGAATTTCATTAACGTATTAACGAATTCATTCATAAATTGCCCATGCACTTGTGAACGCGTGTGTACAGGTGAGTTTAATATATGAGCATTACCAGTGCTTCAAAAACATCTGTACACCCTCAAGGCATTAAGATTTAAGTGTTTACATATTAAGCATTCAGCTGCACAGATATTAATGAACTCGACTGTACAGGGTGTAACAATAATGCTGGCCAAGGGTGCTAATTAGGAAAAAATAGGGAATAATATTTATGACGCAAAAAAAAAGTACATGACAGAAGGCCTAGTATACATTTTAACTTGTCATATTTGACATTGACTTCTCGACCGCGTTTGCGTATCGAGAGGTCTAAATATGAAAGTAGCCGGATGATTTATATAAACGGCAAAAATAATTCGATTCGCTAACGCGATCGATATATGTCAAATACTACAAGTAAAATTTTATATTTGGCCTTCGGGTCATCCTACCATACATTTTTTTTCTCAATTTTTCCCTAATCATACCACGATACTGATTACCTCCTTAAATATATCACCAGCATTTTTAATGCACTTTGTATATCTGAATAGTATATTTGACGTTTGAAAATAAAATAAATAAATCCCTTAAATGTATAATAATATTAATAATTCATTTTTTTTTCATTCATATATTTCATGTTAAACTAACAACGGAACGATATATCGAATTTAAACTATCGTGAGACATATTTAATATTATAATAAAATTACGGATAACACTAACGTATTTTTAGTCATTATACGCGACATTTTTTGGACATCCTAAGATGCCATTATCAAGCGCCGAGCATACTCATAATCCCTTTATAAAGTACTCGGCGCTTGACAAGGCGCTTCTCCTCAGACCTTGCAACCAAAATGGTCGCGCACTGTGCGGTTTCAGTGGAAAGGGTCCCTGCCGATGTTTCCCGAAAGATTACAGGGTTCTTCAAAAATAGAGTGCACAGAATTTTAATGGGTCGGCAACGCGCATGTGACACCCCTAGGGTTGCTGGCGTCCATAGGCTACTGCGACCACTTTCCATCAGGCGGGCTGTATGCTTGTTCGCACCGTCGTGGTATTAAAAAAAAACATAGGATGTCCGAAACATTTCGCGCATAGTGACTAAACATACGTGAGTGTTTTCCGTAATTTTAGTATAATATGGAACGATATATATTAGTTTTCCGTATATAAAATATATAACTATGCTTACGCTCACAGGACAACATATAAAAGTTGATCTTTATACTAACACTATAGTAAAGCCACAAATGTATGTATTATAGTCCAAAAACACGATAAATCCGTCTCTTTCCATCGTCTCCTAATCGAAAGAGAAAACAAAATCCTAGAAAACTCGTTTGACATAATATAGAAAGTACTACGACTCATAAATATTTACCACATTTTTGGTATAATTTATTTTCTCAATCACCATACATTTTCATGGAGAACGACATTCTTTGTCAAACCGTTTCAGTAGCAAAGCGGTATTATTTCAAAGTTAGCAAAAGAGAAACCATCTTCATATGAATATTCCGCAAGTGCGAAAGAAATACTTGTGTGTCAAATTAAAAAATAATAGTTCTCAATGACAGTTGATTATTTTGCTTTATCAGTCACGTTCTCAATGTTTGACAAGCGTTCTTGTTCGCAGCAGTATGACAAGCAGTTCTATGGAAATCGCTGCCAAGTGTTGCCATGTGTCAGGATTTTAGACCCTTTCTCCGGAACGCGTGTGGACTTGACAATTGTTAGGATTTTTAGGAATTAACTCATTGAAAAATGGTATTTTACTGCTCGACGCTATTGTCACTTACGCATTAACGGCGGTGGTAAAATCTCTGTTACATGAAATGTAACAGCGCGAAGTCAAGATTTTTATCAGGATATTTCATTTGTCCATATGGCAACCCTAAACGCATATCACACTTGGCATCAATTCTTAGCCCTGAAGGTCATGCCCTCAACATATACACAAACAGTGGGATTTGTTGTTTTAATTTCGTAAGTGCAAAGTACTTTGTCTTTGGAGTAACTAAGATAGATATACATATAATTTGGTCTTCGAAGGGCATAATTTTGCTTATATTTATATAGTTAGTTATTCTAGAGACTACGATGTGGAATAGCCGGTGTTGGTGGTCGCGCGAGGGGTGGCTCGTGGCAACCTGTGTTATAAATAAAAATCATAAAAATACTGTGCTATAAATAAAACGTATGTATTACAATTATTTTCAGGGTTTTCTATCAGTAAGTATACAGGGGCATTAAACTTGTAGAAAAATTAGTCTAAAATGTATTGTTTTGAATTAAGGCCTAGTTACAAAAACTTTCAATTTTTGTATTTAAACATGATAAAATGTGTTTGTTACTATGAAAAATTATAGCAAAAACTTGAGCTGAATCGGCCATATTTATATACCGGCCTCTTAACATCTCGTCTACCTGTCACTCGATCTCCGATTCCATTTCTGGTTCCGGTAAATTTAATTTAAAACTTTCTATCTATATATATATATATATATATATATATATATATATAGCGTGGGTATTTGATACAGGCGAATAATATTTTTTTCATCACACCTGCTCGTAAATGGTGATATTATATGCAAGCATACTTACACTTAAAGAGCTGTATTATTCCCATGGTTTTAAAGGATTCTCATACTACTTTACCGCCCGCCTGGAGCTCGCGGAGGACCTGCCCCGCACGCGCTCGCAGCACGCAGTCACTCCGGAGTACTGTGGACTGTGCAACTACACTACCGCTTATCATTATTGTTTCTTTAACTGTATAGAGTTTATTTATTTCCTCGCAAATGTGATGAAAAACATTGTGTGTACCACGGGCAGTAAGGGCATTACTAACTCGGGTCATTTAAAGCCCTCCGCCTACGGCGTCGGGCTTCAATAGACCCTCGTAAGTAATGCCCTTCTTACCGCCCTAGATGCACAATGTACTATTGTTAAATTGTGTTATTAATTAGGTGTAATGATTTTTCTAAGGTGCGACAGAGCTGCAATGTATGTCGTCCAACTTTGTTTGACATGATAAATGACACTGACATGATACTCGTATGACCATACGTCGTTATCGCGGGTGCAAAAACGATTTGACATTACAGGAAGATTATGAAAAACAAGCATTAACAGACTCGACACTCATTTTGAAGAACATCTATGCCTAATCGTACGAGTTAAAAACTTATCAACATTAGGTATTTCTAATACCCAACCTCCATACTTGACTTGAGTATCAATACATACTTAAATAGATTAACTATGCAGTCGCAATGCAAACTGTTTAGTATTTTTTCCTTTTTAAAGATCGTTTTTGGACTATTTGTATAACTCAAAAACGTTAGTTATGTTGTTTTTGTAAACATGTCTTCAATTATTATAGATCTTTTCTAGCGAAAACTCTCCAGCTCCACGTGTAGAGAGCGTCTTAGATGCTTAGTAGCTGTAGGCAGAATATGCCCGCTTCTACCAAATAGACATTCTGTTATATGTGCTCTTTATCTAGTTGGTTAGTGTACCCGCGATAACGACGTATGCGTATGACGTTTAGATAGCTAAGTTAATTTATGTGGATGCAATACATTGCGTGCTGAATTTTTTACAATGAAAAAAAAAAACATCTTAATTTCCTAAAGAAATTAATGTAAAAAGGTTCCCTAGGTCCAATAGTAATCGTCATTAAAATATTCGCCCGCATCAAATACCCACGCTGTATATAAAACCACATCCGTTACATCCGTGGTATGTACTCACCGTGTTATACACGCGATCACGTCTCGTCCTTCTTGTCCGGCTTCTTGGCGGCGACGATGGTGAGGTCGGGCCGCGTGCGCATCAGCAGCGAGGGGGAGGGGGAGGGCGCGGACGCGGCGCCGGCGCCGGCCCCGGCCGCGGCGTCCCCGCCCCCGGCCCCGCCGCCGGCCCCGCCCCCGCCGCCGCCGCGGAGCGCGTCCAGAGACGCCACGCGGATGGAGGGCCACTTACTGCCGGCGCCGGGCGGCGCTGGAACAAATAATTTTTAAGAAAAAAAAACCGACTTCATTTGGTTCCCGGTAAAAGTGAAATTAAGAATTTGTTTGAGTTAGCCAGTTTACTTCACAAATATCCAATACACCGCACGTGTACGATTGAAAATTGAGGAGCTTTCTTAATGTCCTAGGGCTTCCATCATTACATTTGAAGTATAATCAAACGGAACTCCCTTGTAGACCTTTAAACAAACAAAATAACAATGTGTTAAATTGGATGACAGACTGTAAATTAACGAGCATATTCATTATGCCATCCCTGATTATCAACATCAGGTCCACTCCAGCAAAATTATGGCCACAGTAAGAAAATGCCTAAGCTAATTATGAACACCCTCTAATCACAATTAACCTGCCGTTCAAATTTGAAGAGTTCTCTGAATTCTTCTAGAACTCCATCATCAGAATATAAATCAAATCAAAAAGATGAATGTCACAACTAGGATAATAAGTAGAGCTAGGTTTATTAACCAGTTCCACTTTGCGATCCCTGGTCTTCATCATCAGATCAAGTTCATCAAAATTTTGGCTCCGCTAAAACACTGTTTTAGTTACTTAAGGAAACCCTCAAATCAGAATGCATGTGCCGTTAAAATTTGAGGAGTTCTCTTAATCCCTCATGAAGCCCATCATCAAAATAGAACTATAATCAAATAGGACTATCTTGAAGGTATTTCTTTACAAAGAAAAGATGAATGTCTCAAATCGGATGATAGAGCTGGGAATTAACAAGCAGTTCCACTTTGCCATCCCTGGTCTTCATCATCAGGTCCACTCCACCAAATTGATGATGTTCGTAAAGAAATGCTCGAGTGTCTTAAGAAACTACCCAAATCATCATGCATGTGCCTTTCAAACTTGAGGAGTTCCCTCAGTTCCTCATGGATCCCATCATCAGAAATTGATTTTGAAAAAAACGGGACAATCCTGAAACCATCTATATACAGACAAAAAAATATTTTTTAAAATCGGATCATAGTCCTCAGAATTACGAAGCAGTTCCACTTTGCCATCCCTGGTCTTCATCATCAGGTCCACTCCACCAAATTGATGATTTTCGTAAAGAAATGCTCGAGTTTCTTAAGAAATCACCCAAATCAGCATGCATGTGCCTTTCAAATTTGAGGAGTTCCCTCAGTTCCTCATGGATCCCATCATCAGAAATGGATTTTGAAAAAAACGGGACCAACCAGGAACCGTCTACTTTTAGAAAACAAAAAAAAAATTCAAATCGGTTCAGTAATGACGGAGTTATGAGTGAACATCCATTAAAAAAAAAAAAAATAAAAAAAAAAAATTCAGTCGAATTGAGAACCTCCTCCTTTTGAAATATTGAAGTCGGTTGACAAATAGCACATTCTTGCTGGACTCGGGAAAATCCTTCCATCCTTTGTGCGGAACCCTCGGTGGGCGAGTCCAACTCGCACTCGAAACAGTTTGTCAAAAATGACCATTTTCTCGCACCCTGTATGTTTTTTCCAAAATCTGTAAACGCCCATCTTCATTAATTTGAAATCGAAGGAAGGTCTCCTAAGACCATTTTCGCCTAGCAACACGGGATCTGGTAGCTGCCCTCACTGACCCAGAATCTATTTCCACCCTGTATTTCCGAACACTTTTTCGTACCGTTTTCCCGTCTATGCCAGCCTGGTTCCGAACTAGCGTTGAAAATGCCGGAAAAAATCGAATGTTTTTTTCATGATTTAATAAATATTTCCGTATTTTTCCGAAGTTTTCGGGTTCTTTAAGAAATAAATAATATCACTATCACTGTCACTCCTTTCATCTGTTTCAATTGTTTCTTCCTCAATGTCATGGATGTAGCCCTGTTGTAGGCGTAAATTAGACCTAATTTTCATTGATTTTTTCCTAAAGAATCCGAAAAAAACGAGTCGTCTGGGAAAAAATCGGATTTTTTCCAGACATTTTCAACGCTATTCCGAACACTAAGTACACTTACTGGTGGCGGTGGCGAGGGGCGGCTTCTTGCCGTCGCTGGTGGTGATCACCGTCGCGGGGATCGGGTCCTCGTCCGTTATGCTGTTTATCAGGATCTTCTTAGGCTGAAACAAACCATACTTTACAACTTTTTGTTGACACAAATCAAATTATATAATTTTCTCCAATATGCTCGGAAATGTTCACATTAATGTAGCAAAATTGGTACGAAAAGAACTCTTTATGTACCGACTCAATTAAAAAAATATCGAATTCATTATTTTACCGTTTTAGCGTCCAGGAAGTTGTACTAAAATCCATTACTGTGTTGTTTTCTACTTTAAAAAACAATATTTGGACTATCAATATTGCAAACAGCCAAATATACTTTAGCCGCGACCAAACGGTCTGCACAGACGGGACAATCTGATTGACATCAAATTGTCAATCTGATCATATCGTGCTTAAAAATGCCCCGTCTGGGCTGGCTTTGTAGTAGTGTAGTAGTTCTAGAGAGAAGGAGATCAAATGCTTGGTTGTCTCGTTCTATCGCGAGTTGCATACGGCTCACTGTGCAAGTGTAGATACGGCTTAATAAAACTAAAGACAATTAAACTTTGTTTATGAATGAACACAACCGTGCATTAAAAGAAAGTTTAGGCGCGAACCTTATTTTTCCTTTCAAATCTTATAAATACTATATATAAATTATAAATTGAAATAGATGTCATATACTAAAGAAAAAGACCAACACCGACGAAGGCCAATCCGAGGATCGAACTCGGGTCTTCAGCTTACGCGGCTAACGCCATTACCACTAGGCCAACTGGTCTTATCGAAATGCCGGCGAATTTCTCGAGTATATGCAATCTTAGTAACAGGCATATATAATCTGTGGCATTACCTTTTCTGGAGGCGTCGTGGGGTTGATGCTTTTCCGCATAGTCTTGACAAGATTCGTGTACGACTTCAGCGTGAGCGACGGGTCTATCTCGATTGGGATCGGCTCGAATTCTGACGACAAACAGAACACGGCGATATAACTTTTGCGTTATGAAATGTAATTGTTAAAACAAAGATAAGTGTAATAAATAATTTAAAAAAAAGGAATTCAAAGTATAGATTAATGATTTGCGATACGAGAATGGAATACTAGAAAAAATATCAATATTGTCAAAAATAAAAAATCGGTCTGTTCCTCTTGGTTCTCATCATTAGATCAACAACAATCTTTTGAACAAAAAAAGGAATCATCAACATTTGTAGTAGAGTAATCTGTATAATAAACACAAAAAAATCTGAAAATTTCATAACATCTTCCTTTTTTGAAGTCCGGTGACTGTTTTTAAATTGGACCGTTTACGAAAAAAGTCCACAAATTATTTACTTCACACCATTATTTTTACGGAACCCCAACAGTTGAAAATTAAATAAACCAAATAGAAAAAACCTCAGAAACTTTAATGATTAAAACTTACATATAGTTTCTCGGTCGTTCAGCACATCTGACTCGGCTTTGGTTGGTACACGATTTAGACTGGATTTGACCAAACTTTAAACCAAGAGTAACGCTTACTCTTGGATACTAATGTCAAAATCCCATAGTACTTTGGCGTTACTATCTGAGAGTAAGCGTTATTCTAGGAATAAAAATTTGGTAAAACGCAGCCTTAGTGTTGCCAACTTGGCAAGCCACCCTTATCGTATTTCCAAGTTGGCAACACAACATAAGAGCTACAACTACACACCTGCGTCCACGTTGGTCGGCGCTACCGTACCTCGCTCGACGGGGTGCAGGTCCGCCATGTAGGCGGCGAGGTTGCTGGTGGAGACGCTACCGTACCTCGCTCGACGGGGTGCAGGTCCGCCATGTAGGCGGCGAGGTTGCTGGTGGAGACGCTACTGTACCTCGCTCGACGGGGTGCAGGTCCGCCATGTAGGCGGCGAGGTTGCTGGTGGAGACGCTACCGTACCTCGCTCGACGGGGTGCAGGTCCGCCATGTAGGCGGCGAGGTTGCTGGTGGAGACGCTACCGTACCTCGCTCGACGGGGTGCAGGTCCGCCATGTAGGCGGCGAGGTTGCTGGTGGAGACGCTACCGTACCTCGCTCGACGGGGTGCAGGTCCGCCATGTAGGCGGCGAGGTTGCTGGTGGAGACGCTACCGTACCTCGCTCGACGGGGTGCAGGTCCGCCATGTAGGCGGCGAGGTTGCTGGTGGAGACGCTACCGTACCTCGCTCGACGGGGTGCAGGTCCGCCATGTAGGCGGCGAGGTTGCTGGTGGAGACGCTACCGTACCTCGCTCGACGGGGTGCAGGTCCGCCATGTAGGCGGCGAGGTTGCTGGTGGAGACGCTACCGTACCTCGCTCGACGGGGTGCAGGTCCGCCATGTAGGCGGCGAGGTTGCTGGTGGAGACGCTACCGTACCTCGCTCGACGGGGTGCAGGTCCGCCATGTAGGCGGCGAGGTTGCTGGTGGAGACGCTACCGTACCTCGCTCGACGGGGTGCAGGTCCGCCATGTAGGCGGCGAGGTTGCTGGTGGAGACGCTACCGTACCTCGCTCGACGGGGTGCAGGTCCGCCATGTAGGCGGCGAGGTTGCTGGTGGAGACGCTACCGTACCTCGCTCGACGGGGTGCAGGTCCGCCATGTAGGCGGCGAGGTTGCTGGTGGAGACGCTACCGTACCTCGCTCGACGGGGTGCAGGTCCGCCATGTAGGCGGCGAGGTTGCTGGTGGAGACGCTACCGTACCTCGCTCGACGGGGTGCAGGTCCGCCATGTAGGCGGCGAGGTTGCTGGTGGAGACGCTACCGTACCTCGCTCGACGGGGTGCAGGTCCGCCATGTAGGCGGCGAGGTTGCTGGTGGAGACGCTACCGTACCTCGCTCGACGGGGTGCAGGTCCGCCATGTAGGCGGCGAGGTTGCTGGTGGAGGCGCTACCGTACCTCGCTCGACGGGGTGCAGGTCCGCCATGTAGGCGGCGAGGTTGCTGGTGGAGACGCTACCGTACCTCGCTCGACGGGGTGCAGGTCCGCCATGTAGGCGGCGAGGTTGCTGGTGGAGACGCTACCGTACCTCGCTCGACGGGGTGCAGGTCCGCCATGTAGGCGGCGAGGTTGCTGGTGGAGACGCTACCGTACCTCGCTCGACGGGGTGCAGGTCCGCCATGTAGGCGGCGAGGTTGCTGGTGGAGACGCTACCGTACCTCGCTCGACGGGGTGCAGGTCCGCCATGTAGGCGGCGAGGTTGCTGGTGGAGACGCTACCGTACCTCGCTCGACGGGGTGCAGGTCCGCCATGTAGGCGGCGAGGTTGCTGGTGGAGACGCTACCGTACCTCGCTCGACGGGGTGCAGGTCCGCCATGTAGGCGGCGAGGTTGCTGGTGGAGACGCTACCGTACCTCGCTCGACGGGGTGCAGGTCCGCCATGTAGGCGGCGAGGTTGCTGGTGGAGACGCTACCGTACCTCGCTCGACGGGGTGCAGGTCCGCCATGTAGGCGGCGAGGTTGCTGGTGGAGACGCTACCGTACCTCGCTCGACGGGGTGCAGGTCCGCCATGTAGGCGGCGAGGTTGCTGGTGGAGACGCCGAGCGCGGTGGCCCCGGCGTCCAGGGACAGCTCGCCGCGCTGCAGCCGCTCCAGGACCTCCGAGGGGCCTTTGGCTTGCCAGAAGTCACGGGCGGTCCTGTAGAAAAAAAAAATCAAATCAAATCTATGCAGCTAATTTTGACAAGGCCTTTATATGGGCATTTTCAGAAAAACGTGCACCATTTTAAAGAAAATGGTTTTTCATTTAAAAAAATGGCAGTTTCGTAACGGCCCATACAAAATGTATGATTAAAATGCGTTACGAAACTGACCAAAAAAAGAGACGCTCTTTTTCTTTTTTTAAATCAATAGTACTCGTGATTCTGGTTATTTAAAAAAAGCAAAAATTCCTTTATAAAAAAAAATGGTAGGTACACTTTTTTTGAAAATGCCCATATAACAACTGTGGTTATGGTCGTAAGCGTAGATAGACATTCTAAATAATGTGTTCCCGTAAACTGTACGTACTTGTTGCTATCTCGATTGACTAGCTTACAGCGGGTACTGAAGCTAATTGAGATAGATATATGAATTCAGGCAATTTGGCAAAAATACAATGGGAAAACACTTCACTGCATCTGTGTCTTATGATTCCTCAATAAGAAGTTCCATATCCATCGAAGCCCTGACATGGTCAGCCTGCTATGTATAAAAAGGCCAGATTCTCACCTGTAATGGCGGTTTATGCAGCCACATACATCCCGGTACCTACTGTCCCTAGACAGTTCCGTAGCTGACAGCTCACATGGCGACCCTGCTAATGTATTTAACGGGGCATTCTCAGCGAAAAGAGCGGTTTATAAAGCCGTATACATCCCGGTACTGGCCATAGAGCGTTCCGTAGCTGACAGCTTCACATGGCGACCCTGACAATCTATATAAAAGGGCATTCTCACAGAAAAGGGGGGCGTATAAAGCCTTATACATCGCGGTACTGGCCATAGAGAGTTCCGTAGCTGACAGCTTCACATGGCGACCCTGCTAATGTATTTATAAGGGCATTCTCACCGAAAAGGGGGGGCATATAAAGCCGTATTCATCCTGGTACTGCCCATATAGAGTTCCGTAGGTGACAGCCTCACATGGCGACCCTGGCAAACTATATAAAAGGGTATTCTCACCGATAAGGGCGGTTTATACAGCCGTATACATCCCGGTACCGTCCGTAGAGCGTTCCATAGCTGACGCCCAATATCTCCGCTGCCTGCTTCATTTCCAATTCTTTAACTCGGACCGCTTCCATCACCTGAAAAAAAAATAGAAAATTTAAAATCTAATGTTTTTTTGATAGTTTTTTTCATGTCGGTAACCTATATTTATTATCAGTAGTTTTCTAGAAAACACCGTGTCAGAGTACCACTTTTTAGCGGAGACACCCTATCGATTGACTAGAGCAGTCCCGGTGTTTTGAGCTAAATAATGTAACCAGGGAAGTGACAAGTATACTGTACTGATTAGGTATAGTAAAATTTTTGACATTTACCTCCTATAAAAATGATGATAATTGATTGATATTAAACACTTTAGAACGGATTTATCGCGTTTATTAACACCATGACCCTACGTTTCGAGCCCTATACAGCACTCGTTTTCACAGGGTTAAGATGATGACGTAGGGTTATCGTGTTAATAAACGCGATTAATCCGTTCTAAAGTGTTTAATTTCAATGAATAACAATCGCGGTAACAGAAGACGATAATATTTGAATTCTAAATCAGATATTTTTCACAGAGGAGACATTGTCATTGTCGCTAAAAACAAAGAGAACGGCCCACACATATATTATTAATAAAGGTGTCTTATCCATTTGACGTAGTTCTCTAGTCCGCCGTCCGTGGCGCAGATAGTCGTTCAGTTTGACGACGTCCGTGAAACGCGGATCGGTGCACGGTGGGACCCCACACGGCCCGGCACGTCTCCGTCACTGACCGTGTTGTACTGTTGACAGCCATACCAGATCTCGCAACGCTCCGCGCGAATTTAAATCAATCGTGTTTCGTCTTGTGTCGGTACGGACTCCAGGGCTGCCTATATATCCCGCGGCCGCCGGTGCACACCGCCGCCAGTATTATATGCTATTTATAATCGCAGGCAAACCTAGCGTTTTAACTGGGTTACTAATGTTTTACCAAAAAGAAATTGCCAAAATTTCAGATCCCAAAAAATGTTTCCCAAAATTTCATTTGCCAAATAAAGATTTGCCAATATTATTTTTCCCAAAAAATTTTTACGCAAACGTTTTATTTAGTTTAATAATGTTAAGGCAATGAATCACTTACCAACTAGTGTTTTGACCAATTTTTATTAAGTAAAATGTTTCAGTTGGCAAAACATGTGTTACGCTAATAAAAATAAGGCAAATGATTTATATCGTCAACATTCCATTTAGCATTTCTATTTAGTCGGTTGTCCATATATTTATTATTAATAATACAATATGGATATGAAAATGAGATTGACATGACGCCAAAAATCTGTATATTAGATTTTGAGAAGGCAGCAATCTCAAGCATAAGGTCCAATTATGAAGGGGTTTTTTTGCAAGGGTGTTTTTTCCACTTGGGGCAAATTCTAAACAGGTAAATGGATGTTTAATAAAACAATTTGTTTATGTGTAATGTTTACTATTTACGATTTTTTTATTTATGATTTACGATTTCTGTGAGATCGCAGTTCTAACCTAACCTAAACCTACTTTAAAAGCCGTTCGTTTTCTGCGGGGTCGCAGTTCTAACCTAACCTAAACCTACTTTAAAAGCCATTCGTTTTCTGTGGGGTCGCAGTTCTAACCTAACCTAAACCTACTTTAAAAGCCGTTCGTTTTCTGTGGAGTCGCAGTTCTAACCTAACCTAAACCTACTGGAAAAGCCGTTCGTTTTCTGTGGGGTCGCAGTTCTAACCTAACCTAAACCTACTGGAAAAGCCGTTCGTTTTCTGTGGGGTCGCAGTTCTAACCTAACCTAAACCTACTGTAAAAGCCATTCGTTTTCTGTGGGGTCGCAGTTCTAACCTAACCTAAACCTACTTTAAAAGCCGTTCGTTTTCTGTGGGGTCGCAGTTCTAACCTAACCTAAACCTACTGGAAAAGCCGTTCGTTTTCTGTGGGGTCGCAGTTCTAACCTAACCTAAACCTACTGTAAAAGCTGTTCGTTTTCTGTAGGGTCCTTTCTATATTTATTAACCTTGTTATTATTTGTTTTTGTTAATTTTATTTTGGCAAAATTATTTTACACTAAAACTCCAATTTTTGTCCTTATAATGTTTTGTCGTAACAAGTAATTTGACTAAATGTTTTTTTGTGTATTTTTGTTTTGCCTTAATAAAACATTTAGCAAATGACCAAATGCTTAAATGTTAATTTTCGTAGTAATATTCTGCTTAAAGAAAATTTGACCAAATGAAAATATGCGTATTGTAAACTTGCCAAAGATAGCATTGACGAATAAAACATTTGCTAAAATTTGTTTGGGTAATGAAATTTGACCAAAGTCTTTTTGGTAAAACGGCAGGCACCCGTTTTAACTATACAACTCTAGTGAAACTCGAACATATTAAATAATATTTAAAACGGGTCACTCACGTAATTTACCTGACGACGTTCTTCGTAAAGAACGAAATATGTCGAGCGAAAATCGACTAAATTATGTGAGTGACCAGTTTTAAATATTATTTAAACCTAGCGTTCGGCGGAGACGTCGAGCGTCAATTGTTTTTTTTTGGGTTTAAACGGTTTGTCTTCGCTTTTAGACAAATATCTGTTCTTAAGAACTAATCTTGTTTCCGCTAGCTAATGGGTGTCGGTGTAAAGGGTGTGTGTGTGGTGCGACAAGACCGCTGTATTATCAGTACCGATTCATATTGAGGTGTGTATTAGAGTATTTGTATTATATAAAATGTGTGGCCTTACCCGTTTGACGTAGTTCTCCTCCCAGAACTGCGGGCGCCGTCCGTGACGTAGATAGTCGTTCAGTTTGACGACGTCCGTGAAACGCGGATCCGTGGGACCCGACTTGGGGCCCGACGTCTCCGTCACGGGATCTGCAAGCACGATAGTCATGTTGTCTTGATGGCAACAATGTTGGACACTTGAAGCTGACAGTCCACTAAAGAATAACTAAAGCATGGAAGTAGTACGATAACTGTCAAATGTCAAAAGTTCGGAGCGGCCTTGAAATTGGCAGTGGATTTCTCAAATATCGTAAGTCTAACCTAATTACGTGCCTCTTACGACATTTGTAAAATCCACTATCAAAATATGCGACCAAGTTAAGTTGTAATGCATTGATACCGACTACCAAATTACAACGATGTATTTAATTTGGATGCTTGGACGAATTGCATCAAAAGAGATCAGCAAAACTGTTGACAACCTACGGAATCGGAGAAATAAACATATATACATCTCTTTTTGACACTTCCTTTATTTGGTAAGGAAGTGAAGGACGGGTTTACGACTTTGATGTTCTCAGTTTTGACGGGGGCTTGCGTCAGTCAATTCAAGGGTTAATCAATTATTTCTTGACACTATTTACTTGACATGGTTAGAATCTCCTGTGTCATTTGTATAATCAAGATTTTATTGTATTAAAATTCACAAAACTTGATTTTTTGGTAGTTATATTCCCTTTTCATACGGAATCATAACGAAGTTAAAGCAAATGCTCAAGAACACCCTGTATTTCATAAATGGTCTGGAATGATTGTCATGTCGTAACTTACGTTTTGGTAAGAGGCTGAAAGCTTTGGTCTGTATATTCGGCAGGTCGATGGCTGACGTGCCGGCTGAAGATGACGTTGATGCTGGGGCGCCCTCGTTCGACTCCTCGTCTGGAAAAAAAATTGTAGGGCGTTTTAATTTTCTGCTTTCCAGAATAGTACATTATTGCAGAGGCCGGGAAACCGAATTTCGTGGATGAGTATTTTTTGTCGTCGTCGACAATTACATACGAATCCACGAAATTCTATTTCCGTCCGAGGCATATATAGTGCTTTTCTCCAAACATGAAAGGAAATAAAATGTATTCTTGCTTATGCGAATGGAAAAATAAGGTTCCCGCCTAAACTTTCTTTTAATGCATGGTTGTGTTCATAAAAAAAGTTGTAATGTCTTTAGTTTTATTAAGCCGTATCTACACGACTTTGCACAGCGAGCCGTATGCAACTCGCGATAAAACGAGACAACCAAGCATTTGATCTCCTCTCTCTAGAACTACTACACTACTACAAAGCCGTCTGGGCTAGACGGGGCATTTTTAAGCACGATATGATCCGATTGACAATTTGATGTCAATCAGATTGTCCCGTCTGTGCAGACCGTTTGGCTCGACCGTTTGACCGTTCGCGGCTGTTTGCAATGTTGATAGTCCAAATATTTTTTTTAAAGTAAAAAACATTACAGTAATGGATTTTAGTACAACTTCCTGGACGCTAAAACGGTAGAATAATAAATTAGATTTTTTTTAATTTGAGTCGGTACATAAGGAGGTTCTTCTCGTACCAATTTTCCTACATTAATGTGAACATTTCCGAGGATATTGGAGAAAATACATTTTTTTTGCTAAATTGTAAATTCTTATCTGTTTACTGCTCGGAATCGTGTGCTCTTTGAACCCTAGTAGGAGGAAAAGAGTGTCCTACAAGTTTCATACATTTAACTTTCCATAGCGCTACCGCCATACTAAATCTGTGAAAAAATGGTGGCGAAATAGAAAACCAATTTGATACACTTTTTTTGAACACATTGAATTTTTCAATGATCAATTTTTTTATGTTAAACAATAAATAAAATCGTCCTGTAGGATTTATTCGGTTCGGATACAATACAAAATAAAGCCACATTCGCTAGATTTAAACCTTAGTCGTGTACTTAAACTTCGCGCCATAATCGAGTTTTTTTTATATATTTTCTGTGAATTTTTATAATATCACTCAGAATCTCAAGCTCTATGCATCCCAATCTAATAACAATCTAAAAACATCGCGCAGCCTCGTGTGTAAGAACCTATATCGGTAGGCGCGTCGGCCCACTCGTCCATCCCGCTCCCTCCACCTAATGCTATCGCACTCTCACCGGCACTGTTGTCGCCGTCGACGCGCAGCCTGGTGTGCAGGAAGGAGCCGATGTCGGTGGGCGCGTCGGCCCACTCGTCCATCCCGCTCCCTCCACCTAATGCTATCGCACTCTCACCGGCACTGTTGTCGCCGTCGACTCGCAGCCTGGTGTGCAGGAAGGAGCCGATGTCGGTGGGCGCGTCGGCCCACTCGTCCATCCCGCTCCCTCCACCTAATGCTATCGCACTCTCACCGGCACTGTTGTCGCCGTCGACGCGCAGCCTGGTGTGCAGGAAGGAGCCGATGTCGGTGGGCGCGTCGGCCCACTCGTCCATCCCGCTCCCTCCACCTAATGCTATCGCACTCTCACCGGCACTGTTGTCGCCGTCGACGCGCAGCCTGGTGTGCAGGAAGGAGCCGATGTCGGTGGGCGCGTCGGCCCACTCGTCCATCCCGCTCCCTCCACCTAATGCTATCGCACTCTCACCGGCACTGTTGTCGCCGTCGACGCGCAGCCTGGTGTGCAGGAAGGAGCCGATGTCGGTGGGCGCGTCGGCCCACTCGTCCATCCCGCTCCCTCCACCTAATGCTATCGCACTCTCACCGGCACTGTTGTCGCCGTCGACGCGCAGCCTGGTGTGCAGGAAGGAGCCGATGTCGGTGGGCGCGTCGGCCCACTCGTCCATCCCGCTCCCTCCACCTAATGCTATCGCACTCTCACCGGCACTGTTGTCGCCGTCGACTCGCAGCCTGGTGTGCAGGAAGGAGCCGATGTCGGTGGGCGCGTCGGCCCACTCGTCCATCCCGCTCCCTCCACCTAATGCTATCGCACTCTCACCGGCACTGTTGTCGCCGTCGACGCGCAGCCTGGTGTGCAGGAAGGAGCCGATGTCGGTGGGCGCGTCGGCCCACTCGTCCATCCCGCTCCCTCCACCTAATGCTATCGCACTCTCACCGGCACTGTTGTCGCCGTCGACGCGCAGCCTGGTGTGCAGGAAGGAGCCGATGTCGGTGGGCGCGTCGGCCCACTCGTCCATCCCGCTCCCTCCACCTAATGCTATCGCACTCTCACCGGCACTGTTGTCGCCGTCGACGCGCAGCCTGGTGTGCAGGAAGGAGCCGATGTCGGTGGGCGCGTCGGCCCACTCGTCCATCCCGCTCCCTCCACCTAATGCTATCGCACTCTCACCGGCACTGTTGTCGCCGTCGACGCGCAGCCTGGTGTGCAGGAAGGAGCCGATGTCGGTGGGCGCGTCGGCCCACTCGTCCATCCCGCTCCCTCCACCTAATGCTATCGCACTCTCACCGGCACTGTTGTCGCCGTCGACGCGCAGCCTGGTGTGCAGGAAGGAGCCGATGTCGGTGGGCGCGTCGGCCCACTCGTCCATCCCGCTCCCTCCACCTAATGCTATCGCACTCTCACCGGCACTGTTGTCGCCGTCGACTCGCAGCCTGGTGTGCAGGAAGGAGCCGATGTCGGTGGGCGCGTCGGCCCACTCGTCCATCCCGCTCCCTCCACCTAATGCTATCGCACTCTCACCGGCACTGTTGTCGCCGTCGACGCGCAGCCTGGTGTGCAGGAAGGAGCCGATGTCGGTGGGCGCGTCGGCCCACTCGTCGTCGGACGCGTCGCGCTCCCACGACGCGGCCGCTTCGCCGTCGCCCCAACCGACTACGCGTTCCGCTGTTATGTCCTACAAAAACAAAAAAGTTTACAATCAAGTAATGTCTGTGCTCAGGCTGGAACAGATTACTTTTTCGGCTTGCTCACACGCAGCCGAAGCAGCACGAACAGCATTCTGTGTACGCTGGCCCAGCGCTGGGACTCGCCCCTAGTCAAGCGGTATGTACAGCTTCATTCACCTGTTGCTGTCCCGCAAAAACTATAAATATTAAATTTCAACGGTTAACACTCGCGTATTTTTATCGCAATGGACGTGACATGTTTCGACGCATCAGGCAGTCATCGTCGGACAGATCTTGTGATAAAAATACGTGGGTGTTAACCGTTGCAATTTAATATTATTTATTAGTATTGGTATTAATTTTTGTAAGTATAAATTAGTATGCTGTGTTTTAAATATAAATATATCTGAACGCACCCGTGAGGTAATGCGCATTGCGCGAACCCTGACAGCTCATGCCACCTGTAGGCGGAAGATTTTGTGTGTAAATTACATAACTCACCAAGTTCCCGTGTTGCCAATGTTCTTGATCCCGTTCGCTACAAAAATAAATAAATAAATAGTAGAGCATTTACTCCATAAGTATTTAAACCATGTTAATGAATTATATATTGAAAGAGATGTCATATACTACAGAAAAAGTGACCCAGGTGAGCAGGGCTGGCAGGGCAGAGCCTGGCTGGAAGTCGCTGGTTCCATCCCAACCCTGCTCACCGGGGACCTTGGTCACTTTTTCTGTAGTATATGACATCTCTTTAAATTTATATAAAGTAGTGTGCACAATACACACAATATTTGACAGCCACCGATGAAAGGATATAATTATAACCTAAATGACATACAGTTTAAAATAAATTGGAATAAAGTGCATCAAAATACTATTGCACAGTACTAGTATTTTGGAAGATCATACAGATAAATGTCTAGCAAAGTTTTTTTTCCAGCAAAAATACTGTTAAATGTACACTTAATATTCAGTCTATATAAAAATGTTATCTTTATAAAACACACCGGGAGATGTGTATGTATGTAGTGAAAAGCGCCTACGGACCGAGAACCCGATAGCGGGTCCTTCGGCCTGCACGTGTTAAATTAAATATTAATTTACTACTTACTCGTCTTCCGAGTTCTCATTTATGCTTGTCATTCTTTGTCGCTTTGGACTGGGGCTCTCTCTGTAAGTAAATAATAGTTCGTGAGACACTATAGTTAATGTGTGGAAACAAAAAATAAAAGTTTTCACTTATTTTATCTACTGTCATTTAAAACATTGAGTGCCGGGGACCCGCTAGGGGATTTCTTTATGGGTGGTCGCTTTTCGCTACAAAGCGGGAAAACGATGGTATCGGCTACGAGCGTACCGCGCACTCGTTGGCATTCAATGTGTTAATTTTTTTTTGTGTGTTTCGTCTCGGTTTAATATCGGTAAGCTCAATAAGGCTTGTGTTGTGACTTGTGGGTACCTGACGATGATATACACCATGTTTTTATTGATTTCCATTAACTAAAAGGGGATATTCTTCAGGTTAAATCGAGGTAATTTCTCTAAGAAACTAGTGTATTTTAATCTTGTACTTACGTATCAGAGAGTTCCCGTTTCGGAGGACTTGTCTTTTCTTTGGTCGGCAGTTTGATCAGCGGCGGGGGACCACCTGTGCAAGAAGAACAGATTTCTTTAAGAAGTATGAATTCATCATTCATCATCATTCGTTTGCCCTTGTCCCATTTATTTAGTGTCGGCGCAGCATGTATTTTTCTTCCATACGTCTCTGTCGCCCGTCATCTCATCATTCACATCCTTTCTTTTCATATCATCTCTCACACAGTCCATGCATCTTTTCTTTGGCTTACCTCTTCTTTTACTTCTACCCTTCTCGTCACATGACTTTCATCCCTCCGCATCACATGCCCGTACCACGCTGGGCGGTTTGCCTCTATTTTCCCACCTATGGGTGCTACTTTCAGACTTCCTCTCACATATTCATTCCTTATTCGGTCCATTCTTGTCACGCCACTCATCCATCTTAACATTCTCATCCCTGTCACATGCAATCTCTTTTCATCCGTCACCTTTAGGGCCCAACACACTGATCCATGCATGACGACAGGTTTTATTCAGAAGGACAGAATTATTGTTCTGAAATTGATTATTGTTTTCCCGAAAGATTACTGTATGGGGTTCTACCAAAAAGGTGTGTACAGTCAAATACAAAGATATGAATACAACCAAAGTGCCAAAAATATGTATACAAGACTTTATTACCTGAACATTAAGGTCATGTATAGGTCTTTGGCACTTTGGCTGTATTCATATCTCTGCAGACCCCCCTTGATTGCAGGCGTCCATAGGCTGCGGTGACCGCTTTCTACCAGGCGGGCCGTATGCTTGTTTGCCACCGGCGTAGTAAAAAATATTAAAAATAAACCCCCAGGGCAGCTTGTGGCGAGCTGAATGGGAAATGACGTCCCATGGATCCCATGTAGGGCTGCCATCTATGGCTCCAAACTAGGACAAATCCGGGGAAACCCGGACGGATGGCAGCCCTAGTCCCATGTCCCCGAGAGTCGGTCCTTCACAGAGACGGTTATATTATTGGTGGTGGTTTGTTATACATATCTACTTGCGGGGACAGTGGGAACATTAATTGCATGCAAAAAATACGCAAGTAGGTATAACGGGTTGGGTTGACTAGCACGTTTGGCTGAATATTATGAAACAATTGTGTAAACAATATTAAAATATACATGTATATTATTCAACATATTTACTCATCCATCAATGAACTAATTTACTGTATAATATGCATTTTTTGTGCAAAAAGTTTGGACTTCATGTGTCGCTCTGTACTCAGTTATTTTATTATATACTAGCGACCCGCCCCGGCTTCGCACGGGTTATTATTATACATATAAACCTTCCTCTTGAACCACACTATCTATTAAAAAACCGCATCAAAATCCGTTGCGTAGTTTTAAAGATTTAAGCATACATAGGGACAGAGAAAGCGACTTTGTTTTATACTATGTAGTGATAGTGATCTTGGCACCCGTTACCCCTAGGAACTTCCCTGTCTTCTGTAGTCTATGCACCAAAAGAACTCACCGTTGACGCTAAACTTCTCAGGCTTGGTTTCAACATCGCTGTCCCCTTTCTCCTCGGGCGTGGCGATGCTGTCGGGCCGCTCGGGCCGCTTGTCCCGCGGCTCGGGTCGCGGCCTCTTGGCCTCGGGTCTGGCGTTGTCCTGTGGCTTCTTGGGCTCGGTGGCTGTCGTCGTCGTTGTTGTTAGAGATTCTGAATTCAAAAAAAAGTGTGTCATAATGTCATAATATTAAAATTTCTTTAAAAAATATTTATAACAAACATTTAAATTAGAGATGCAACGGATATCCGGCCGAATACCGGTAGTGAATTAGCACGATATTTGTTGATAAAGTTTAGGTAAAAACTATCAAATTACAAAGTAATCACTAGTATTATAATCAGATAGTACAAAATTGTAAACAATATAAAATCACTGGCTTTAAGTAAACCAGTTCTCTATAAAAACTTGCCTTTAACTAGAAACAAGGTGCAACATGTGCCAAAAATGCGCGCGCGCGAATTAATTTTGTCCGTAAAAAAAAGTTTTAGATTGAGTATTCGCCGGCCGGATACCGGATATTCGGTGGACACGAAGGCCGACTATCCGGTATCCGGCCAAACCACTATTCGTGGATCTTTAAACCCAAATCAGAAATAATTCAATTACGTATTTAATAAACAAAAACATTATTTAAAACACATAACACATGGAACCTTTTAATGATGAATTGAAAACCATACTTTTTATTTCTTTTTTATAAGTAACCAATTATTTTCTATCAAGCCAATTTCGTTAAATTAAAAATGGGCACCGTCTACGGTCTTTGAAATACGATGTAATATCATATTTTTAGCGGTATTCAAATGAATAATATATTTTTAAGGCTTAATGAGCATGAATAAAGTGTTGTCAGGCCCGTAAAGGATAATTTCGTCAGATCAACTCACTAATTACAATAATATAATTAAACTAAAATCGACCTAGTTTTAGCCGTTTTATTCAAATATATTGAAACATCTCCATTGGTCCGATTTCAGTTTTCTCGGAATTTTTTGCATTATCATATGATTTCATATTGCCAGCCGTGCCGAGCTCACCTGACGTCAGTCGAACGCAACCCGAAAGTACGATTGCAAGTTCCGGCGCGGCCGATTTCGGTTGGTATTGGCCGAAACCGAACGTTTGGCCGAAACCGAAACTTCGGTTGGACACTAGTTAATAAGAACTACCCCAAGTTTATAGCGATAGATAAACTTGGGGTAGTTCTTATTAACTTTTGCTTGTTACCCGGCGATTTGTAAGCCTAAAGGCTTCGTCAGACTGGCGCGTAGCGTGATCGGGTCGCGAAGCGCGCGGCCCGCTTTCATAACGCTCGCGGCCCGCTTTCATCACGCTCGCGGCCCGCTTTCATCACGTTCGAGCTCCGCCATCATCACGAGCGCGCAGCGAAAGCGGGGCGCGATAGGAGCGCAGCGTTCAAGCGCGAGACGCGCGCGGTACGCGCCCCGTTCACGCCACGCGCCAGTCTGACGAAGCCTTAACAATATACGGTCTATCTATTGATGGCCAGTTCGGTGGTGGTGTGTACCTGTGTCAGGAGGCTCATCCTTATTGTTCCACCGGATATCCGTGAGCCCCTTGATCCGGAGCTCCTCTGCCGTCTTCAACAGACTCGCCAGTTGCGACTGAAACAAACATTGACAAGTTATAAGTCTGACGTCTGACCAGCGAACGAACGCAGTTAACAGTAGGACTAAATAGTTTATTGTGTATTAGGGGCGGTAAACAAGAAATCACGAGTGTGGTTTAATTAACACCGCCCGTGATACATACAATATTTTTCATCACATTTGCAGGAAATAAATAAACTTACTAAGCTAAATTGGTAATACTAGCGTAAGAAAGAAACAGTATGATGCTCTCTAACCTACTGTTACTGTACGTCTATGAAGAATACTCTCTCTATGTCGTTTATGAAGAAGTCTCTGCGCCTCGGTGACGCCCAGCCTGCAGCACACTAGACGGCTGGTTACTTAGTGATAGCACAGCGTAGGGATGTATTCCATACAGTGAGGTAACTTCATACACAGCCAGCGACTCGGCTCGATGGTCGTGCTGAGGCTGAGGGTTGTCAAAAATTGGCCAACTAATTACCATTTTACACCCCTTAAATTGACCGCCGAATTTTCATAGAAATTCGGCGGCATTTTCTCCCCGCCTCCTTCCCCGCGCGCCCCCCATCGATGACCCAGAAATCGGCGGAGTTAACCCACTGTATAGAATACATACTTACGCTGTGGTGATAGTGATACTTACGTGGTGTACATTCATCTCTCCCGTGTACATGTAGTCAAGGAGCGCCTTCAAATGTTTCGGCTCCGCCCCGTCTATGACGAGGACGGGCTCGCCCTGCGCCTCGTGGGCGCCCAGCAATGCGCCGAGAAGCTCGGAGCATGCTGCTAGGACGACTCTGGAATAAATAGGGTAAGGTTAAAAAAAAAACAAAGTAACTATAATAAACTAGACGACAAAGAAAAACACATAATGACATAATCCGTCGGTCTCTTGCCACCATCAACGTGCCTGCTCTCGTTGAGCCGACAGGCATTTTCAGGGGATGATGGCAAGAGACCCTATGGGGTGTCCTTGGTACCTTGGAGTTTGGGTCGGATGTAAGTGTGGGATGAACGAACTAATGTAAAAGCGGACGGATTTTAAAACGTAATAAACACAAGAGCTTCGGCAGGGACCATTTTGTACCATTTGGGGTCAAAACTCTAGTTCCATGGTGTCTCAGCGCACGCAAGTCTTTTGTACAAATAGCAAAACGTCTAGTTGATGTAATTGGTGGCTTTCTCGCACAAAGTATCCGAATCGCGATACAACGATGGACACTTATGGACACCCGGGCAGCTCGAAATTACAGTAGCCTGAAAATCGCGAACTGCTTCGAGAAGATGGTATGAACGTGCCTTTGTTTTGCTCGACTTGTTGGGGGCACTGGCAGTGCCCTCAGATAATAGTTTTTCAACCTGGTCGTCATCCCTTTTACGTCCTTTCACCCAGAGCGCCAGTGGCCAAGGAACATGCCGGACGAACGTGAGTATTTAGGCGAAATTGAACGGAGTTCCGCGTTAATCCTTATTGCATTGGCGAGTTTGTCGGCAAGACTCTCCGATGACGAGATATAACATGGAACAAACCTGTGTGCTCTAAGTGAGACTCCACGGATGCTCTCCGGGTCCACTAGATCCTTGCTGCTGTCCACTTGCGTGGCGAAGCTCGGAGAGCAGTACAGGGTGACGTCGCAGAACCGCTCTGGAAAATACAACATGCGTGTTAGTTAACGATTGACAGTACATTAAAAGTGAGAAATACTCCTTAAAATTCCAAATATTTGATCTAGATTATACCGGGTGTTTCCTGTAATAGGAGCAATAAATTTCCTCCATCAATCCTCACAACTTTTATTCAACAATAAAAAAAATGATGTAAGTACCTACTAGTGTAGGTTTTCACTTTTTCATACAAACTCTAGTCATAGTTTGAAAACCGGCCATGTGCGAGTCAGACTCAGAGTATCTATAAAAACGGCAAAAAAATCACGTTTGTGGTATTAATTATTTTCTTCTGTTTTTTAGTACTTGTTGTTATAACGGGAACAGAAATACATTATCTGTAAAAATTACAACTGTCTAACTATAACGGTTCATGAGATGCAGCCTGGTGACAGACTGTCGGACGGACGAAAGGACAGCGAAGTCTTAGTACTAATAGTCCCGTGTTTACACTTTGGGTACAAAACACAAAAAAAAATATTTTATTAACACTAAATTGTATATATAATTTTCTTCGTGAAATAAATAAACTAAACTAAACTAAACTAATGACAAAATTTGCAGTGCATTGCATTTCTAACACACTTTAAAGCGTAATAAAAATCAAAACACACGTTATTTTTAAAAGTCGCCGAGCAAACGTTGTTCAGTTTGGGGAGTACTACCTACGATTATTGCTCCTATTACAGGAAACACCCGGTATATCTTATATTTGCTGAGCTTTAGAGCAAAGACAGCGAGCAGTGTACAGAGTTAAGGTTGTACTGTAAATTTTTCCCTCATGTTATAGGTAGGTGCTGTCTGATCCCCCCTCAGTTTGTATTCAGTAAATATAGACACAGGTTAAGTTCATATGTTCATATGTATGTACATATTTCTATTGGCGTAAGGAGTAATAGGGCGACTAATCATAATTAGCTTGCACATTTTCTTACTGAAGCCATCATTTTGCTGGAGTGGACCTGATGATCAGGGATGGCATAATGAAACTGCTCGATAGTTTCCAGTCTCCACATTTTAGACGTTTTTGTGCTGCTTTGTGTGTCTAAGTATTTCTTTTAATAAGTCAATGTTTCTAATAGAGAACAAGATGTTTTTAAGATAATAAAATTAACTACGAAGGGAAAAAAATTCTCACGCTCTTTGAGCGAAAGATGTGCAGATTTTAATTATTGGTGTTTACGTTAAGTACTTTGAGACCAAGAGTAAGGAAAGTTTATCTGAAAAGTCGCGGAAGTTTTGCAAATAAACCATGTCAATATCAAAAGTTTCCGTCTAATAATAGGGTTATTTTCAAATCCGGAATTTTCGAGATTGAGGGTTTTAATTCCGGAACTGTAATTTAAGAGAAATATTTTAAAATTTCGGTATACAGGGTGACTTCAAAATGGTAATACAAAATCAATGTTTTACACACATTTCCCCTAAACTAAGCCTCTCAATTAAGTATCATGCTTTCAAAATAATCTTAAGAATATTTTTTGTAATTTTTAATTTATCCCATTTTGTTTGACTTAACATGGTTAACCTACCATAATAATTAACAAAGAAGTTTAAAAAATCACTTTCCTCTTTGGTTGTCAATCACCTACCATGGTATTTATGAAGAAAACGTGTTTTGATTAGTAATTGACACTTGTCAAAGAAAATAAGATTGATTTACGGTAATATTTTGATTTCACTATTAAATGAAATGCCTCGACCTTATCCTTATACTAATATTCAAAAGATGGATATGCTTGATTTTTATTTAACATCGCGAAGTAAGTACTGTGCGAGCTCAGGTATTATTTAACGAACGTTACCCTGATTGTCCAACACCTACACGTGTGTTAATAAACATACCATCCAGAATTTACGAGACTATGGTCAGTTTGCAGTTCCGGTGCATGCTCAAGCTCGAGGCCGACGATCGCGGTATTCACAAGCTTTTCGGAGACGAGTGCTCGAGTATTTTAACCACAACCCAGAGGCTAGCACAAGGGACGCTGCTGCGAAATTCGGCACGAGCCAATTGTTTATTTGGCGGCTAATGAAAGCTGAAGCAAAACATCCGTTTAAATTTCAAAGGGTTCAGGATATCGTATTAGCAGATTACCCTAGAAGAGTTATTTTAGGTCGTTGGCTGCAGCAAAACTTACACTTAAATATCTTATGGACCGACGAGGCAACTTTTACAAGAGTCCGCATGTTTAACGTCCACAATGAACACTGGTGGGCTGATCGTGATGCAAATCCTCATGTAACTCGCCGAGACTCTTACCAGACTCGTTTCTCTGTAAACGTTTGGGCAGGCATTCTGAACAATTGTGTAATTGGCCCATTTATTAACGGGAACTTAAATGGACCGAAATATGAAGATTTCCTGAGAAACGTGTTACCGATTTTGCTACAAGAGGTGCCGGAGCGAAATTTGGATAATCTTTATTTTCAGCAAGAAAGTGCGAAATTGTTTGGACAGATGACATGAGGTGTCCCTGAGAGATGGATTGGACGCAATGGTCCAGTCGCATGGCCGCCTCGACAGTCCCGATCTGACGCCACTCGACTTCTTTTTGTGGGGCGAAATCAAAAGGAGAGTGTACACACGGGAATCTAATACCGTCCATGAACTTCGCCAAAAGATAATTCAGGCGTTTGATTCAGTAAAAACCAATGAATTTATTCTAGGCAGACTCAAGATCAACCATAGACGGCGGGCGGACTTATGTGTCCGGGAAGGCGGTGGTCATTTTGAACACATCTTAAATTACGTTTAGGAAAAGTAGGTTCACACTTATCTACTTAAACGTAGACATTTTAAGCTTGTAATTTACGGTAGTTTAGGTAAATTAATAAATGATTTTATTTAAACTAGCTCCGTTTATTATTTTCACAAATTTATCAGGGTACTTAAAACTAAACAACAAACAAGTTAATATTGTCTTCTGTTACCGCGATAGTTATTCATGGAAATTCATCGCGTTTATTAACACCATGATCCTACGTTTCGAGCCCTTTACAGCACTCGTTTTCGCAGGCTTAAGATGATGACTGAGCCCTTAACCCTGTGAAAACGAGTGCTGTAAAGGGCTCGAAACGTAGGATCATGGTGTTAATAAACGCGATTAATCCGTTCTAAAGTGTTTAATTTCAATGAACAAACAAGTTAGTTATACGAGTGTCGCTCATAGTGATATCGATAATAACTTGCTTTGATGATAACATCGAGTGACAGGTATGACAGTTAGGTATTGAATGTAGTGTAACAACACTTCGGAACTTTAAATATGTGTTTTGTTAGAAAATTTGCGATAATTAAATACAGCTAATTTTAACGACGGGGTGCATGTATTATATAGTTTGGCATTAACTGAGCCACAACCAAGTGTTTTGTATTACCATTTTGAAGTCACCCTGTATAGTAATTCCGGAATTCTGGAATGCAGGCCCTAATTAAAATTGCATTTAAAATGTATCTAATTGAAAAGAAATGCCGCTTGTAGTTGCGGCATTCTTTCATTCATTTAAATCATTCGATTTATAATAATTCTGCAATAAATATAAAACCTTCACGCTATATACTTTAGATATGTTTTGGCGTGACTCTTATCAAATTTCACAAATACCGCGGGGCGTTATCAAATTTCACGGAGCGCAGGATGCTTCGAAAAACGACGCCGGCGCATTTTTGTCGTTCAGCCGCCATTTTGAATTTTTATATATCAATATCCTATGCTAACTTTCATCAACGAAAATGTGTGTATTAAAAATGTCTGTTACGTAACGCTCCCTTGAGCAGAAGGCCTAGTATAAAAGTTGTACGACATTAACTCCTCGACCGCGTTAGCGTATCGAGGGGTCAAAATATGGAAGCTGCCGGATGATTTAAGTAAACGGCAAACATAATTTGAACTCCCGATACGCTAACGCGGTCGAGGAGTTAATGTCGTACAATTTTTATACTAGGCCTTCAGGACTAGGAACTCTCTGAGCAAACTCAAAACCGCCCGCCGGTGGTTCTTAAGAACAGATTTATCTTTCATATAAACAGCGAATACAAACCGTTTTGAACACTACGCAAATAACAACGGGAGCTAGCGTGTCGCTCACCAGGCGGCGTTACTTATGCGTGGATCTTGATTCAATATGAGTGAATTGTCAAAGTGACGTTTGAAATGTTCTTGCAGGACCCACTTTCCACTAGCGCCCATAGCGGAAAATCGACTGGCGGTAATCGTCATTGACGCTCGCACTCTCCCCCGCACACTGTCTTCCAGTCTTGTATGGAAATTTGGATTATTTGGGAAATAATTAATAATAGCTGTTTTTTGTAGCGTAACGAACAAGTTGTGAGTCTAGTTCTAGTATCATGTAGGCACCAAATTCCAACAAAATATCGTTTCATGTAAATCGTGTTTCTTGTAAGATTTTTCTGTATTTATGTATTTTTACTTAAGTTTTATTTTTTTACTGTTTACCTAGTTCCGGAAGAAAAGTTTGTAGGATTTTTGCATATATTACCTACTGTAAATATCCCATTCGAACGTAATTTGAGAAAATCAGGCTATTATAATTTAATGTCTGTCAAAACCGTATATTTCCTGGGTTACTGCTAGAGTTGCCTACGATTATAAATATTAGATAATACTGGCGGCGGCGGGCGCGGGATGTACTCGTATGGACAGCCCGTGAGTCGGTACCGACCCGAGACAAGAGACGAAGTGGATTTTCGATCAACTATTTCATACAAAGTGAACTTTTTTTTGAAGATTTTTCCACTTTCATCCCACTCGGGTTCAATGACCTTATCAGCTATTGAAGTATCAATTGGTACTTTTTTTTAATTAAATTTAACGATAATTACCTTTAGCCAGCAGCTGAGCGAACATATTCTGAACATTTGAGTGGTGGTGCTTCCACCTCAAACAGTATTGCTGGGGCACCATCTTCATGTCTTCAACGTCCAAGCCTCAAGTTATTTGGTCGACGTATTTTTATTTCTGGAATGTTCTTTGGGTACCTGGAACAAGCGGGAAAATGTATTTAGCATTGAGTACTAAAGTCACACAATGATAAAAAATAAAATAGTAAATTACAAGAGATGTCATATACTACAGAAAAAGTGACCAAGGCCCCCGGTGAGCAGAGCTGGGATCGAACTAGCGACCCTGCTTTCGCGGCAGACGCCCTAACTACTGGGCTACCCGAACAACAACAATTGGCGACAATTGTATAAAATAGTTTGTTAAAAATAATGAGAGCACAGTCGCCATCAGATATATTGGAGCTCCCTACCCATCCCTCGATTCCCAAACTGCCCTATCTTATTACACAGCCCGATACGATAGATCGGGTAAAGGCACCTGCGTTTAGTAAGTAAGTAAGTAATTTATTAATTGTAAACTGTGTACAAAAAAAAAACATTTATGCAACAGCTCAGGGAGCCTGAAGTCCACTTTGGCAACTAATTCCAAGACTTAGCATAGGCGCGAGTTTTACGAGAGCGACTGCCATCTGACCTTCCAACGAGGGTAAACTAGGACTTATTGGGATTAATCCGGTTTCCTCACGATGTGTTCCTTCGCCGAAAAGCGATTGGTAAACATCAAATTATATTTCGCAGGTTCATTTTGGTACAGTCAAATACAAAGATATGAATACAGCCAAAGTGCCAAAAATATGTATATACACTACCTTGATGTTCAGGCAATAAAGTCTTGTATACATATTATTGGACCTTTGGCTGTATTGATATTTGTAGCTGACTTTACTAGCCGGAGTTTGAACCCGCGTCCTTCGGATTGAAAATCGCACGCTCTTATTGCTGGGCCACTAACACTCTAACCGCAAATATTTTTTGTCCCTTTTTATCAAACGAAAATGTCAAATTGACAGATAAGGACAAACGACAAATGAACAACGGTATAAGTAATTAAGCCCGAAAATCGTTTTAATTACTTACAGTTTAAATAACAGCAGCAATCTCAGTAACTCGATTCAAATACTTTAAAAATATTTGACTACTATTGAAGTTATCTAGCGAAACGTCATTAAACATTATCTATGTCTCATAGACATACCTACCCAAATGTTATTTTCGAATGTGATACTGATAAGGGCTAAACCTCTGACTCTCTTATCAGTTTCCAAAAAGACCATTACACAGCCATACTGCCGTATCTACATGCATTTCACAACTTTTATATGACTTTTTCGTTTTGAAGCTGTAAAATATTTTACTTAAAAGTATTGGACGTATGTTTATATGAAATACATGGTTGTTGGTACGTTTTAGAAATGAAATAGTAGTGTTTACTCGATAGCGCTATCTGTTTTTCGAGTCGAAAATGTTTAAAAATGTGTGCTGTGATTATGAATGTATGTTTATCACGAGTGAATGATGTTATTTTATAATTTGAGAACATATCTTTGCGCTAATAGAATAGAATACTCTTTATTGCACACCTCAGTACATGAGAAAGAAAAAAACATTTACAAGGTACAAACATTTGATTAACACAGAGGCAAACAACAGGCGGTCTAATATTTTTTTTTAATTGACAGACATGCCAGACTAGACTTTTCTTTTAACTTTATTATCGCATATTTTATTCACATTGACAGCATTTGATATTTAGGTATAACAAATGATATTTCGTACGTACTATCGCGTTCATAATTGCCTGGGCAGTTTATGAATGAATTCATTCATAAATTGCCTATGCACTTTTGTAGCGTGTGTACCTACATTCGTTCGATTAGGTAGGAAATCTAACTAATCCCAATATCCCAATAAGGCCTGGTTTACCGTCTGTGTTGGAAGGTCAGCTAGATGACAGTCTCTTCGTGAAACTAGCGCTTTCGCCAAATCTTGGGATTAGGTTTACAAGCGGACCCCAGGCTGCTTGAGCCGTAACATAAGATACAAAAAAGGCTACGAAAAAGAATAAGATCCAGATGAGGTTTTTATTTCGAATGTATGATTATGTTTTTTGACGATTTTTTTGGTACAGTCAGCCACACAGCTATGAATACAGCTAAAGTGCCAAAAATATGTATACAGGACTTTATTGCCTGAGCATTAAGGTCGCGTATATATATTTTTGGCACTTTGGCTGTATTCATAGCTGTGTAGCTGACTGTACAAAAAACGTGAATTCTAAAGAAACGAAAGGCTATTTCTCAATGTTCACCATCAACTTGTGCAAAACGTGATATTGTATAGCTCCAAGAGGATTCACTGTTTTGACAGCTGGGGACCCACGGAGCTAAGCTTGCCCCTTTAGCTGTCAACACAGCGAATCCTCCTTTTTTTAAAGGGTCGGCAACGCGCATGTAACGCCCCTGGAGTTGCAGGCGTCCATAGGCTACGGTGACCGCTTACCATCACGCAGGCCTTATGCTTGTTTGTCACCGTCGTAGTATAAAAAAAAATACTAGAGATGCAACGGATACCCGGTCACTATCCGGTATCCGGTTTATCCGGTCATATTTTTGCTATCCGGCCGAATACCGGATAGTGAATTAGCACGACATTTATTAATAAAGCTTAGGTAAAAACGATAAAATTACAAAGTAATCAATAGTATTTAAGGTCAAGGTCAGCTTAATGTTTCAAACGCTCTCAGAAAGTACAAAATTGTAAACAATACATATAATATCGCTGCCATTAATTAAGTAAACAAGTACAATCAATAAAAACATGCCTTTAACTAGAAACAAGTTGCAACCTGTCTGTGCCAAAAACGCGCACACGCGGTAAATTAAAAAAAAAGGTTTAGTCCGAATTTTCGGCGGCCGGATACCGGATATTCGGCGGACACCAAGGCCGTGCATCCGGTATCCGGCAACACCACTATTCGTTGCATCTCTAGTATATATACACATATCATTTCTCAACTAGATTGTTATAAAAGGGCGTTTTTATTTTTTGAAAGATTACAGTATGGGGTTTTTCTAAAAAGGAGTGTACAAGATTTTAACTAGTCGGCAACGCGCATGTGACCCCCTGGAGTTGTAGGCTACGGTGACCGCTTTTCATCAAGCGGACCGTATGCTTGTTTGCCACCGTCGCGGTATTTAAAAAAGCTACATAATTGTATACGCTAACAAATTTTTTAAACAAATAGCGCGCACATGTGCTCAAACCGAAACCAATTGAAAAATTGGAAAAATTCCTTTTCCTTGAATAACAACATTATATTAATATGTACAAGAGTGTTATTACAATTGCTTAGGTACCATACATATAAAATGAAGGAATTGGATACCCATAAGGGTGCCGCACTTTTTCATATAGCCTTGTTTGAAACGTGACGTAAGCCTATAAAGTTTGTAGTTCTGTGTATGAATTTGACACTTAATGCTTACGTTAGTAAGCTCTTCTTCGCACAAAACATTTATCGATTGTATCATCAGTTCATCACTAAACCGTATGTCATTGGACTTTCAGGACTATGTAAACAAACGGCGTCACTTTGATTTATCACTGTTACTCCTTAAAGTTTCACACCACCTCATCAAAAGTCATTGAAAACATACACTATTAAAATAACCTTTCTCGTAAAAAACAAATAATATAGAAAAAATTACTTAATCTTGGAAATTTCATTGAAAATTCAATACCATTTAAATGTTACGTTATTTCGACAAAATGGAATGACGTTTTTGTTTCTTTTATATTCTACGTTTGTCTATGACGTTTAGGGATGTGACTAAGTTAGTGACATTGTAATGCCGGTACTCACGGTATCTACCTGATATAGGTATAGTGTACACTACACGGTAAGTAAATGAGTAAAGGATCTTAGCGTAAGGTATAATATACTTAAAATTAAATAAATACCTAAATTCAGATGCGGATGCATGCAGTGGAAGAAATGCGTGGATCATGTAATAAGAGAAGAGCATAAAATGAAAAATTTAGACGGCATCATGGATAGGGTATACCGATGATGTAACGCAACCTTTTATAATTAATACTGGTGACTCTAGTAAAACTTCAAGCACCGATTTTTCAGAAGATTAAACCAATTAAAAATATGAAGATGAGATGTGTTTTTCTTTCGGTATTTTAGTAATCGATTTATTTTGACTTAAAATAGCACTTCCCCATCTCTAGTAAATTCATCATTCAAAGACAATTTCAATATGGCGGTTTGTTTACACAGTCCTTAAAGTCGAATGACATACGGTTTATCATCAATGAAAACATGTTCGCTAATGTCATTCTGACCCACATTTTTTGACGTTTTGTTCTGTTTTGTGTGTAAATAAATTATATGATTGCTTGCAAATGAGCTAACTTAAGGATTTGATGCACTTTCCCTCCAGGGCCCATAGAAATTTTCCACATTGTATATTATATACAGTATATCAAACTCGTGGTAACCACAGAGTTCTAACCGGTTGGTCTGAGCCTGCGATTCGCCAGCGCTAGGCAAGCATTGAACACTAGTTTAGAAAATAAATCTACACAATAACAAAAAGTCCTAACGTTCACTCAACCAGCCAATTATGCACTCTATTACAATAACATAAAGCATTAATTCTAATATCAGTATGACCGTTCAGGCATATGTCAAATATATCGGAGCGGAAAAGGACATAAATATCTAAACACGCCTATATTGTCAACGCATTAAAGTGCATGTCGAGATATATATGAGCACATTGAGGGAACGTACGTGAGGAATTTTGAGCTTTATCACGATACAATAAAGGTGTATGTCGATTAGTTTATTAGCTCTTATGTCATTTCGTTATAGAAATGGCGGAGCTAATTTTATTTTTCTCGGAATGGTACAAAAAGCGCAGTTGCAAGAGCGTTGCATTTATAACGGTTGAGCAATTGTTGCGATAGGGTTGGCGATTTTGATTAGCCGGCAAAACTTTTTTTTATATCTTACGATAAAATGTACACGTTTATATGAAATAGATACTATGCTAATTTTTCAGACATACACATTAGTAGTATGGTTTTCGTTAGTATACACACTGTAGTATTAGTACATTTCGATGCTAGTGCGGAAAGTATGTCATTACTTTAAAATTACTTTAAAAATGACATGTCCGCACGTGTATCGAACGACGTTTTTCAATACAGATGCGAAAAAAAATTAAATACATAAGAACGAATTTAAAAGTTTTTTATTACTTCCGTAACACTATTGTAACTAAACTATCAAGAACATCTTCAAAATATTTATCTTATCTTCTTTACTTACTTACTCATTTTCAATATCATAACCATTATTTCTCATTAACAAAATAATAAATCTCATGTGACAAATCGTATCGTCATGTCTAATAGACCCTTCGAACATGTTTACCTGATTGAAAAACGCCTCTACTTTGACAGACGTTTCGTTGGCTGTTCCGTTTCATACACAGAGATTTATAAGAACTGTTTTCAATGTAATTTTTTTTTACTTTTCCAATTTTTTTAAATTTTGTTTTGTTCCAATTCATGACTGCTTACCGAAGAGTATTATTGTTCATTAACTTTACCGAGCCGTAATAAAACTAAATACCTACTATTAACGCAATAATATTAAAGATATTGATATTTCATATTTCAATAATTACTTCTTCGTCATACCAATGATCATTCATTAAAAATATTAACATTGAAAACAGTTCTTATAAATCTGTGTGTATGAAACGGAACAGAGCCTACGAAACGTCAGTCATTAGAGGCGTTTTTCAATCAGGTAAACATGTTCGAAGGGCCTAAGACATGACGATACGATTTGTCACATGCGATTTATGATTTTGTTTATCATAGATTGAAAATGAGAAAGTAAAGAAGATAAGATAAACATTTTGAAGATGTTCTTAATATATCAACTGTGTCACGTATTACAATCGTGTCACAGAAATAATAATAAAACTTTCAAATTCGTTCTTATGTATTTTAATTTTTTTCGCATCTGTATTGAAAAACGTCGTTCGATTCACGTGCAGATATGTCATTTTTCACTTGTCCCGAGTATTGCCACTCGCCTACGGCTCGTGGCAAAATACCTCGGGACTCGCAAAGTAATGACATACTTTCCGCACTAGCATCGAAATGTACTATTTTCTGTTTCCGTGATTGTTGTTCTATGAAATTAAACACTAGAACGGATTAATTGAGTTCATTAACACAATGACCTTGCTTGTCGAGCGCTTAACAGCACTCGTTTTCACAGGGTTAAGATGATGAATGAGACAAAACCGCTCAATTCAGATCACTCTTCAGGACAGTTCTGTTGCTTAGAAGGTATTAGCGTGGATTGACTCAAAGCCAAAGACCGATACACACCTCTCTTTTTCCGTCGTAGGTTAAAATAATTATCTTTTAAAAGTGTACAAGCCAGTTTAAACCGGCGACTGACAGCCCTGTGCCGTAATATTTCTACATCGAACCGCTCTGAGCGATCAATATTATACGAAGCCATATATCTACTCACATAACATCGTATCTGCTCATCGCGTTTTGTAACAGTGCACTTGGTAACTAAACTAACTAAATAATAACTGGACCGTTCTCTTTTCTTACCGAAACTGAACCGGGATTTTCTAAATTTTTCTGATTTTTGATCATGTGTAAAATGATAGCGGTAGAAATTATTAAAAAAATTAACATACGTATTTGAAGTAGAGCATTTGATGATTCTTTTCATTGTTCTTTTCAGTGTTTTATAGAAAACACCGTTACATAGTGGCCCTTTTCAGCGAAGACAGCCTTCCAATTGACCACTCTGTCACGGTGGTTTGAGTTAAACAGTGTAGGTAAGTTTACAATCATTGACCAGGTAAATAACAAGTATACTGTACTGATAAGGTAATTCATTATTTTGGGCATTTACCTCCTTTTTTCAGGGAAAATCCATTATGGATCCTATTCGGCCCGGGAGAAACCGAGTGGGTATGTCCGACTCGCACAAACTAAAAACCCTAAGGTGTTCCATTCCACCGCTTCGTTTTGGGGTGGGGTCTGGGGAACGCGATTGCACAACCTCCCATACTGGGCATTTACCCCCTACAAAATCCTATAAAATCAATGCCTTTAGTAAAATTTTACAATTCAAATTAAAACTTGCGATTGACAGCCCTGTGGCGTAATATTTCTACTTCAAACTGCTTTGGTCAATACTATACAAAGCCATATCTACCCACATATATAACATCTTGTCTGCTCATCGCGTTTTGTAACAGTGCACTTGTTAATATACTTATATCGGGTTACTCACGTCTATAAAGTCGAAAATAGTGTGCGCAGAGCAATCGCCGCAAGCGCTTCTCACTCATGATTATGGGACGCGGACCGTTCCGAAACATGTCGAGCTATTTTCGACTTTATAGACGTGAGTAACCCGATATACTTCATATTATTATGTGTAATACTCACGGGATTTTTCTATTTAAAAGTGCACTTGTTAACTAAATAAAAACTAGTGTATTCAAATATCGTTGATTGGATAATAAAATCAATACGTTTGCAAAAATTGTAGAATTCAGTGTAAAAACATCGATTGACAGCCCTGAGCCGTAATATTTCTAACTACGTTAAACTGTTCTGATTCTGATCGGTCAATACTATACGAAGCCATATCTACCCATACTATCGTGTGTCTGCTCATCGCGGTTTCGACTAATGACTTATGACGTCCTACGTGCCATTTACGAGCTATACTATGCGTATAGCTCGTAAATGGCAGGTAGGACGTAAATATATAATAATAAAGAATAAAAGAGCTGGATACGGGCTTTCACAAGCTCGCGCCATCCCTTCCTTCCTGTCTTCCGCGACCCGGCCTTCTAAGTTCTAGCCTCGTTCCAGCTCAGTCCAACTGCACGCAGCTCACTGTCGACGGACTGTCGCCAAGAGTTTATAAGTCGCCCGGGGAACCACGCTTCCCATCTGGGGATCAATTCCTCGAAACGCTTTTTATCGATCTCTTTCTTGGTCCATCAGTCAAAAAATTCTTTTTTCACTTCTCTTGCTCGAAAAGTTGAACTTTATGTCGACGCTAGGCGACATAAAATCGCTTTTTATGCTCTAGAGCATAAAGTAAAATCACAGGCGGGGGAGGACCCAAGCGCCTAAGCATGGATGTTTCATTTTCAACTATTTAGAATGAAATAAAACCTATGATTTTCGATTTGATCGAAGTGAAAAGCAGAGTGTATACCTTAGGAATAAATACCCATTTTATTCTCGACTACCATATTGCCAGCCTATAAATAGCCTCGGCTAAAATGGGTTACTTTATGCTCTTGATATACTATCAGTACTATCACTACTATCACTATTAACATTTCGTGTATCTGCCTCTGACAGCCCTATTCCCCTATATATATTTTACGTCAAAACGTTTCAATCGGACAATACTTTATATGAAGCCATATCTATCCACATAATTATGTATTGTCCGCGTTGCTGCTTTTCATATGCGTACACACAACTTACTTTAACAATAACCAATATATTATAAAATTATTGGCGATCTAGAACTACTTATTTTGTACGGAAAATTCCTTATACCTATGCAGAATGTTAAAATACTTCGGAACATTTGACTAACGAGACAAGTGACTAACGAGCATACGAGCTGCCTGATGGGAAGCGATCATCGTCGTGTATAAGATCGCCGTCAATGGAACTTCCTAACAGCGTAAACAAAAGGCGTCACATGTTTTATCACTGTTTCTCCTTGTACTCGTATTTTCACAAAACCTCATCAAACACCACTGAAACCATTCACTACTGAAACGGTCGTATTATCGTAACATACAAACAAAACATATGATAAATAACTTAATCTTGGAGATTGCATTAAAAACTTAAAAGTTAGGTTACTACCTACAATCAAAATGGCGGTTTGTTTACATTGTGAGGAAGTTTCATTGACAGCGATTTTAAGCAACGTCAGAAAAGCCACTGCGTTGCCACTTTTGAGCCTTAGAGCTCTGAATACTCGCTTCTTGAAGAACCTCATATCATATCGCAAAAGGAACATGTCCGTGAAGTTGACCACCCACCTGACGATCTATAACACAAAACGACTAGTAGCCGTTTGTCTATATTGATTTTAGTCCTCTTCGCAAACGGTCTAGAAAGGAAAATACAATTTTTTAGGGTTCTGTACCTTTAAAGGTACACGGAACACTTATAGGATCACTTTGTTGTCCGTCCGTTAAACTTATAAGAGGAGTAGGTACCTACTTATTTTCTATTCGCAACTCTTTGGTCGCACACTGTGCGGTTTCAGAGGAATTTCCTCCCTCGGACGCTCCGGCTGTGGAATGAGCTCCCTGTTGCGCTCTTGCCGTAGAACTACAGTATGGAATTCTTCAAAAAACGAGTGTAAATCATTTGAATGGGCCGGCAACGCGAATGGACAGAGGCGTTCATGTTCATAGCCTTCAAACGCTAATGCTATGGTGACGGTTTCCAGCAGGCCGTATGCTTGTTCGTCACCGAAGTGGTAGAAAAATAACTTAATACATTTTGGAAACAATAATTGAATTGTGTTTGCTCCAAATACACCTTGCAACGAATAGAAAACTGCTCAGAAACCTCGGCGCGGCGGTTTTGCATGAATGGCCAAGTATTTTGTGTTTGATTGGCGTTTTTGTGCGTTTTGAAACCTTTTCCAAATTACGTTTTTACGATGTGACGTAACTCTGAAAATTGGTCGTTTTTTGTTAAAGATAATATCCCGTGTTGTTTTTTAGCTCGTAGGATTGTACGCTATATTTTTTTATATACCACGTCGATGGCTAACAAGCATACGGCCCATTATTATGTAAGTAAATTTATAATGTGTAAAAATCGTGAAATTTTAAATCAGTTTTTTTTATACTACGACGGTGACAAACAAGCATACGGCCCGCCTGATGGTAAGTGGTCACCGTAGCCTATGGACGCCTGCAACACCAGGGGTGTTACATGCGCGTTGTCGACCCTTTAAAAAAAAAGGAGGATTCGCTGCGTTGACAGCTAAACGGGCCAAGTGACGGGGTAAGTGTTAAGCTTACGGCCCGTTGTTGGAAAGCGGCTACCGTAGCCTATGGACTGCAACTACAGGGGTGTCACCTGCACGTTGCCGACCCATTAAAAACTTAAACACTCAACTTTTGAAGAACCTCATACTGTAGTCCTTCGGGAAAACCGCGGGAGGAAATTCCTCTGAAAGCGCACAGTGCGCGACCATTGTGATTGCAAGGTGTGTGGATGAGCGCCCTGTCGATGGCGAGCGGTGCGATGGTGAAAAGTGGACGTTGGCACATGTCAAACAATTCTTCAGAACACAACCCATCGTATGGGCGATAAAACACACTGGAGGCAAAGTGTCTCCTTAGACTCAAGGATTTAATGCCGACTGTGAGTTTGCGATCAATTCGGACCTAAATCGCACAGTCAAGATTTTTATTCGGCGTTACCAGTCTATTTGTTTTATGGTCGCTGTTTGTACTATTTATCCACACCTCTATGCATAAGTTACGTGAAGTTACATGATATGGGCGTGTAACGTCGATCCATCCGCCGACATGTATTGTCATTTTCACGAAACACAGACAGTATTTAAGACCTAACTAATCTCAATCCTTTTTTCTGTTGTATTTCTGTAATTATGGCGTTTAAAGGCCTGTCGGTTATTGATAAGGTTGATTTCTAAGTAGTTATATATGACAATAAAGCCTTATCGACAACCGTCGATATAAATATCGTTTATAAACTAATTTCACGGGCTTTAATAAAAATACTGGTGATTCTCTTTCCTCTCTTTCCCGGCTTATGGACGGCTCAGGGAGCGTTTGGCAACTAATCCCAATATTTGGCGTAGGCGCTAGTTTTACGAAAGCGACTGCCATCTGACCTTCCAATCCAGAGGGTAAACTAGAGCTTATTGGGATCAGTCCGGTTCCCTCACGATTCCTCAAGCGATTGGTCAATATAAAATGATATTTCGTACATAAGTTCCGAAAAACTAGGATTGGAACCGGCGGCAGGATTTGAACCGGCGTCCTTCGGATTGTAAGTCGAACGTCTTACCGCTGAGCCCCCGACGCTCTCTCTGCTGATTCAGCTGCTCATTCTCAATTGGTGATTTTCTCTATCGTCTACTAATTAAGAAATAATTAAAAGTAAAATGAATGTCATATTTTTTGCGTTATGTAATGTAAAAACCGGTTATGTCTAAACGTGACACCTATCAAGGGAAACTGGTAGATGGGTTATTCAACTATTTCTTGTCACTTGTTGTCATGGTAATGGTCTCCTGGGTCACTTTTATAACCACGGTTTTACAGTATTAAAAATTAATATTTTTGGTAATTGTATTTCCTTTCCATGATGGGCCAATGGGATCTACCAAGCATGTCAGTAGAACATACTACAACGTTTCTTCTAACATACTCTGATGCATTTGTCCCCTGGCTGACGGGACAAAATAAAAAGACATAGTTGATTCACCCAGATGTCATCCTCCCCAACTGTTACTGTCCTCAAACTGTGATCACGTTATGCACATGCAGTTATACATACGCTAACGTGATGCGATGTTACATGTATCGATCGTGGGACGACGCAGGTATCGGCCCAACCGTAGACATATGTTATGTCATATCTACGTTAGTCGGCTCATTAACCCGCGACGGAACAAGAGAGATTAAGGTGACGAGACCAATAGAGATGATGACTAGGTTGAAAAACTATTATTCCAATTAGTCCGTCAGATTATCCAAAATTATTAGACACGTATTTTTTCCTTTTTCAAGATAACTAAAATTGACGAATATAATGACGAAGAGCGTCAAAGTTCCGTGGTGCGGGCTGTTGACGTCACCTGTGACTCCTGTGAGTAAGAATCGTACTCAATTGTGACGTCACGCGAAACTTTAAAGCGATGTATTTCCGTCGTTTTTCATTTGACGAACAAAAGAAAAAATACGTGTCGAATATTTTTTAATAATCTAACAGACAGACTAATTAGTTTTTTTTTGTCATCTAGCCTATTATTGACACTTTAACCTGACAGGCACCAGTGACGGACTACTTAATTCAAGTATCACACAAGTCACACAACAGATTTTTATGTTCGTTTTTGCTCAATATTGATAACGGCAACAGGTAGAAGCTTAAAATATTCACAGAATATTTAGTCATATATTCACTTTAAAAATAAATAATTAAATTAAAACAAAAAAAACAATTAATGGCTCCCATACAACAAACGTGTTTGTTTTGGCCGTTTTAATAGATAATGGTCCGGAACCCTCCGAAATCCGTATAATTGCCGCACACTGAGCGTTCCGTGCCACCAGTAAATTTCAGTACCTGAGTTCGTAAATCGGGGGAGGGGCATCCTTTGTGTGGAACCCACGGTGGGCGAGTCTAATTCGCACTTGGCTGTTTTTTTTTCTAACTTGTTCGGTATTAGGTGCCTACTTAGTTACCGTGTTTACTGGCTACGTAAATATCGGAAATAGGGCGATAATTATAGCATTGCAAAACCCCGCAGCCCCAAAATAGGACTAATACATCGGGTCAATGTAACATCCCGTTAAATTATTATTTTTGGGCTATTGAAGATGCCGCGTTGACCAGGCGCTAAGGACGCCGCTTACTATTGTGCGGGATGTATGTTTGTTTGCCAGTTTTGCCACCAGCATGTCATTTATAAATGATTTTTTGCCGTCGCTACCCCAGAAGACGGACATACTTTAGAAACGCTCAGTCTGTAACGCCTCCGGCTACATACAACTCATGGTAAGCACACTGGTCGGAGTGGCCAAGCTATAACTATGTTGCAGTTTGTATGTATGTTTGCTAAGCTGACCATGCCATACGCTTATTTGCCACGATAAAAAGCCCCGCTCAAAACCGAGACCCGTGTGAAACCTTAGTCTGTTTAGAAACCCGGCGTTCTCCATTTTGCCTCTTTTTCTGTTCCATTTACAATTCAATGGGATAACAAAAACTGGCCGCAAGGTGCGCGAGCGCAGTACTGTGCAAAACAGTATAATGACTGTCACATCAGCCTGTGTAATCGACAAAAGGAACCTAGGGAAAGGAAGGAAGGGGCAAGGGAACCCTCGATAATCGGGCCCGATAATCGCATCGTGTAATACTAGCACAAGCTAAGTTTGCATATATTTTGATAGTCGAGACTGTGAAAGTGTAAACTTAATAATTTCATAAAAGTTCGACGCATAAAATATTAACAATTCATTTGCTCGGAAGAGATAACCTAATTAGAATCTAGTAATTTTTAATTTAATGACGAAAATCATATGATTAGATCAAAATCAAAATATGGGCTATCTCGGCGGTATTTTTCACTGAGTAAAATAGTATTTTTCTGGTCTGTGGTGGACCTAGTCTTGGGCTATTCAGAAGTCGAGCTGTGCGATCAGTCAACGAGAATCCAGTAACGATGAGCGAGTTATGATTGTAAATGGTTGCGCATACGCGGGTTTCTATAGCAGCACCTGCGCACAATATGGACGCTTGCCTCGAAAATTTTCTCGCGTTAAATCTGGTCATCTAGCGAGATGAAATCTAAGACAAATCCAGAAAAGTATGACTGTTAATTTTAAATAAATATACCATTTAAACTTTTGACATTAATATCAAACAAAATGTTAAAATTCACTTATTTTTAAATTTAATTTCATCAATTTGGCGTGACATGTTTCGAGTGCTTCGGGCAGTCGTGGTCGGACAGAATGATGTTGTTATCTTCGTGGCACTGCCAGCACTGTTTCTTTTTTTAAGATACAATTTTATTAACACAACCTTTTTATTCACACAAAAATAACTATAACTTATTTAAATTTATTAGTTTCTAAACGAATGTCGTATACAAGCGACAATGTCATCGACCGACATACAGAGAGAAACATTGTCACTTGTCAGGAATTATAAGTTAAAATACTGTCCATCGCTATATGTATATCTTACATTTCCAGCTTACTATGTCTATGTAGTGCACTCACACAAACATAGTAATAGTTTTCACCGTTTATTCACTCGCTAACGTAATAACTAGTAGACCATTTCCTTTGTATTGTTTAAGGTTCATATCGATGATGCAGTTTTAATTATCGATTTTTAAAAGTTGTTGTTCTTCGTACATTTTTTTTTTAACTTTTTCAAAACCGAGTATGATTCCAAGATTTCAAACAGGCCATAGTTTTCACGAAAGCAAGCCTGATTTAAAAATAATGGCTTTATTAGGTTTTTTAACCGACTCCCAAAAAAGGAGGTTCTCAAAATTTTTATTCGCGATCTGGTTGTTGTGACCTTAGTGAAAGTTGCTCAGCGTAAACTCCCCAGTACCCCGTTCACTCCCGCTCCATGACCCAGGAATCATCCTGTATACTGACTATGATATTATTAAAAGCGATTTGGGAATCGATTACGAAAGCGACCAACTAACCTTCCAACAGTTCCAATCCAAAAGGTAGGCTTAACTGGAGATGCAACGCATATCCGGTCACTATCCGGTATCCGGCCTATCCGGCCGAATACTGGATAGTAGCGTATTATCCGATTTATCCGGCCGGATACCGGATACTGAATTAGCACTAGATTTATTAATAAAGTTTGGGTAAAACCTATCAAATTTAAGGTCTATGTCGGTTTAATGTTATAAATAATATTTATTGTAAGAAACTAAACTAAAGTTACAATAAAATAAACTAATACTAAAATTTAATATATACAGTAAAAATAAAAATAAAATCCTAAAACTATCTATAAATAAAAAATGCCCTCCAGATCGCTGCCAATGGGTAGCGTGCCCAAAAGGCTGGCCGCATTGCCACGTTGTATGGCAATGCTTATACGCTCAGCGAAGTATTGGCCAGCCCTCTGGTCACCCGTGGTATCGATGAGGCGTGTCGCTAATTCTTTAAAGATGCGACGCGCGCTCGGCCCCCACGGCCCCAACGTTTCGACCCCAAACGCCTCAAATAAGTAGCTTTAATGTTTCAAACAGTCTCAGAAGGTACAAAATTTTAATAGTAGTTTATGCAACAGTGATATAATAAGGGTTTTTAATACTTGAGGGTTTTGTAATAACAGACCCGAGAGTTTTTCTACGACAGCAAAAATAGCGTAAAAAGCAAAATCTAGAGAGGTGGCAGAAAGTGGAAGATGTCGTGCCCACTATAGAAAAAAAAAACAGTGCTCATATATTGTATGAAAATCCATATAAGCAGTGTTCTTATGGAATACCATAGACAACGTTATAATGTATACTTTTTTAATATCGCTGTCATGCAGTCACCTTAATTGACAGATAGGAGTGCTGGAGTAGAAAAACAATATAAAATCACTGGCATCAACTTAACAAGTTTTCTATAAAAACATGCCTACACAGGTTGTTGTTTATTTCCTCGCAACTGAAATGTAATGAAAACATTGTATATATCACGGGCGGTACAAGAATTACGAACTCGTGTTAATTAAGTTAAAGTCACACTCGTCCGTAATTTTTCATTTACCGCCCTTAATACGGTAGTTAAAAACCTCGAAAACCATTGAAATCTAAGAAAATCTAAGAAAATTTCTGTTGATAATGCCTGAATGTCTTTCTCGGGCACTACGGGGACAATGTCGCCTTCGCATCGAAACTTCGGAAGTACTATCGCGTCCAGAATGGGAGCTAACGTATTGTCGTTCACCAGGCGGCGCCACTCATGCGTGGGTCCTGTGTCAGTATGAGAGAATTGTCAAAGTGACACTTGAAATGTTCCCGCAGGACCCACGTTCCACTAGCGCCCCTAGCGGAAAATCGACTCGCGTTAATCCTTATTGCATGGCCAGTTTCTAAATGAATTCATTCATATCGCCATCCTAACGCCTTGGTAATACAGGCGTGTTGAGATATTTGTGAGCACGTTGGCAGCTCCGATGTATCTGATGGCGATTGTACAGTCAACCAATTGGAACCTTAGGCCACTGTAGGACTGTGTCATAGTGAAGCTTTAAATCAGTTTGTAAGAAATCTCTTACTGCTTGTCATTTTGACATGGTTCTAGAGTGGCCTAGGGGTCCAATTGGTTGACTGTATTTATGTATGGACACATTTAGGGTTAAGAGTCCACATGCTCGAGCAAAAGAGAGCGAAATAGGTCTAATTGCTAGAGCTAAAATGAAAAGGCGATAGTAGGCGGACGCGTCAAACTAAACAGCGTAATCAGATAATTGCTGTTTACAACTTAACTACAATTTTTATAGATAAAAGCTTTGCATTGTCAAATGTATAAACTAGTATTAGACATCTTTTTATGTCATCATCATCATCATTTCAGCCTGTAAGCGTCCACTGCTGAACATAGCCCTCTCCAATCGAACTCCAGCGCGACCGGTCTACAGCCACCTGCATCCAACGAGACCCAGCGATCCTCACCAGGTCGTCGATCCATCTCGTAGGTGGCCGTCCCACACTGCGCTTGCTAGTACGTGAACTCCATTCAAGGACTTTTTGCCCCATCGGCCATCCGATCTTCGCGCTATGTGGCCGGCCCATTGCCACTTCAGCTTGCTAATCCTACGGGCTATGTTAGCGACTTTGGTTCTTCTACGGATCTCTTCATTTCTGACTCGATCTCGTAGAGAAATACCAAGCATAGCCCTTTCCATAGCTCGCTGCGCGACGTTATGCTTTTTATGTAAGTCCGTTTAAAATGTTTGCATGTTTATGTACAAAATATAGTTAGTTTCCGCTAAAGTTACACAACGATTACACAGTCCGCGATTTAAGAAGCAATCGTACTTGCCAGTTGTAATTACAATTACATCTAAAGTATGAAGTGTGACGGCTCAAACGGATCAGTTGTGTAACATTCAATTTGGATTTGTCCTCAGCCCCACCATTTGTTATACCACGGTCGCAAACAAACAGCTCGCGATTTAAAATACGATATTTTTTTTCGGGAAACTGCGAAAAAACCGGCTAGCGCGAGTCGGGTTCGCCCACCGAGGGTTCCGCATAAAGAATGCTGTAAATGCTGACCTTAGGTACTTAAAAATACGTATGCTACAAGCTCTTGCTTTTTGCCAAATTTCGTGATACTAGGCCAACGGGGAGTACCCTATACATTTTGAATATTTTGATTTCCATCGCAAATGTATGGGAAATGTGAAATAAACGGCCGCATCTTTTGATTGTGTTGATATAGAGGTTTGGTTTTTTCAAAGCTTCAAGGGACCGGAGACCTGTGTATGTGGTATTCATTTGAACTTGCTATCTCTACGCGTTCCTGAGATAAAGGGTCTTGACAGACAGACGGATGGATGGACAACAAAGTGATCCTATAAATAAATAAATATTGTGGGACAATCTTACACAAATCGACCTAGTGCCACGGTAGATAAGCTCAATAAGGCTTGTAATGTGTGTACTGGACGACATAGATAGATATAGATACATACAAATACCTAAATACATAGAAAACATCCATAACTCAGGAACAAATATTCGTGATAAACAACACACAAATAAATGCCCTGAACAGGATTCGAACCCGGGATCTCCTGCTTCAAAGTAGTTCGAAGGCAGGGTCACTACCAACTAGGCTAGGAGCAGCTACAGCAGTAAATGCTGACCTTAGTTACTTAACAATACTAGTGGCACGGAACTCACAGTATGCGGCAATGTAGGTGCTACAAGCTCTTTGCTCTTTGCCAAATTTCGTGATTCTAGGTCAACCGGAAGTACCCTATACATTTTGAATATTTTGATAGGAAATGTGACTGATGCATGCATGACCGATGACTGAATGATTTGTATGGGAAATACGACATAAACCGCCGTATCTTTTCATTGCGTTAACGTAGAAGTTTGGTTATGTTTTACCATAGCTTCTAGGGACCGCAGACCTGTCTATGTGGTATTCATTTCAACTTGCTACCTCTACGCGTTCCCGAGATAAAGGGTCTTGACTGACAGACGGACGAACGGACGGACAACAAAGTGATCCTATAAGGTTTCCGTTTTTGCCTTTTGAGATGCGGAACCCTAAAAAGTTCAGCGTAATGGCAGTACACCATCGGTTTACCCGTTAAGGAACAACAACATACAGTTGTTTAATTTTTTTGTCATGATTCACTTTACTAGCGTAAGGTACTTGTATAAGGACGAAGCCTGTTGCGGATTGCTTTATCGTCGTTGCGCTTACCAAATCTGATATGTGTGTGATTATAATTAAATGAATTAAAACCTTATGTTTAATTGCTAGGTTACCTATTAATTGTCAAAATCGAGCACATATCAGCTTTGGAAAGCGCAACGACGTTATGTTATTGTTTGGTAGGTAAGTAATGAGGATGCCTGTTGCTGATTTTTATCTTTCCCTACCTGACGAAGAATCACGTTGCGAATTTGAATTGGTCAACCGTAGATTTGATTTAATTTCCTTAATATTTTTTTTTTACATAGAGATACTTATGTGATTTTCCGATAAGGCGCTAAGTCATGTCATAGCATGAGTTTAAACAGTGATATTATATAGGTAATCAGGGTTCTTAAAATTCAAGGGTCGCCGTTACAAATAATAAATTTGAAAAAAGGAATATTGACTTTCGAAAATGAGATCGTTCGATTAAAAGTACATGCATCTTTATTCTTTAGGTATTTAGTACATTAGCAATCTTGATTTTCGACGTTACGTCTTTAGGAATTTTGTATCTAGGATATTTCACTTTAGAAATTGTGCTACGGACCCATATTAACAATGTTCATATATTGTGTGAAAATACATAAGAACATTGGTTAGCGATGTTCTTATGGAATAGCATAGACAACGTTATAATCTAAAAGTATACTTTTTTAACATCGCTGTCAGTCATTTAATTGACAGATTTAAGGGCTGGAGTAGGAGATTCATTTAGAAATAGCCCTTATTTCTTATCAACAACCAACAAAGTTGTACCTCTCACTACAAACAACACATATGTTTAACTTCCAATTTATCTGTCACGAGTTAAAAATAAACTAAACTATCTTTTGAATCCTATTTGAGTCATGTCGCCAACTGCGCAGTAAGTTTGTTTGTACTTTTGCCCATTCATTGCAGAGAACCACAATAGCGTATGCATTGAATCAATCCTTCCGGGTGCGTCTTCTTGAACAAATAGGTATATATTTATCCTAAATATATATGTTACCGCGAGTCGATTTTCCGCTAGGGGCGCTAGTGGGACGTGAGTCCTGCGGGAACATTTCAAACGTCACTTTGACAATTCTCTTATACTGACACGGAAGAATAACTAAAGCATGGAAGTAGTACAACAACTGTCAAATGTCAACAGTTTGGAGCGGCCTGGAAATTGGCAGTGGATTTTTCAAATTGCGTAAGTCTAACCTTATAACATGCCTCTTACGACATTAGAAAAATCCACTGTCAAAATATGCGACTAAGTTAAGTTGTAATCCTTTAATACCGACTACCACTGCTTGGACGAATTGCACCAAACGAGATCAGCAAAACTGTTAACAACCTATACGGAATCGAAGAAATAACAAACATATATAAAACTCTTTTTGACACTTCCTTTACTTGGTAAGGAAGTGAAGGACGGGTGTATGATATTAAATAACGACGACAGAGGAAAGTTGTACGACTTGCCTCTGTCGCGGCTGGTCGCTACTGAATGCCTAGTATAAAATTGTACGACACTTACTTCTCGATCGCATTAGCGTATCGAGAGTTCAAATTATGTTTGCCGTTTATTTAAATCATCCGGCAACTTTCATATTTTGACCCCTCGATACGCTAACGCAGCGCAGTCGAGAAGTTAATGTCGTACAACTTTTATACTAGGCCTTCTGATGACGTTCTTCGTAAAGAACGAAACATGTCGAGCGAAAATCGACTAAATTACGTGAGTGACCCGTTTTAAATATTATTTAATATGTTCGAGTTTCACGAGAGTTTTATAGTTGATGTTCTTAGAAGTTACTTAGAACTTAGTAGTAGTGTAAATAGTTTTTCTTAAAAATCTGCTAAAAAAACTGAATTAAGTGTTGTCAGCCGCTTAACGGCAAATTATTTTACAATAAACTTTGTTCATTTTCAGTTAGTTAATTTATGTTCCAGCCCTTTGTAACTAACGCAAATGTCAAACTTAGAATTTAAAGACAAACAATAGCTCATTGATGGTCTGATGAATAACGGTTTGAGAACACTTCAACAATGGAATATAAAAAGGTACTAAAAGTAATTGTGTCTTCTTCCTAGTGTTTTGCTGGATTATGGCAAGAGTTGGAGTACGCGCTAGTTTTACGAAAGCCATTGCCATCTGACTTTCCAAAGTAGGGTAAACTAGGCTTTATTGGGATTAGTCCGGTTTCCTCACGATGTTTTCCTTCACCGAAAAGCGATTGGTAAATATCAAAGGATATTTCGTACTTATTAATACGTAAACTCATTGGTACGAGCCGGCAAATTTGAACCCGCGTCCTTCGGATTGAAAGTCGCACGCCTTACCGGTGGGCCACCAACGCAACCTTCTACAACAACAATCACGTTAATAAAAAAAAAATGTGGAACAATCTTACACAAATCGACCTAGTCCCATGGTAAGCTCAAGAAGGCTTGAGTTGTGAGTACTAGACGACACGATATACATATATAATAGATAGATACATATAAATACTAACATACATAGAAAACATCCATAACTCAGGAACAAATTTAATATTCGTGATAAACAGACAAATAAATGCCCTGACCAAGAATCGAACCCGGGGCCTCCTGCTTCGTAGGCAGGGTCACTAGTGTCCCTACCCACTAGGCTAGCAGGCGTAGTAGGACGTTCAAAACTGCATGGGCAAAATAATAATATGATTGAATCCATTCCTACAATATCCATGCAATTTGAACGTAACTGTACCTTCCGTGAAACGTCACACGATGACGTATGTACATCGTAGTCGGCTCTTGTACTATAACGAAAAGGAAACCTAAATGTCATTGACCTCGCAGCTGCACGTCCTTGTGTCTTAGGACGTATGATGGACGCGATTGTCGCGTGATAAGTGTCGGTCTCTTTATTAGTGACGTACAGTCAAGTGCAAAAATATGCATCGAACAAAATCGTCTCAATAAATATGGTAGGTACAGTCGCCATTAGATATATCGTGCTTTCGTGCTCAAAAATATCTGAACAAGCACTCAAACACCTTGACAATGAGGATTACCGTGAGTCGATCCGCTAGGGGCGCTAGTGGAACGTGGGTCCTGCGGGAGCATTTCAAACGTCACTGACAGTTCTCTCATACTGACACGACCCACGCATGAGTGGCGCCGCCTGGTGAGCGACAATACGGTAGCTCCCACAGAGGCGTGCTCAAATATTTGTGAGCACGTTGGCCGCCCCGATATATATGATGGCGACTGTACTACGCTCTTCTTGCACCGTAAAAGGTGCTATGAGACATGAGACATATTTTTGAGTAAATTGCATACACGCATATTTTTAGAGAAGATATTAATACAGCCCAAGTGCCAAAATTATGTATACAGCTCGTCATTTCATGTAAATTAGCTAAAACGGGACTAAATCGTGTAAAAAGTTTAAAACTAAGGGCGACTTTGCCCCGTGGTCCCGGAGAAAGACCGGTTGGAGTTTATCGGTGACATATTCGGAAAATAACAAAAGTTTCATTCACTCATCAAAAAAACGTTAAATTTTTTCCGGAATTTTCAACACTACGTAAAACTCCTGATAAGCGCAAAAAACATGAATACAGCCAGAGTGCAAAATATATATACAGGGTGTTCTTGAGCAATTGCTTTAACTTCGTCATGTGGCTTGGTATAATTAAGGAAACAGAATGGCATGGTTAGTTTTATTCAATTCGTTAATTTTTATTTTTTTAATTTCTCATACAAAATAATTACATGTTGCATCAACCGCTAATGTAAAACAAGCATTAGAATTGACTTTACTAAGTAAGTGACAACTATGACATATCAGTGTCATGTCGAATACTCATGCTCCGTTTACACACATGCAAATCCCATATGAGATAAAATTAAATTAGTAGTTATTTTCTAAATGAAGCTAATTATAATACCTGTGTCTTCGAGAAATTAACTTAATTTAAGCTAAAGAATGCAACTTTGAATTTAAAGCAATTGCTCAAAAACACATTGTATAATCGCTGTCAATGGAACTTCCTAACAATGTAAACAAATTTAAGCTATTTATTTGACAGTTTTAAAAAGAAGCTAACTTGACCTGTCAGTCAACATGCTTATACTTCAACTCAAGTGTTCTTATGAATCTTAAATAACATTTCGGTCCACTTTGGTCTAACTTTAGTTACCTACATATCAAGCCTTATTCTAATACAGTAAGGTTGAAAATATTCTTTCATATAATCTTGAGAGCCCACAGGAGGGTCACATCTTCATACAAATGTTGTAAACATATTTTGCTGTTTTTGAAGATAGATTATGTTTTTTTTCAAAACAGAATTAAATTATTATTATCTTTGGATTGTTTTTCATTTTTTTATATTTCTCTTTTAAACAAATATACAGGGAGGAAATAGATTTTGGGTCAGTGAGGGCAGCTACCAGATCCCGTGTTGCTAGGCGAAACTGGTCTTATGAGACCTTCCTCCGATTTCAAATTAATGAAGATTGGCGTTTACAGATTTTGGAAAACACATACAGGCTGCGAGAAAATGGTCATTTTTGACACACTGTTTTTTTGATGCCAATCGATTCCATTCCTGTCCAGGATCAAAATCTTGTATCGAACCAAAAAAAAATTTCCGGCTAGAAAAGCCATACTTACATCGAGAAAAACTTTCCCCATACTATTTGTATGAAAATGAAAAAAGTTTTTTTTAGAGTATTTGTTTATGTAAATCGATTGCATTTTTATTCAGTATTAATAGTTTCTTTGGGGCCAACTTTCGGTAATGTACAAAAAACCCAGAAATTAAATAAAACTGTTTTAATACATTTAGTATGGAGAAAAAGTAAAACTTTATTTTCATTCATCTGTCACCCTAATTCGTCCTTATATGCTGAATGACTGTATGAAAACACTACAGTAAAAAAACTTTTTTCATTTTCATACAAATTGTGTGGGGAAAGATTTTCTCAATTTATGGCTTTTCTAACCGGAAATTTCTTTTTGGTCCCATACAAGCTTTTGATCCTGGACAGGAATGGAATTGATTGGCATCAAAAAAACAGTTTGTCAAAATTGACGATTTTCTCGCAACGTGTATGTTTTTTCCAAAATCTGTAAACGCCAATCTTCGTTAATTTGAAATGGAAGGAAGCTCTCATAAGACCATTTTCGCCTAGCAACACGGGATTTGGTAGCTGCCCTCACTGACCCAAAATCTATTTCCATCCTGTATAACAAAAAAGTAAAACAGTCCCACTCAGATATTGATAATATATTTCTGGAGCCAAGGAGGAACAGTCAAGTACTTTCGTATGAAGAAATGAGCTATACTGTGGGTTTTTGATAGTTGGGTAAAGTCAGCAGCAATACTATCTTGCGCCTTGAAAGTTGGCAAATGTACAACCATAAGCAGAGGATACCATTGTTGCAATTGACTTTACTTATGAAAACTTTACCAAAGTGTGTAGTAGTAGCGATGGGTAATCTTAAAAACCAGGAAAAAAAGTCGAATATCTACAAACCCACTCTGAGACTCTGATAGATATGAATGATGTTTGCAATACAGAGGGGTTAACCGGGATCATTACATCAAGCTTGGTCTTATTACTGATAAAAAGTGTTTACACTGCCCAGGAACCATCATCAACACTGTCTATAAGTGGCGGGGCATTCATAGAACCCGATCTCCGCCGGTTTCCTTGCATAAACCAAACTAGCTTTTTTTCTTAACTCAAAAGAAAAAGCAGGCCATAAACAGCAGCAGGCAAACCCAAGGAAGAAGAATACAGATATGTATGTCAAGTAATTTTGTAAAACGAACTTCAGCTCGACTCAAATTAGTTTATCACTATAGGAGAGACAATGCTACAGATAACTAATAAAGTCATCAACTTAAATATTTATAATAAATAATGTGATACATGAAATAGGGGTTAAAAAAATCAATATGTGTTAAGAAATGCTTGCTGTTGGTGTGATATAGTTCATGATAAGCGATACTGTCTTTTTCAACATATGATTTCTAATAATATGTATAGTTAAGTTTTTTTTAATAAAATGGCTATTGTCCAGTGGGATAATTTTGTCAGTGTCAAGGTATATTGCCACATGGGCTACAAGGGTATGGTGAGTTAAAATTTTGGCTCTTAGAGTGACATTGTATGGTGGAGGCCTAGCTTGGCAAAGGAGACAGCATTATTTACGAAGCATGAGGCAGCCTGTCCCCGGACTGCCAGGTGACAACCAAAGTGTGGTTTCAAGAGTAAAGTTTCATTTGTGGCCCACTTCTTTGGTGGTTCACTAAATAATAAGGTATCAATAATCGTTAAACAAACAAAAAACAAAAATCCATTCCTGAGACGGTTTGCCATCTTGAGGAAGGGCTAAAAATGTATTAAAACTTGACATTTCCAAACCCCAAAATAGGACAAGGCTTGTATCCAATAGGTTACCCTTTATTGACGAAAAAAATGGCTCTTACATTGATTTGAACGTACATTTTGACGGACCCAAATATACTTTTTAAATAACACTTTTAACTAAAGGTAAAATCATGTTGCTGTCATTACCAATAATGATCCTCAAATTTTTATGTTTAAGGAAAAAATATGTTAAGCTATTTGGACAAATTACACTATTAACAACTACATTTGTGTGTTACTATTATGTCCTTTTTAGATGTGTAGCTTGCTCTCAACAAACAATCATTTATAAATTAAAATAGAAGGTAGGAAGACAATCTTATCTACATGTTTACACTTGCAACTAAAGTGTAATAAGTTCCTTAATGGTCAAGTATTTAAAAAGTTGTCTCAGCTGATTGCTTAGGTTTCATCAAGGTTATAAAAAAATACACACAAGTCACAAGACACTAGAATGCCTAAAATGTACTGTAGCTTAAACTGTGTACTGTTTTATAAGTGACTCCCATAATTGGACACAAGGCAAGTAAGTTTTCAGTTAAACATACAAGTTGTTAGTACTGTTTAAATATTACACTTATTATGCGGCAGATGGTGTTATCTCCGTAATAAACAACTTTTATAATTAGATAAGTTATTTCAGGAGTCTAGGTAAGGTAGTAACAATGTAATTTTACGAGCTAGAAGTTTGTTTACAGGTGACTGGCTGAATGTCATCCTGTCTTGGCCACCAGCGGTGAACTAAACGTGAATGAGTTCGAATTACGAATGTAGAATTGGACGAGACTTACTGGCTTGTGTTTGGGTCCTTGCATCCACCAGCTAGACGTAACGCCGCCAAAAGCGGCCATATACCACAATAACACAATTCAACCGCGCACTTTCACGACAAGAATGCACTACACACAACTAACAAACAAAATAGAGAAACTGTGCACCACACTATTATCACCGAACATTTCAAAACAATTTATCTATCAAAAGTCCAATGTCGCGCGGACTCTGAATTCCTCGCGGAGCCTTAACCCATATTCGGGCGTCGTATTACTGTGTAATCAACGGAATTATTACCAATTTACGGCACCGCGCTCGACGTCCGTTCGCCGCTGAGAAAATACTTATAAAACGTTTTTCGAAAGCGCCTAGACGCACGGCCGTGGACCTTTCGAAAAAGTACAAAATATAGTCGCGCGCCAAATAAGAAAATCGATGGTGCCGTTGGGTCGTCGCCGGTCCTAAACTGGAATAATATTTTATCAAAAAATGTAATAAAAACGACATTATTTCTTGTGACGGTTCCTAGCTGTCAGAATTTTCTATGTATAACCCCACCGATTTGATTGACAGCCCGTCAGTGCGTTGATAGCAGCGCGATGGCGACCTTTGCAATCGGCCGGTTTACCGCTCTTGCCGAGCGATATTCGACCGTAACGCTTGTACCACTTACGACTTTCCTACTTGGCGCTAATCGCGAAAAATACGAAACGGATATGAATTTGTTTTGTAAAACTTACAACAAGCAGTAATCAGTGGATTGGAAAATTCCAAATAAATGAAGCGAGCGAGCGCGCGGTGTCTGTATCCGTGGACAGAAACGCGAGACACTGTTTTCGAAACATTGGCTCGGCACGACGTCATTTTTGGCGTATTTTGAGTTGGATCGTGAACGGGAAAACTCGAAACCGTTCGGTTGCGAGAGAGAGACGGAGCGCCGGTAACTTCGAACGATATTAGACGTTAACGTGGAGGTGTACGTATACATTTCCGTGCTATTGTCCCGTAATGTTGTTGGAAAGTGAGTGAAGCCATACTATTTTGAAGTTTTTTCTATATTACTTGCTTGTAGACAGAATGTTAGTTACACAGCTAGGAGAATAGCCGTTTTTCTATGTATTTTACGCTTGTGTGCGTTACTTCCCGTACGTGTAGTTATCGTATGATAAAATTTGCTTTGGTGTGCGTTTTGTATTACATAAAAATTTGTATGTACTTATAGGGACGGCCTTAAGCGGTCTCATAGAATCAATAAACTAAAAATTCATTTTTATTTTCGAACGTAGTGAGATTGGCCAAGTTCTTAGATTCTGGAAGTAAGTAGGTATAATTAAGTATGTGCTTGCGTATTATAGGTATATCTGGAAATACGCAGGAAGTAAGTAAGTAGTTACCTATTTGTCAGTGAGCTATTTGAAGAGTGTACGTGAAGTTAATTAAGTATAATGATTAATGAACGTAGTATTTAATGCGGATGTATTTTTATAATAACTTTTGTTAAAAGTATTCAATTCAACGTAACAAATCAATTAATTTGTTAATAGTTAATAAAATTATTAATTATGTTTGAATGATGTGCATTCAAGCATGATTCAACTTACTTAAGTATATCATTCTTACAAAACTTATAGGTATAATTGTCTGGTTTAATTTTGATTACAATATTGTTATATTGATATTTCTATGGGGTACATGGACGAGCGGTATGGTAAGTAGACAGCGTAGTTCATGGACGCATGTAACTGAACTCCGCCCTTGAGTGTCACATGCGCGTTGTCTTTGATTTTTCATTGGCACGAGCCCTATACGATAGCAGCGCCATCTGCGAATAACTTTGCGTTTTATAAATGAAAATATTCGCCGAGGTCGATCACGCGTTGATAGTTCAATTGATAGAGAGCGATCTGACCAGTGTTCAGAGAGGTCGTGGGTTCGAATCCTACTCCGCGCGGGAAAATTTTCCATTTTTCTTTCAATTCTAAGTAAATTTTGTTTTCAGACGTCTCTTCTTAATTTTAGTTTATGGGATATGTAAGTCTGGTTTATTTATCTATCAGATTTACATACGTATCTCGTTACTAATCCATTTCTTATCTAGGTAGGTATACTAGGTACATATAATGTGAAAATTACTAACAAAATACCGATGACAATGCAGTCTATAGGTATATTCGTTAATCGGTAGATATATCATTTACAATACTGTATTAAGTCGTCTCAACTCAATACCGTTGTTAATAGCTCTATCACCAATGCTAAAAAACTCATAGGTATTTATCTGGATTTCATCGTATGAAGAAACTGAGGCAATTTTGAACAATTAGCTTAAGCGATATACTTAGTTATTTATCTCCTATAGGTATTATAAATAAACTGAGGCACTTCTTATAAAATTAATTTAAGCGATGACTCACACTAGAACCTGACGGGACGGGACCGGACGAGAGGGGACGAGGCGGGACGGGACGGGACGATCTGTCAGCTTCTGTAGAAAACTTCACGTCACTGACATCTGACGGCTTCGTAGCATACTTATTTTAACAGATATCCAGCCTTCGAGTCCGCCGAATATCCGGAATTCGGACGCCGAATATTCAGACTTAAGTTTTTTTTAATTGAGTAAAATTATTCGCGTGCGTGCGCATTTTTGGCACAGGTCGCAACTTGTTTCTAGTTATAGGCATGTTTTTATAGAAAACTACTATTATTGATTAAAAATTTGTACTTTCAAAGAGCGTTTGAAACGTTAAACTGACCTTGACCTTAAATACTATTGATTACCTTGTAATTTGATAGTTTTTACCTAAACTGTATTAATAAATATCGTGCTAATTCACTATCCGGTGTCCGGCCGGATACTTACGCTACTAGGCCGGATAACAAAAAAAACGGCCAAGAGCATGTCGGGCCATGCTCAGTGTAGGGTTCCGCAGTTTACCGTCCGTCACAATAGGCAACCTTAAAAAGTGTTTTAATAGATACCATGCTCAATATGCTTATAATACTTAATTAACAATTCGATGATACTTTCGATCACACTCGTCCCAGTAGACCACAGTGCCATACCTCGGGCAATTGGGTTACTAATTTATACAAACTAGACGGGTTATGTATGTTGGGTTTTCGGGGGTAACTTTTGATCGCGTGAATCGATTTGAATCATTTTTTTCTTATTAGAAGGAAGATTAGTGCGGGATGATAAATTAAGTACTCAAGATAAAAGAAGTGTTTGCATATACAGTTAAATTACAAACTTAATTCAGAAATTATTTTGTACAATTTTTCAAAAACCGTTCAACCAATCAAGTTCAAAATAATTTTTCAAAAAAGTTCTTATTAAGTTCTACTTTTGTAATTTTTTTCATATTTTTTTACCTTATAGTTCAAAAGTTAGAGGGGCGGGACACATTTTTTTAAACTTCTGGAGCGATTATTTCCGAAAATATTAACTTTATCAAAAACAGTTCTTAGTAAACCCTCATTATTTTACAAATACCTATCCAATGATATGCCACACTCTAGGGTTGAAACGAAAAAAAAACACCCCCCACTTTACGTGTCTAGGAAGTACTCTAAATAAGAAATTATAACCACTTCTTATTTTACCACTTTGTTGACGTGACCGATATACATATTCGTACAAAATTACAGCTTTCTAGTACTTACAGTCACTGAGATAATCCTCGGACGGACGGACAGACAGACAGACAAAGCGAAACTATAAGGGTTCCTAGTTGACTATGCAACCCTAAAATAGTACATTACCTAACTAGTGCGGTAAAACAAAGAAAGGCCGAAATCGCAGATGTTTGCGACCCGAGCTGCAAGCGAGGGACGTAAATATGCGATCAAGGGCTTTATTTATTACCTCACGTGTTAGGTACATTATTTTATGCCTACACTCGGCCAGAAATCGGCTTTTTCCGTACGCGTAGCGTGCGGAAAAAGGCACTTTATGGCCAGGTGTGGCATAAAAGTATTATAACCACTTTTTTTTGCCACTTTGTTGACGTGACCGATATACATATTCGTCCAAAATTACAGCTTTCTAGTACTTATCTAGCTCATCGCTCTTCCAACTGAGCTACCGACACCACACACGTAGCCCCGAATTTCTCCACCATATCACCATCACCGTATCAGCATCAGCTGCCTGTCTAAAATGAAATAATAATAATATAATAATAATATCCCCCGTATTCCCCTTAGGGGGGCGCTTGAGAGTCGCGGGTTCAACTCCCGCCCGAGGTCATGAATATTCCAGGTTTCCTTCCTTTCTTAGGCATAAGGTATCATTCGCAGTCGATTCTGCTAAAAAAAAAACATATTGACTTTCATTATGAGGCCAATGCCGAGAAAGCGAAAAATAATTTGGATGTCCCATACAAATCCGGAATGTATGAAACAGACCAATTTTCAGAATAACTTACCTAAGTACTTATAAATAAATAAATAAATATTATAGGACATTCTTACACAAATTTGGACCCGGGTATGTCCTAAAACTACGACCAGAATCGCTGAAGGATGGGCAGCAGCGTCCTTGAGCTACAGCGTACCCAACTGCGCTCGCCAACCCGCCTGCCAAGCGTGGCGAGTATTGGCAAACCCCCCCCCCCCATGAAGAACAAACGAAATACCGCAGGTTGCTTCCAACCGTAACACGTGGAGATCCATGGGGGAGGCCTATGTCCAACAGTGGGCGTACTACGGCTGATATGATGATGATATGATTACACAAATTGGAAAGTCCCGCAATACGCTCAAGAAGGCTTGTGTTACGGGTACTCAGACAACGAGATATATAAAATATACAAAATACATAAATACATAGACAACATCCATGACTCAGGAACAAATATCAGTGTTCATCACATAAATACATGCCCTTACCTTACCGGGATTCGAACCCAGGACCATCGGCTAAGCAGGCAGCCGATAACTAACTTTAACTTAACTTATATGTTACATTCAATATACAGGGTTCGATGACAACACAAATTATATAAAAGCTCATACAAAAATAATGAGATAATGTCGTCGGGCGACAAGCAAAATTCACTAAGTAAGTACCACAATTTAATAGCCATAGTGAACCATATACTCATTACAATAAGGTCGATTTTGAACTGTCCTATTTATTTCATTCTGTATTAAAATTATCGTGACGATTTTACTTCAAAAACCTATTAAACTTGAAGTAATTTTGTACAGCTTGAGGAAAACGGATACAAAAAACATATTTTTGTATAAACCGCAGATAAGAATGAAATATAAACATTAGCTTCAAAAATAGTTTCGGATTGGGCAAGTTATAATGATTCTTCCGTTAGAAACCAATTCAACTATAGTCTGACAAACCCAATTGCGCAGTAGAATATAAAAACTAAGTCCCTCCCTTTTTTTCCAAGTAACAATACAAGCATATGAAAAAGACAGCATGACTCTGCCTGAATGAGAACAGATCCTGGCCAAACTATAGTATAGGTACAGTCGCCATCCGATACATCGGAGCTGCCGAGCTCACTAATATCTGAACACGCCTCTATTGTCAAAGCGTAAGTGTTCAGATATTTGTGAGAACCTGTCCACCACCACCATGATGTTGTAGAAAAATAGTGTATGCAACAGCTCATAATTTAGTTCTGAGGTTAGTAGCATTTGTAACTTTGTAGTCTCCTTACGTACCTACGTGAAATGTGGGAAAATAACTGGATTCACACAAGAGTAAGTTCCACATTCATGTCATGCTATTTTTCTATTGTACGAGTAGGTAGGTAATTACTGTTCTTATAGTTCAATAGTATTTTTTTCATTAATAGAATTGAGGATAAATATGTAAACAACTTAAAAAAACGGTTAAGTGCGAGACGGACTCGCGCACCGAGGGTTCCGTTCAAACTTTTATTTGCAACTGCATCTCGAAGTAAAAATTTGACGTCAGCCCCATGTATCGACAGATTGAATCACTCTTTTACGGCTAAGAGTTAGTATGAGAGTTTCTTTTTCCATTATATTTTATGTGACGTAAATCCTTTTTTTAGCTTTATTTAAAAGACAGCCCCCATAATAAAAAAAATTTTGTTACAACAAATTTCTTATCTTTGAAAATGTAATAATAGGTAAATTATATTATCGTTTTCGATAATATAATTTTTGTTCAAATTTCGAACACATCTGACACAAGAAAATTTAATTTGACCTCTATTCTAATATCAGTCGATATGACGTTTAGTTTGAAACGAATTGTCAATTGCATACAATGACGCACGCAAGTGGCACGTTATTTTGATATCGAACGATATGAAAATTGGCGCCAACTCTAGTTTGTCTCTGAATTTAAAAAATATAAATGTCAAAACTTGAATGTCAGAAAAGTTTTAATTCCTGAAAGTCGCAATGGCGGTCGATATATATGCGCTTTGAATGCATCATGGAGAGTCATGATATGTGTGTAGTGTATACATATAAAGCAGTGTATGTAATTGTAAATAATTAGGCATTAAAACACGAGGGTGGGTTTATGAAACGAGGCGTCAGCCGAGTTTCATAATAACATCACACGAGTTTCATTGTATACAATCACATAAACTACTATTAAAAATTTATTTGAGTGGTAGTGTTTGAATTCGGTGCCTATGAGGTATTTCGGTGTTTTTTAAAACTAAATTATCTTTCTAAATATGAGATATTTCAATATTTTTAGGGTTCCGTAGTCAACTTAAAAACCCTTATAGTTTCGCCATGTCTGTCTGTCCATCCGTCTGTCCATCCGTCCGTATGCGGCTTAGCTCAGTGACCGTTAGTACTAGAAAGCTGTAATTTGGCATGTAATTAAATACATATCAATCATGCCGACAAAGTGGTAAAGATAAAGTCAAACAACTTTTTTAGGATACTTCCCATACACCTAAAGTAGGGGGTGATATTTTTTTTCGTTTCAACCCTTAAGTGTGAGATATCTTTGGATTGGTATTTAAGAAATAATAGGAGTTTAGTAAAAAACATTTTTAATAAGTGAATATTTTGGGAAATACCTAATTGCACCGGAAGTTTAAAAAAATGTGCCCCGCCCTTTAACGTATGAACCGCAAGACCAAAAAAAAGAAAAAAAAAACATGTAAGTAGAGCTTAATGAAGAAGTTCCTGCAAAATAACTTTGAACTTGGTCAGTAAAGCCATAATTGAGTTTTTGAAAAAACTTATCTTCTCGGTAAAAAAAAAGCTGCGAATACTTACTCATTTTTTATTGTTATGAGTTTCGTATCTATTGAAACCTATTTATATTCAGTAGATTTTGAGTAACAAAGGGGTCAAAACTAAAAGTGCCTCCCGATGGTTCGTATGAATATACACACTGCAGCTGCGTCGCCTGAACTTAGCTGGACACGCTACCGCGTGTCTAGATTTAAGTTCGCCTTTTGTGACAGATAGTAAACCACGGAGCTCTACACTGAGCATGGCCCGTGCATTGGCCGGTTTTTTTATATATAAAAGCCAGATTTTATTGAGTACCGTCACATACAAAATCTTAAAAAAAATTGTCCACTGAAATCACGCAAAACAGATCCATCCCTGTCACATTTGCATATTGGAGGGTCAAAGAGGCCAATTTTCGATGTTCGTGGTAGGCATGCAGCTCAGCTCGGAGAATCGCCTCTAAATATAAATCTTATCCCGTTACAATAGGGACTACTTACAATCGATCAGTTAACAATGGCGACAACCATGACAAACTGCAGGCTGACCTCATTTTTTCCGCTATTTCACACTTGCGTAATAAATGTCCGAAGACCTTCACTGGTCAGCCGATAAACATGCCCCTTCGACCGATTTCAAAAAAGAAATTCGTCCGTCTATGCTACTAAAAAACTAACTTAGTGCTAAGTTTGAAAGACAGTGTTAAGTAAACGTTTGATTAACTCGTGACCGAAGAGCTGGTGGCTTCCTCGCATAACGTATAAGATGCCGCCAGTATCGCGGACGATGCCTCAAGGACCTATTTTAGATTTAAGGTAGCTAGAGGTAGGCAGGTAGGTAAGTTAAACTTACTGTATATATTTTGAAAATAAATCATTTCCCATTCGTTTATAGATTGACAGTTAATTTGTAGTACAATGGGGAATGCTCTGAAGTACAATGGGGAATGCTCTGAAGAACTCTTTGACATGGTGCCTCCGTCTCGTTTTTACCATCGCACCTCCCGCCAAAGGAATAAGGTTCACCCACATTTCCTGGATACTTGGCACACCAAGAATAAACGGGCTTCTCGCTCGTTTTTACCCAGAACATGTAAAATGTTGAACGACCTACCTCCTGAGGTGTTCCCTTTGCGATATGATATGGGGTTCTTCAAGAAACGAGTGTTCAGGGCTTTAAAAGGCTCAAAGGTCAACAACGCATGAGTGGCTCTTCCGATGTTGCTTATGTCCATGGGCGGCGATGACCGTTTCCCATCAGGCGGCTCGTCTGCTCGTTTGTTACCTTTCCCATAAAAAAAAAATTCCTCGTAAGAACGTATTAAAATTAGCCCCAGCGCGGTGTGCGTAGAGCAGCCGCCGCGGCTAGACGCATGACTCATGAATAAGGGACACGGACTGTTCCGAAACATGTCGAGCTATTTTCGACTTTATTGACGTGAGTAACCCGCTATAAGAATTTTAATATGTCTTTATACTCACGGGAGTTTTCTAATTAAACTTAAGAGATAACGTTGTTTGACTCTAGTTTAACTTATTTTTGACACGTTGACATAGGTACAAACATTTTTCGTCGTTTAAATGCGGTTGCGGGTGATCTTATCTTATTAATGGCAATTTAAACTGTGAGGACGAACACTGGTACAATGTTATATTACTCTTAATATAATTTTTAAGAAAAAAAAACCGACTTCATTTGGTTCCCGGTAAAAGTGAAATTTTGAATTTGTTTGAGTTAGCCAGTTTACTTCACAAATATCCAATACACCGCACGTGTACGATCGAAAATTGAGGAGCTTTCTTAATTTCCCAGAGCTTCCATCATTACATGTGAAGTATAATCAGACGGAACTCCCTTGTACACCTTTAAAACAAACAAAATAACAATGTGTTAAATTGGATGACAGACTGTAAATTATCGAGCAGTTTCATTATGCCATCCCTGATTGTCAACATCAGGTCCACTCCAGCAAAATGATGGCCACAGTAAGAAAATGCGTAAGCTAATTATGAACACCCTCTAATCACAATGAACGTGCCGTTCAAATTTGAGGAGTTCTCTGAATTCTTCAAGAACTCCATCATCAGAATAGAAATCAAATCAAAAACATGAATGTCACAACTAGGATAATAAGTAGAGCTAGGTTTATCGACCAGTTCCACTTTGCCATCCCTGGTCTTCATCATCAGGTCCACTTCATCAAAATGTTGGCTCCCCCAAAACAATGTTTTAGTTACTTAAGGAAACCCTCAAATCAGAATGCATGTGCCGTTAAAATTTGAGGAGTTCTCTCAATCCCTCACGAATTCCATTATCAAAATAGAACTATAATCAAATAGGACTATCTTGAAGGTATTTCCTTACAAAAGATGAATGTCTCAAATCGGATGATAGAGCTGGGAATTTCCAAGCAGTTCCACTTTGCCATCCCTGGTCTTCATCATCAGGTCAACTCCACCAAATTGATAATGTTCGTAAAGAAATGCTCGAGTGTCTTGAGAAACTACCCAAATCATCATGCATGTGCCTTTCAAATTTGAGGAGTTCCCTCAGTTCCTCATGGATCCCATCATCAGAAATTGATTTTGAAAAAAACGGGACAATCCTGAAACCATCTATATACAGACAAAAAAATATTTTTTAAAATCGGATCATAGTCCTGAGAATTACGAAGCAGTTCCACTTTGCCATCCCTGGTCTTCATTATCAGATCCACTCCACTAAATTGATGATTTTCGTAAAGAAATGCTCGAGTTTCTTAAGAAATCACCCAAATCAGCATGCATGTGCCTTTCAAATTTGAGGAGTTCCCTCAGTTCCTCATGGATCCCATCATCAGAAATGGATTTTGAAAAAAACGGGACCAGCCAAAAACCGTCTACTTTCAGAAAACAAAAAAAAAATCAAATCGGTTCAGTAATGACGGAGTTATGAGTGAACATCCATTAAAAAAAAAAATCTGACGAATTGAGAACCTCCTCCTTTAGAAATATTGAAGTCGGTTGAAAAAAGACGAAGCATATATGTCTTTTTTCGTATTGTATAATTTAAAAATTAGGTAAAAAAAACTATGAAAGTCTTTAGAAACACAAAAAGAAATAATAATTAAATTTAAAAATAAAGTATAAAGGAAATATAATTTCACCGTATAAATGATAGTTAATTAAATATAAAAATAAGGTATAAGTAATTAACATTAAAATTAAATAGGTCTACAATACATACAACTCTGACTTAAATAATAATTCTAATCATAACACAATCATTAAAATTTAGTCTCAGACTACAAGGAATGTCTTTATAGCTCAGAAGAAGTAAACAAATCTGCACTCAATATCCATATGAACTTGTCACCTTTTTATCTTGAGACGATATAAACCGTTGTTCCGAAAACGCCATGGTTGCCGTTATCTGACGCTGCGCCATGGTCTCCGAGAATCGAGAACTTAATATTTGTTAACCGGCCAAGTGCGAGAATGGTACTATACAATTTTGAAATAGTACATTTCGATGCTAGTGCGGAAAGTATGTCATTACTTCACGAGTCCCGAGGTATCTTGCCACGAGCCGTAGGCGAGTGGCAATACTCGGGACAAGTGAAAAATGACATATCCGCACGTGAATCGAACGACGTTTTTCAATACAAATGCGAAAAAAATTAAAATACATAAGGACGAATTAAAAAAAAATTATTACTTATTTCCGTGACACGATTGTAATACAGTTGATATATTAAGAACATCTTCAAAATGTTTATCTTATCTTCTTTACTTTCTCATTTTCAATCTCATAATAATTATTTCTCATAAACAAAATAATAAATCGCATGTGACAAATCGTATCGTCATGTCTTAGAGGCCCTTCGAACATGTTTACCTGATTGAAAAACGCCTCTACTTTGACTGACGTTTCGTAGGCTCTGTTCCGTTTCATACACACAGATTTATAAGAACTATTTTCAATGTTAATATTTTTAATGAATGATCATTAGTATGATGAAGAAGTAATTATTGAAATATGAAATATCAATATCTTTAATATTATTGCGTTAATAGTAGGTATTTAGTTTTATTACGGCTCGGTAAAGTTAACGAACAATAATACTCTTCGGTAAGCAGTCATGAATAGGAACACAACTAAATTTAAAAAGATTGGAAAAGTAAAAAGCACTAGTTCGCAAAAACAAACTTTGCGCACGCAAAACAGCCAAAATAAGGCCACTTTTTGAGCAACTGTATTGAAAAGGTTTTATTTTTTCATAATAACGAATATATTTGTATTATATTTGTGGTTGTATATTAATTTCATAAAACATTTATTTTCGAAATATATACAGTAAGTGTAACTTACCTGACTACTTAGCTCTACCTACCTAGTCTACCTACCTACCTTAAATCTACGAGTATAATAGGTCCTGGAGGCATTGTACCTAGGATGCTGGCGGCATTTCGTCGTTGTATCGCAATGCTGATACGTTGTGCGAGGAAGCCGTATATTAATTATATTAATGATTAAACAACTTAAATATGTAAAACAAGCACGATATTTGAATGCCTTCACTCTTTCCCTTTAAAGTGAATAATAAGGCCTTCTTTATTTCCACATATCAAAGTTGTTAATATTTTAGAAAAGTAATTTAATATATTATTTTCCACTGATATTTGAGATATGGATCCCAGTTTGGTAAATGCCTCCTCCCATATTTTGCATATTTTTCTATTACAATGTTTTTTCCCTAAAATAACGTTTTGTTTTTTCTAAACGGCTATTCCTATATCCGGCTATTTTTTTTTAAATTGACAATTTCGTTAAAACTGGAAGGTTCAAAGTTCAAACATCACAGCTGGGGCAATGGGAGCTACCGTATCGTCGCTCACCAGGCGGCGCCACTCATGCGTGGGTCCTGTGTCAGTATGAGACCTACCTTCCTAAATGTAACACCTTAATGTATTATGCACATGACTGCAATACAATAAAGAATAAAGAAAGAGAATTGTAGAAGTGACGTTTGAAATGTTCCCGCAGGACCCGCGTTCAACTAGCGCCCCTGGCGGAAAATCGACTCGCGGTAATCCTCATTGCGTTCATTGCCACAACTTCGCCAGTATTTAAAATCTGTGTGAACAACGTCTGTTAAAATGCATTTTATTGCGTTTTTGTAACGATAAGTACCTAAGTACTTTATTTAGGCCTCGAGTTAAAAATAAATGGACAAACAAGTCAACCGGACTTGGAAACTTTATCTGACTTGTGAATATAAAATGGGAAATTAAAATTCTATATATAGAATTATACCTACTTACTTTCGATTAGCTTCCGAAGTCTTTTTTATCCGACTGTTGCGTTTCGTTTTAGAGCGACAAAGATAAAATCAGACTACAAAACAGAGACCCGTATTTATGTTTGTTCCCGATTATCTCGCGTTTGGCTAAACCGATTTCCATGCGGTTTTCAGAAAGGTATTTGTTACATTTAGGGGGTTTTTTCAACATTTGAAAGACCTTATTTCCCATTCCGTGGGCGATGCAGGTGAGCAGCTTGTCTCTTCCCTAACCAAAATAATAAACTTTATGTTTTCAGGCAAAATTAATACTCAAATTGTCCCAATTTTATACGGCGCAATCCTGTCCTGATCGCCCTTACCAAAAAGGATGGAGGGGTGAGACCGATTGCGGTAGGGTCTACTATAAGACGTCTGGCTTCCAAAATTGCGGTTAGACACATTCGATCAAAATTGCAGGGCCTTTTTGAACCTGTACAGCTAGGTTTTGGCACAAAAGGTGGGTGCGAGGCAGCCGTCCATGCCCTAAGGACCTATATACCTTTCCTCTGATGATTGTGAAATTGTAGTCAATATTGACGTTAAAAATGCTTTCAATTCGGCTGATAGGGACACTTTGCTGACAGAAATTAGGAACAAAATTCCTGAACTGTACAATTACCTTTTCTTTTGCTATTCGGACTCTTCTAAATTAATGTACAAGTCCAATGAATTATCTTCTGAGGTTGGATGTCAGCAGGGTGACCCTCTCGGCCCAGCAATTTTTGGTTTGACTATAATAATAGTAACCTGCAAATGTAAGCATATTGTGTCATAAGCATTGAATAAAGTTATTTTTATTATTATTATTATTATTTTAAATCCAATCATCCAAAAATTTAAATCAAAATTCAATGTCTGGTACCTAGATGACGGGACCCTAGGAGGCGACGTGAATACTGTGCTCTCTGACTTGTCTCTTATTAAGAGTAGTTTCGAAAATATTGGTTTAGAACTGAATTTCGCAAAATGCGAACTCTTCATTAAAAATTCATCTTGTATTTTTGCCGATTTAAAACACAAATTTGACGATCGGGCTCCTAAAATCAAGTTAGTAGACAAACGTTCTCTTTGCCTCTTGGGCTCCCCTATATTTGAAGAATCTTTTCCCGACTATATTTCTAACTCGATATCAAAATTCAAAAGTCACACGAATCGTTTACTCGAAATTAGCCTTCATTATGCTCTTGGACCCGGGTATGTCCTAAAACTACGACCAAGACCACCGGGGGATGGGCAGCAGCATCCCTAAGTTACGGTGGAGACACTGCGATCGCCAACGCGCATGCCAAGCGTGGCGATTACGGCAAAAAGGGGCCCCCTTATGAATTACACCAAAAAACCGAGGCCCCACGTTTCCGGCGACCCCCGGTGCCCTGGTTATTGAAGGTCGCAGGAGTACGCTGGATGCGGGTGGCCCAGGACCGGTCATTATGGAAATCTTTGGGAGAGGCCTATGTCCAGCAGTGGACGTCTTTCGGCTGAAATGATGATGATGATGATGATGATGATGCTCTTGTGATTCTTAAATTCTGTTTTTTTTCCCTAAATTCACGTATGTGCTCCCATGCTGTCTTTTTGGAAATTTCGAAATTTACTATCACCTATAGTGATTACAAGTTCTCTCATTCTTAAAGTCTACTAAAAGTAGTCAATTTGCACGGCGGTAACAGAGACACATTCATAATAACAACTGTCAGAGTCTAGCAAGTACCTAATAGACTTGGCCCATGGCCCAATGGTTGATTCGGCGATCATTATACCGATAGTTGTTTCGGAGAAAGGTCTTATTTATAGCGAAGAGTCTCGACCAACATCTCGAGAGGGTCTCGCTACGAAGGTGTGGTTGGAGCATGGGTCAGACGCAGAAGGCGGTAATCCTTAAATAGGTGATAAAAATAGTCCGAAGGTTCCTCTCTTTGCGGCCCTAACCACTGGCAGCATGGGTTCTGGCCCTGTCTTGTTCCTAGTGGCACTCTATGTCAGGTTTGTATTGTTTTTGTGTTTTACTTTTATACTAAGAAAGAAAATAAATAATCGAACAATTGTCAGTACGTAGCCATGGGTGTAATAATAAGTAGATACCTAGCTAGCAAATGTATAAATAGATTACGGATTAACCTGACGCTGAGCATTTTCCCACCTAACAGTCCTGCGTGCGTAGCCAAGATGCCAATCGCGAACGAAACGCAACTGTCATCGTCACACTAATAAGGAAGAGTGATAGAGAGAGGTAGCTACGATACGTTATTAAGCGTGAGCGATTGGCATCTTGGCTACACACGCTGATCTAACTTAGGATCTAATACAAAAATGTCACGTGTAGTGTCTAAAAATACATGAGATTGAGACGCGTTTGTAATAACAAGTAGGTATAGAAGTAAAAGCAAAGTAGGAATATTTGCTACAGAGGTACTGGTTGAATATCAATTGTCTACAACTAGCACAAAATAACAAAGATTTGTATTTAAATATTTGTCTAACTAAACGTGTTAGCCGAAGCTCTGTTAGCCGGGCTACGCTAGCCGCATTTGTTTTTAAATTTATAATAAAATACTCTGGCTCAAGCATGTGTTTCATGTTATAAATTATAAGAAACTATATTTAAAATTCAATATAGGAATTATATGTATGTACTAGTACTAGCAGTAGTGAATAAGAATGTACAGTACTAAAATATCTATGGGTCCTGCCTGAAATAAACGATTATTTAATTTAATTTATTCTGAGTTTATTCTAAATATACACACACACATACATACAGTACACAGAATAACAGGGATGTTGGGGATAGCCAACCCCACATCACAGCGAATGTTAGGTATACCTTAAAATCAAGATGTGAAAGTCAGGTCATGGCGAGAGTGAGTAAGGGTGGTCTTTATCATTTACTTCTCTCCGGTAAGTGCTTCAAGTCACAAAACAGTTTTTTAAAATCTATACAAAAAAATCGCACCTAGCTAAACCAGTTTAGGAATTCATTCTAACGGGCTTCAATTACTCACAAGTATTAATATACAGTGTGTAAATCTAATACGGGCGAACCTCTTAACGATGGTTAGTATATGACATAAGAAATGTAATTAGGTAACTTTTAAATGGAATTGCAATTAAAATTTTATCCATACAAAATAATTCGGCCCGCAATGTAAGGCAAACACACTCGCGTCAAACATTCGTTGACAACTGTCAGCGTCAATTTTTTTATAATACATTGCTGCTGAAAATTTTATAAAAAAATTAATTATGGGGTCATAGTTAAGTATAACTTAAAAATATGTTTTAATTATTGATAACAATAATGAATTCTATACCTATTTGGTTAAATTTATCGCCCGTATTAAACTTACACACTGTATAAGATAGGTGATTTAAATGCTACATCAAATCTAGATTGTTTATAAGCGGTGTATCTTTTTGCATATTTTAGCATTTAAAATCTAAAAGTAATATGTTTGCTATGAAGACGAGTTTGTTCGGAATATTAGAACAGATATTTTCGACTTTGATTAGCATAATCACTAATATGATTCGAATTTTGTTGTTATAAATAGAAAACTGGTTTGCGCGGGTGTCTGCCCATTCATAGTGGAAAATTTGAGATTGACGTGTTTTTTTTGGAATGTCAAATTAGAAAGGCGTTATTTTGGATACCTACTTGCTTAATAAAATATATTTTGTATTTGTAAAAAAACACATTGGTGAAAAGTGCAGGCCGTTTTTCGAGACATGCGTCGTTTAATGACATTTTTCACCATCAGCGTGTCTGCTTTCCTTTAGCCGACTGGCATTATCAGGGATGATGGCAAGAGAACCGATGGGGTATCCTTGGTTCCTTGGACTTTGGGTTGGATGCTAACGTGCGATGCTCCCTACGTAGACACGCTGGCACCGTCCCCACCTCCAACGAAGTAAAATCAAGCGGGCGCAGTGGCTGCAATCGCCTAAATCTTATAACGTAATAAATACAAGAATCTGGGCAGAGAGTACCTTTTGTACCATTAGGGGTCGTAACTTTAAGTTCATGGGATACCAGCGCATGCAAGGTTTTTGTAGAAATCGCGAAACGTCTGGTGGATGTAACTAGCGACCGAAGAGATGGTGGCTTCCTCGCAACCACACGTATCAGCATGCAACGCAACGAGGAAATACCGCCAGCATCCTAGGTACAATGACCTATTTTAGATTTAATTTAGGTAGAGATAGGTAGGTAGATAAGTTACACTTATTTATTTAATCGTATGGCATATTATACACTAACAGATACAGAGAAATCACAAATCAAATACACTTACTCTATGTATATTTTCAAAATAAATATCAAAATGAAAAATGCGTTCATGTCGAGGGTATAAATGTGCGTTCGGCGGGACGGCTAAGAACAGTACCACGCCGTATGGCCTTAGCTCAAAAAAATCCTCGTGTCATAGGGCCTACGTATTATGAACGACTTCCGGTCGCTATAAGAAGTGAACTGTGTGATCAAACATTCAAACGCCGATTAAGAGATTTTTTGTTGGATAATCCATTATATTCTATGAGTGACTATATAAATGATGCATAGATTTTGACGATCCACTACAGGAGATACTGTGACATTGTATGAAATTTTATATCTTGTAATGATTTGATTTAATTTTTTTGATTTAATTGATTTAATTTTTTTGAAATGATTACTCTATTGATTATCTCTTATACCTGACGATCATAATATGAATACTTGTAGATTGACATGCCTGCAATTTATAATGTAATCTGTATTATGAAATAAATAAATCTGAATCTGAATCTGAAAAGAAAAATGATTTATTTCAACTTTCACGATTTTCACACATTTTAACATTTTACTACAACAGTAAAACGCGTAAAGCATTGGACCGGTAGACCGGAGTAGACCTTCTCCGGGACCACGGGGACAATGTCGCCCTTGAAACGTCGGAGGTTAGTTTACAATGTTTTACACGATTAAGCCCCGTTGTGGTAAATTTATAATGAACTAGCTTTCCGCCCGCGACTTTGTCCGCGTATAATAGGGTTCTTCCTACAGAGTTTCATACCTTGTTTTATCTTTTTAAAATGTGACTTGATATAACCTACACATATATAATACAAATATTTTTTATTGCACTCCACAAAAAGTAATTAATACTACTGATAACGTTTAAGTTTTTTATTAGGTAGATGTTGGCAACAGGCGGTATTATCGCTAAAAAGCAACATAGGTATATGTCTCTTACAGACAACCATCCGGTTAAATAGCATTTAAATGATTACCTACATACTTGAATAACAAAGTTGAGTTGAAGTCTATGGATACAAAAGAAAACTTTCCGCCATAGAAACTTTCAACACTCTTTTCACCTCTTTATGGGTGGAATTTCCCAAAAAACCATGAAACCAGTTTTCTTTTATTTTAATAAGGAATCGATGCATAAAGTTGCAAGTCTCTAGCTCAAAAAAATCTTTATTTCCCCGCTTTAACAATTTTCAAACCCGTTTTTACCCCCATAGAAGTAGAATTTTCCAAAACTATGAAAACACTTTTCTTTTGTTCTAATAAAGAGTCTTTTCACAAAGTTTCAAGCCTTTAGCTCAAAAAGAATCTCCTTTTCCATACAAACTTTTAATCCTCATAGCAAACAACTTTTTTATATTTTAATAATGAACAGTCTTTGCACAAAGTTTCAAGTCTATAGCTCAAAAAAATACCATTCTCAAACAAACATTCAACCCCCTTTCTACCGCTTTCGAAATTGAATTTTCCAAAACTATGAAAACACTTTTCTTTGATTTAAATAAAAAGTTTTTACAAAAACATTCAAGCCTGTAGCTCAAAAAGTTTCAAGACTTTAGCTAAAAAGAAGCCATTCTCAAACAAACTTTCTACCCCCTTTTTAGTTTTTACCCCTTTAGGAGTAGAATTTCTAAAAACATAAAAAAGAATTCTTACAAACACATAAAGAAGAGTCTTTACAAAAAGTTTCAAGTCTCTAGCTCAAAAATAAATTCCATTCTCATACAAATTTTCTGCCTCTTCTTTACGGGTAAGGGTATAAGGGTTGAATTTCCGAAAACTATGAAAACACTTTGCTTTAATTGTAATAAGGAGTTTTTACACAAAGTTTCAAGTCTCTAGCTCAAAACAAAATTCTATTCTTATACAAACTTTCAACCCCTTTTTTACCCCTTTAGAGGTAAATTTCCAAAAACCATGAAAACGGTTTTCTTCAATTATAATGAAAAGTCTTTACACAGAGTTTCAAGTCTCTAGCTCACAAATAAATTCCATTCTCATACAAACTTTCTACCTTTTTTTACCCCCTAGGGGTTGATTTTTCCAAAACTATGACTTTTTTTCTTTAATTGTAATAAGGAGCCTTAACACAAAGTTCCAAAACAAAATTTCATTCCTATACAAATTTTCAACCGCCTTTTTACCCCTTTAGAGGTGGAATTTCCAAAAACTATGAAAACGTTTTTCTTTAATTGTAATACAGAATTTTAAAACAAAGTTTCAAGTCTCTAGCTAAAAAAAATCCATTCCAATACAAACTTTCAACCCCCGTTTTTACCCCTTTAGAGGTGGAATTTCCAAAAACCATGAAAACTGCTTTCTTCAATTGTAATACAGAGTTCTTACACAAAGTTTTAAGTCTCTAGCTCAAAAATAAATTACATTCTCATACAATCTTTCTACCCATTTTTTACCCCCATAGGGGTTGAATTTTCCAAAACTATGAAAACACTTTTCTTTAATTATGATAAGAAGTCTTAACACAAAGTTTCCAGTCTCTAGCTCAAAACAAAATTCCATTCTTATAGATACTTTCAACCCCCTTATTACCCCTTTAGAGGTGGAATTTCCAAAAACCATGAAAACTTTTTTCTTCAATTGTAATACAGAGTTCTTACACAAAGTTTCAAGTCTCTGGCTCAAAAATAAATTCCATTCTCATACAATCTTTCTACCCCTTTTTACCCCCATAGATGTTGAATTTTCCAAAACTATAAAAAACCCTTTTCTTTAATTATAATTAGGAGTCTTAACACAAAGTTTCAAGTCTCTAGCTCAAAACAAAATTCCATTCCTATACAAACTTTTCAACCCCGTTTTTACCCCTTTAGAGGTGGAATTTCGAAAAACCATGAAAACTGCTCTCTTCAATTGTAATACAGAGTTCTTACACAAAGTTTCAAGTCTCTGGCTCGAAAATAAATTCCATTCTCATACAATCTTTCTACCCCTTTTTTACCCCCATAGGGGTTGAATTTTCTAAAACTATGAAAACACTTTTCTGTAATTATAATAAGGAGTCTTAACACAAAGTTTCGAGTCCCTAGCTCAAAACAAAATTCCATTCCTATACAAACTATCAACCCCTTTTTTACCCCTTTACAGGTGGTATTTCCAAAAACCATGATAACGTCTTTCTTCAATTATAATACAGAGCTTTTACACAAAGTTTCAAGTCTCTAGCTCAAAAATAAATTCCATTCTCATACAATCTTTATACCCCTTTTTTACCCCTATAGGGGTTGAATTTTCCAAAACTATGAAAACACTTTTCTTTAATTGTAATAAGGAGTCTTAATACAAAGTTTCAAGTCTCTAGCTCAAAACAAAATTCCATTCCTATACAATTTTTCAACCCCGTTTTTACCCCTTTAGAGGTAGAATTTCCAAAAACTATGAAAACATTTTTCTTTAATTGTAATACAGAGTTTTAAAACAAAGTTTCAAGTCTCTAGCTCAAAACAAAATTCCATTCCTTTACAAACTGTCACCCCCCTTTTTACCCCCTTATAGGTTGAATTTCCAAAAACTATTAAAAATGTTTTTCTTTAATTATAATAAAGAGTCTTTGCACAAAGTTTCAAGTCTCTAGCTCAAAAAAAAATTCCATTTCCATACAAACTTTCAATCCCCTTTTCACCCCCTTAGGGGTGGAATTTCGAAAAATCCGTTCTTATCTCTTGCCTATGTACTAAAAGGAAGCTTTGGTAAAAATTTCAAGTTTCTAGTCGTAGCCGTTTCGGCTGTGCGATGATCGTAGATGAGGACAACCTCTTTTATATATATAGATTAATTATTATAAATTTAAATTACAGCTGGCTGCATGATTGTAAATCTATTTATTTTAGTAAGTATGAATATTGAATTAGTGTCCTGTGCCCTAAACTAGGTACTTAAATCTGTCTTACAGGGATAAGGGAATAAACCACCGCTACTTCTAGAGACGCCACAGAGATTGATGGCATAGCAAGCATTAATGAGAAGCAATGACAAGATTGATGAGATAATGTATTAATTAATTTAAAAAAAACTATTTAGCATCTGCGTTTTCCGCCAGCCTCTATTTTACGCGAGCGTTTTATATATATTTATACATTTTTTGTACATAAGTCAAAACTAAAATACGTAAAGACGGGATTAATGCCATCTACCAATCAGCCTACTTATATAGAATAGAATAGAATAGAATACTCTTTATTGCACACCTCGGTACATGAGAAAGAACAAAACATTTACAAGGTACAAACATTTGATTAACACAGAGGCAAACAACAGGCGGTCTTATCGCTAAAAAGCGATTTCTTCCAGACAACCTTTGGGTAGCGGAAACATTAAAAACGTATCCTATTATATATCGTATTATATTTATGTATTTAGAACAATTTTTTTCAAACTAGATTATAATTTAATTTATTGTGAGACTTGCAATGATCTTTCATTGAACACGATACGTTTTTATGTTTTATACTTAGGTAAGTACTAATGGTCAATCGATAGTGATGATGTTCGTATCATCCAAATTCATACATTTTTTACATTTTATCCGTCCAATTTCAGTCCGCATCCGCAAACAGGAAAAGTATTAAATTAAAAAAATATATCCTCTGATTACCAGCACAGCCAGCACAGGTTAATCTAAAGGAACCTGAATCTGACAGGAATACAAAATGTCTATCGAAACCGCATAAAAAAAACATGTTCTGTAAAATGACCTTGAACAAACAACATATTTTGACTTATTTTTCGCCTATGGCTGTACAATGATAAATCGATCAGCTCTATTGTACCACTAGTAAACTAGTTTTACTGTTTATGTAAGATATTTACTTTGCCGTTTTGGTGAAACATACTTTTATTCTTATTTATGAATATATACCTACCAGACGTATTTTTCTGCCCTCCGGCCGGCAAGTAGCAGGTTGCTACGCTAAACAAATTCGCCGCTTGCCGAGTGCCGACTGCGTCGAGCAGAAAAATAACGTACAGACCTTGGCCAGTAAATAAGAAAGTCTCAGATCACATGTTTGTCGACCTCAGCTTCGCTTCAGACGACAATTACACGAGATCTGTAGCATTTCTTAATTTACAGGGCTCAGTACGTAATCTAATATTTTTTTTCTACTCCAGCACTTCTATCTGTCAATTAAATGACTGACAGCGATATTAAAAAAGTATACATTATAAAGTTGTCTACGGTATTCCATAAGAAAACTGCTCCTATGGATTTGCATACAATATATGAGCACTGTTGTTGTTTTTTTAAATTTATATAGTGGGCGCAACATCTTCCTTCTTCCACTTTTCTAGATTTTTTACGCTTTTTACGCTATTTTAGCTGTCGTTGAAAAACATATGCGACAGCTCATAATTGGTTCTTATTATACACATGCATAAATTACAATTATTATTGCATATCACCTGCATATACCTCTAATACGCTCTAAATAGTTACTATTCCTACAGTTTTAACTCCCACAATTAACATATAATCTTGTCACGGACGTCACGGTACTAGCCAGTAAAAATTTTGATCATTCTCAGTTTTGGTATTATAAAAACGAATGACGTAACTTCTACGATAAAATCAAAATAATCCATGCGCAAGCGAATTTGTTCTTTATTTTATTGGCATAAGGACGAGCTCATATGCATTATGTTAGCGGTTCAGCTAGAGTCCAAAAAAGTCAAGTTCTTTGCCCTTCGTTCTGTTTATTTCTGAGGCGATGAATAATTAACACGTAGGTATGGGAAATAACTGTGGTACTTTGTCGCTTTAGCACCTATGATGGACTGTCGAACGATATTCTGTAGAAAGATTAGAGCGATATGGTCATGAAGTAAAGAGTATTATACCTATTTGAGTTCTATGTCGTTCTAAAACAAAGGGTTTTATTTAATATTAAATTATTTCATTATGCATTTCATCCGTCCATAGCTACGGAAACCGCTTACCTTAACGCCGCGGGCTGCTGTTGTTAACCACCATTTCAATGATTTAAATAATATCTTCAATAAACAGTTAGATCATTTTTGGTGAAGTTTTTATGAAAATTGTCACGGGAAATAATAGTGTTTTAATGAATTGTCAGTAAATCATGACTTGAGAATTTTCCTGTGTCGTGACATATATCGTGTTTCTTATGACAATTGTTTTTAGTGGTTTTTAGTTACAATAAATTTTAAATTAAAAGTTAGGTACATAAAATGTTATTGAGAGTAGGTATACGAGTACATACTTATAGATATACCTATATACAATAGCTTTTCCATAACGAAGAAAATGTCATCGATTCGAGCAAAGGATGATTCCCTTGCGTCTCTCTTTACCCGACTTGGCGGGCTCACTACCGTGCCCTCAAATTATTGCCGAACCATAAAACAATAATTAAATTAAATAAGTCAAGCCTATATAAACTCTGCAACAGCTGCACAGTCAGACTTGCAGTTGAAATGCAGTCCGTTTCAATTTCGACCCTCACGGCAACTTAACAATAAAGTATCATAACTTCATTCCATATTAGCTTTCATAAATGCACCGGGGTCTTATTAAGGGTATTCTATATAATTTTCTATGATTTTCAGTCGAATGGTATTAGTTTATGTTAGTAATAGTATTAGTAGGAGTTTATAAGCTTGTAACTTCACTGAAATTTGCCAACATTTCTTTGACAAAAGTTCTAATCCTGAAAAAATACACATTTATTTTCAAAATATATACCTACAGTAAGTGCAACTTACCTACCTACCTCTACCTACCTTAAATCTAAATAAAATAGGTCCTTGAGGCATTGTACCTACCTAGGATGCAGGAAAAAAAAATCAACATCGAAGTACCTAGCTACATAAATGGTTAAAGCTTCTAGAACCATCCAACAGAACTGATATAAACCTAAAACGACCGTAAAACCCCAAGCAAATTTCGAAGAAATCTGATCTATGCCTGGCTGGAAGACGTAAAAGTAAAAATATAAAAAATAAACTCCGGCCCGACGAACTACCGTCTTAAGGAACAATGCAGTATCTTAATATAAAGTTCGTACGGTTATTACGTTTTGGATTTGGAACGGGCGCGGGGTGCGGGGCGCTCCAACCGCCGTTTCGAAAATCGATCAGACGGCGCGTGTGTGACTCTTTTGGATTTCGAACCGAGCTATACAAAATTGTACAAAGTTTTCCCCACAAACTAAATTACACTTTATTTGTTAAAAGATAAGATCGAGTTCCGCTCGGTTTTCGATTCTGTATCTGTGTGCGTGACCCCACTCATACTTCGCCGTCGACCAAAATATTAATGCCGAAGGCCGCCAAAATAGATTTTTTGTATTTCGATACGAAGTTATATGGGTGGATATGGGCGATAAAATTGGACCTTTTTAGGAAAATAGATACTTTAAGCTACATGTATGTAGGTTTACTTCTTCGATTCTTTATCACGCAACTAGTGATGTGATAGTTTTTTTCAGACGCACGGCCGCGGGAAGGCCAAGACTTTGAAAAAAGCGTCTGTCGTTTTTTAGAGTACCTACTAGCGCGGCACGTGTAACTGTCAATGGATATTTTTAGAGGCAATGTGGTTTGTGGTTGTATAAAATTAGACATCATTTTGTAGAAACTGACTTAATGTTGCGAAACTTGCGAATAAGCTAGCTGATGTCTGTTTCATATTTATTTTGATAATGTAGTGGACTAGTGGTTAATGGTATGGTTAGGCTGTTTTGAAGTGACCGGCGAGCGTGTGGCCTTGACAAGCTAAAAACCTTTCTAAATATAATAAAATATGTAGGTACCAGTTTCACAACTCAGATATAATAAATTGTACATAAATTTCATTAAGGAAGTACTACATTTATTTGATTATTAAATGTATACTTAATCAGTCCTTTATTTAAACACGTAATTAGAAAAACACAAATATTAACAATAATAAAAACTTTAATGAACTAAATTAAATTACAGTGTTATAAATGTAAATAGTCTTATTTAAGTAAGCAGTAATTCAGTAATTTTAGGAATTTTCACGCTTGTAAGCGTGGTGAAAGAAATAGGGGCAAGTTGTAAGTCTCCAGTTGCGTTGTACGATCGCCAATAATGTTCACTGTTCATTCACATAATCCCTATTGCAACGGAATAAAGTCTACAGATGGCCAGGTAAAGATGTTGCCGTTTGTAGGTCGGTAAAAGCCTTTGAATTTCCACCGTAAAAAGAGGGGTGTGCAAGTTTATCGTGTGTAAGACTGTGTAGGTGTAGGTATCATTATCATTGGTATCGTAGTTACAAGACTCGGTTTTAATTCCGTTTCTTATATTATTTATATTTATCTTAAGTATATGTTTAGGTCCTCGCAGAATTTACTTCTTTCTGTTCCTAGTTCCTCTTCTCAGTTTTATAATGGTTCGTTCACTTTCCGAGCAGTTTGTTTGTGGAACTCCCTGCCTGTTGAATTAAGACGTGCTGCGTCACTTGCTTCTTTCAAAAACAAAGTCAAGGATTATTATTTGTCACTTCCTTAGTGTTTTGCTGGCTTTCACTGGAATCCATTTCAATTTTACTTTTATTAATTAGGCTGCTTATATATTATATATATATATGTATATATGTATGTTTTTATTTGCTTTATCTGAGTTTATATAAGTATTTATTAGTATATATAAATGTAAAAATATATATGTATTTTATAATTGTGTATAAGTTTTTTTGCTTTAGTTCTTTTTTTTTTCTGCACCTCCTACTGTTTCTTTATTTCCTGTTTTATTTGCTCCGCTACCCTAAGGTTGTCTGGAAGAGATCGCTTGTTAGCGATAAGACCGCCTGTTGTTTACCTCTACTTTTTGTGTGTGTTTTTATTTTAATTTATATTATTTTTTCTGTAATGTTTTGTAAGGTGTGCAATAAAGAGTTATTGTATTGTATTGTATTGTATTGTATTGTATATTTATTACTAGCGACCCGCCCCGGCTTCGCACGGGTTATTATTATATATATAAACCTTCCTCTTGAATCACTCTATCTATTTAAAAACCGCATCAAGATCCGTTGCGTAGTTTTAAAGATTTTGCATACAGTCAAGTGCAAAAATATGGTTCGACATAATAGACTCATAAATATGGTACTACGCTCTTATTACACCGGCATAAGGTGCTATGGGACATATTTTTGAGTAAGATGTGCACCACCATATTTTTACACTTGACTGTACATACACATACAGACAGCGGGAAGCGACTTTGTTTTATACTATGTAGTTGTGACACATGGTGGCAAATTTGTTGTTTTGAACTCTCGTGCTTATTATTGAGACGAGCAGGGCAAAAATTCCAAAATTAAGCCTCGAGCGTAGCCAGTGGTTCAAAAATTGGAATATTGAGCTATATGAGAGTCTCAAAGCACGAGAGTTGAACTAACTTGGCCGCCGAGTATAATACAATATTTTTCACCTCACTATCGCGAGGAAAATAAAAACTACATACGATTTCAAATCTCTTCCAAATATAAGCTATCCGATATTTATTTACTCAAAACTATCATTTCAAAGTCTATGTATGTACCAGTTAAATTGAAGAAACCATTCAAAACTCCAGTTCAAATTACTTTCCCCACTGGTAGATAAAATGCGTTTTCCCGCTAGTTTTAAAGGATAAAAGAGCTAGGATAGGGATTTTATCCCTTAGGGGATGAATTTCGGAAAACGCGGAATATGGTTTCAAGGGACTGTAAACAGCTCATTATAAAGTTTAAATTTCAACTCGATACCTTCACGCACTCCCTAGATAAAGGGTCTTGAATATTCACATCTCATACTAACTTTCAATTCCTTTTTTATCCCTTAGGGGATGAATTTCGAAAAACGCTAAATATAGTTTTCTTGTGTAGTATCAAAGAGTCTATAAACGAATTTTTAGGTCTGCAACCTGAATAATGATTTACACCTCATACAAACTTTGTACCCCCTTTCGTATCCCCGTAATTTCGGAAAATGCGGTATAAAGTTTCAAGGGACTTTAGGCCTTAGTGTATTGTTTAAATTTCAACTCGATACGTCTACGCACTCCCGAGATAAAGGGTCGCGAAAGGACTTTCAACCCCCTTTTTTATCCTTTAGGGGATGAATTTCGGAAAACCCAGAATACGATTTCAAGGGACCGTAGACCTTATTATATAGATTAAATTCAGTCCCGAGATAAAGGGTCTTGACGGACAGACGGACGGACGGACAACAAAGTGATCCTATAAGGGTTCCGTTTTTTCCTTTTGAGGTACGGAACCCTAAAAACACGTCATTGGATATAATATAAAGTCTCAAGTATACAAACAAATACCATTGTAGTATAAGTTCAAAAACAAAAGATGTTTAGATAGGTACGTATATGTATGTATAGTTATTGAGCAAGACTCCAGTCCAGACTGGTCCCGAGGGTCCGCTTTCGTTTAACGCCTTTAAGCCAAAACCCTATTTTATCCTACGTGGCGAAAACCCCGTGTTTTTCATTTTGCCGAAGTCTTGGCGGGGGGCCCTCCCCCCGCAGGGTTGTAAAAATTTTTATATCCCGCGTCTGCGTGGACGGTAAAAAAGAATTTTGAATCGATACACTAAGGGTATGGGTGTCTAGAAGTCTGGCGTCCTGCCTTATTTATGGAAGCAGGAAAATTGGCTCACAAATCTATATGTTAGGTACATACATGTAGGCTTTCTTGGTATATGCCTTCAGGATGCTTAGCTTTAGCACAGGCTAGATAGTTTACCTTTAAACATGTTGTTTTTGAATAGTAATCTATGCTGGTAGTGTTTTTACTATATAAACATATTAACTTGGTCAACAAAGCGCATCAAAATATGTGTTACATACGCTCTTTTGGCATTCCAAATAAGTTTTTTTAATTAAATGTTTTTAGAATAGCTATATACTAATGTAGAGGACATTAGTATATAGCGGCTCTATAAAAAAACTCTTACTTACTTGGAACATGGGCCTTAATAAAACAAGTAATAAAAATATATGTATAACTATAGAATTTTGACTGTATATATATTTTTTCATCACACTTGCTCGGAGATGGTGATATTGTATGCAAGCATTCTTAGACTGAATGAGCTGTATTACACCCATGGCCGTAATGGATTTTCTTACATTTAACCGCCCGCCCGGAGCCCCCGGAAGACCGCGTAGGGCGCGCCACGTGCTCGCCGCTTGTAGCCGCCGCTCACCGCTAATCATTAATGTTTATTTATCTGCTTAGTAAGTTTATTTATTTATTGAAATTAAACACTTTAGAACGGATTAATCGCGTTTATTAACACCATGATCCTACGTTTCGAGCCCTTTACAGCACTCGTTTTCACAGGGTTTAGATGATGACTGTTTCTAAAGTGTTTAATTTCAATGAATAACAATCGCGGTAACAGAAGACAATATTTATTTATTTATCCACAAAAGTGAAGAAAAACATTGTATGTATCACAGCCGGTACAACCTTTACGAAAAAATGGAAGCCATATAAATTTGAAAAAAAATCTGCTGTTAGACCATGCCGACCATGGTTCTTTGACTATACATAGCTACCTACTATACCTCGTTTTCTTTAAGATCAAATTTTGCTTCAAATTGAATCAAAATTCAACTATTTTATCAGCTTTTAAATTGTTTTCTTAAAATCGCACGACGACAATCGCACGATTTTTCTAATCATAAAAAATTAAGGTGTATATAAAAAATCAACTAATCAGAAATTAATTACGTGGTCATAATTAAGAGTAAAAACTTAAAAACACCCCATAATTAATGATAACGCTAATGAATTCTATGTCCGGTTTAATTTATCGCCCGTAACATACTGTACACATACCATTTGTGCCGTATAAGATTGTAACACATAATTTTTTGCACTTCATTGTACAAAATGTTACTACAACCTAGAAGCCGTACCTAGCTTCAACAACAACTTGTCAACAAACACAAAACCCCAAGAGTACTAAAACTAAAATCAATTTTATTAAAACGAAGATAAGGTTTAAAATTAAGATAGACCGATCAATTTATACGTGCGAAGCAGAGAAAGTATGGAGGTTTTCCAAAATGACGCGGCGAAAATCCGGACGTTGACCCCGCAGCTAGGAAAGAAATGGAATACAGTTTTGAAACTTTATAAGCAAGATACAAAAATTTAATCAATTTTGTTGATGGGATATTAACGGCGGTATTTATGAATTTAATAAGACTTGGCCGTGGTAATTGGATTTTGTTTAAATTTGATTTTTATGTAGGTATTTTATTGGCATGTTGTCATTTATTAGCAACGATTTTTAATTGATCGGATGATAGCTTGTAAATTTTTTAATGCATGCTTACTAAATCGAAATTGAAATTTATAATTTCTATTTTTTACTAAATAATAATAAAGTAAATACCTACCTACCTAAACGTAGATAAGTACGTGTCAAAAATACACAAGCTAGGACAAATTTAATTTATTATTCTTTTCAACTGTTTGAAATATAGAAAAGCTTGTGAGAACCGAGATCTATAGAAGCTCAGCCAAAAGCTAAACAACCTACTTATAGCCGTATATACTACAGATGCAATTCACTAATCACCCAATTAATAATGTCTTCTATTCCAATACAATATGACCCCAGAATTCGTGATAAAAATGCGTGACCGCAGCTCCGACTTGCATTGTGGTCAAACGTTGTGATTACTTGATTACCCGAGGTAGGAGGCCAGCGTACCGTACCGACCACGTGCCCACTACGAAGCGAATAACCTCAACCGAATAACAAGATAACGCGTGGATGCTATTTTTAAACACAAACTAGCGACCAAATTAGAAAGACCTATAAAATCCGCCATTTTATAGTAAAAAAATTACCAATCAACAACAAAAAGGCTTAAAACAAGATTAAACTTAGTATATTTTCAATCTTATTACAGTGTATTAAGATACAAAATACTACGGTTTTTTGTTGCGCCTGAATTCGTTTCGCATGGATTGCGTCATATCAAAAACAACTTGAAAAAGTTCAGTAAGCATGCTTAAAAGTATTATGACGTAACTTGATGTACCTTTTATTTACGTTTTATGTTTTGTTACCAAGCTTTAAAGTTCAATTTGCATTGGAAAAATACGAATAAGATGTTTTTATTCGTTTAATGAGATTATTAAAGTTATTCACGAGACAATTTAATTTTAATATTGATCGGTGGCACAGTTAAACGCCACTATTTAACAATAACGTAGTTTAGGTCAGATACAAAATGTACCGATTTTGCTTGAACTTGGCTTGAGTTTTAATTGTTGTTACAATAGTGTATTGCAATTAAATGGCAGCATGTAATTTGTGGTGAAGTGTTTTTACTACCTTCATATTATATGTATGTACTTTTAAATGAATTGCTATGATTTTTAAGTGGTTTGTAAAGTTTTATATTACTTTTATCTGCCGCACACACAATTTGTGTATGGGTATTCGTATGGTTATGTAGGTACATTAGGTAATTTTTAACTTAGGTGGTTCCAAAGAGGGACCGATGCATGATAGATGTGTATTGTGTATTTTTTTTTGTATAATACCAAAGGTTTATTTATTTCATTATTTATTTATTTATTTATTTATTTTTCTTTATACTTTTTGATAATACTAAACAAGTCTTATTGCGTATCACCCACTGATACTGAATTTGCATTAACATTCATATAATCCCATCGTGCCACTAGTCCTCGACTTGTGTGGGGCACTTGCGTGCCCCCAGATTAATTTCACTGATTTCACCAAAATTCAAATACAAATCATAATATTAGCTTATAACGCCATCTTGCGGTTTCATATTAAAACAAACGACAAGATGAATCACGTTTTAGCCACGTGAGTCTGTCTGCTGTAGTTCACTATGTTTTCAATAGATGGCGTTATTATAAATTACTTACAGCACCATCTAGCTATTTTTAAAGGCAACGACTGGCGACTTACGTTGCTTTTTCGCTTGACAGTGGTATGTATGGTACGTAATAATTTCTGTAGATGGCTCTGTTAATCTTTACAACTGGTTTTTTAGGTAGCAACTGAGGGGGTTATTGTGTCTCAGAGTGCAATTGATAGAAATGTGTATAGAAATAAAATTGCAATGTTACTTCGCATTTATTTACAAATAATCAAGAATTTTAAGTATTACACACAATTGATTAAATACACAAGAAAAGTGTGCCTTTTGAACATTGTCCGTGCCCTCCGTGGACATTTACTCTATCCAAAAAAAATCAAAGGTGCTTCAAAAATTATTAGGTATCTAATATCTATTTAACATACGTGAGAAGATGGCTCTGTTTCCTATTATTATCGAAGACTGCAATAATATGGTATGGTATAGTAACAAGTCTGCAAATCGTACCCACAACACAAGCCATATTGAGTTTACCGGGAGACTAGTGTGCTAACAAGGGATCTGCACCGGATCTTTTCAAAAACCTCGAAATATTAGCCCAACGTTTTAAAATATTTTATGCGCTTTATGTAGAACTCAATCTTTTATTTAGGTAACAACGTCGTTATTAGATTATACCTCACACATTTACTCTAGGTACTTTTACTTTTGAATTAATAAACGAACGAACGAAAAAAACTGCGTGCGTAGCCAAAATGCCAATCGCTAACGCTCAGTCGCGAACGAAACTCAACTGTCATTGTCCCACTAATAAGGTAGAGTGATAGAGAGAGAAAACTACGATACGCCTCTGAGCGTGAGCGATTGGCATCTTGGCTACGCACGCTGTTCTTTTTGTATGGAGAAAATACCAGTATCCGATCCCTGCTTCACTTAACCACGAGTCAGTAGCGACTGCGTGATTCGAAAGTATCTGGAACTCGCTCCGACCCGTGTCCTCACCATAAGTTGATGTCCGTCTCGCTCCTAGCATTTTTCTGGCAGGAGCGAGACGGACATGCTCAGAACGCCGCAGTCGCTATCGAATACAGTTAAGAACGAGCACGATGCTTGTACGGTCAGTTGAAGAGTTAAGTGATCCCCCCTGCATAGAAAGTTTGTTTGCAGGGGGGATACTTTCAAATCGCGCAGTCATTAGCGATTCGAAAGCGAGAGCAACTCATGGTATCGATATAGTTTTATAATATTAGATGTGGGTCCATTTTTGAAACGACATTTATACAGATTTTTAAGCACACACGCATTCAAAGTTGCATGGGCGGTTTATGAATGAATCCATTCATACATAGCCCATGCACTTTTGAACGCGTGTGTACATAGTTTGGAAAAGCTTTTAACTATAAAAAAAAACGTCTATACTATAAGGCACAACTCTGATGCTTTGAGTTAGATATTAAAGATTTAAAAATATGGTACAGTCACCTGCAATAGTAGGTATATGACGCTGTGAAGGCCGCAAAAATATGTGACACGCTCTTATGGTACAAACAAGACTGTGTCACATATTTTTGCGGCCTTCACAGCGTCATATACTATTGCAGGTGACTGTACCATACAAATGTTAACCACGACATACAAATTTGAAAATCTTTGCTTGTCTACTTTAATTTTTGATGTACCTACTCTCATTAATGTAATTGTTTCATATTTTGAAAATAATGCAAACTATGAACCTAAATTCGTAGTTTACTTTTATTTGCATCGACATTTGTATGCTACGATCGACATTTGTATTCTACTTTGGACATTTTTATGGTCAAAATTACCGTACAACAACCGCCTAACAAATTTACTTAATGATTTAACACCCAGCGCACGCAAGTTTTTCGTAGGAATCGCGATGTTACTGGTCACCGAAGAGCTGGTGGATTCTTCGCACAACGTATCAGCATTGCGATACAACGAGGAAATGCCGCCAGCATCCTAGGTACAATGCCTGAAGGACCTACTTTAGATTTAAAGTAGGTAGTTAGGTAAGTTACACTTAAGTACTGTATATATTTTGAAAATAAATGTTGTTAAAAAAATGTTTTGTTAGATACATTAAATCCGCAAATGGGATCGCAGAACAGCGGTAAACTTTGCTGCTTTTGGGAGTACTGATCCAATTCTTTCGAAATCAATTAATATCCAGGACGCTATAAATATATTTTCTCAAACATGATCGGAAATGTATGCATTTATTTCACGAAATGAAGACATGAAGTTTCTTGTTTTTAGGCTCCTCCCCCCATTTACTTCTTGACCGGAAGCCGTGAAGTACCTAATGTATGGCGTAAGTATGAACGAAACATTATTGTCCGCTGCCCTAAATTTTTTAATTTTCGTACTCTACTAACACTAAACTGACAAAGGAAAAATTACATACAGCCAACGACCACTAGATACTTGCGACATTAAAAAAAAACAAATTCTATGGTTCTCTGTATATTTATGTGTGGTTAAACATGGTGCTCGGATAGCTCATTCAAATGGCATCTTAAAAAAATAAAAAGTTGGCAAACTAAACATTTTTTCCTTGTTAACTATTTTAATAGAAGAAGTTATTTTAATTTTAATATTTCCTCACAATGTTTGAGAAAAGCACTATATACAAGCCTCGGCCGGAAGAGAGATTGCAGGACTTGTTTAATCCGGTCTACCACAAACTAGTCCTGCAATCCCTTACTTCACGGCCTCTGCAGTAATGTATTATTTTTAGTAGTCTATTATGCATATAACGAAAATATATACAAAGCAACATTCTTTATTCAATGTATTTAGAATTATAGCCATGGGACAGCAATAAATGGTACTTTGAAAAAAGTACATATAAAGTAAATAATAAAATGTGCTGACTCCTAACATTATCTTATTTATTTATGTTAAGGAGAACCAACATCTATAAATGGACAGTAGGTATACAACAAGATAGAGAACGGAATGCCAATTATAGGAACTTACAGGTAACAAGTTAATCTTAATTAAACTAATCTATTGCTAGACTTATGCGCTCACACATGCGCACAAGATCAGGAAAAAAATACAAAATAATTTTTAAGAAAAAAAAACCGACTTCATTTGGTTCCCGGTAAAAGTGAAATTAAGAATTTGTTTGAGTTAGCCAGTTTACTTCACAAATATCCAATACACCGCACGTGTACGATTGAAAATTGAGGAGCTTTCTTAATGTCCTAGGGCTTCCATCATTACATTTGAAGTATAATCAAACGGAACCCCCTTGCGGAACTCCCTTGTAGACCTTTAAACAAACAAAATAACAATGTGTTAAATTGGATGACAGACTGTAAATTAACGAGCATATTCATTATGCCATCCCTGATTATCAACATCAGGTCCACTCCAGCAAAATGATGGCCACAGTAAGAAAATGCCTAAGCTAATTATGAACACCCTCTAATCACAATTAACCTGCCGTTCAAATTTGAGGAGTTCTCTGAATTCTTCTAGAACTCCATCATCAGAATATAAATCAAATCAAAAAGATGAATGTCACAACTAGGATAATAAGTAGAGCTAGGTTTATTAACCAGTTCCACTTTGCGATCCCTGGTCTTCATCATCAGATCCAGTTCATCAAAATTTTGGCTCCGCCAAAACACTGTTTTAGTTACTTAAGGAAACCCTCAAATCAGAATGCATGTGCCGTTAAAATTTGAGGAGTTCTCTCAATCCCTCATGAAGCCCATCATCAAAATAGAACTATAATCAAATAGGACTATCTTGAAGGTATTTATTTACAAAGAAAAGATGAATGTCTCAAATCGGATGATAGAGCTGGGAATTAACAAGCAGTTCCACTTTGCCATCCCTGGTCTTCATCATCAGGTCCACTCCACCAAATTGATGATGTTCGTAAAGAAATGCTAGAGTGTCTTAAGAAACTACCCAAATCATCATGCATGTGCCTTTCAAATTTGAGGAGTTCCCTCAGTTCCTCATGGATCCCATCATCAGAAATTGATTTTGAAAAAAAGGGAACAAATCTGGAACCATCTATTTTCAGAAAAAAAAAATATTTTTTAAAATCGGACGATAGTCCTGGGAATTACCAAGCAGTTCCACTTTGACATCCCTGGTCTTCATCATCAGGTCCACTCCACCAAATTGATGATGTTCGTAAAGAAATGCTCGAGTGTCTTAAGAAACTACCCAAATCATCATGCATGTGCCTTTCAAATTTGAGGAGTTCCCTCAGTTCCTCATGGATCCCATCATCAGAAATTGATTTTGAAAAAAACGGGACAATCCTGAAACCATCTATATACAGACAAAAAAATATTTTTTAAAATCGGATCATAGTCCTGAGAATTACGAAGCAGTTCCACATTGCCATCCCTGGTCTTCATCATCAGGTCCACTCCACCAAATTGATGATTTTCGTAAAGAAATGCTCGAGTTTCTTAAGAAATCACCCAAATCAGCATGCATGTGCCTTTCAAATTTGAGGAGTTCCCTCAGTTCCTCATGGATCCCATCATCAGAAATGGATTTTGAAAAAAACGGGACCAACCAGGAACCGTCTACTTTCAGAAAACAAAAAAAAAATTCAAATCGGTTCAGTAATGACGGAGTTATGAGTGAACATCCATTAAAAAAAAAAATAAAAAAAAAAATTCAGACGAATTGAGAACCTCCTCCTTTTGAAATATTGAAGTCGGTTGAAAAACAAAATATGACAGCTTATGTGTTATGATTAGTTCTTACATTTATGTACCGTCTTAAAAAAACAATAAAGTAGTACTTAGGTACTTCGTACATTAGTAGGTACATTTAAGTAAAATATTATAATTGAATGAACAACACCTTATACCTATATGTTTAATTATATCTAACGAGATCACAATTAGGACGGACTATAGTTTTAATAATGTCGGTAAATTAATTACGACACTACGATGTCGCCACTTATTAATTACTATATATATTAATAATTTCTGTTGCACTTTAGGGCCCGCAGGAATCATCAACCACCAGTAGGGCCTTTAGCGCTGTCGCTACTTGTCTGTGGCGCTACCAACGCTACCTACGCCTGTAAGCCTGCTAGCGCTAGTCAGCGGTGGTGTTAATAGGCACAGCGGGATCATCAGCCGCTAGCAGCGCCCTCAGCGATATCATCTCCGAGCTGAGCACCTCCAATGCTAGTAGGCCGTAAGTACTGGTAGGGCTACTAGCGGTAGTCAGCGGTGGAACTAGTAGGCACAGCGGGATTATCAGCCGCTAGCAGCGTCCTCAGCGCTATCGCCTCCGAGCTGAGCACCGCCAACGCTAGTAGGCCGTAAGTACTGGTAGTACTAGCGCTAGTCAGCGGTGGTGCTAGTAGGCACAGCGGGATCGTCAGCCGCTAGTAGCGCCCTCAGCGCTATCGCCTCTTGCCGGAGCGCCGCGACGTGCGCGCGCAGTGAAGCGTTTTCTTGCTCGAGGAGGCAGGCTCGCCATGCTATCTGAAAATACATTCAACTATGTTAATTATAATAATAAGATTAGAAATAAAGTGTGTTTATGGGAGTGAAAGACAGAGCTATTAGCCACCGATATACGTACAGATTTATTTATTTAAACTTTATTGCACAAAAAAATAAGCTTACTGTACAAAAGGCGAACTTAATGCCATGCGGCATTCTCTACCAGTCAACCATGGGGCAAAGCAGTGAAGATTGTAGGCGGGGTATTCAAAACAAAAAAAACTGGACTAAGGAACACTATTACCTAAATATGTATAGATAAAACATATGCGTATACATAAATGCTACATACTTATATGTTTATATACATAACACACATATATATATATAAACATACATCAATAATATATATATTCTCGAAACTCGTAAAACTGATACTTATGTCTTCTTCGAACTGCCAGCAAAGAAATCACGCACAGATTTTTTAAACGCGTACTTGGTGGGCGCTTTCCTAACATTAGGGGGAAGACCGTTCCACAGACCATGATTACATACCACCATACCATATATTTACAGAGTACAAATCTGTACGTATACTTATAGGCGGCTATTGTGGTGTGGTGTATACTCTCGCGTTCGGCGCGCATCGCTGAATTTCTCGGTAGGCTGATTTTTCACCAAACTGACATGTGTGACGATTCCTAAAATCACTGAATTATTGGCTTCCATTGGCTACGGAAACCACTCTCCATCGCGTGGGCTGCTTGTTACCCACCATTTCGATAATTTAAATGAAATCGTAGGTGTATCTTTAATAAATGGTAAAATTTTTGATGAAGACTTTATGAAATATATTATATGTTACAAAATATTAATAGTGTTTTAAGAGTAGGGTAGTTTTGACATGAGACTCTTCCTGTGTCGAATTTTCGTGACATATATCGTGTTTCTTGACACAATTATTGTCAAGAGCTCTTCAGAAAAGTATTATTTTTTAGTGGAGATGACTCACACTAGAACGGGACGGGACGGCAGGATCTGTCCATTTCTACTTATAGAAAATTTCACGTGACATCCGAGGGCTCCTAGTTATCACGTGATTATTTCTAAAGAAATTGATAGATCGTCCCGTCCCGCCCCGCCCCGCCCCGTCCCGTCCCGTCCCGTCCCGTCCTAGTGTGAGTCATCCTTAATAATGATGTTTTTATTTATAAATGACATGTTAGAGGTAAACAAGCATACAGCGGCACAATACTAAGCGGCTCCCGAAGCCCATGGGCACCTGCAATACCAGTAACAATGATGCTGACAATTGTCCCACTCACCTTCGTGAAATAGGGGCCTGGCGAAGTACCTACGCTTCACCTTTAGCTCGACGAGTATAATTAGAGAGACAAAGACAGGCTTCTATACCTGATCCTCTCGCACTCGGCGCGCGTCTCTCGACTTCTTCGCCGCTTGGTTGTTTCGTCGGCGACGTTCGAAGTACTTCTCGTCCTTCAACTCTGCGGGGATTGGTCGCTTCTCGCCGCGCCGACGAGCTTCTTCTGACAGACTATGGAGCGCTGGAAAATACAATTAAGCAATTACTCATATCAATACGGATGAAAATGGCTTGACATGTTTTGGAACAATCCGTGTCCCTTACTCAGACCTTGATGCATTCGAAACTAGGTGCAAGAGGAGCTCGTGGGGCAGAGCCCCCGCAAAAGGAACTACAGCGCTTTCGCTAGATTACACTAAGAAGGCACCTTCTTAGTCTGTAGGGGGGCTCGGGGGGCAACGCCCCCGCACAAAAAGAAACTATAGCTTAAATTAAAGGTATATGTTGCTTATCAAAAAATGTGTAGTGAAATTTTAATCGTGTAGTTTAAAAATAAATAACTTAAGAATTGCCTCAAAGACAGACTCGATGCGGGCCTCCTACAGACGATGGAACTGAGAAAAGAACGTGATCATACAAATAAGTTTCATTATGAAGATCTTGAGGAACACGATTACGCTGACGTTGCAAAGACAAAGGCGATAGTTGTGACCATGTTTGCTTGGAAAATGCTTACGCTGAGGACTGCGCACGGGCAGGTGCTGGCAGTAGGGCAAGCACGGCGGGGGCGGCAGCCCGGCCAGCAGCGGACCCACCATGCTGGGCACATCTGGAACAAAACATCCCCATTTTAGCCGAAAGACGTAAGTGTAAGGCTATTGAATTAATGGAATGTATTTATTTCGAGTAGATAGGACTCATACAAGATTGTTAGTTTACTTACATACTTATAATTATGTTAGTATTATTTAGCCTAGGTATTTACAAAACACATGCGCTGTTGGAAACCTGCATTTTACAGCAGCGCCTCACATTCGGACAGTCAAGGCTGTCTGCTATTGAACATAGGATGGGGTTGGGGCTGGCCCGCAGCCGGCGCACCAGGGATGTGCATCGCTTGAACATAGTCGCATAGAAGCAATCCACTCGCGCAGACGTAAACATCCTCAATACGCTGCAGAAGTGAGGCAACCCTACCAGCACCCGGATCGCGTTATTATACTGGACCCGGAGGGCTAAGGCCTCTTCCAAAATTTTATATCAATTCGGTGGCGTACAAGCCCGGCCCGCCTAATGGAAAGCTGTTACCGTACCCTATGGAATTTTATTAAATTATCGATATGGTGGCAAAGAAGCATACAGCCCGCGCGATGATGAGCTCTTTCCGAAGTCTATGGACGCCTGAAACGCCATCGCCAGTAATTTTAGGAATTGTCACACATAAGAAGAAACAGTGACAAACATGTGATACCTACCTTTTGCTTAGATTATTTGTAAGTTCTATTGACAACGATTTTCGTTGGCGCCCCTCTGTATAACGACAACTCATGCCACCTGCCCTCGTCAGGGGCCGCATGCAATTGTTTACTTTAATAATAAACAAACAAATCATTTCTTCCCATGATGTTTACAATCAACATTGGCAATGTAATAAAATTAGTTTGATTCCCATTGCAAATGCATCGAAATGCAACATTAATGCCCATAATTTTTGATTGCGTTGACGTAGAGGTTTGGATTTTTCACAGCTTCAAGAGACCGCAGACCTGTGTATGTGGCATTAATTTCAACTTGCTACCTCTATGCGTTCCCGAAATAAAGGGTCTTGACAAACAGACGCACGGACATCAAACCGATCCGTATATTGCACTTACCATGAACGCATATGTTATGAACGTTTGTAAACGGTCATTATACTAAAAGTGTGTATTCATTGTTATACACACTCGTTAAAGGTTGACTCACACTAGGATGGGACGGGACGGGACAGGACGATCTGTCAATTTCGATAGAAAGAATCACGTGATAGTTCGGAGCCCTCGGATGTCACGTGACGTTTTCTATAGAAACTGTAGGCGACGCATATATTTTATGTACCTAGACTGTACCCTAGATTTAAGTTTTATATTAAATAACTACTTTTTGTACATGTCATGCCATCTAGTGTTACATATGTAAATTAAAGCTAATAAAAACATTGGTGGGTAGCTAGCCCCGTCATGCGCTGCACCTATGGCTAACTGTAAGGTAGTACATATTAGAAATTCACACCCGCCGCGTTGACAACTCGCTCGCACCACAGTTTTGGCCTTGTTCTAGGCAAACCACGTTGTTTCTTTTAACCTGTCACCTATAATAAAGTGGTCTTCGAACCCGATCTGTACTAGGAGGGATGTACAGAACCCCGTCGCAGGTTAAAACTCGTAAACAGCACCGCGAATTCGAGCGCACGAAATTGCAAATGGCGAGTACTTCGAGCAACGCGCCTACCGCGGAACCTATAGTCAGTGAAATTCCGGACCTCGGCACCGATAGTATTGTGAAACAGTCGAAGGTTTTGGAACAAGTGAAATTGGAAACACCAAAAAGTGTACGTGGTTCGATTTCATCTGCCAAATCGAAACTATCTACGTCATCTTCCATTGCAAAACGTAAGCAACTGGAATTTGAAGCCGCTCAAGCCAAGGCCCAGATTGAGCTGGCCCTTATTGATAAAAAGCTAGAAGCTGATCTAGCTAAAGTTGACGCCGAAGAATCGCAGAGTGAGTGTGAGAACGGCAGTGAGGCGAGCGAAAGCGCGCTTAGCAACAGAACGCGGTCGAACGTCGAACAATGGTTGGATCAAGGTCACGATGAAACTACTTACATGCCGCAACCAGAGGCACCTTATCAGCCACAGCAGCGAATGCCGACACTCAATCCGACTCCTGCACCCGTCAACTTACCTATAGTCCAGCAACCTATAGTTCAGCAACCTATAGTCCAGCAACCTATACTTCAGCAACCTATAGTCCAGCAATCTACTGACAGTATTCGAGAATTAGCGCTTACCTTGAAGGACATCATGACGAAATCGTCAACCAAGCGCGAGGATCGCTTACTTAGTCGCTTGTCTACGCCTCGAGACTTACCTATCTTCAGCGGTGACAGCGTCGAATGGTTGCACTTTAAAAAGGCCTATACGGAGTCTACTCGAGTCTGTGAGTTCAGTGAGTCTGAGAACCTGGAGAGACTACGTAAAGCGCTGCGAGGCGACGCCAAGGATACGGTCACCGCCCTGCTGATCGGTAACACCCCGCCTGAAGCAGTTATGGAAGCCCTTGAGTTACGCTTTGGCCGATCGGATGTCATCATCATGAACCTTACGACGCAGCTGAAGAAGCTACAATCGTTACCCACGTCGTACCATCATGATCTAATTGATTTCTCAATCAAGGTAAACAACTGCGTAGCAACCATAAGTGCACTGAATAAGCCAGATTATCTACGCAGTCCCGAGCTCGCATCAGCTGTTCTCAGCAAGCTACCGAGCACCCTGATAGGTAAATGGACTGACTACGCATATAAAAAGTTAGCTGAAGATCAGCCTAAATTGAACCTTATCGCAGCATTTCTTAAACAAGAAGCACAAATGTTATCATTAGTTGGAATGCCACAGGTACGCGAACAAGTTAAAGCGCATGAAATAAAAACTACAGCAAAATACTCAAGTGATAACAAAGTCCGTCCCTCCCGGCCTATATTTACAACTAAGGCCGTCGAGGAAAACAAAGATTGTAAATTTTGCTCAAAAGGATTTCACCCGCTACCCGAGTGCCGCGTGTTTAAACGTGCTATGCGCCGCGACAAATGGAGGTTCATAAAATCCCAAGGACTATGTTATTGTTGTCTTACGTCCCGACACGATAGAAACGAATGCGCTGCTCCCGTATGCGACATAGAAGGTTGTGGACTCGCGCACCATAAGATGCTACACTGGAAGAAGCCTACGTCATCACAAGTAGCTGACGCGGTCAACGACCCGCCGCCGCCCGAGCCGGCCCAGGCGCAGGCTCAGCGGCCGGACCCGGCGCCGGCGCCCTCGGATCCCGACACCGTAGCCCACGTTACATCGGATTGTGATAATACTTCTCCTGCGGATCACGTCATGTTAAAAGTAGTGTCAGTGCAGTTGCGTGGACCTAAGGGTACTGTCGCATATAGCTGTAAAATATGTAGGTTAAGTCTATCAAGTAGGTTAAGTCAATCAGTTTTTGTAAATATGATTGTTTTCGTTTATTTACACTCGACCAATCCCATAAGAGAGATTGGTCCACATATGTTATGGTTGATGTTCTTGCTATTATTTGCCATCCCATAAGAGAGATGGGCCTATATCATGTATACACCGATCCCGTAAGAAAGATCGTATGATTGTGTCAATCAAAGATTGACAATGTGTTGTTGTTACTATTGCTAAACGTAACACTTATTTAAATGAATATTACTGTTCCTAAATAAATAACATTAACCCTATACCTCCCCGATTTACATGTAATAATCGTAAGCTTATTTGTTGCAATAAAGATGCGCAAGCTAGTATCGTCCACCCACCTATATGGTAGACGCGGGGAGTATACAAATAAGGGCTCCCTTTGCCCTTAAAGTCATCCCCGCCGGCGGGGTCGCCCACCCCGCGACATAGACACATTCAGTCCGTTATCGACCCGGTACCGCCGCGTACCGGATAGCATCAATCCGACCGCGATCGGACCTAGCTGAGTTTCTTGCTGGAATCTTCTCGGCTAGGTTAGGGGTAGCGAACCAGCAATAAAACTCCCAGTAGCTAGTTTTCTTACACCTCAGATTTGGTTGGACCCGGTCCAACCGATCTCTCTGGAGCGCAAACTCAGAAGGAGTATTCCAGAGTAGTAAATATCGTGTGATGTCGTGGAAGGGTCCTGGATTTTCCCCAGGCTACCATCCCACTTCACAGTCCGTACGCTCCAAAGCTCAGTGCATGGAGCCCCTGCCAGGTTAAAAAAAAAAAAAAAAAAAAAAAAAAACCTTAAAGTCAGTTATTCTACAAGTCTACAACAACTCCCGCGCCTCTGCTAGTACGGCGCGCTTAAAACTTACTATGAGTTTTATTTCATCCAACCTGGTATCCTGGTAACAAGGCGGTAACAAGAGGCAACGGGCAGCTGAGCATCGGCCAGAGCAACGGGTCTTCTATCTGCATAATTTTATGGAGATTAAAGTCTGCACTCCACAGTGGTCCTTCGAGCCGGATAAGAAGAACCTGGCCCAAAGAAGAAAGAAAAACGAACGCGCTGATTGTGACGCTACAGTCCTCTCAGATTTCAAGAAAGAAACAAGTACGCGCTGAGTGTGACGCTATAGTCCTCTCAGAATCTTCGTTTTTCTACGGTGCTCAGTTTGTTGCAAAACTTGACGCGCCCGCCCGCTTTAGCGGAAGAGCCCTCGCATGACACATAGCTCTGCTTGGTGCTGCCTCTTGTTACCAGCTCCGCTGGACGGCTCACGCCCGCCCGCTTTAGCGGAAGAGCCCTCGCATGACACATAGCTCTGCTTGGTGCTGCCTCTTGTTACCAGCCCCGCTGGACGGTCCATTCGTGTTGAGTTCACTCCACGTCTGTTGACCTGGCAACTTTCGTTGCATACGTCACAGGGTTGACGTCATCACACTGCCGTCAAACGCTCTGGCACTGCACTTAGCCTTTGCGGGAGACACAGTGCACCGAAGGATCTACGCTGAAAAGTGAGTCCAATAGGGATTTAGGGCGCAGACGTTGCACTAAGTGGCGTCTGTGGTTAGGATTTTAGGTAGGTAGGGAACCCCACGTGCGTCCAAAACGAAGAAGATGTCCGACAAAGGAGGCAAGAACTTGCGGTCCCGCAAGCAGAAGGAAGACGCCGCTGCGAAGAGCTCATCAGAAAAATGGAGCAAGGGCACCGGCGACGACTACAACGACGGCCGTGATAGTGAAACGCACGATTCGCGGTCGAATAGCGAAACGCGAGCTCCTTCGGACAAGGACGACGGGTTAGATTGTACGGTAGTTAGGAGTGCACCGAGCACCCTAAAACACGCGCCGTTACGCCGCGAAGAAAGTGATAACCGCGATAAAATCAGTGTCCGCCGCGATAACAGTGCTCGCCGCGAACGCGACCGCGAAGTGCCGCCGCGTAGTGATAAATCTCTCGAAGTGTTGTTAGCTGAACTCGAGGTTCGTAAAGCCGCTCTCGCCGTGGCGCGAGAACAGACGGAAGCTGCCAAATTGAACCTGCAGGCCGCCAGAATTGGGGCGCGATCTGGCAGGGGTAGCGACGATTCCGATTCTGTTCACAGCGTCCACCGTGTGAGAAGTTGGGTAGAACAACAGTCACAGAAAGCAACACCGAAAGAGACGCGTAAAACCATTTTCCCGCCAAAAAATAGTATCACGCACCGTAAAGAGCCAACCTACCGCTCGCAGTTGCCGCCCCCGCTAGAAGTCCCTACGCAGTATGCCCCCATAATACACCGGCCCGCGCCGGAGTTGCCTCCATTCGACGGTAATATAACCGAATGGATCGCGTTTAAGGCAGAATTTACAGATACCGCGCCTTTGTTTAGCTCAGTAAACAACGTTAGTAGGATTAGGCGCGCGCTCAAAGGCGAAGCGCGTACCGCCGTAAAATCTATAATGTTTACCGTCCAGGACCCGTACGAAATAATGGAAGCCTTAGAGAGGCATTTCGGGGATCCGGACGAAATAATATTAACGGAGCTACACAATGTGAAACGCATGTCCAGACTGGCTGAGGACAATAGCAACATAGTGACTTTCGCCGCTCACGTAGCAAACGCCGTGGCCACGATAAAATCTCTGGGCCAAGATAGGTATTTGTACGCCCCAGAGTTAGTAAATAAAATCATTGACAAAATGAATCTTATCGTGCGGTACGAGTGGTCGAAAGTCCGTCAAGCCAATCTAGACACGCCGGATCTTGTCGTAATGTCAAATTTCCTTAACGACATTAGTTTTGCCACAAAACGCACTAATCACCCGCGGTTGCAAAAAATCAAAACCTCGGTACACGCGTTCTCTCACGAAAAAGATAGCAGGTCTAGACCACGCGAGCACCCCTCTCACTCGCGCGATTACTCTCGCTCCCGCACGTATAGGGACGAGAGCACGGGGTCCGAGGATTCACGCTATAGGGAAACGCCGCAGGTTAGGATTGAAAGCCACAAACGAGGATCGGAAAAACGACCTGTTGTGGCACAACATAAGCCCCGCGAGGCAGATTTCAAGAAAAAATCGGCCCCTAAAGGCGCTAAGCCTAAACAAAGTTCCGTAAATTCATCGCGTTCTAAATGCGTTATTTGCGATAGTTCGCACGACCACAGAGTATCGTCGTGTAGAAAACTGTTAGCGGCTTCGATAGCCGAGCGATGGGAACTTGTTAAAGGGGCAAAGTTATGTTTTAGGTGTTTAGGCGCGTCGCATCGTAGAGGTGAAAAATGTAAATACTCACCGTGCGGCGTTAATGAGTGTGAAGCCGGGCATCATAAAATATTACACGGTCTTAGTGCGACCACCTCCGCAGAGGCCCCTAAGGCAGCGGGGGGAGTGAACACTATTCGACTTTCTCCTACATATTTAAAAATGGTACCCGTCGAGGTTTCCGGGCCATTAGGAGCTACTCAGGCCCTTGCGTTGTTAGATGAAGGCGCGGGCCTTTCAATCGTGTCTCACGAAATAGCCGATCAGGTCGTTCCGCGTGAACGAGGCGAACCATTTGATATAGAAGGAATAGGTGGCGTAGTCAAGAATACGGACTCTCGTACGATTCGATTCGCAGTTCGCGGTTTTTGCAGCCGTCATTTAGAAATGATGGAGGCGCTCACGGTCGAAGAAGTGGGCGTAGGGCCACAGGGCGTCCCGCGTGACGTTGTAAACCAGTGCGACCATCTGTCTAGTATCGCGGACGAATTATGTTACGAGACGGCCACACCTTCTATAATCATAGGCCAGGATAACTGGCACCTGATAGTAACGCGACAAATAATAAGCGGGAGATCGCATCTTCCCGTCGCGAGCCTCACTCGTCTAGGATGGACCCTACACGGGCCTCATAGGGCTCCTAGGGCCATGGTACCTTTCGTAGGCCACGTTCGTACCCCCACCGCCGAGGACGAGATTGTAGAGCTTATGAAAAAACACTTCGACATCGAGTCGTTAGGTGTAGTTAAAAAACTGCCACGCGCGGACCCCGATCAAAGAGCATTAGATCTACTAGAATCGACATGCGTTAAGATACCGGGGGAGAATAGGTACCGCGCCGGCCTACTATGGAAATCTGATAACGAAGATTTACCAGACAATCGTACGCAGGCGTTACGACGATTGTACAGTCTCGAGCGAAAGTTAGACCGAGACGAAAAATTGAAAATAGAGTACACTAGGCACGTCAATAACCTATTCGAGAAAGGTTACGCAGAAAAAGTAGAACCCGACGCCCACGCAACCTCCTCTAGGTTGTGGTATTTGGCGCACTTTCCGACATTTCATCCTCAAAAGGGCAAAATGCGTTTAGTTTGGGACGCTGCGGCGACTGCTAGTGGTAAATCGCTCAACGGTGCTTTACTGGCCGGGCCAGACTTGCTTGAGTCGTTATTCGGAGTGCTAGTACGTTTTCGCGAAGGAAAAACCGCCGTTATTGCGGTTATTAAAGAAATGTTCCTGCAGATCGAAATTATAGAGCAGGACCGCGATGCCTTGCGTTTCGTTTGGAGGGGGGAGGACCGCGCGAACCCACCCAAAGAATTTAGGATGAAAAGATTAATATTTGGGTCCGCCGCTTCGCCGACGACGGCGTTATACGTCAAAAATCGAAACGCCAAGGAAAACGCGAGTGAGTTTCCTATAGCCGCGGAGAAAACGATTAAGAATACGTACATGGACGACATGTTGCTAGCATTCGACCAAGACGAGGGAACCGTTAGGCGTATCGTGAACGAAATTCACGAGTTAAATATGCGCGCGTCATTCGAACTCAGAGGTTTCGCGTCGAACGAACCGAGAGTCATATCGGACGTAGCTCAGAGCTCACAAGAAACGTCACTGATCGCAAAAAACGAGAGCGAACGTACGTTAGGGCTTAAATGGAATCATACGCGAGATACGTTAGGTTTTAACGTAAACATGCGAAACACGCCCGCGGAAGTACTCGATGGTACTAAGCTGCCTACGAAAAGGCAAATCACGAGTAGCGCAATGTCACTGACTGATGGCTAAACGACACCCCGTTGGTGATGGGGATGTGTTTTGTCGTGTTCGCACATTGGCTTTGACGACTGTGTCGGGTTCTCGTCCCATGTCTATTTTAGTTTCGGCTATGCGGCAAACGGTGCACCGCAGCGGGCCTCATTAGCCCGGCTACGGCGTGTTCTGCTAATATCCCTCTTGCTTGGAACAGCTAGTGGCGCACCGCAGCGGGCCCCCCGGGCCCGGCTACGGCGTGTTCAGCTTGCGTCTGGTGGTCATCCGAGTTGTGGCTGGTGTAGTAGGGACCGGGGTAGTGCCCGGGTCCACCGCTCCGGCGGTCGGATGTAGTGTGGCGCGATGTCTTGTAGATGTGTGTGAGCGGAGTTGTCCGCTCGATCGAACATCATCCTTGAGAGTCGCTCGATGAACTCTGCTAGGCCGCGCCACTTCAGGTTGTCGGCGATGGTGGAGTTGCGCATGGTCCGTGGTGGTTTGACGATGGTGCGCAGTGCTTGGGTCTCTTGCCTCCTCAGCTTCTCCTTGTTTGTTCTGGAACAGTAAGTATACCAAGCTGGGGCGGCGTATGTCAGACGGGAACGAACGTAGGTTTTGTAAATCCCTAGTTTCGTTCGCAGTGGTAGCTTACTTGTGAAAATTGGTCGCAGCTTGTTGCGAGCGATGGCGGCTTTGCGGACCGTTATGGTCGTTTGCTGCTCCATGGTGAGTCTCCTGTCTATGGTTACCCCCAGGTATTTCACTGTGGGTGTCCATCTCAGCTGCTGCCCTAGAAGAGTTGGGGGGGTGGGAAGTTTTCTTTTGTTACCCATCATAATGGCTTGCGTTTTGTCCACGTTGACTGCGAGCCTCCATTTGGTGAGCCAGTCAGGGAGGGCGTCGAGCGTCGGTTGGATCTTCTTGACTGCATGCTTTAGATTGATGGATGATGTGTAGTAAGCGGCGTCATCTGCGAATAAGGCTAGGTGTGCTGCACCAACGACTGGGATGTCGTTGGTGTAGCGCGCGTAGCAAGCGGGAGAAAGGCAGCTCCCTTGCGGGACGCCTGCCATGATCGGTCGGTCCTGTGAGAGCATGCCTTCCACTTGGACGTGGAAGCGTCGCTCGGTCAGGAATGATGCTATCACTTTCACGATGCGTCTGGGTGCTGTGGATAAAGAAAGCTTGTATACGAGACCTTCGTGCCATACTCGATCGAAGGCCTTTTCCATGTCGAGAAAAACGGCTACTGTGTTTTCCTTCTTGTTGATGCATGCGCCCATGTGGTGTAGTACTCGGGTGAGCTGCAGTGTAGAGGAGTGCTCTGCTCTGAAGCCGAATTGCTCGGACCTGGGAGAGACATGCGGCTGGAGGTGTACAAGTAGCAACCTCTCAAATACTTTTGAGAGGTTGTTAAGCAGCGTGATGGGCCGGTGGTTTTCCGGTCTCGTTCTGTCCTTACCAGGTTTGGGGAGGAGGATGACTCGTCCCGTCTTCCAGATGGTCGGGAAGTGTCCCGATCGTAGGATCCCGTTAAACAGGCGAGCCACTGCCGATAGGGAGTTTAGTGGCAGATGGCGGAGCGCCATGTTTGGGATCTCGTCGGGACCCGGTGCCTTTTTAGGGTTGCAGTGGAGCTTGATCGTCCGTCGGACCTGTGAGGGGGAGAAGAAAAGCGGGTCTTCATGCGGCTGGACTGGCACGCTGAGGTAGTCTCGAACGTGCTGTAAGACATCTGTTGTGTGCTGCGGATCTGAAATTGGATGCGGCCTGAATTGTTGCTCAAGGCTGAGGGAGAAGATTTCCGCTCGGTCCTTGGCTCCGTACCTGTTGACTCCGTTGGCATCCTTTAGCGGATGTATTGGAGGGTGGTCGGTGCTCAGCTGCCTGCATAACCTATGGACAGAGGGGCAATCGTCGGTGATGCTCTCGATGTGAGCCTCCCAGCTCTCGGCGCGGTGCTCGTTGAGTTTTACCCTGAGTATGCGCTCAAGGCGGTTGCACTCGGCTTTGACCGTGTGAACCCTGAGCACTCGCCACTGCCTTCTATACCAGCGTAGTTTCGCTAGTATAGCTTGCAGGTGGGGTGGGAGTGGTTTGCGTCTATCTGTGAAAGGAATGGTGTATGCTGACGATTTGAGCGCGTTCTTGATGTCTTTTGTGATTTTCTCTGCTGCTGCGTCGACTTCTGCTGCGGTTGTGACGGGACCTGTGCGGGGTGTATTTACCAGGGCTTCTGAGAATGTTTCCCAGTTGTAGCGGTGGGTGGGTCCTCTGGCTCGGGCAGTCGTAGGCTGGTCTGCGATGGTCAGCAACACCGCTCGATGGTCGGACTGCAAATCGTAAAATACCTCGTGTCGCATGAGCGCGTTAACTCCGCGGGAGATCGCGAAGTCAATTGTGGTCCCCCTGGCAGTCCTGGGGTTGGAATCGGAGTAGTGCGTTGGTTGGTAGGGCCCCGCCACGTTGAGGTCGTAGTCCTGCACGATCTGGTAGATGCGGCGACCTGGTTGGGAATTAAGAGAAGAGTTCCAGGCTGCGTGCTCGGCGTTGAAGTCACCGGCCAGGATGGTCGGTATCGGTGAGTCCACTAGTAGTCTGCGGATGTCGTGGCGGACGTCGTCGTTTCTGATGTCTCCGTTGGGTCTGTAAATGGCGAATAGTCTCAGGTCTTGCCCGGAAAGCTTTATATCTACCCCAAGTGCTGAGAATGCTGCTGGTTGCTGTTGTAAGTCCACCTGTTGGTGGATGATGGTCCTCTTGATGATGATGGCGAGACCTCTCCACACCGTCCCTAGATTCGGATTCGTCTGATCTAAACGATAGACAATGTACCCTCCGAGTCTGAGGGATTTTGACGGTGACAGTCGTGTCTCGCTGATGAGCATGATGTCGACATCTTGGCTGTGGAGGAAACAGCGGAGTTCGTTGGTCTTGCCGTTGAGCGTCTGCGCGTTCCAATATACAACTCTTAAATCTTTCTCTGTAAAGCCTTTTAGAGTCGAGTGGCTGCGAGTAACTGACGTTACTGCTGTAAAGGTTTGGGTGGACTTACCCTGATTTTGGCAGGGTTTGCCGCTGCTGCTCTGCTAGCGCTGCGGCCACTGCAGCGCTAACTGCTGTGGGCAGTAGGGCGTTGAGCTTGGCGTCCAATGTTTTGCACATTGCTGCTTCGATGGCGGCGAGGAGAGCGCTGGAAGGTACCTCATTTGTTGCGGGCGCCGTCTCTGCTGCTGCGGGCTCGGTGCTGGTTGGAGGCGTCCTCTGCTTTGCCTGGCGACTCTGCTGCTGTAGCTTCCTTTGGGCTGCTGACCTGGGTTTTGGCTGGTTTGCGGGTGCCATGAGGGAACCTGTGGAGGCCTCTACAACTAGGTTCGGTTTGACCGATGCTCTCGTGGTAGGTCCTCGTCTGTTTGCTCGTCGGTTGTAGTGGGTGTGGGCGCCCGAGCGCCAGCGTCTGAGCTCGTCTAGGTAGACTGGGCACTGACGATGGTTTGCCGGGTGGTCACCCCAGCATAGTCCGCAGGTTGGTGGCTCGTCCTTGGGGCGCTGGCACTGTGAGGAAGGGTGCCTTTCGGCGCAACTTACGCAGACTGTGTTGCGTTCGCAGCCGATGGATGAGTGGTTGAACCCCTGGCATTTGTGGCATTGCGGGGGTCCCGGTTTGCCACGCCAGGCCTCGACGGAGATTTTTTCCGTGACGTTCATCAGGGTCGTGATCTCCATGAAGCCCTTGTTGTCTCTGGCGGGCCCGTCTAGCCGTACGTAGAAGATGCTACCGCCGTTTCGTCGACCTGGGGAAATAAGCTTGGCGTGCTCTACCTTGTAGCCTTTGGCGGCGCAGGCCTCGATGACTGCTTCTGGGGTGATGTCTGGTGGCAGGCCTCGGATGGCTGCCTTGAGCGGCAGCAATGTCAATATTTGATCCCATAGGATACGTGAGCCCGATCTCTGTCCTAGGGAAGGCATTGATGCAGGAGGTCTGGCGTAGCGGCATCCAATGGGATGCAACTATACCCGTCTCACTCACACCCGCGTGGCGATCATTTGTAGAAAACGTGCAACAACTTAGGGAATTAGAGATACCGCGTCACGTCATCGCATCGAATAAGAAAGCGGATATTCACGTATTTTGTGACGCTAGCGAGAAAATATACGCCGCCGCGGTATACTTAGTTGGCACGAGCCCCGACGGGCTAAAAACGTCCGCGTTAGTGGCCGCCAAGGCCAGAGTAGCGCCGCTAAAAATAGTTAGCATTCCTAGACTCGAACTGCAGAGCTGCGTACTAGCCACGCGGCTAGCCGACACCGTCGTTAAGGAATCCGAATACGAAATTGAAAATAAATATTTTTGGAGCGACGCGAAAACCGCTCTTTCGTGGATTAGGTCGGACCCGCGCAGATTCAAGAGCTACGTAGCTCACAGAGTAGCCGAGATAGAAAATACGACCACCCCCGCTGACTGGCGCTGGGTGCCGAGCGCGCTTAATGTAGCTGACGACGCCACAAAGGGCGTACCCGCGCGTTTCGGTGCGAACCACCGATGGTTCGTAGGTCCCGATTTCATACGGCAAGGCCCCGAGCACTGGCCCCGAGAGAAAAGCCCCGCTCAGATCGTCGATACGGGCGAAGAGCGCGCGATAAAAAATATTTGCTCGTCAACCGTCGCGAAAAAGTACGAATACCTACCGGAGGTAAGTAGGTTTTCGAAATTTGTTAGGTTAGTTCGCGCCACGGCCAGAGTATTAGTCGTCGCTGAGGTTTTTAAGGCCAGATTGCTGAAACAGAAACCAGAAACAGAAATGAACAACAATCATCTAACGCTAGCGGAAATATTGCTCATTCGACGAAGTCAACATGAGTACTACGCGGAGGAGATCAAGCTTCTGGAAACTGGGCGGGCGCTACCGAAGAAGTCTTCGCTACACAAGGTGGCAGTAAAACTCGACAAGAACGGCGTCATCGTGCTCAATGCTCGAATAGACAGAGGAGAAGCACATATTCCTGTCTTGCACGCCAAAGAGGCATTTACTAAGCTGCTGATCTATCATTTTCACGCCTTGTTTAATCACGCAAATCATGCCACCGTGATAAACGAGTTGAAACAACGATACTACATCGTAGGACTGCGTGGTTGTATTCGATATATATCGAACAAGTGCCAATGGTGTCGGACCTATAAAGGAACAACCCTCAAAGTTCCCGCAGGCGACCTACCAGCAGAGAGGCTCAAGGCGAATCAACCGCCCTTCACAGCCACCGCAGTCGATTTATTCGGCCCTATGCATATTACCATAGGCCGGCGCCGCGAAAAAAGATGGGGAGTACTGTACACATGCCTAACCACTAGGGCGGTACATTTGGAGCTAGCCGCCTCTCTCTCGGCAGCTTCCATGATATTATCCCTGAGAAGAATGATCGCTCGACGCGGCGCGCCCTCGGTGCTCTATTCAGACAACGCCACGAACTTTTACGGCGCAGAACGCGAACTATCTGAGGCTCTAAATACCTTACCCGACAGCCTCAAAATGTTCATGACCGAGCGACGCATGACCTGGAAGAAAATCCCGCCTGGCAACCCTTCCGCCGGCGGGGCATGGGAGCGTCTCGTAGGCAGCGTGAAAACAGCTCTGAAAGTCACACTAAAAGACAGAGCGCCACACGAAGAGGTACTACATACTCTTTTACTCGAGGCCGAGCACCTTGTTAACTCGCGACCTCTGACCCCAGTGAACCCAGACATGAACGCCGAGGCACTGACGCCAAATCACTTTTTAATCGGACGTTCAAATGCTATGTCACCGCTGGGCGCCTTCACAGACAAAAACCTACAGTTGTCGTCGTGGAAGACGGCACAAGTCTTGGCAGATCACTTCTGGCAGCGTTGGATAAAAGAATACAGACCCAGTTTGCTACCACGCTCCAGCGCCAATCAGCAAGCGACGAAACTACACGTCGGCGACATCGTACTCATCGCAGACAGTTCTATGCCACGAGGTACATGGCCTAGAGGCGAAATCGCACAACTCTTTCCCGGCCCTGATGGCCACGTAAGAGTAGCCATAGTACGCACCCGCGCAGGAGAAGTTCGCCGTCCAGTTTCCAGACTCGTCCTGCTATGCTCCACCGTTACCGACGGTGCTGACGCACGTGGGGGAGAATGTCGCATATAGCTGTAAAATATGTAGGTTAAGTCTATCAAGTAGGTTAAGTCAATCAGTTTTTGTAAATATGATTGTTTTCGTTTATTTACACTCGACCAATCCCATAAGAGAGATTGGTCCACATATGTTATGGTTGATGTTCTTGCTATTATTTGCCATCCCATAAGAGAGATGGGCCTATATCATGTATACACCGATCCCGTAAGAAAGATCGTATGATTGTGTCAATCAAAGATTGACAATGTGTTGTTGTTACTATTGCTAAACGTAACACTTATTTAAATGAATATTACTGTTCCTAAATAAATAACATTAACCCTATACCTCCCCGATTTACATGTAATAATCGTAAGCTTATTTGTTGCAATAAAGATGCGCAAGCTAGTATCGTCCACCCACCTATATGGTAGACGCGGGGAGTATACAAATAAGGGCTCCCTTTGCCCTTAAAGTCAACACACCTCAGATTTGGTACACACCTCAGATTTGGTTGGACCCGGTCCAACCGATCTCTCTGGAGCGCAAACTCAGAAGGAGTATTCCAGAGTAGTAAATATCGTGTGATGTCGTGGAAGGGTCCTGGATTTTCCCCAGGCTACCATCCCACTTCACAGTCCGTACGCTCCAAAGCTCAGTGCATGGAGCCCCTGCCAGGTTCAAAAAAAAAAAAAAAAAAAAAAAAAAAAAAAAAAAAAAAAAAAAACCTTAAAGTCAGTTATTCTACAAGTCTACAACAACTCCCGCGCCTCTGCTAGTACGGCGCGCTTAAAACTTACTATGAGTTTTATTTCATCCAACCTGGTATCCTGGTAACAAGGCGGTAACAAGAGGCAACGGGCAGCTGAGCATCGGCCAGAGCAACGGGTCTTCTATCTGCATAATTTTATGGAGATTAAAGTCTGCACTCCACAGGTACTGTAAGTACATACGCTCTCTTGGACGATGGCGCGATGGTGTCTATGATCGATTCGGACCTAGTAACCGAGTTAGGTCTTAAATGTGAAAATTCTCGTCCTATAAAGTTCATCGACGCGTTTGGACTAGAAGTATATCAACCAGATGCGGCGACCGTTACCGCTCTGATAAGTGGACAAAACAATAACAATAGTAATGAGTGTTATGACGTTAAGTTGCGTAAAGTGTCTAAGTTAGATTTAACAGTTCAAAATTTGTCTGTAATTAACAAATTGAATTGCAAACATTTATCTCATATTAAGGATTACGTGTGTAAAAGTAATGTTATTCCTCGTATTCTCATTGGGGAAGATAATTATTCCTTAATCGCTCCGATTGAAATTATTGAAGGTGGTAAACACGAGCCGTATGGATCTCGGTGCAAGTTAGGTTGGGCTATTCATGGTAATTGCGGTCGCACTCGCTCTAACGCTGCCAATGTGTTCCATCTCAGTCACACAGACGGCGAGAGTGTTAGCGAATTAAATGATTTAATTAAACATTCTTTCTCCCTAGACGCCATAGGAATTTCAACCTTACAACGTGAGAATAGCGATCATTTAAAGGCGTTGCAGATTTTAGAAGATACAGCGCGCCTTATCGGGAATCAATGGGAGGTTGGTCTGCCGTTCAAGAACGACGTATCCGCCATGCCAGATACACGCGAAGCTGCCTTTACGCGACTGCAATCTCTAATGCGCAAGTTTGCTAAAGATGACGCGTACGCCGATCGCTACCGAATGGAGGTAAACAAACTGTTTGCCGCTGGCTACGCGCGCGAGCTCAAGGAAAATGAACTCTCGGCAGACCGCATATGGTTTCTCCCGCACTTCGGAATCCAGAATCCTAACAAACCTGGTAAGTTGAGACTTGTTTATGATTGTGCTGCAAAAGTAAACGGATATTGTTTAAATGATTATTTATTAACGGGACCAGACTTATACAATTCACTATTGGGTATTATGCTCAGGTTTCGCGAGAATAAAATAGTTATAGTGGGGGATATTAAAGACATGTTTTTAAGGGTGAAAATAAGGCCGGAAGATCAACACGTGTTTCGTTTTTTATGGCAGGAGTCCATTGATATAAGTAAAAGAGGAAGATGTGTGACGCTCATAGTTGTCAACACGGAAAGCTAGGCCAAAACCCACACACTTGCAATTTCTTACACACCGCTGTAATGTGTATGTGCACAGTGCGCAATAGAGATAAAATAATACGATTTACATGGCTGTGCAAACGAGACTCCCCTATTTTGCGTATTACACACGGAGCGACAGAGATAAACAAAAGCATTCATACATTTGCGCAAGCGAGACACCCGTATTTCTTACAATACCTCTATAAATAAGAAGCCGTGTCATTTCGATTTTAAAAAAGAGGACTTCGATTTGATAATAATCTTAGTCCGTCCCTTACGGACCACTTGAAAGCAAGCGAATAGGGCTATTATCAATATCAAATCAAAAAGTTTTACTCCTGGTACTTCGATATTGTCAATAGCTTACCAAGTGCGGGATAAGACTTGACAAATTTAAGATGTGATCTCCGATTGGGCATATTCACAAGGCAAACAGGTCTCACTTTTACTGGACGAGTAGTTACGCTGGTAAGCTGTAGGAATTAGCGCCCTGAGTTGGAAATCTAGGTAGCGTCAGAAAACAAAGTCAATAATTACTTAAACAATTTACTAATTTCATAATGAAACAGAATGAAATAAGAGATCGTATTACAAGTAGGGACCCTATTTTATTAATATTGTAATGTACATACTTCACAGATAATGAAACTAAAAATAACGTTCAATAATAGTCGGTGCTCACCGGAATACCTACCTACATGGTAAAATTAAAAATATTAAATAATATGTTTATTGACAGTTATATTAAATTTCATTTAACTTAAAGTTCTTATAAATTGAAAGTTAAGTTAAGTTAAGTTTATTTATTACACTTTACAATTTTCGTACATAATGTAAAAATATACACAAGGTATTACTTATCATATAGTGATCGTGAAGTACATTTGAAATATAATAAATTTATACAGTACATTAAATACAGTTCAAAACACAAAATCATCAAATAATTATAATTATGTCAGAAATAATAAAAAGTCCCAATTTTACATTTAAAATAATTCAGAATAAAATACGTTACTAGTTCAAAAATCTAGAATTAAACAAATCCGTATAGAAATAAAAACTAAAATAGTTATGAAAATAAATGTCAAAGATAATAAAAATGTCAAATGAAATATAAAAATTTAAAAAGAAACAAATAAAAACAGTTTACATTACAATATGTAATTCGTCTATCTTAACTTATCTTATAATTGTTATATATTCTTCTACCGAGTAGAGGGATTTCTTTAATAAATAATCTCCCAGTTTACGCCTGAATGTCGTGTCGCATTCCTCAGTTTTTATGTCATCGGGTAGGTGCTCATAGTAAGTTGGTCCTATTACACGCGGGTTTTTCGCATGAAACATAGTCCGACGTGGAACAGATCGCAGTCTTCCAGTACTGCGCAGACATTTTCCCAACACCTCCACTCGCCTAAATTGAGAGATATGCTGTCTGGTAAACATAATAACCTCAAAAATGTACTGCGAGTAGTGGGTCATAATTCGGTGCTCAACAAACAACGCTTTGCAGGACTGTCTCTGTTTTAGACCGAGCATAGCCTTTAGTGCTTTCTTTTGCATGAGCAACACCCTATCTGCGTCGGTCGAGTTACCCCACAGCATCACGCCGTAAATCATAAGCGAGTGGAAGTATGCGAAGTATGCCTGCCTCAGCGCAGTACTTGAGACCAAGGGCTTCAGTCTGCGCAGTGCAAAAACTGCAGTACCTAGTCTATTACACAACAAGTTTACGTGTGGCTTCCAGCTCAAGGTGGGGTCTATTGTAAAGCCTAGAAATCTGCACGTATCGCTTTTTGGGATCGGACACTGGATGCTTACTCTAGGAATACCCCTGCCCGAAAATTGCATGACGTTAGATTTATTGACGTTCAGGATCAATCCGTTTGCCGTAAACCATCTATTAAGCTGGTCGCATACAGTGATGGCTTTCTCATTTAGTTCCTCGTATGTGCATGCGCTAATTACTACTGTTGTGTCATCGGCAAACAGAATGATTTCTCCGTCGGAAATAGCAGATGGTAGGTCATTCATGAATGCGAGAAACAGAGTATTTCCTAAGGCGGAACCTTGAGGAATTCCTGCCGTCACAGTGCCTATCCTCGACCGCATTCTTTTCCCATCCGCCATGACTTCAACTGTCTGGGTCCGATTTTGTAGAAAAGATTTTAGTAGGTTGCTTTCGCTACGTCCTTCCAGCAGCCCATAACACGAGAGCTTTTTAATAAGTAGGTCGTGACTTATGACATCAAAAGCTTTGGACAGGTCACAAAAAATACTAGCTATTTTGTGCCTGTCATCAATACCTGTCGTTATGCTGTCAATCATGTGATATGCTGCAGTAGTAGTGGACATGTTTTTACGGTAAGCGAATTGTCTGTCGGTCAGTAAGTCATTTTCCAAATGTTTTATTAATTGTTGGGATATTATAGACTCGATTATTTTGGAGATGTTCGGTACTATTGAAATCGGCCTATAGTGGTCAACAGACGTTTTATCACCCTTACTCTTGTAAACAGGGCAGACTCGTGTGTTCTTAAGTATATCGGGATACACACCTTTTAAGAACATTTCATTTATAAGTGTAACTAGGATACCTGTAAGTATTGGCCAAATCGACAAAAGTAGGTTGATTGATATGTCATATATGTCCAGTGTGTTTCCACTTTTGAGCATTGTTTTAAGAGTGCGGTCAAGGTCAGCATGTGTAACAGGAGGTATCTCGAAAGAAGGGACATCAGCGGTCTGAATGTGGACGTTCAGATAACGCATCGCGAGTTGTTCATCTACCCCTATGTTGTAGTTTGATGCGACACTTAGAAAATGGCGATTTAGGTGGTCAGGTACATCTATTTTAGGGACAGAAACTAAGTTGTGTTTTAAGGTGATGTCTTTTCTGTCTTGCAATGACGAAGTTTCATCCTTAATTATTTTCCATATTTCTTTTGATGGATTACGACTATCTTTCAACCTTTTTGTAGTGTATTCTTGCCTGGCTTCTAATATTTTACGCTTAATCAAGTCCGAGTAGTGCTTTATACGTGAATATATACTAATGTCACCTGGATATTGCTGTCTGAAGTGGGAAAGATCATCTAAATATTTGATATAATTCGAAATTTCGTCGGTCATCCATGGAAGGTTTGGTTTGTTTTTTATTCGTAATCGTTTTATAGGGAAATGAATATCTATATAATAAGTCAAGATACGTAATAATTTGTTAAATTTATTGTTAATGTCAATATTATTATTAAAAATAAAATTCCAGTCATATCTTTCAATGTCACAATAGAATAAAAAAATCGATTCGTCATTAAGTAGTCTACGTTCTAAAAAGTGATTTGTTTCCTCGCGGTGCCGAGGTCCGACCGTTAGCGTAAATAGTTGAGCATTGTGGTCGCTTATAGGTGTGTCTATAGGGGCAGCGGTGACGTCACACTCACAGGTGTTGTTTACTACTCCGCAGTCGATGGAGGTGGAACTCTCCGGGCACACACGGGTCGGAAACCCAACTATGTTCACGCATCCATAAGTGACCAATACATCATTTAATTTCTTTTTTTCATTACTTTCGGAAAGAAAATCAACATTCAAATCGCCAACCAGGAGGATTTTTTTATTTTCTAGTGTCACCTTACTCAATAATAATTCCAAATTATTTATAAATATGTCGAAATCTCCCTTACCAGTCCTATATGTCGCAATAATAATCAAATTTAAATTTATAATTTCGATCGACGTTAACTCAAAATGATACTGCACCGCGACGTTTTGTAAGTCGTGGCGCTGTTTATACAGAATATCATTCCGTATGTACAGCGCCACGCCGCCATGCGCTATGCGCCCGCGGCAGTATGCACTTGCCAATTCGTAGTGACATAACCTTACTTTATCAATTTCGTTATTTTTGCACCAAATTTCGCTACACGCTAATACATCCGGCTTTTCAGTGTCCAGCAAGATATCCAACAAAGCGGTTTTGCCACATATGGATCTAACGTTTTGGTGTATTACTTTAAAGACCGAGGAATTCGCTAGCGTGCTGGATGATCGCCGCTGCTCACTTTGAAGTTTTTTGGCTCCACAATGTTGAAGATCCTAACGGACACACCTTCCGGCCAGTGTTTACGGTTACGGACTAATCCTACTTTATTAGCTGGTACATCAATCCTGAACGATGAGTAGTGTCCTCTCGTTACCGTCAACTGTTCACACCTGTCAATCTGGACGCCCGTGGTGGACTTGATATGATCAGTCAAGTCGGCAGGAGTGGTTTCTTCGCTCAAATTAAAAACATGTAGACTGACGAAACAAGGCGCCGTCGCTGTCAAACCTTCTCGTCGCTCCATTTGAGGCCGGATCTTCATCGGAGGATTCGGAGGCAGTGGGTTGCGTAGAATGGGAGCAGCCGGCATTAGCGACTCAACGGTTTGACATGGCAAGGGTGGTGGTGCCTTTGCTACTGGCAGTATTTGAGGCTGACCTTTTGGATGGACTGGTCCCGGGGGGACAGCATCTGGTGATGGCAGTGATTGTGCTGTCACAGCCTTGGATTGCAGTTTGCGACGAGGACGGGACCGAAGCTGCGCCTTTTCGATTGGCAATGTTGCTGAAGAGCGTGTGGGAGTGGACAACCCTTGCGATGGTGGTACTTGGTTATTGTCAATAAAAGCAGGGCTTTCCGGATCAGAGTCATTTTGTGAGATGTTATGAAGTGTTTTGTGTGAGTGCAGATATAGTGGTGTAGCATTATTATTAGGACAGAACTCCTCTAAGTTAAGGTCAGTTGTTTTTAATTTAAGTAGGTTGAATATTTTCACAGTAATTTCCTTCTGCTTCATGATTTCTCGTTGTTGGTTTTCTATTATATCATGTGAAAGAGATGTCATATACTAAAGAAAAAGTGACCAAGGTCCCCGATGAGGAGGGCTGGGATCGAACCAGCGACCTCCTGCTTTCGCGGGAGATAAAGTTCTTGTTAAGTTTTAAGAGTAAAATAAGTTTGAAAGTAAGGAATAGCGCCTTTCGTTATTCTTCTTCTACCCTTGTTGGTGGTGTAAATATGTTCTAGTTTAAAGTGTATGGAAAATATTCTACTATTTTTGGTAGATATCCACTCTGGATCCTTTCTTTGAACACGAACCACTGTGAGCCACTTATCTCTCCATATTTCGTCGGCAAGAAATCTGTACCTATATTAAATTATTATACTACAATCTACACATAATACACATGTGTGATTGTTTAAGTCTTGCAATATCGTAGACACCCGGTGATATAAATAAAAGTATTCTAAATGCCCAAAATCATGAGACATTTTTATTCCTTTTAAAAAGACGTCCCACTGACACGTAGAAGTTAAAATATACAATATGACATTATAAACTTATTACCATACCAATTATAATTTTTGTAATTCAACCAAAAATATGGTGAAAACCAGTGAAAATGGGGTTAAAAGTTGTAAGTATAACTATTAGCATCAAGTCACAGGAGGTAAGCACGAGTATGTACCTATAGGTACCCTACGTAGGTATGCATGCATACAAACATAATTTATGCCACACCTGGCCATTTACCCATATTATTTTTATAAGTGTTACAATAGTACATTATTTTTATAAGTGTTACATGCGATCAAGGGCTTTATTTATTACCTCACTTGTTAGGTACATCATTTTATGCCTACACTTGGTCAGAAATCGGCTATTTCTGTACGCGTAGCGCGTAGCGTGCGGAAAAAAGGCACTTTATGGCCAGGTGTGGCATAAAATTAATATCAGATGTGTTTTAAGTAACAGGAGCGCAGAAATTAAAAAAACATTTCATATTGATCAGAATTTGTTTTGCTGACCCTATCAAGAAAGTGAAGTGACGTAATGTGACAATCGGATACACGTGTTACTCGCGTAGGTATTAGATATTTAGCTGTCTCTCTCACTCAATAACAAAGATTATTTTGAATATTATTTGCTAAAATATAATATTTTCATACCATAAACAGTACTTATGAATGGAAAGTAATACCGTGAGCATTGTTTTTGTGTCTTGAGCTGTTGAAATACTCAAAAAAGGCGCAACACGGCATGATTCTTTAATATTCGTGCCAGATGACCACGCTGTTGACACATCGGCCGCCGTCACACGACTATTTCAATATAGGTGCAGTAACCTATATTTCGTGGCACACGAAAGTGCGCCTGGTACCATATCTTCCCCTTTTACTTACATCAATGCAGGAGTCTCCGCGCTCACCCATAAAAACATGTGTTATGTAAAGTCTATTGTTTGGAGCAACTTGCAGTCCTTTTATAGCTCAATTTATTAAAAATAAAAACGCATCGAAGTACGTTGATTTATATCCGGAGGCGGTAAATGTAATTGTAAACAGTCATTATATGGACGATTGTTTATATTCAACTAGTAGTGTAGAAAATGCAGTTAAGTTAGTTGAACAAATTAGTCTCATTCACAAAAGCGGTGGATTCGAGATACGAAACTGGTCCAGTAACAGCAAGGAGGTATTGAAAAATATACCTACCGATGCGCTCGCGCAATCAGCTGTGCAATTCAAGGACGGAGCCATGAACACAACTGAGCGCACATTAGGGTTAATGTTTCATCCTTTAGATGATACTTTTGGGTTTAAAATTTCGTTTAATCGTGTTCCACAGGAAATATTAAATGGAACTGAGGCTCCCACAAAAGCAAAAATGCTTAGTCTCATCATGTCGGTCTACGACCTTCACGGTTTTTTGTCGCCTTTTATTATAAAGAGCAAAATAATATTTCAGAACGTTCACCGTAGTGGCGTGGACTGGAACTGCCGCATCCGGCCGGAGGATCACGCGAGTTGGGTAAGGTGGCTCGACGAGCTCAAACTTCTAGCATCGCTGCGCATCCCGCGGCACTATGCTGACGCAGGCGCATGGACGCGATGCTATGACGACTCGGCGGATGGGGTAAGTGCGCCCACTGTTATAAATACTGAATTGCACGCCTTTTGCGATGCAAGTAGTAAGGCTTATGCCGGCGTTATCTATTGGCGTTTTACTCGTTCTGATGGAACTGTCAATGTATGTTTCGCTGCAAGCAAAAGCAGAGTAACCCCACTTCGTCCGGTTTCGATACCGAGACTTGAACTTCAAGGTTGTTTGCTCTCTGCCCGTCTTGCTACCACAGTGCAGAGCGAACATAAGGATATCAATCCGAACAAAAGGTACTTTTGGACGGACTCAAACACTGCACTGCAGTGGATTCGTAGTGACCCGAGAGACTACAAACCGTACGTCTCACACCGCCTTGGCGAGATTGACGAGTTGACCACTGCGTCGGAGTGGCGTTACGTACCCACCGCTTTAAATATAGCTGACGTGGCCACTCGTGAGGATGCGCCACCGCTGCAGTACGACGATATATGGTTTCAGGGGCCTACGTTTTTACGTGAACGCGAAAGTGAGTGGCCTAAGGATCTCAAGAGTGCTAAGCAGCTTGAGGAGGTTATATGTGAACGTAAGGCTATTCACGTCGTATCTTCAGCCGACTGTACTAGCACGTTGCCGGTACCTAACGAAAACAACTTTTCGTCGTGGATTCGACTACTTATGACAACTGCTCGGGTATTACTATTTGTTAAAAAATGCCAACGTAAATGTAATCGAATCGACAACGAACTGTTGCAATCGGCAGAGGAACTGTTGATAAAAAAATGTCAACATGATTCTTTTCTTGCGGATATTGAATGTTTAAGGAAAAATAAGTCGTTATCGAAAGATAGCCGGCTACTGCAATTAACACCGTATCTTGACAACACGGGCCTACTGCGTGTAGGAGGCCGTATTGACAAGACTGCCGGTGTGGAGGAGTCCATGAGGAGGCCAGTGATTCTCGATGGCAAACATCGAATCACTAGACTTCTTGTTGAACACTACCACAGACGAGCGTTGCACGGAGCTCAAGAACTCGTAGTTAATGAGCTGCGGCAGCGCTACTGGATTTTGAAACTGCGCCCAACCGTGCGCGCGGTCGCAGCACACTGTCTGTTTTGCAGATACCGGCGCGCCGCGCCGCAACCGCAGCGCATGGGCGATCTGCCGCCCGCCCGACTGCAGCACAACCGTCGTCCATTTTCTTGTACAGGAATTGATTTTTTCGGCCCTATGGAGGTAACAGTAGGTCGTGGTAGGCAGAAACGTTACGGAATGTTGTTCACATGTTTGACAATCCGCGCGGTTCATATCGAAATAACGGAAAGCCTTACTACCGATTCCACCATTATGGGCTTAAGACGAATGATAGCACGCCGAGGCGTCCCGACTGTTGTCTACAGCGACAACGGGACAAACCTGAAAGGCGCCGACTTAGAACTCAAGCGCAGTATCGCTGAACTAGACAGCGACGCACTGCGCAATGATGGCCTCGTGAGAGGCATCGAGTGGCGATTTATTCCTCCCGGCGCTCCAGAAATGGGCGGGGCGTGGGAGCGTATGGTGCGCACTGTAAAAACAGCCCTGCGCGCTGTACTGAAAGAGCGCGCACCTCGTCCAGAGACTCTTTCAACCCTGATGACTGAAGTGGAAGCCCTTGTGAACAGTCGTCCGATCACGTACGTATCCACGGACCCGAACTACCCCGAAGCTCTCACACCCAATCATTTTTTGATTGGTACGTCGTCCAATGGACCAACTTTTGGTAAGTACGACAATGAGGATCTCCAGCTGAAACGTCAATGGCGGATAGCGCAACGTCTAACCGATATGTTCTGGGCACGTTGGCTGAAGGAGTATTTGCCAACGCTCTTGCCGCGACAAAAGTGGACGCGTGAGCGACGTTCCTTACAGGTAGGAGATTACGTTCTTTTAGTCGAACCCAATTTGGACCGTGGTTCATGGCGGCACGGAATAGTGAGTGCGACCCATGCCGGCAATGATGGGCGTATTCGCGTAGTTGATGTTCGGACGCGCACGGGCATTTTACGCCGTCCCGTAACACGCGTCGCCTTACTTGCACCAGAGATGGCTCGTGATGACTAGTCATCACTAAGGGGGTGGGATTGTAGGCGACGCATATATTTTATGTACCTAGACTGTACCCTAGATTTAAGTTTTATATTAAATAACTACTTTTTGTACATGTCATGCCATCTAGTGTTACATATGTAAATTAAAGCTAATAAAAACATTGGTGGGTAGCGAGCCCCGTCATGCGCTGCACCTATGGCTAACTGTAAGGTAGTACATATTAGAAATTCACACCCGCCGCGTTGACAACTCGCTCGCACCACAGTTTTGGCCTTGTTCTAGGCAAACCACGTTGTTTCTTTTAACCTGTCACCTATAGAAACTGACAGATCGTCCCGTCCCGTTCTAGTGTAAGTCATCCTTAAATAAATCGTTGAAAGAAAAGTAGAGTCAAGTATAAAAATATATAGGTATCCATACAAATATTATAAATGGGAAAGTATAAGAGAGGTATGGGCACAGCGGATGCATATCGTTTAGTGTGGGTAGGACACAGCACAACGAATGTCGTCTCGCTCAAATCTGGAGCAGAGCCCATCTGGGGAAGTACCTCCACCTTACAGAAAACCGCAGTTTAATAACACTAGACCCTACTCATAGTGTTGTGTTTCTGTTGGTGAGTAAGGTCGCCAGAGCTCCAAGAGGATTCGCTGTGTTGACAGCTGAGGACCCACGGAGCAAAGCCCTTGGCCCGTTTAGCTGTCAACACAGCGAATCCTCCTTTTTTTTTTAAACGGTCGGCAACGCGCATATAACACCCCTGGTGTTGCAGGCGTCCATAGGCTACGGTGACCGCTTCCCATCAGGCGGGCCGTATGCTTGTTTGTCACCGTCGTAGTATAAAAAAAGTGTGTGTCCGTCTTTCACGACCAAACGGAGCGACGCATAGACGTGATTTTTAAAGTGGAGATAGTCGAAGGGATGGAGAGTTACATAGGCTACTTTTTGTCTCTTTCTAACGCGAGCGAAGCCGCGGGCAAAATCTAGTTATATACATATTTTTGACAAAAAAAATTTCAAGAGAATATCCTTTTTGAAGTGTGTATAAACTGAGTGTTACTAGTATCGATAAAACATAATAAGCGTGTGTCAATGATGCACCTGTGTTAACCCCTCCTTTAATTGTTGAGGCAACGACCCCTGCCCCCGGTGTTACCATGCTTTATGCTTGGGCTGTACATAATTAATTATGAACCAGTAAAAGCATGACCTATGAGATTGAGATTGAAGTAAACGCCTCTTGCGCCACCCAGGGTTAAGTTATTATACCCTGCATGCCTACCACGAACATCGAAAATTAGCATTGACGGGAAAACCTCTTTGTCACTCCAATACGCAAGTGTGACAGAGATGAAGATACAGATCCGCAATCGTTCGATTTTCGTAGTACATAGATGGGCCCTGCTGGCTAGTGGCTTTCGATCGCCAGGCCGTTGCACGGGCAGTGTTGCCATAACGAACATTTACGTTCCTCCACTTAAAGAATGAGAAATATATTATGTTTCAATTTTATTAGTAGCTTAGTGCCTGAAAGCCGGTATTTAACATGAGTAAAAGGACTTTAGTTATGGACTTCCGGTTCATACTCAAGATGGCGAAGGCCTCTCTTGAAAAGTCTTTTTGTTATTTGTGTGCTAAATGTTGTTCAATGGGTAATATTTATAGCTTATTATGCAGTAAACTAACGAAGAAGTGTGCAGCTAATGAATAATTAATCGCTGAAACGCGTGTAAACGTTATTGAGTCATTACTCGGTTGTCCCGGGATCTCGGCCCCCTGAGAATAACAATTTTGTTACGTCTTATAGCTATAAACTTAATAAATAGCGAGACCAATTACTGAACAGCGTCGCCCAAGTGGCAATATACTATTTATATGAAGTATGATATACTGAAATATTGATAATACGTGACACTGGGAACATTGTCTAACTCTAGGACAGATGCCATTATTTATAAAAGAAGAAGAAGAAGATGCTTTACTTATTCTTCCGCGTCCTTATCTGCTAACGGGAACTATAGTTTTTCTCCGTGTATCTAGATTACTTCTATCGCAGAAAATTTACGCAAAATGAGAAAACCGGCCAAGTGCGTTTTTTTTTCTTTGTTTATGAAAAAGGCTGAATTTCAACTGAAATTGAAAGAAATTTAACTATAACGGTTCATGAGATACAGCCTGGTGACAGACAGACAGCGGAGTCTTAACTAGTAATAGGGTTCCCTTTTTACCGTATGGGTACGGAACCGAAATAAAGGGACATTTACAGGTGGTTTCAGGGACCCCGCTGGGGGTAGAGGTGTGACTGGACTTAAAACTTAGTTTATTATGCCTCAAGGGACTATTTTAGTTTGAGGGTAGCTTGTAACTTAAAATCGCTGTCAATGGAACTTCCTAACACTGTAAACAGACCGCCATATTGATTATAATCTAACATTTAAGTTTTTAATGAAATCTCCAAGATTAACTTATTTATCTAATGTTTTGTATGTTACGATTATACGAATTTCAGTAGTGAATGGTTTCAGTGGTGTTTGATGAGGTAGTGTGAAAATACATGGAGAAACAGTGACAAATAATGTGACGCCTTTTGTTTACATTGTTAGGAAGTTCGATTGACGGCGATCTTACTGTATATATTTAAATTATACTATTTATTTTCGAAATATATACAGTAAGTGTAACTTACCTAACTACCTACTTTAGAGTTGCCATAAACGTGAGGACTCAGACCGGGACATTTAATAAAAAACCGGCAAAGTTCGAGTCGGACTCGCGCACTGAGGGTTCCGTGAAATTTTTTAGTTGCAACTGCAACTCGAAGTTATACCTAGTTAGTACCTATGCGAGTTTGTTTTTTATCACGTACTTAAATCGTTTTTGGACACCATGAATTCATATAAATAAAATAAAAAACAATCTAAGGCGGTTAAAATTAAAAAGTTCATAAGAGATTTTTTTAATTTAAAACGGATAATATTGTATCTGACTGTTACATTTATCATAATGTTAACGTTGTGTAAAAAAAACATATTGTTTTCCTTCGTAAACTTTGTAGTTATGGGGGATAGTATTTATTTTTACATTACCGTTAGTAAATAAAATAACTGTAAAAAATTTTTTTAGAATTTGCAAATCAAACCCTTTCAAATGATACCCCACATGAAATTATATGATATATTGCCCCTAAATTTTTAATTTTTGTTCCCTCTTTTATCGGGCATTTTACTTTGAAAATACGTTGAAATATATAATAAACCCTCTGACAATGTGTCTGATTTAACCTTGTTTATAACTATTCAAATTCAAATCGACAGCTTTAGTAGTTCTCGAGACTAAGTCACACACCATAAGGGTTCCTTGCTTAGTTTGGAATCTTAATCGGTTGGTTTGTAAATTTTTATTTAAATTAACGGTGTCAACGCCCGGCCACCAAACTCGCTGAATGAAAATTAAACAAGGAATGAAAAATGTTGCAGAACACCTACAATCTTAGTCAAAATAACGAATCACAAAAAAGGAGCGAACAAATATTTTATGTATCAAAATGATGCCAACGACAGGGATCCTACAGTTAAATAACTAATCGATGTCTTATTCTTTTACTCAGCTGTTCAAAGTTCTGCTCGCACGCGACAAGAAACTGTTCTATCTGTATTTGAACGAAATTTTTTACAGAAATTCGGGGATAGTATCTTTTACTAAGAGTAATGAAAAGTAATTCAAGACAGGCTAACATACTAATGGTGATGCTAAGAATATAACTTATGTCTGCTATTTCCCGCGACTTTGGAAGTTGTGTTTTTTAACAAATAGTGAAAAAGCTCGAGGAACTGAAAGGAGATTTTGTTTTGACACTGTTAATGTAAATTCGTAAAAAGTGAACGGACATGGGTCAGCGCCTAAGTCATTCTATAAACGTACGATTAGCGTAATAGTTAGTCGTGTTTATTGTAGGTATTTTTTTAAGTCCTGTCCCCTACTAAATGAAGTAAATAACTATTATGATTTTTAAACCGGGACAATTTGCTTATCGGCCGGGACGCCGGGACATCATGCTCCAAACCGGGACATGTCCCGGCGTACCGGGACGTATGGCAACCCTAACCTACTTATATATTTTGTTAGTTATATTTGTAAATAATAAGTTAATAGGTTTGTAATAACGTTATGTGAGCTGTCGACCTATTTACACTGGTTTCAAGCATGTCTCGTGAAGCAACAACAACACGATGTATGGGTAACCCTTTCGCCGGGCCGTGGGACCCGCCAGCTGCCATAAACCAACATGAGTGTGTGCTGTAACAGGTGAAGCTATCCGTTTTATTTATTTGTTAACCAAACTTAACACACACATCGGTTTTTACAATTTATTGACGCAGGCGTTACTTCGTAGAATTCTTAATTAGTTGCGACCATATTACTTTGCTATTCTGCCAAACAACACCGCCTATGTAGAATCTCGCGCGCTGCCGGTCCCAAGCCCGGGTAAAGGTCCTCCTGGGTTCTTCGAAGGGCTAAGAAACCTACAAGATAAAAACCCAAACGTTCAGAAGTCCAATACAAAAGAATGATGCGGATTGTCTATAAAACAATGACCTCAGCGAATTATAATAACAGAAAAGATTGACTAGATACAACTCCATAACAAGTTTTTTGGCAAAAACTCAAAAACGGCTTGACCAAATTTCTTCAAAATAATTTTCGTGGTAAGTTCGTCTTATATACTATCTTCCTGAATTTTTTCACATTTTTCGCACCTCCCGTTCAAAAGTTAGAGGGGGGGGGGGACACACTTTTTCAGACTTTCAGAGCGATTATCTCTGAAAATTTTTGCACTGCGCAGACTGAAACCCTTGGTCTCAAGTACTGCGCTGAGGCAGGCATACTTCGCATACTTCCACTCGCTTATGATTTACGGCGTGATGCTGTGGGGTAACTCGACCGACGCAGACAGGGTGTTGCTCATGCAAAAGAAAGCACTAAAGGCTATGCTCGGTCTAAAACAGAGACAGTCCTGCAAAGCGTTGTTTGTTGAGCACCGAATTATGACCCACTACTCGCAGTACATTTTTGAGGTTATTATGTTTACCAGACAGCATATCTCTCAATTTAGGCGAGTGGAGGTGTTGGGAAAATGTCTCCGCAGTACTGGAAGACTGCGATCTGTTCCACGTCGGACTATGTTTCATGCGACAAACCCGCGTGTAATAGGACCAACTTACTATGAGCACCTACCCGATGACATAAAAACTGAGGAATGCGACACGACATTCAGGCGTAAACTGGGAGATTATTTATTAAAGAAATCCCTCTACTCGGTAGAAGAATATATAACAATTATAAAATAAGTTAAGATTGACAAATTACATATTGTAATGTAAACTGTTTTTATTTGTTTCTTTTTAAATTTTTATATTTCATTTGACATTTTTATTATCTTTGACATTTATTTTCATAACTATTTTAGTTTTTATTTCTATAACGGATTTGTTGAATTCTTAATTTTTGAACTAGTAACGTATTTTATTCTGAATTATTTTAAATGTAAAATTGTGAATTTTTATTATATCTGACATAATTATAATTATTTGATGATTTTGTGTTTTGAACTGTATTTAATGTACTGTATAAACTTATTCTCTTTTTATATTTCAAATGTACTTCACGATCACTATATGATAAGTAATACCTTGTGTATATTTTTACATTATGTACGAAAATTGGTTTTTTTTTTTTTTTTTTTTTTTTTTTTTATAACAAATGGGCTTACTCTTGGCCACAGACTAGCCGAAAGCAAAGACGTGGCCTACGATGGAGCGAGCTCGCCCAGAAGGTGCCTGTTCACCCTTGATTTGAAGGCTGTCGGGTTATATGTGCACGGAAATATAGACGCCGGCAGAGAATTCCACTCCTTGGCAGAGCGCATAAGAAAAGAAGAAGCAAAGCGCTTCGTGCGAATTAGTGGAATGTCTACCAAGTAAGGGTGGAGTCCGGCCGTGCGTCTAGAAGTCCGATGGTAGAATGGGGACGGTGGAATAAGCTCATGAAGCTCTTGCGCACACTCCCCGAAGTGCAACCTGTAGAATACCGACAGACTGGCAACTTTCCGCCGATGGGCCAAAGACTGCAGCTTGGCCGTTAGCTTCTTGTCGCCAATTAATCTCCTGGCTCTGCGATCCACTGAGTCCAAAGTGGCAAGCTGATACTTAGCTGAGCTGTCCCACAGGTGGCTGCAATACTCCATACACGATCGGACTTGAGCTTTGTAAAGAGTTAGAAGCTGTCCAGGTGTGAAGTATCGCTTCACCTTGTTTAGGATGCCCAGCTTTTTGGCCGCAATTTGTGCTTTTGACTCAATGAAGGAGCCGAAGTTGAGGACCGAACTCAACTCCATGCCGAGGAGTTCCAGGCTGTCGGTAATAGGTACAGATGCACCTCGGAAAGTAGGAGTCATGTGAAAAGGACTCCGTTTTGCGGAAAACAGACACGCTTGCGTCTTGGTGGAATTGAACTCGACCAGGTTGTCAACCCCCCACTGGGAAACGAGACTAAGGGTCGAGTTCGCTCGCTCAACCATGGCCTCTCTCTGTGAACGTATATCATCCCTGCTGTCTCCTGCACCAGCCATATATCTCTCAACAACCGTACTGTCGTCTGCATAACTAACAATGCTGGGTTGCAGCATGTCGTTAATGTGGAGCAGGAAAAGGGTTGCTGAGAGAACAGACCGTGTAATAAATAAACTAAACTAAACGATTGGAGTAATCAAATTTTTATTCAAGAAACCTCTAAGTTATTTGTTAAGACCTATCAAATGATGTACCTAGAGTAGATATTAGGCAAAAAAATATTTTTTGACATTTAGTTACCTACATGTAAGGGGCGCTCCCACAGAACATACTTTTTTCGCAATTTATATGCAAAACTAAGTAGCGGCACACAAAATACACCTCTAACTTAAATATCGTTACCATATGCTTTATAGTTACTGAGAAAAACCGCTGTGACATACGGACGGACGGACGGACAGACGGACGAAACTATAAGGGTTCCGTTTTTGCCATTTTGGCTACGGAACCCTAAAAATGCATTATTTCAGACCATAGCAACGTGTTAGCACATAATACGCAATAGTACTTACTATAGTACAGCTTCTCTTTCCTACATTTGACGTTTATTAGCTTGTGAATCATGCAAATGTCAAGATGACGTTAACATTAGGGTTGTCACCATGTGTCAGGTGCGTATGGTGGTCCAACAATTTGTAAAAACATAAATAGGAACAAAATATGTATCGGAACATTATTAGTATTACTTATAAGAACACGTTTTGATTAATTATTTAATTCAGTGTTTGAAATTAGTACATTACTGCAGAGGCCGTGAAGTAAGGGATTGCAGGAAGAGTTTGTGGTAAACGTCTGGTTGATGTAATTGGTGACCGAAGAGTTGGTGACTTCCTCGCACAACGTATCAGCATTGCGATACAACGAGGAAATGCCGCCAGCATCCTAGGTACAATGCCTCAAGGACCTATTTTAGATTTACTCGTAAGGTAGATAGAGGTGGAGCTACATAGGTAAGTTACACTTACTGCATATATTTTGAAAATAAATGTTTTAGCATTTTCTATCTTCAATATACAGATAGTCAACAAATTGCCTTAAAAGTTGTTTAAACATTTGCGCAACCCAATCATTAAGTAGCCCCCCGACAGGTGGGGCTGGGGAGTCCATAATAGCCTATTCACGCCCCCCCAAGTGCCGCCACGCGAGCGATGACACGGGAATCACTTGAGCTCATTATTGTTAACTAATATTTGGTTTCATTGTTGGCGACAAATATACGAAGTGAAGGTAAGTGTGAGAGTCCGATTAAGGTAGATTGCACAGATTTTTATAAATTAAAAAAATTAAAATTAAATTAAATATTCATTTATTTCAGATTAAAAATCCATATAATTATAGCACAGACTGTGCAAGTGTTGAGTAAACGTCATAAATTCATAGACGTTTGGCGTTTATAATAAACACCTGCTTGTCTTTGATATGAGTCTTCTTCTTCTTCTTCTTTTAAATAATGGCTTCTGTCCGAGAGTTGGACAATTTTGCCAGTGCCACGTATTATTATTATTTTAGTATATTATATAAATAGAATAGTGTATTATTGCCACTTGGGCGACGTTGTTCGATAATTGACCTCGCTATATGTTAAGTTTATAGCTATAAGACTTAAAATATAGCTTCTCAGGGGGCCAAGATCCCGGGATTGCCGCTTGGTGACTATACTAAAAGAGTGACTGAACTCGTTTCAGGATTAACTTTCATTAGCTGTATACTGCTTCGTTAGTTTACTGCACGCACAGTTAGCTATCAAAATTACACATTATAATTATTCTAGAGACACCATCGCCATCTTGAGAAACAAACGACAATCCTCTTGATATGAGTCAAACCACGTTATCTCTTCCCAGCAAATGAACTGTCAAACTTTTAGTTTATTTATTTATTTCAATAACAAGTATATTTTACATGTTATGTTATGTGATATCGTAGGCAATCCTTGCGCCATTGAGCGTAATTGATTTTTGTGTGGTGTTCAAAACGGTTTGTATTCGCATTTTCTATGAGATTATGTTCTAGAACTATTGCCCGAAAGTAGGTGATAGTTTGGGCCATTGAGAACATAATAAAACTCAAATAACAATTAGTTTTTTGTTATTTGAGTTTTATTTAAGGTTTTTTTTTGAGTAAACTCCAAATCTTCACAGTAAATCGAAAATAGTACCTACTTTTATTACTGTAGGTAGCAATTATTTTTGTTTCACTTTGCATTGTGGAATGTCTATCGTACCCCATAAAAGTAATTAGAAACATCTGTGTGTAAAGAAAAAAAAATTGAGTTTAAAAAAATATATTGAAATTTAAATAAAAAAACTAATAACATTTGTCTGAGATATGACTTAAAATGTTCTAAATGGCCTAAACTATCACCTACTTTGCATCATGGCTACACCGGCTTTGCATCATGTTTCCGAAAATCCTGTATGTATGATCTGTGGCTATAGGCAGATAAATAATATCTGATGATGTAGCCGATGACCTCTGAACATTATGACATAGATAATTATGGTTCCCGATCAAAGCCATTAAGTGTTGTCATTACGCGCCCTGTCATTACGCACCGTGGTAATTATCAAGAAGCATGTCTAGAGGGCACTTATCAAACTGGGGTTAAGTGTGAGCGGGATATCGGACATGCATAGTGTTGACCCGCTCGTTATAAGGGGTAAATCCATCTGTCAGATTATGCGATTTTGGTATTAGGAAAAGGTAATAAGGTTATTTGTTGAGAGGTTAGAATGGATTCACCCGATCGGATTTACCCGAGTTTGAAGTATTTACCCAGGTTTAAGGATTACTTCCACTGATAAGACGAAAATCATGTCGAATATCCATGTAGCACTAACTCCAGTGACAATCGGAGACTTTACACTCGAAGTTGTAGACGATTATATATACCTTGGACAAACTGTCCAGTTAGGTAGGTCCAATTTCGAGAAAGAGGTTAATCGTCGAATCCGACTCGGTTGGGCAGCGTTCGGGAAGCTGCGACACATATTTTCGTCCAATATTCCGCAGTGCCTGAAGACGAAAGTCTTCGATCAGTGTGTGTTGCCAGTGATGACATACGGTACTGAAACGTAGTCGCTTACAATGGGCCTCATAAGAAGGCTCAAAGTCACCCAAAGGGCGATGGAGAGAGCTATGCTAGGAGTCTCTCTGCGAGATCGTATCAGAAATGAGACCATCCGCAGCAGAACCAAAGTAACCGATATAGCTCTCCGAATCGCTAAACTTAAGTGGCAGTGGGCGGGGCACATTGCACGTAGAACCGATGGCCGTTGGGGCGGAAAGGTTCTCGAGTGGCGACCGCGTACCGGAAGGCGCAGCGTGGGTAGGCCCCCCGCAAGGTGGACTGATGACCTGGTGAAGGTCGCAGGAGTCCGCTGGATGCGGGTGGCGCAGGGCCGGTCATTGTGGAAATCTTTGGGGGAGGCCTATGTCCAGCAGTGGACGTCTTTCGGCTGAAATGATGATGATGATGAACGGGATGGGATGGGACGGGACGGGACGGGGCGGGACGATCTATCGATTTCTATAGAAAGAATCACGTGATAGCTCGGAGCTTAGAATGTCACGTGACGTTTTCTACAGAAACTGACAGATCCTCTCGTCCCTCGACGCCCCGCCCCGCCCCGTCCCGTGCCGTACCGCACCGTCCCGTCTCGTACCGTCCCGTCCCATCCTAGTGTGAGTCATCCTTTAATGAGGTTTTACATGGAATCTCAGAATCAGAATAGAAACGCATGCAACAATTGGTTCATAAAACTCTCGGGTCTCATCTCGGCACTCGACTTCGTCTCGTTTTGTAACGGCGACCCTCCAGTTTTAAGAACTCTTATATCACTGTTGCATATAATATACTACTATTAACATTTTCACAGTCTGTACTATCAAAAAGGAAACTTGGCATGGACTTTGCTCAAAGAGCCCGGGTAATGTCTGATGACCCCCGAACCCCGTGGATGTTACCGACCCGAGCCATTAGTCCTATCATTACCCTGTCATTAAGTTTCACCTGTACGGTTCCGTAATTAGGGGCCGGTGTAAACCTGTGGTAAATGCAGCGTGTTATTATTACACACGCTTGAAAAGTGAGAGTGAATGATGGGGGACTCCGCGTACGAACAAAGTTGAGAGAATGTAAATATTATCTAGAGGGCAGCACGTAAGTTTAGAAAACAGACAGTACTATTTTGTACCATTTGGGGACAAAACTCTAGGTCCCAGCGCACGCAAGTTTTTGATAGGAATCGCGAAACGTCTGGTTGATCTAACTGGTAACTGAAGAGCTGGTGGCTTCCTCGCACAACGTTTCAGCATTGCGATACAACGAGGAAATGCCGCCAACATCCTAAGTACAATGCCTCAAGGACCTATTTTAGATTTAAGGTAGGTAGAGGTAGGTAGGTAGTTACACTTACTGTATATACTGTAGGATTGGCGGAAGTCACCTTTTTTTTTTATACTACGACGGCGACAAAACAAGCATACGGCCCGCCTGATGGTAAGCGGTCACCGTAGCCTATGGACGCCTGCAACTCCAGGGGAGTTACACGCGCGTTGTTGACCCTTTAAAAAAGGAGGATTCGCTGTGTTGACAGCTAAAGGGGCAAGCTTAGCTCCGTGGGTACACCCCACTCCCCAGCTGTCAACACAGCGAATCCTCTTGGAGCTCTGGCAACCTTACTCACCGACAGAAACACAACACTATGAGTAACCCTTAAAAATTTTAGTGTTTAAAATAAGAAAAAATCATATACTTATATTATTTGGAAATTTCGAACCGTGGCTGCAGATCGGCGATTTCGTGGGATGGTCATATTAAAGTTACTCAATATGACTTAGGTATACATATGGGGTATCTGAGGTTTTTAGTGGCAGGTGTTACACGTTATATTGCTGTGCTCTACAAGCATATTTTAGAAAAAAAAGTTACGAATTTAATAAAACTAACTATGCCATTCTTTTTTCCTTAATTATACCAAGCCACATGACGAAGTTAAAGCAAATGCTCAAAAACACCCTGTATAAGGAAAATATATAAAAAGAAATCGTTATACGTTGGTTTATTTTAAGAGGTTTGCCTTTAAAAGGGTAACAATATTTTTAACAATGAATACTTACGGTGGTATCCGAAAAACATTAAAATTACTATCCTCCAAAAAAAGACTCGAGACGAGACTCGAGAAGACTCGAAAAATTGGGCTCGAGATTTCTCGAAACTCGAGAATACAAATGGGCCGAGAAATCAGAAACCCTAGACACGAGTGTTAGCTTTTCATATTAAGCATTTTGGTATTTCTATAAATCATTAAAATGTGTACTTTCTAAATATTTTGATAAACAATCCTAAGACAGTTTATCAAAATATATACTGTTACTGATTAACGGAAATAAATATAATCGGTTCGTGCTGTCTCCCGATTGGTCACGCCATCTTGAATCGAGGTTTCCGGTGGCAATGGCGGCTAACGCGTTGGGCGAGGAAACGACAGATCGAGGGATGGCATGAGCTCGTGCTAATAATAAGGATTGCTTGAAAATTACCATCTTTAGCGATTGATTTGTGCTCGTCGTACAATTGTATTCAAGTTTCCAAGAAATACAAGTTGTTCTACATATTGGATTGTTTTACTGAGCTGACGCTCTTCACGAGCGTCCGGCATTAAGGCCACACATCTGCGGACGTCCGCGGACGCGTCCGTCTGCTAGTGCTAGCTTTAAATACCAGTTTAATGGCGCCAGTACCTACACCAAATAGAGAAGCAGAGAGCGCGAATGCACAGGATACCCTCGTCTCGTCTCGCGCTTAAATTTCTCGTCTCACTAAATGTCGCCAATTGATCGCCTGGGACTGTGTAATCGAAGAAACGGGACCTAGGGGGTCGTGGGAAAGGCAGGGGCAAGCGATAATTGGCACCGACGGATTGCCCCATGTAATACCCGTCTTAGACTTACCTGGTGGCAGGAAGTGGTTGTAGCTCGATAACAATCTCAGCGCGGCTAAAGCGCTGCTGTGCTGCGCTGAACATGGCTCCAGGTCGTATAGAGGTAAGCTCATGTTGATGTTGTTTATGTTCTGGTCCATTTTTTCACTTCACTACTTAAGGTCACTTTTGAATGTTCACTTTGACGAAGATAATTAACAATTTAGTTTTATTTTATACTGCAAGAACATTTAAAATGTTAGTAAAATCGCCGTCAATTGAACTTCCTAACAATGTAAACAAAAGCCGTCACATGTTTTGTCACTGTTTCTCCTTGTATTTTCATACTACCGCATCAAACACCGCTGAAATCATTCACTACTGAAACGGTCGTATTATCGTAACATACAAAACATAAGATAAATAAGTTAATCTTTGAGATTTCATTAAAAACTTAAAAGCTAGGTTATTACTATTAATATGGCGGTTTGTTTACATTGTTAGCATGGCAAGTTGGATTGACGGCCATTTTAACTCTATTACGGACACGGACGCTTACAATTTAAGTAAAATTTAAGAAAACCCCGCCATGTGACTCGGCGGGGTGAGGTATGTAAGCAGTGGCGGGCGTTCATAGAACTCGATTCCTACCGGCTTTCCTTGCGTGAGCCAACTAGCACATTTTTTATTCCTTAACGACACAATGAAAAAGCAGGCTAAAGGATGACTCACACTAGAACGGGACGGGACGATCTGTCAGTTTTTATAGAAAAGTCACGTGAATCAACATTTAGGAAACAAAAAGCCATCTTGAGTATTAAACGGAAGTCTAGATAAAGTCTATCAACTTTTTAACGTCGAAGTTTTGACACTACTCAATTATTCTTGAAAACGTAAAACCTAAAACTTGATGTATGAAGCTTAACTTCATTTGTCGGTCATCGGCATTAAATGTACGGGCCATGCTTATTGGCTGTATAAATAGGATTGTTGTTTGTTTCTCAAGATGGTGATGGCGTCTGTAGAATATTTTTTTGTATTTTGTGTGCGAAATGTTGTTTGATGTGTAATGTTGATAGCTAATTGTGCTGTAAACTAATGAAGCAATATACAGCTAATGATGAATTAATCCTGAAACGAGTTCAGTCACTCCTTTAGTCATCAAGCGGCAATCCCGGGATCTTGGCCCCCTGCATCCTATAGCGAGGCCCATTACCGAAAAACGTCGCCCAAGTGGCAATATACTATTTTATTGATATAATATAATCAAATAATAATAATACGTGACCCTGGCAAAATTGTCCAACACTCGGACAGCAGCCATTATTTAAAAGAAGAAGAAGTCTGTATAAATAACATTGTGTCAATTATTTTTGCGGCCTTCATTGCGAAATATAATATTGCAGGTGACTGTACAAGTAAATACACTCTACCCTCAATTACCTGATCGCGACTGAGTTTATACAAATGTATAATTATACCAACACACACAAAAGGCTGTTTTTGTTTGATCTCCGCCCAATAAATGAACTCGTCAATTATCCCAATTAGTTTCCGCAATCGAAGTTCCACTTTTATTCATGGCGTGAACACATTCGCGCTATTCTGTATAGCTTATCTTTTGGGTAACATCGTTCTGTGTTTTAACCCAGGAAAGATACGGTTTTGACAGACATGAAATTATAATAGCTTGATCTTCTCAAATTACGTTCGACTGGGATATTTATTTATAATACCTATATGCAAAAAGCCTGCAAACTTTTCTCCCAGAGTAGGTAAATAGTAAAAAAAAAAACTTAACTAAGTCGAAATATTTTTCTTGTTTGTGAACATGATGACATATTTGTCTTCTATCTGTTAAAAGCACTGGTTAAAAGCGAAACCGAAGAAAATTTAATCACGTAAAACCGTTAAAATTACAAAATGCACGGCGCGGGTGATATATGTGTTTTTTTACTATAAACAAATGTTAATAGGTAAAAACTGGCCCTGACCCATTTTAAACGACTAAAAAAACATATACCTATACCTACATAAAAATCTTACAACAAAAAAACGGTCTTAACATGTGTGATAACATTTGTGACGATTAGCATGTATCGATATTTTGTTGTATTTTGTTGCCTACATAATACTAGACTCACGATATATCCGTTACGATAAAAAAAATCAGCTATTATAAATTATTTCCCGAACACTCAAAAGTTCCATACAAGCTGTCAATTCAATGAGTGGATTATTTGACTCAAGCGGGAAGCTACGAGCGTAGCAGACGGTGCTACGGAAAGTGTTAAAATAATCCTTTACACATTCACCGCTAAGGATTTTTCGTAGCGCTACGCCGTAGCCGATAACATGCATTTCCCGCTTTGTAGCGGTAATGGTGACGACAACGTGTCGTCACTAGCAGTGAATGGGTTAACACATTCACCGCTAAAGATTTTCCCTAGCGCTACGCCGTAAATATAGAAAGCTTAATAGGTGTTATTTATTTGTGATTTCTATAGAAATAATTACGTGATCTCAGCTGGGAGCTAAGGTCACGTGACATTTTCTATAGAAACTGAGATGTCGTCCCGGATCGGATTGGTCTGTCTCAAAGTATAAGATTGTTTTTTTTTTCCTGGAATTTACCGGATTACTTTATAGAACAATTTGAAAACTACACATTGATCATATAAACGGATCTCCGTAACAGCGTCAAAATATTTGTAGGGTAGCCGAAGTAGTTTGGCTTTCCTTTTTTTCACGAGAGGTAAAAGGTACTCAACTGGCTAGAATGGCGCAAGCCGGTAATAATCGAGTTCTAAGGACTCTACGCCACTGGTTGATGATTTATAAAATGTATTTAGCCTCTTAAACATTTTTAAATTACTTAAAATAAATCAGATCTTGATGATAAGTATACCCAAGTCGATAGGTACTCAATTTTTAATTTGGCAATTTTATTCTAATTATAGATTGTGTGTAGGACCCAGCACATATCTAAAACCAATATTTTTACTTTAACCACAATTTAACACCACCACCGAACTAAACTTTCACACCAACTAAATTACAAAAGCAAAGCCTGACATTAGGTAATTTTCACGGCTCCTCCGATTGGCTATTACGTTAATTATTAGATCATTCCCCGGGCCCTGATTGGCTGTCGTGGCCCCGCCCCCGTTGCCTTATGACGGTGTCATAGAATGTAACGATCAGTTTGAATCTTTAATGAAGTGTCATTATCGTAGGTGTTTTATTGGGGGACTTTGCTAATATTTGCTTTGTTAAATGTTGTGATTGTTTTTTGTTACGTTTGAGTATGGTTTGGGTTGGGATTGTTTACTTATTACAATCCTTATGCGTTAAGGTTGACTCATACTATAACGGGACGGGACGGGACGGGACGATCTGTCAATTTCGATGGAAAGAATCACGTGATAGCTCGGAGCCCTCGGATGTCACGTGACGTTTTCTATAGAAACTGACAGATCCTCCCGTCCCGTTCTAGCGTGAGTCATCCCTAACCCGTCAATAGGGCCGCGGCCCGCAGTGCGCGATAAATAACGGTCGCGAGCGCATCCCATGATCATCATGACTAAGGATCACTGATTGATCCGAAATGATTGATTGGACGGCAACGGTGTTTTTTTTATACTACGACGGTGACAAACAGGCATACGGCCCGCCTGATGGTAAGCGGTCACCGTAGCCTATAGACGCCTGCAACATCAGGGGTGTTACATGCGCGTTGCCGACCCTTAAAAAAAGGAGGATTCGCTGTGTTGATAGCTAAATTGGCCAGTGCCTACTCCCAATTTGTCCCTAGCTTCGAGGTACACGAGCTTACAACAACAGGGAGACGTCAAAGAGACATCGCACCGTACATTTCTATCACTTATTGAGAGGAAAAACGTGCAAACGCACTTCTCACACATTACATTCAAACATTTTTAAGCTATTGCATAGCTTCTATCGCGGGCCTTGAGCGCGGGGACCGAATCCAGAAATTCCGTAACGAAAAAAAACCTGACGCTCCCCACTCCGACGGACCGAAACCGACTTTATTCACTTTGTTACAAAGTTCTTTATCGGGGAAAGGATATATCTCCATACGAATGTCGCTAAGTGTCATATTCTATACAAAATATTGAGGACAGTAGCCCTTATTACCAGAGATACGGCGATGTCAAATGTCAAAATAAACACTATTATTTTTTCCCGCCAGAATCAAATATGTTAAATCGATTTTGTAATCGATGCATAATATACTGGCTGGATCGAATTAAAGGCAAAAGGCGCCTAATTTTTTATTTAGACTGCGAATCGTTTTGTTTTTTTAATCGATACCTTAGTGCAAATGCAAAGTCGTACTAAGTACCATTTTAAATTTGTGAATTTAGCACGATAGTGCACAACGGAATAAAGTGGAAATTTCATTGGCATAAGAAATATTAGTACCTACAAAGAAGTAGAGTATCGAAATATGCCTTTGTCTTGTTTATCAAATATTTTCTATTGGTATATTAGATTTGTTCCTTATTGTGATAATCACAAAGGTGATATTGCTGCGTGCTGTAAATATTTTGTTTGTGGTTGTATGGGCCAGTTAGCCTATACACTTGCTTGTTAGGGTTGGTTATGCTGAGATGATTGCAGACACGGAGTTTAAGTTAAGTTAAGTTTATTAAACGTATATACTGGTTACAAGTTAATAAGTTAGTTGACTTTTCCTTCAATTGATGCGTCTCGTATGCTAGTTAGGTATATACTGTCTTATGAATAATATGTTTAAAGGTAGCCTAAAGTAGGTCGCAACGTAAACGGAAAATATGTACAGTAGTGAACTGTACAGTGGTGTTCGAAGACGATGATCACCGTATGTTTTTCGCCTATAAAAAAGCTCTCTTTCACTGCAGACGAAAATGTACCCAAATTTATTTTAAGTTTTTTTTGTTCAGTAGTGTCATAAACAAACAGAAATTAAACTTAAGTAGGTACATATTTGTCACTACTGACGAAAGTGCACAAAAAATACAAAACTGTGTTTTTAGGAAATGAGTTGAAAAGTGACCAATGTGCCGGGATCCATTAAATCTATGTAAATATGATATGTTTAATGCTGTGATAAATTTGATAATAAATAAAATCACTAATAATGGTAACTTTGTAGCAGCCCGCTGTCTCCACAACCAAAGGCATGAACATGTATTGTATCCATGTCCTATAGACCTAAGTTGCTTATCCACGAATGTCATCTGATAATTATATAAGTTCATGAAAAGACAAGTTGCATGGATAGTGCGACGGTGATTGCTGTCAAATGTGAGTAACTGTATAGAATTATCAGAAATTGTCATACAAAGGTGACAAACTGTTGTCTTATTACGTTACGCTATCCGTTTGGGATCTTATCCCAGAAGGGAGCGCACACTTTTGCCGCTTCGCCACCGCTAGAGTTTCGGCAGAGGGCTCCTGCTACGTGGGAAGTGCGAGTAATATGGGTGGTCGAAATTGTGCTAACGCATGTAACATCCCACACTGAACACCGCCCCGTTTTCCACAGCACCAGGGTCACTCCATCTTGCTATCAGTGCGGCTAAACCCAGTGGCTCCAGAACGGAATGAACACCCGCTGACTGAAGAGACCTCAGGACAATATCATTGAGGTCTTAGTGACGCGGAATCCAACCACTACAAATACGGCAACTCAATGTATATATGGCTGTCAACACCCACCATGCATTGTACAAGCGGATGACATACATACCTCATAGCGGGCCCAGGGGAGTACAATGGCCAAACGCAACGATTTTGCCTTTGCGCAAAGAACAATGTCACAAAGCCAGTACGGTTTTTATATTAAATATTGGACAAGGATAGTTTATAAATAAACTCAGATTTTTTTGTACGATTACTTTTCTAAAACGGCTTATTACTGAATATGCACAACTTGATGGATTAGGATGGCACTTATTACAGTTCTATCTTTATGGCACTAATGGAACTAGGTATCGCCTATATCCCCGTTAAATTGATTTGATTAAAATTATTTTAACTTTGCGCAAAAACATTCTTAGATCATGGCATGCCATTAGTCTCATTAGATACATTTTACTTAATAATGGCATCTATTTTATTTTTGTTGTCTAGCAAACTGATCTTGCGTAGCGATGTTGTCACAAAACCAGCACGGTTTCTTCAATTACATTTTGGACAAATTTCCATGCGATGCTAATATTGTAAATTTGATGAACTATTATCTGTTACCAATTCACACTAAATTAAAAATGCTGAACGGATTAAGGTGAAATTTGGCATGGGGATGTTTTGATTCCTAGGAAAGGACAGAATAGTTTTTGTTATGAAAATCATCCTATATAGAGGTGCAAAGGGGAAGGAAGCAAGTGAAATAGTCAAATCTATAATTGCATGGGCAGTTTATGAATGAATTCTTTCATAAATTGCCCGAATAAAGGCCTCTGCCGATCCTATCATAAGATCGTCCTTGGTTGAGATGAGACATAATATATACTTACCTACCTAATGAAAGTTTATAATTATTATATGCGTGACGTAATTATTTTGGTATCCTCGCAATGTTTTTCTTCACTGGGAAGTTAGTTGTAATCAGGTACCGTACCGACTGACATTCTGTGGGTTAAATTCAGTGAGCTTAAGGCAGTGTTGTAAACCGTGATCAAAAACACTCGGCCTTGATTACTTATTTCATTGAAAGATAATTTATGTCAACTTGGACGTACTTTTTAGCATATCTACAGCGTATCCAGCCACTGAAAGATTAATATGTGGTCAAAGATACATACAGCTGTCACAAAAATGCTGGTGATTCGATTAAATGTGTAATCACTAATCAGTATCGAATTGTGGTTAGGAGAATAAATAAACAAAAAATGTTTGACAAAAAAAACATTTAGTCCTATTTTTTCCAAATCAGATTACAATATTGATCACGAGCATTTTTGGTATATCCTGAATTATTAACGAGAACAAAGAATAACAGGTTACTGTAGTTGCAAGTTAGTTGTTTGTTTTATACGGCCCCGGAATTTAATTAGCAATTTACAGTTCAAGTCAATTTGGTATTTAATACTTATGGTAATAAAAATACACTACCAAACATTATAATACTGCGCAGACGAAGTCGCGCTAGTAATTGCATAAGTTGATACAAAATCATATGCAATAGCTTTACCGCGGCAGTCCCCGAGTGCCACACGTATTTTTTTTTTTATCAAACATAAGTATTTAACAATTTCTAAGGGCACAGTTGAGCACCTGGCATCCATCGCTTCACAGAATCTCAAGCATTCTCTATACATAACCGTCCATCGCCACGCAAACAAGTCGCATTCAGGTGTCGATGTCAGGAGCGCATTGAGCTGTGAGAGGCCGCGAGTTACTGAAGTTATCTTTCATGACCACAGAACACATTCAAAATGGCACAACTACACTAACAAATCTTGCATATTTCGATCTGTTTTTGTGTACAGACTAGTCGCGACACAGACCTGCGTATGCCCATTTGGACTTGTACTTCGCCGAGGGGACACGATACGTATGTCGACTCCCCTTGTCAGCATCAATATACTGGTATTGCAGGCGTCTATGGGCTACGCGTGCCACTTATGCATATTGTGCGGGCTGTATGCTTGTTAGCCACTAACATTCATTTATAAATAAAACCATCAATTTTACCACTATAATATTGGTCGATCAATTTTTGTCTAGTGAAATAGAGTATGATTAGATTAAGCATAATTATATAATTAATTTATTAAGTAATTCGATTAACTCCTAAGATAGGATTAGTGTATGTTCTGACATAGTTGTATGTATACATATTGACTCCAAATAATTTCAAAAAAAAAAATTGACTAACAACTAATGCATTTGTGCAGAGCCCTTGACAATTGTCACAAGAAACACCGACAATGTCATGGATTCCGACACAGGAAGAGTCTCATGTCAAAAACTGCTGAAAATTCTTTTAAACCACAAAACAGGTCTCTCTGACCTCTGTTTTGTGTTTTAAACACTATTAAAGCTCATTCAAAACTCATGTGATACCTGATTTGACTGGCCAAAAACAAAAAAACTGGCCAAGAGCATGTCGGGCCATGCTCAGTGTTGGGTTCCGCAGTTTACTGTCCGTCACAATAGGCAACCTTAAAAAGTGTTTTAATAGATACCATGCTCAATATGCTTATAATAATTAACAATTCGATGATACTTTCGATTACACCCGTCCCGACCCCATCAACTCCGGAAACACAGTGCCATCTCTCGGGCAATTGGGTTACTAATTTAAACAAACAAAAAATCACCCCCCACTTTAAGTGTGTGGGAGGTACTCTAAAAAAGTGATCCGAGGCTTTCCCATTTACCGGCCGAGGTTTGTATACTTTTTTGCCGGCAGGCGGCAATTTAGTTTTGCGTAAAGTGGCGCTTACCGGCCGGAGGGCTGAAAAAATATTTATTGACAATAGATAGAAATAAGTACAAAGCCCGCGCGGGTGGTGAGCGGTTTCCGAAGCCTATGAACGCATGAAACGCCATTAATTCAGTAATTTTAGTGGTGAAATAGGGGCCTAGCTCACCTTCAATCTATTACCATTATTATCGAATATTGATTGTAGTAAAGTGTGTCCATAAAAGCACCCAACAAAAGCAATATGGCGGCGTGGCAGTAACGCCACGCGCGGGTAACATCGCAGTGACGTTCGTGGAGACGCCAAAATAGTGGTGTTAATAATAATATTAATCTGTAAAATATATGGGCGCCCGAGCAAAGCTCATCTTATATTTCCCTCTCGCACCGAGGGTTCCGTAAAAACTTTGAGTTGCAACAGCAGCTAGAAGTAAGAATATTTGACGTCGACAGATTGGGTCACTGCATAGAGAAAGTAAGTAAAGTATACGAGTTTCTTGTTCCTTGATATTTTTTTGGAACGTAAACCATTTAACTAAAGTAAAAAAATAAATAAGGCGGATTAAACTCATATTTAGATCAGAAAATTTTATTTAATAATAAAAGAAGATAGCGTCAATACTATATTTTTCCAACAATATTTATAATAATGTTAATCGCATCGCTATATAAATACATGTTGTTGTCAACTTGTCATCCTTCACACCGAAGCGATCACGCGATGACAATCAATATTGTTCGTTGGTCTTGCTGTCTACTCCAAGGATATTAATATTATAATTCTAACTGCTGGCTGATCCGTATTTAACATTAGAATCAGGCAGAATCACTTGTAAATATTAGAACCAATATATTATAGATCTACGTACCAGTCAACGTAGCCTGAACTAGGTCTCACTGTATACATGTTGCCGCCTTCTGTTCTTATAACGCAGATTTGTTTACGATGGTGTTGCATACAAAAGCGGCGTAAATAGCTTGTACACAGAGTCAGAACGTTGGAACCGCTCCCTATGCACAATATTTAGGCTAGTTTCGTGCAAGAATCTATGTAGCTGTAATACGCGCCACCAGCATGTGCATTCGAGGCACACGCCACTGCTTCAAGGCCTTCACCCGATAGCTTAGTTTTGATGACGGACCCGCCCTACGACATATCGACTAAATATTATATAGATATACTTGTTCTGTTATTTAATTAAGTAATGCAAATAAAGATCCCTACCCATAGTTAAAAATATATTTCCAGAAAATTTTGATCGTTAAAGTCTACTCCATGGAGTTTCTGTGCTAGTTCGCGGTAATTGCTGGCTGATCACTATTTAACCGCGCGTTGCGATACACACGGTCGTTCCGGCCGTCCAATATAAAAATAATGTCCCCACTACATATAGACAGACGAGTCCGCGAACGTCGGCAGACGCATCCTTGCAACTTGACAGATGGATCACCACGAGCCGACCACACATCTGTCGGTCGTTCAGTCTGGGTTCATACTCGACAGATGCCAATTGCGCAATTGTCGCTCCAAAAACTGGATGTAGCTGTTGGAAGTGACACAGCTATCATCTGTTTCATACTTTTAAGTTATATTTAAGCGTTCCAATCAGTTTAGCAATTATCTCTTCGAAAGTAGGTAACTGAGCGGGGTGACGTACACCCCGCTCAGTTGCCTGAGCGGGGTGTACGTCATAGAATAGTCGGATGCGTCGCCGGACGTGCGGACGGGATACCGGACTTCCGCGCCAAATCCCTTTGATCTGTGACACAAAAACCGACAACAGTCGGATTAGTGGCAGATGTATCTGCAGACGTCAAATACCTACCACAGATTAGCAAATTTCCCCGTCGACACATCCGCGGATCCATCTGCCGATGAATCCGTCTATATGTAGTAGAGGCTTAACCGGCCAAAGTATACGTTCAGGCAATCTGCATAGTGGGTAATTGGGTATGTCCGCCGGGCATTCGCTAGACAGATTTACCATTAAAAAATTAAGGAATACTTTTCTATGATGCCAGTGATGTTTTTAGAAGTTATTTCGTAAGTATAATAGCTTTACTAGGGACACTAGGGTACTGTTAGCACGGCAAACATATGTGTCAATTCTTAAGGAAGGACGCGTGGACCCGCATGACTAAGCATGACGTAGCAGATGTGATCAGGATTTGAATACCGATAAAGTACATACCGGTATTATGACGGTTCTCTTTCGGTACTTTGTTTATTATTTTCAACCGACTTCAATATTTCAAAAGGAGGAGGTTCTCAATTCGACTGAATTTTTTTTTTTTTTTTTTTTTTTAATGGATGTTCACTCATAACTCCGTCATTACTGAACCGATTTGAATTTTTTTTTTGTTTTCTAAAAGTAGACGGTTCCTGGTTGGTCCCGTTTTTTTCAAAATCCATTTCTGATGATGGGATCCATGAGGAACTGAGGGAACTCCTCAAATTTGAAAGGCACATGCATGCTGATTTGGGTGATTTCTTAAGAAACTCGAGCATTTCTTTACGAAAATCATCAATTTGGTGGAGTGGACCTGATGATGAAGACCAGGGATGGCAAAGTGGAACTGCTTCGTAATTCTCAGGACTATGATCCGATTTTAAAAAATATTTTTTTGTCTGTATATAGATGGTTTCAGGATTGTCCCGTTTTTTTCAAAATCAATTTCTGATGATGGGATCCATGAGGAACTGAGGGAACTCCTCAAATTTGAAAGGCACATGCATGATGATTTGGGTAGTTTCTTAAGACACTCGAGCATTTCTTTACGAACATCATCAATTTGGTGGAGTGGACCTGATGATGAAGACCAGGGATGTCAAAGTGGAACTGCTTGGTAATTCCCAGGACTATCGTCCGATTTTAAAAAATTTTTTTTTTTCTGAAAATAGATGGTTCCACATTTGTTCCGTTTTTTTCAAAATCAATTTCTGATGATGGGATCCATGAGGAACTGAGGGAACTCCTCAAATTTGAAAGGCACATGCATGATGATTTGGGTAGTTTCTTAAGACACTCGAGCATTTCTTTACGAACATCATCAACTTGGTGGAGTGGACCTGATGATGAAGACCAGGGATGGCAAAGTGGAACTGCTTGTTAATTCCCAGCTCTATCATCCGATTTGAGACATTCATCTTTTCTTTGTAAATAAATACCTTCAAGATAGTCCTATTTGATTATAGTTCTATTTTGATGATGGGCTTCATGAGGGATTGAGAGAACTCCTCAAATTTTAACGGCACATGCATTCTGATTTGAGGGTTTCCTTAAGTAACTAAAACAGTGTTTTGGCGGAGCCAACATTTTGATGAACTTGATCTGATGATGAAGACCAGGGATCGCAAAGTGGAACTGGTTAATAAACCTAGCTCTACTTATTATCCTAGTTGTGACATTCATCTTTTTGATTTGATTTATATTCTGATGATGGAGTTCTAGAAGAATTCAGAGAACTCTTCAAATTTGAACGGCAGTTTAGTTGTGATTAGAGGGTGTTCATAATTAGCTTAGGCATTTTCTTACTGTGGCCATCATTTTGCTGGAGTGGACCTGATGTTGATAATCAGGGATGGCATAATGAATATGCTCGTTAATTTACAGTCTGTCATCCAATTTAACACATTGTTATTTTGTTTGTTTAAAGGTCTACAAGGGAGTTCCGTTTGATTATACTTCAAATGTAATGATGGAAGCCCTCTAGGACATTAAGAAAGCTCCTAAATTTTCAATCGTACACGTGCGGTGTATTGGATATTTGTGAAGTAAACTGGCTAACTCAAACAAATTCTTAATTTCACTTTTACCGGGAACCAAATGAAGTCGGTTTTTTTTTCTTAAAAATTATATTTTATCTAGTAATACGAATATTTTAAGTGCCAGGTCGAATGCTACATGAAGAGCATAAAATAGTTAAGAATATTGGGCAAAAACGAGGTTTTTAAAAAGGGCTGTATGGTTTTAAGAAAATAAACTGGAAAATCAATTTGACAATTTATAATTGAAATTTAGAAATTATAAACTAGTAGAATAGATAATATAGAGCCAGCTAGGCCGTGGGTTATTAAAATATTTGAGCTGAGACACTGGAAGAAACGAAAAGTAATCTAAACAAAATAAAACAAATCTTTCTTAGATGTTTTGATTGCGTTAACGTAGAGGTTTGGTTTTTTCACAGCTTCAAACCTCTACCTACCTTAAATCTAAAGTAGGTCCTTGAGGCATTGTACCTAGGATGCTGGCGGCATTTCCTCGTTGTATCGCAATGCTGATACGTTGTGCGAGGAAGCCACCAGCTCTTCGGTCACCAGTAACATCAACCAGACGTTTCGCGATTTCTACGAAAAATTTGCGTGCGCTGGGACCCCATGGACCAAGAGTTTCGACCCCGAATGGTACAAAAAGGTACTCTCTGCCCAGGCTCTTATATTTATTACGTTTTAAAATTTCGGCGCATTCAGCCGCTCCGCCCGCTTTTACATTAGTTCGTTGGAGATGGGACGGTGCCAGCGTGTCTACACAGGTAGCATCCCACACTAACTAGCATCCGTCCCAAACTCCAAGGAGTATAGTTTACTAGTTTCTATCCTTACACGTTCCTAAGATAAAGGGTCTTGACAGGCAGACGGATGAACAACAAAGTGATTCTATAAAGATTCAGTATTTTTGTCTTTTGAGATACGGAACCCTAAAAGCTTTGTATACTCGTAATAGGCGTGTGTAGGTGCTATCGCGTTAAAAATTGCATTGGCCGTTTATGAATGCACTTGTATATTCTACATTTTTATTTTCTGTCGCACTTTACCCTTTATTCAGCATTACAGATTAACTTGAGGGAGGTTAGGTGACAAAGCCACGTGTTGTTCCCTTGATTAGTTATTCTAACAATACAAAGTTTATGGGGCGATGGCGAGGGTCACACGTGGCATTTCCCATGCCAACACTTGGTACGCTTACCTTACCTTACTGTATACGAAATATTAGTTTTGCAGGAACCCGTTTTATATGCAAACTCGTGGTTGAGGTTGCGACCTTCGTGAACTCAAGAACTCAATTTTTATTCCAAGAATCCATGTAGGTGGGTAATCGGGCAGGGCGACCAAGTTTGTCAAAATAAGAGATGTTTCGAATAGCTTACAGATAGTGTAGCTCATGGTATGTACGAGGCATTTTGGTGTCGGTTTCATGGTCGTCATGCAGTCTCTTCAGTGATATTCCGCCTAGGATCCTGCATAGCTGCGCTTTTGTCAAAATCACGAGAGAAATTTAGTGCTCTGCTTATTTTCGGCTCTTTTTATGACAGAACTGGAATTACAAATCCTGGCTGCGTAGCCAAGATGCCAATCGCTAACGCTTAGTCGCGAACGGAACGCAACTGTCATTGTCACACTAATCAGGTAGAGTTGATAGAGAGAGATTCTATTTTATTTTTTATTTTATTTTATTGGTTCAAAAAATTACACATTATTACAGCGGGTACTAATGCACTGCGAAATTTAGGACAGAAAGTATACATACAAATAAGGTACAGCGTACTAACTGGGACTAGGTATACAAGATACACAAATTAAAAGTAACGAGGCACAGAACATGCCATTATCCACAATACAATGTTAAGTAGATGGTATTAATAGTCACATAAAGTTTATGTTATACTTAAAATAAAATAAAAACTTACTTAATGGCCAATTGAAGACGGACGGTCATCCATTGCCTCACAATGGTTTTTACATTCCTGACAAATTTGCTTCCAACTACTGATAAGAGATAACTACCTTTTTTTTATGGGGAGGAAAAATCCGTTATGGATACTTCTGCACCGCATGGACAGTGCAGAAGTTATGTCGGAGTCTCACCGACTAAAAAACCCCCCTTTTTCCTCTTCGACGCAATTAGGGTGGCTCTGGGATCTCGATAGAACTCGCCAGTGCCACCCTTGCGTCACGCCGCTGAGGGTTCCCCCCTGTTTTAGAACGATGGCAGTCCCTAGCTGCCATCGTCTACGACCCCGAGGACTCCTTTTAGTCGCCTCTTACGACAGGCAGGAGATACCGTAGCCGTATTCTAATGCCCGGGCTACAGGGCACAAGAGATAACTACCTACGATACGTTTCTGAGCGTGAGCGATTGGCATCTTGGCTACGCACTCTGTAATGTCTTCTTCATTTAGTTGCGCCTTCAGAACTTGCTCGATAAGATGCGACCGCCTGCTGCAGTCTCCATGTCGCCTATTTGAACCTTTAGGATATCATCGAAGTATCTTACACGAGGTGAGGGCGATAATCGAGAACCGAATCCCCTATGTAATACCCGTTAAAGCAAAGTATATAGTTGACAGTACGGAGCGTACAGCACGGCTAGCACATGATGCGCGCGGGACGACAAAAGCCGCGACATAGAGCTTTCTCGATCTTTCCCGCGAATCCGTAGCATAAGATGCGCGCGGGACACCGGTGACGCGCGAGCATATGTCAAAGCGACACAAGTTTCTCGACTGACAGTTCCACGCGGGATACTTCCTCAAGTCGTAGCACAAGTGCACTTTAAGAGACAAAATACCTCGCGATTGAACGTCAGAATGCGAGAAATTGTCTTCGAGCCGGGTGGGTGGCGACAAGCATATTTCTTAGATGTTTTGTCTAATTTACTCCAATTTAACGTTCATCAAGACTATTCCAACAAGTTCAAACTAAATGATAATAAGGCTGGGCTTTTATTACACAGTTTTTTTAGGTCTTCATTATAAGACAAGCTAAATGTATCTGCCTACGAATTTGGGAATTTAGGTAATTTAAAAGTGTTATAATATTGATTGTTTCAGAATGACTTTTTTCCCTATGTCTATTATTACACGATCACAATAACCCAAACAAAGGCAGCTCATGGCATCCACGTTGACACCCCCCGGTACCTGTGAATTTTAGCAATTGTTAACCGAGGCATAAACGCACGCATACCTAATGAAATACTTATTTGAATAAGGTCCTAGGGTACTTATATGTAAATATACGTTGATCACTACCTAGTTAATCGATAATATGTAGGTACCAATTCAGGCGTTTTAATACCTACACGTAAGTAACGAGAAACTACCATTCAATTTCATATTTAATTTCCAGGCTCCCGATCCGATAGAAAAGCGCGTATCTTTGTAGAAGCTGAACCAAATAGTTGTTTCATACAGCTAACCCAAGGCAAGAGGAAGATGAGCTCGATGAGCTCCATAAACGCAACCAATATTTTTTATTTATACTACTAGCATGCACGCATATTTGCATATTTTACCGAACGCCAAGACTATAATATAATAAAACAATGCGTAAAAATAAATTCTTTATTTTTGCCTATTATGTACATTTACAAAACTTGAAACAATATTTTCCACAAAACTCGTTCAAACTCCATTATACTGTGAAATTTTGAGACTGCAGAAATAGTGTAGGTGGGCTTGGGGCTTACAAGATATAAGGTACCAATATGCTGGCGTGGTCAGCTTGCCATGCCCTACGTCTCCACTTTACCCATAACGTCGTTCTATCTTGTTTTGGGTTTACCTCTGCTTCTTTTACCAGAGATGGAAAGTTGTAGTAGGCACTTATCCAGTGTAGTTAGGTCTCCTTCATACGAGGCAATACTATCTTAGAGCCTCCTCTCCTGCGTTTTGTCGGCCATGTCCCGCACGTCCAGACTGCCGCGCCGCACATGAAGCTCATCCCATGTTCATTTCGGCAAATTTATATCGGCCTTAGAATACTTTTATATACTTATTATCTCAGACCTTTTAGTTTGCCCGGCATTCTTTAGTGTAGGCGGAACAATATTTTGAATAATCTGTTAAAGTATAGATACACGTATACTTTTATTTTCTTTCCGAGTTTTGCTTCGTCGTCCATGTATGTACGTAGCCATTGACAGATGAAAGTTTCTATTATTTATAGGTAAATCCTTTGCAAGATAATCTCAATTATTTCCACAAATCGTGGAACATCAGTAAGACGATGTATTTTCTTCGGACAAAGAAATAAATTAATAACAACTACATATTTTGTAGATCAATAAAATAAACAAAGCGACTTCAGATTTTGACTTTTGACACATTGGCATTTCGGACTTCAAAAGTCATATTTGCTATCTCTTTAATCATTGTACTGCGAGAACGAGACAAAGTTATCGTGGTTAGTGATGTTCCATTTTTAAGGCTTACCATTCACTCATCATTGGATTTTTTAATACCGATTCAGTGTTGCCACATAATTAAAGTTTGTTCCATTTATATATAGCAACACAAGCTAAGTCGCGCGCGGGATGGCTCTCCCGCATGGAACTGCTTTCTCGCACTTGCAACTCGTGCTACCGAAATCGAGAAAATGACAGCTAAAGAGAGAAGTTTGAAAGGCGCGACTGCCTTTTGTCGCGGAGCGAGCTATCCCGCGCGTAATCATGTGCTAGCCGTGCAGAGTTTACAATTTTGTCAGTACATGACAGAAAAGGATCACATTAAAACCTCTTCGCTACAATTATGCGCCAAATGCCATAAAAGTCATTTAAAAAAGCAACCGTCGATTATTCCGAAAACACAAAATAATTTGTTTCCAAATGACACATGTCATTCACCAAGAAAATTACACAAACCTGAACTTACACCATTTTTACAATATTTAGTAAGAAAAATACATTCAAGTATTAAATAATTGTGTAATATCAACCATGAGGCTGTCAAAATTTGGATTTAATCTTTGTGCACAATACAGTAAGTTTCCACTTTACATGTATGTTTAGTGATCGGAATTGTGTCGCTTAACTTCAAACTCGGGTAAATCCATTCGACCCTCTCAGCAAATATCTACCTTATTACCCTTTCTTAATACCAAAATCGCATAATCTGACAGATGGATTTACCCGAGTTTGATGTTAAGTGACTAGGGTTTCTGTTCGAGATTTCTCGAACTCGAGACAACTCGAGAATTTTGGCTTCATTCGAGACGAGAAAAAAATGTCCATGACTCGAGAATTCTCGAGTCATGCGCGGCGGGCACGCGCCTTTTCTCCCTGTACTGTACGACTAGACTTAAAGAAAATTAACTTGAAAATAATAAACATAGAACTTTTATTATTTTGTTTTTATAAGTAATACTTCTTCATTACAGTAGGCCCAGTAGGGTAAGTTGGTTCTGTGTTAAAGTCGTGACAAGGGCTTCTAATAACGATTTTTTGAACTCAAGACAACTAGCTACACTTTTTAGCTGCATTGTAGATGGGATAAAAATTACCGGAAGTCAAGAAGTATCAAGTCTTCTGATGGACCGAACATCAAAGTTAATTTCGGACGTGACAGCCTTAGTGCTCAACGCGTGGTTCTACATCAAAACGACTTTTCCAGCTGTCTATTTATCAATTTTTCTTACAAAAATACTTATTATGGTTGAAGTAGGGTAAGCAGTAGGAATCATTGGCCCTTTAAGGTGAACTTCGAGTTTCAAGATTTTTCCTTCCCAAATAAGGTAAAACTTAAAAAACAATAATAAAACTAATAAAACTAGTAATAGTAAAACTTTTGATGACAAGTTAACTCTAGAAATATTGAGAATTTGAATAAATCACAACCATAAATATATTTAAAAGTTGTGAAATATAATCCAAAAACAAAAGTATAATCATTGGCATACCAAGAGTACAATGGTCGGTATGCCAATAATTGTACTTTGTATTTATTGGCCCTGCCAATGATTATACCATGGTAGGGCCCAATCACTAGATTTGTTTATTTTTATTGACGATAGTGAATAAAAACTATAACTAATATAAAACAACGCAAATATTACATTTTGAATACCAATAAAAAGGGTGTAATAGTTTAAAAGTACTAAATTCTTATGATTTGCTTAATACAACACACTTTTAGCTTCGATCGTTGCAAAATGATTTATTTTACGTGTGTTCCAGCTATTATGCTGGAAAACTATCAATTACACTATATACTGTTGTCAACAAAGAAAAACAATTATTTTTTCTACATTCTACTCAAACGTATATCTTAATAAATCGATTTTAAGTTCAGGGGGCCAAATTGGAATCTGAAACTGCAAACAACTTGCAATATCTACAGAATATTATATATTTTTATAACAAATATGATATCTGTTAAAATTTCAGCAATAGCCCACTGAAAAACATCTTACAAAAGCATGTAGGTACCTAAAAGAAGATTCTGTTGATGCTGAAAGAAGCTACACTGAAACTCATTCCGTATTTTTTTTTCCTTTTATATTTTATTTATTCTGTGACAATCGACGTAACAATCTTCCAGTCCTGTACTTAACTTGATCCTCGTGTTAAATCGTTATAATGTACACGATCCCAAGCTGGTGATGGTGATACGGGAAAGCTTCCTCACTATTGAAATTAGGAACCTTTTGATTTGAATAGCTACGCGTAAGAACCTAGAAAAGTATCGCTTTACCTGGCGAGAATGAGAGGATTTTCAAACTTTATTCAATGGCTTATATTAATTCGATAGAGGCAGACTGCGATGTTTTTTGGCTGTGCTGGACATCGGCTATGTCATGTTAAGGAATACATGGAATAGGTACTCCGTTTTGTTAGCCCATCGAATGGGAGATCACGTTTTGCCCACTGACAACGAGTGCTTTAAAGTATAACTGTCTTAACTCTTTAGCGGTTGAGACTGGATAAAATGCTTAATTCAAACCTCATCGCCAATTCATAGTTATAAAAAAGTTATATATAAGGAAAACGTATAAAAAGATGTCGTTATAGGTTGGTTTATTTTAAGAGGTTTGCCTTTAAAAGGGTAAAAATATTTTAACAATGAATACTTACGGTGGTATCCGAAAAACATTAAAATTACTATCCTCCAAAAAAAGACTCGAGACTCGAGAAGACTCGAGAAATTGGGCTCGAGATTTCTCGAAACTCGAGAATACAAATGGGCCGAGAAATCAGAAACCCTATAAGTGACTCAATTATTCTTCGCGAGAAGACATAGTGGAGTGGAAGGCATAGTGGTTACAAACTTTCACGCATTATAAATTTACTAAAACGGGTCTTTCTCCGGGACCGCGGGGACAATGTCACCCTTGAACCGTCGGAGGTTCGTTTTCAAAGTTTTACCCGGTTAAGCTCCGTTGCAGTTAATTTATAATGTGGTTACAAACGTTCGCAGAACTACGTCCAAAGAAAAATGTACAGTCAAATGCATATACGTATCGATAAAATCGTCTTCATATGGTACTACGCTCTCATTACACCGGAATAATAAACTATGGGAGTGAGGCATATTTTTGAGTAAATTGTGTACATTTTTCACAGTTGACCGTACAGTTTAGCCTCTTATTCCTAGCGTTTTCCCAGTTTACACCACGGCTTACGGAGCCAGGGGTCAGCTTTGGTAATTAATCTCAAGATATGGCCCAGGCTAGTTTTACGAAAGCGACTGCTATTTGTGTTTCCAACTAGGGTAAACTAGGCCTTATTGGGATTAGTCCGCTTTTCTCACGATGTTTTCCTTCACCGAAAAGCGGTTGGTATTTAAATGATATTTCGTACATGAGTTCCGAATTTTTGGTACGAGCAGGGGTTTGAATCCGCTACCTTTCGATTGAAAGTCGCGCGGCTTACAGTTACAGTTGAGTTTAATATTATTTAAAATCCATCCACAGCGCGGCACCGTCCATTCCAACTTCAGCGGCGGGAGTTAACCAACCCGCCCCGGGACGGCGATCCGGAGCTCCCTGACCTCCGCAACGACGACGAGCCTAAACGAGCCGACCCCCGCCCCTACGCCTCCCCCAAGATCCAGCACAAACCCCCCACAAACCCCGACAAGGTAGTCCCTTCAGCCCCCACCAAAAAAATCATTCCCATGCCAGACCTAGCGCAGTATATGACGTATTTTGAGCTTTTTAAGAGCCTAAAGCCCATCTGGCAGAAATATGCTTCAATATTGTCTAAGTTTCAATTTCAAATGCCTTGGAAAAAGTATAAACATCCTTAGAATCTAGACTGAACATAAAATACTTAAGTAAATATTGAAACGAAGCGTAATATTTAAAAGATTAGAAAACGTATTATCTTATTTTGCAACGAAAAATAAAAACCAGAGTCCCATTTTTCGAACGATATTAGACTAATATTAGTGTGTTGCCATAGAAAAACCCACATGATTGGACAAGTTCGCGGCCTAATAATATCTACTAGTCTAATACCGTTAGAGAAATGGGCCCCAGAGGTCTTTGACGCGTGTGCTTAAAATTTAAAATGTATTAATTATACATTTATATACTTATTTCTATTCTTAGATCAGCATATATAGTCCTAATGCTTTATTTAAAATATTAATCAAGAAGGCATATAAAATTAGGACTGTTGATTATTTATTTATGTACCTATACCTATCAGGAAGTTCAGCTAGGTACTTTTTACTTCGCAACCAAACGTCTAAAATATTGCAAGATGTTTCCATTTTCAAAGTTAGTACAACAGATGTCCTTTATAGTATTTGAAATTTAGAAATAACGTAAAATACGTAACCATTTTTTTCAATTTGTTTATTGCCAAGTAGTTATTGCAAGAAAGTAGCAAAATTGACGGTTAATTATTAAAAACATTAGTGATGTGACAGTCATTCGTTGGAGTGGATGAAAAACTTTTCGTGAACCAAATTTGTTTTTTATAATGAACGGTTGATTTGCAAGCCTTATGCTTGGCAATAAATTAATTAATATTCTATAAGTATACCTTTGTAATATTTTTTATACAATGTTATTTAAGGTGATTTATAACTTTGGTTTACGAAATAAATGAGTTTTCTTTTTAATTCGTTTTTTCTTTCACTCTGTCGCATGACTGCGCCCTGTAGTTTATTTTAAGAAACTTACACCCTATGGATATTATTGGGTCTCTTTCACCTGCATGTACAAGAACTTATACACTACACTTCCGCTCCAGTTGTTCTCTTTGCGGGTTGATTGTCTAGAAAGCACTTGAAAGTTAAAATTTATTATCAAATGAATCACTTTTTTTTCAATAACAGTACTGAATTGGTTCCACAAATTAAGGCCCGACGACAAAATATAGAAACTAGTAGGTACCTACCTACTTAGTCCTTCTCTGATCTGAAAAAACACCAAGGATACAATACCTACTCAATAGCCGGCTGCATACAGTTGAGCAATTAACAGTACTTATAATGAATCCAGTTCGCGAAAAGCATGTTCTGGCATGTAAGCTTGCTCCGGGAAATGATGGTAGGCATGACATACGAAACGGCGCCGATTTTTGAAATTCGAGTAAGTACAGTTTGTGCGCTACAATACAACGCAGCGCTGCGCATTTTTCAACGCATATCTGCGAATTGGCACCATGTGTGCGTTACATCCAGCCATGCCGTGAATGCCTACCCTAACAATGTGTGCAGTGGGACAGAAAAAGGTCGAAATTAAAAAGTGGCAACATCATAGTGTCGTCCCTTTCAAATCAATATATAACGCGTATTAAGTACGAGTTCCGTTCCGTCGGGGCCGATTATCGCCTGCCCCTGCTTTTCTTTCCTCCTCCCTCGACTCCCTACATGTTCCCTTTCGTCGATAACACGGGGTGAGGCTGATAATCGGGACCCGATTATCGCCCCGTGCAATATCCGTTTATGTAAGAAAACGGGAAGACACAGCCCGCAGTTTAATAACATTAGACCCTACTCATAGTGTTGTTTCTGTTGGTGAGTATGGTTGCCAGAGCTCCAAGAGGATTCACAGTGTTGACAGCTGGGGACCCACGGAGCAAAGCTTGCCCCTTCAGCTGTTAACACAGCGAATCCTCCTTTTTTTAAAGGGTCGGCAACGTGGCGGGCCGTATGCCAGTTTGTCACCGTCGTAGTATTAAAAAAAAGACACTACGATGTTGCCACATTTTAATTTCTACCATTTTCTGTCGCACTGTACATCGTTCATCCTACGAATGGTTATGATGAATTATTGTTTCATTTTCTACCAGTATCAACGAGCTGTTCCAATCACTCCCCTGACTGCTATAGCGACTCCTGGCCAAGACCTGGGGCCCCTGCATCAACCACCACCGCCGCCTCTAGGCTTGACCCGCCCTCTGGACCTGACTCCACAGGCACAAAATTTTCAGGTCAGTTTTGTAGCAGATCATGAACATAAGTACGTCTCTTCTATCATGAACATACTTCTCTATCTTATCTCTTATAGAAAGGTTAGAAAGAGCGAATACTTACCAAGCGTTTTGAACATCACGCCAAAAACAATTAACGCTACGATTACAAATATTTATTTATTTATTTCCACACTTACAACTATTTTTACAGGTACTCAGCCTAAGACAATAGTGTAACTACGAATGCCATATATACATATATATGTAACTACTTAATTAGATCTATTCATTCATCTATTGTAACATAGTATATACATTGCTGTTTTTGTAAATTCAATCAAAGAACACGAGAACAAGTCTATATTTTCCGCAATCTGATTGAGGGTACTTAATGCGCGCGTCATCGGTGCCTTACTCAGCAGGTTGGTGCGCCCGCGCGGCTCGGCGAGCAGCGGCGGCCTGAGCCGGCGCCACACATATCTACTTATCGGGGACGCGAAAACTTACGTAGCTCAAAACTTCACTATTGCGAGTTTTACCTCGTATTAAGTTAAAAATATACGTAACCAGACATAACTCTCTACGCACACGCAGCTCGTTGTAGCCCACCATTCCCAGAATAAATAAGGTCGGGTACATTAATGGGTAAAAAGGATATACTCCATACTTTTTCCAATATACAAATCTAATAAATTTATTTTGGATTCGCTCTAACATAAGCTGATATTTATGTTCATGTGGATCCCAAATGACGGCGTTGCATTCAAGGTTAGTTCGAACGAGCGCAATGTATAAGGCAGTAATAGCACTAATACTAGTGAAACCATGCGAACGGCGCAATACAAATCCTAGCATTCTATACGCTCTCTTGCATATGTTTACCACATGATCTCTGAACCTCAGATCAGAGGTCAATATATGATACTAGCAGCGGCGATTAGTTCGCGCGGAGACAGGCCTCGCACCACTCTTAAGAGCACTATTGAAAGAAAAATATAATCCCGTTTCAATTTAACTACAGAAGCAGAAAGCTGTTCCAATCACTCCGCTGAACGCATCTGCTTCGATGCCTGAAAACCAGGGACCACCACACACAGCGCAGGTCAGTGCCTATCATTTGTGACATTGATTGGGAGTTCCTTAGGCGGCCTTAAAATGTTAACAAGCGTTTCGCAGTTTACTTTTATTTCGGCTGTACCACTGAACCAAATTTTTTGTTTATATACTCATTCGACGTAGAATGTAACCCTCTTTGATACCTACCTGAATGACTTTTACGTCCAACGTACCATTTTCGAGCTACACGCAAAAAACTGAACTACTACCTTAAATTTGGTTCTCAAAACTTATCTAAGCGGAACTCCTGGGATTGTGCAAACTTGGTTTACACGTAGGTATTTAGGACCAAATTAAGGTAAGTGAGGGTGGCGAAGTGCGCCAGCCGTCTAACTGCGCCTATCTATAATATATTGAATTCTATTTAATAGAATATCTAGTTATTACTAGATCACTTAGAGCGCACTTATAGATGGCTGGCGCACTTCGCTCCCCTCACTTATTATTGATTTCAGCTTGCTGGGATCTAATCCCTCGAAATGCTGTTTAAATTGATCTTGGCCTATATTGTGACAGCTAGTTGAGGTAGTCCCGCAAAACTCCCGAAAGCATGAGTGAGTTTCGAAGAACTACGCAAAATTTACGGAAAAACGCAGTTTAGCTTCTCTAGCGTTCGATTCTGAGTATCTTTCGGTAGAAAGAAAAAGTGCAATACAATTTTTTGATTACACGACTCCGATCCAAACACGTGCCTCAGTCTCGCATCACCCTCCTTTTCCCAACAAAGAGGGTTACATCATCCACCTTTAAATTGGCTGTCCACTATCCACTTCAATTTCTTAAAAACTAAAATGTCAAATAAATGTCATGCACTAAAAAAATTCCAAGTTCATTTTGCTTTCGAGTCGCAGCGAGCGGTTCCAATCACGCCATTAAACGCGACTGCTCCTCTGGCCGAGACCGTAGACTCGCTGCACAAGCCAGCCTCGTCACCCCAGGGGGCCACACCTCCTCTGAACGTGGCACCTCAGTCGGTAACGGTACAGGAACAGTTAACCAATTGATACCTTAAGCCACTCGAGAACTATGTCAAAATTACAAACAGCGAGTTTTCTTACAATCTGAGTTATAGCGTCACTATAACGTAGTCCTAACAGTGGGCACAGTGGCCTAGGGTTCCAATTGGTTGACTGTACGTAAAGATTTTTTAGGTAAAAATCCTATCTTTTTTTCAATATCAAGGGGTCTCGTGCCTGAGCATTTAAATAATCCGAAAATTTATTTTTTTCGCTCACCGAGTAATTCCGGTAAGAGTTCTAATTTACTCATTAAATTAATCTGTTTTTAAAGTGTTTCATAAAAAGAATGTTTATTTAAAGAATAAGGTCAATGGTATACTTCTTTTTAAAGGATTTTTTTACCATAAATATTTAGCTTCAATTACTAGGTTATGTATATTGATTCAAATCTTGTAATATATTAACATTTTCGTGTGTCTTGAAGAACTATTTAACTTGCACATTAAGTATCCTGAGCCTTAGGGCTTAGGGCCACTTGCACCAACTGGGGTCAGCCAACTAACCCGGGGTTAAGGGTTTATTTCATATGGAATTAGACAGCTAACCGTGGTTGGCACAATTGGCGCTTAGAATTTTAAACTATCCTATTTTAGACTCACAATGTCTCGACGATGCCCGACCCTTGGCTAGGAGAAGAACGTATAGACCGCGAAGCTCCCCTCTTCAACTTCGACCAAGAAGATCTATCGCTTGGACCAATAGGCCCTATGAATCAGGCAGCTAAGGACGCCGACGTTGACCCGAGATCTCTACCATCAGTCCCTCTGACAAGTTTTAACCGCATGATATCCACTCAAGACTTCGATGGTGTACCAGTAGGAGGCTCCTCCAATCAGCCGGCAGTTACTGCTGAATCAGGAATTCCACTAGCTTTCAAAAACGATGCACAAGGACGACCGATTATGCCTCAGGATACCGAGGCCCATGTAGCATCTTCTAAAGTAATAGCGTCTCCTGACAGCAGCCCTTTCACTAGAACGCCTCCTCTTAAAGCACCGCACGAACGTTCCATGTCTACCTTCGACAAATACAAAATTGAAGACCCAATAGAGCTTGAACCCTCTTTGGCTATTGAAGACCCTTTCACTCGTATGGCGACTGGCATTGGGGACCTGTCACCTACTTGCAGCTGGTCTGAGCCACTGGCGTCGGTGATCGTGCCTTCTAGACCTATGTCCAGTAAGAAAGAAGAGAAGAAAAAAGACGCGCCTAAGGCGGCGGCACCTAAGGAACCTTCGGCGCCGGGCAAAGGGCCACCGAAAGTTGCCGGAGCTGGTGCCAAGGGAAAGATCATAGCTGGTAAGTGAAAGAAAAAATCTTACACCAATTTGACATCTGACTTACTGGTGATACACTGTCCTGCTCTTATCTGTCCATCGTCACAGTCTAAATAACGTACGTTGATAGATTTTTTCCCCCCTACAGATCCGTGTGTAATGTGTGTATATCTAGCTCGTGTATTATTTTGTAAATTTTCACTTTAATCATATGGTAACCTTGTTTTCGTCTAAAAGATTTTTGATAATAACTATATAAAAAAAAATCAGCCAAGTTCGTGTCGTCCCACGTATAATTGAGGGTTCAGTACCGTCATACACTGATAAAATTGTGCAAGCAAAGAAGCGTAAGTGCCTTCATATTATCAAGGCACTTACATTCTTTTGTAATAAAATAAATAGTTATTTGGCAAAAACTCAAAAACGACTTGACCAAATATTTTCGAAATAATTTTCGTGGACAGACAAACTCTGATAAGTTGCAGTAGACTCACATAATACAATTCTGTTGTTTCGAAAAAAACCTATCATAAGTATATTACTTTTTCTTTAGGTGTCCCACTGCTGGGCAAATGCCTCCCCTTTTCTCCTCCATTCGGTCCTATTATCTGCTATGTACCAACCTGCGCAGAACGCGTTCAGCTCGTCTCGTCACTCTTTTAATATGAAAGAATAAAACTAAATTCCCTTTTACAGTGATCGGAGCTGTGGTGGACGTGCAGTTTGAAAGTGCCCTTCCGCTGATTCTAAATGCTCTCGAGGTTCCCGGGAGAAGTAAGTACCTATGGAATGGACTACATATGAAAGCTGCGCCGGCGCGCCGTCATGAGGCATCCCGAAATTACACTTCTTTTGGAACCGACAATTAAATGTTCTTAATAACTAAAATCGTTCGAAATGGCACATTTCGATATCTTTTGATGGATATTACTAAAACTAGCAATTATACTTTCAAACTTTCTTCCACCCAAAATTCCAAATCTAACAATTAAACACGGAGCATAAGCCCGGAAAAAGCTACGAAGAGGAAGAAGACTAATGTGATTTGTCACCACCAGCCCCGCGTCTCATCCTCGAGGTATCCCAGCACTTGGGTGACAACGCAGTGCGCACCATCGCCATGGACGGTACCGAGGGTCTGGTGCGCGGCCAGCCCATCATAGACACCGGGGCTCCAATCACCATCCCCGTGGGGGCTCCGACGCTGGGCCGGATCATCAACGTTATAGGAGAGCCTATCGGTGAGACTAATATTGTTTAATAAAAAGACAAAGTCAAGTAAATTTATGTTTTTTGACTTTCATTGCTTTGGTGGCAAATAAGCGTACAGCCCATCTGATGCTTGAACTTCTATAAAATTATGACGTTTACTTATTCCTTTCACAGTCTGCGCTATTAAAATCTATGCAAACTTATCTTAGTCGGACTCTAAATGTGTAACGACTGTAACGTGTATTTTGATAATGCCTGTCGGTGAGTAATTGCACCTAGATATATTTAGGCGTACACGTAGTAAAAGTTACCATGGCAAGGTCGCCATGTGAAGCATGTAAAACAATTGCCTTTTTGCAGATGAAAGAGGCCCCATAGATACGGACGTGTACGCGCCTATACACGCGGACGCTCCGCCGTTCGTCGAGATGTCAGTAGAGCAGGAGATTCTGGCCACAGGGATCAAGGTCGTCGATCTACTGGCGCCTTATGTCAAAGGTGATCATCATCAGCACCATTCGACAGATTTCAAGAGCAGGAGATCCTTGTCACCAGAATCGAGGTCATCAATTTACGGGCGCCTTGTGCCAAAGATCTTCCCTCAAGATAATTTATGACACTTCCCTCTAGATACATACAACAGCGGCGGCGTAGCATAAGTTGGTACCAGAAGCGATTTTCTATTTTGAAAAATAAAGTCCGTAGGGAAGGGGGCAGTTTCCGTTGGCACACCCCTGGACCCTGGTTCCCGGGGCAGACCCACACCCCTATCTCCCCCTTACGCCGCTACTGAAAAACAATACATTTTCTATTGTTCTACAGGTGGAAAAATCGGTCTATTCGGTGGCGCCGGCGTCGGCAAGACTGTACTCATTATGGAGCTCATCAACAACGTGGCCAAGGCTCATGGTGGCTTCTCGGTAAATATCAGACTGTCATGGTGGATTCTTGCACCTTACTAGTAAAAAACCAGCATTTTTGTTACACTTGTATATCAAAACGAGATATCGTGATCTTGATTTTGTTTGACGCTTACAAGCAACAAAGGGATATATATACCGAAGTATATTTAAGCCCAATCTGCCCAAATGGGTATACGCGGGTCTGTGTTGTAAATAGTCTGCACAAAAATATGTAGATCGAAATGTATCAGATTTGTTAGTGTTAGTATACTTATATCGGGTTACTCATGTCTATAAAATCGAAAATAGCTTGACATATTTCGGAACGGTCCGCGTCCCATAATCATGAGTGAGAAGCGCTTGCGGCGATTGCTCTGCGCACACCAGTTCTAGACATGTCGAGCTATTTTCGACTTTATAGACGTGAGTAACCCGATATAAGTATTAATATGTCTAATACTCACGGGAGTTTTCTATTTGTTAGTGTTGTATTATTTATTTTTTCTATGTGTCGTCAGTACTGATTGGTTATTGTATGTAACGTTTCCCCCCGCAATGAATGACAGATAAAATTGTACGGTGAGATGAGACGTCACTTTGACGTCTCCTTACCAATGTATTGCTCGAAGGTTTGACTCCTCTTTCGGCGTCACGTTTTGACATAAGTGGCGTACTTTGTGTTAAAATAATTATATCCAAATAATCTGAGTTTGAACTGTTTAGATACTACTAGCGCCATCTCTGTTAATTGTGTATAAACTGTATATCATTGTCTTTGGTACGAGTATATCGTTAGAAAAAAAAAATAGTCTTGCTGCAAGGTACTTTATCGTACATGTGACTGGCTTTTGTTGACAGGTATTTGCGGGTGTAGGGGAGCGTACGCGAGAGGGTAACGACCTCTACAACGAGATGAAAGTGGGCGGGGTCATCAAGGAGGACTACAAGTCGTCGAAGGTAATTGCGACCCTATTGTGCCCCTTAGACTTAATAGTCCTTTTCTATGCCTTCTATATCAGCAGCGGCGTCACACACCTCCCCCCCTCCTTCCCTCCCCTTTGGGACAAGAGGGAGGGAAGCTGGGGGCAAGCTCGAGGCAAGGGGTGCCTATATAGTAAATCGCCCCAGTACGACCAGATCAGATACGACCAAACCTTCAAGAAAAGAGCGTGCTGCCAACTTAAAGGCCGACTACGAACTTACGACACCTCTGGTGTTGTGAGTGTCCTTACGTCGGTTACCCTTAAATGCATGATCATTTATGACACAGAAACGAGACAAGTGACAATCAAGTTCTCTTGGAATGTAGACTTTGTCATATCGTCGTAAGTTCTTAATTTGAAATGAATTTGGTTGTTACTTTAGGATGTTTTAGGATCAATACTGTTAATTTATGCATTTAAGGGTTAATCGCTTACCATCAGGCGATTCATCTGCTCATTTGCCACCTATTTCATAAAAATAAAAGTACAAACCTACGCTATGCTACACAGCTACTATATGTATCTCTGTGCCAAAGGTTTTGGCGTGAAGAAGGAACAAATATCTGGCTGAACAAACTTTTACATTATAGTTTATAGTTTATAGTTTTTTTATTTGCTAGAATCATGGTATATACATTGTTGTAGTTCACAGTATAATAATGGTTAATACAGATCAGCACAATTCACCATAAACTTGGCATGCAAAATTCAAAATTACCTAATATTTACACTAAAATACTCATTTACACAACTACAGAACAGAATGAAACATGTCAATTTAATATACGTATGTCAAAGTGTATACATTTATACTTTATAACTAATACAATAAATAAGATAAAATTCACAATTGTCACATAAAATAAAAAGACGTTATCACATCAACAAACAATGGAAATCATAATAAAATTGAATAATAATAATTAAAGAAAAAAAATGAATATTATATTTACATTTACATATTATATCGTCGATTAAGGCAACGGTATGGCATTTCCACGTCCATTACCCTAATTCAACGTACAGTGGACTATATTAGTAGGATAACCTATATGCACGGGAAAAAAACTCTACTTGTAAATTTCTGCATCGGTCATTACCATTAGTTCGAGTGAGCAAAGCGAAGCGTCTCCATTTCAGCTTGCGCAGAAATTCTTTCGTGTTTCTGTCCATTTGTTCTCCTCTGCAAGTCGAATTTATCAACCAATTCTTGTGAAATTATGTAAACAAGTTTATTGATTACATAAAAAAAATTGTCGGTTCAGTATTTGGAAATTTTCAAAATGGCGGGTACCCCAAAGGCGCCAATATGTTTGTGCCAATAACAGTACCATCTCGCGAGGTCAACAGCTCACAGAGCCACTAGTATTCCGTTGTCCATGGTCTTGGAATCCCCAAGGAAAGAGAACGCGCGGTCGTCCAAAACAATCCTGGCGGAGGACAGTCGTTGCAGAGGCGAAGGCTATATGGAAGACATGGAGCGAAGTCAAGCGCGAAACTCAAGACCGGTCAAGATGGCGGCGTACTGTGGATAAATAAATAAATAAATATTGTGGGATAATCTTACACAAATCGACCTAGTCCCACGGTAAGCTCAATAAGGCTTGTGGTGTGGGTACTAGACGACGATATATATAATATATAAATACATATAAATACTTAAATACATAGAAAACATCCATAACTCAGGAACAAATATTCGTGATAAACACACAAATAAATGGATCAGGATTCGAACCCGGGACCTCCTGCTTCGTAGGCAGGGTCACTACGAACAAATCTAGAAGGTCGTTAAATAGGCCGAGGATGCCCTCTGCCCCACCCAGGGGACATAGGAACTTAAGTAAGTAAAGTAAGTCATGGTCTTGTTGTTCGGCAGGTGGCGCTAGTGTACGGGCAGATGAACGAGCCGCCCGGAGCTCGCGCGCGCGTCGCGCTCACCGGGCTGACCCTCGCCGAACACTTCCGCGACAAGGAGGGACAGGACGTGCTGCTGTTCATAGACAACATCTTCCGTTTCACTCAGGCTGGCTCCGAGGTGAGTAGCCCATTATACATATAAGACTTCTTAAGAACAAATATTTATCTCCCTTAGAAACAGCGAATACAAACCGTCTTGCACAAACGCAAGGGTTGCCTACGATTAGAAATACTATACAATTTCATAATTGAAAGTAAATTTTAAAAACCCACGACCTCTCTGAACACCGGTCAGATCTCTCTGCCAATTGAGCTATCGACCCCGGCGAATGTTTCCAGTACTTCTTTAATTTGGTTATAACCCAAGTAGCAAACAAGAATAGTGATTAAATCTTACATATCTTAACTTTATCTTAAATAATAATTAGCTAAATTTAAAACGACTCAGTTTAGTCATTTTAATCTTAAAAACTAAATAGTTTTAAGCTACTGCTACTTTAGCAAGTTAAGAATACCTTAAACCTAGTTAAGTATGCTAAAAACTATTTAGTATTAAGTATGTCTACAGTTAAGTCTAAAAATGCGTATTTTACTCAACTCAGATTATTTGGAAGCTCACTTAAGACTCAATGATATAATTCAAGTATTAGTTTAGAATTGCAAAGTAAAAACTGATTTTGGTAGATGAACTTAAGATGATTGTAATACTAAGCTCTATTAATTGGGTTAATGAAGACTATTGTATTCAATTTTTGCTAAATTTAATAAAGTTTAAGTGAAAATAGGTTTAACGGGACGTTTTTAACCGAACTAGAACCATTCAAAGATAGACGAAATAAAAAAAAATATTTAAAAAATCGTCAAATTGTGTGCGACCAAGTGCTTCAAACGTTACCAGTGCGATGCGTGAGACTTCGTTAGTAGTACCAAGTACATCTTCGAGTGATACTTCGGTATCATTATGCAGGACTGGGTATGTGCCGATTTAGATATTTTAGAGTCGTCGGGAGCATTCACATTTATTAGCGAGGCGCATGGATCCCGCCGTTTTCTCGACCACTGTATAGTAACTAAGGCCGCATTACGGCATTACCGAGTGTTATTGATGTTCATGTTAGGGAGCGTTCAAGTATTACGTAACGCAATTTTTGGACATTTTTGACCCCCCCTCCCCCCCATGTAACGCGCCGTAACGTTTTTCTGTACCCCCCCTTCCCCCTAGTAAAACGTTACGTAACCACCAAGTGACAATTTTTTTTACCTAAAGGCAACAATTATGTGGCGTAAAGTACCGGAAAGTCGCTAAAATACCTTTGTTATTGTTTTAATCGCGTTAATATTATTAATAACATTTGAAATGTCTTGTCTTTAAAAGCAAGAGATTTCTAATGTTTTTTTCTTTTCTTGTTCTATAAAATTTTTACTACTAGCTAATCATACATTTAATTACCTACGTCGTTTTCCTGATTTGGCCTTGTCCTTGCACAGATTTTTGCTTTATTCGTTCTTTTCACGCATTCTCCTATTTTAGCGTTTTACTAAAATAAAATAACAAATTTAATTTTTATTTCTTTATTTTTACCTTTAGTAATGCAATTTCAAACATAAACCTAGATGAAATAGAATATATTTGTCAAAATATATTCGTATCAAATTATCAAACGAAAACGAAAACATTTAAAATAAAATCAGCCATAATTAAAATAAGTAGATGGCAAAAAAAACAAGTGGAGTTACTGCTCCTCTGTCCACGGGTTTGCCAGCCATTCAGATTCTTTCATTACTGGCATCCGGAGAGCAGACGAAAAGGGTTTCGGAATTGTTAACCCGCTTGCATCAACTTCGTCTTCGCCGAGCCAATCAGCATCCTCAGACGATGTTTCACAGCGGCGCTCTATGCAGAGAAGCTAATTTGCCCTTCTTGCAGCAAGTTACTGTGACCGTACTCGACGTTCACGGTGGTCTTGGGCAGTCTTGCCATGCATGCAACGATTGTGCACACTCTTGTGGGATGTGAAATGAATCCCACAGGTTGCACATATTCGGTTCTTTAGGTCCCATTGTACTAATCAGCAAAAAAAATCGTAAGGCATGTACTTAAACCCTTCTAGAGGAGGCGACAGATTAACAGAAAACCTCACCAGAAGTGGCGAAAACTTTGCGGTTTGAAGGATTTGGGAGACAGATTTTAATGCACTCCTGAAGCGGGAACAGCAGGATTCATCCGCGCATTTCATAAGTTGCAAGAAATACGTACTATTCAATCGCGAAGCTGCCGTAAAAATTAAACGAAAAGGGTTGCCAACTTGGGAGATTTCAATTCCCTAGTATTTTAATTAACCCTTCAGACCAATCGTTTTTCGTACCATAATCATTACTGTTGTGATGAGATGAGAGTAAATCTCACAAATAGAAAACATAACACAATACAACAGTGTATTTTGAATATAATAATAAATAAATAAATATTAGGGGACAATCTTACACAAATCGAACTAGCCCCACAGTGAGCTCAATAAAGGCTTGTGTTATGAGTACTAGACCACGATATATGTAATAGTTATAAATACTTTAATATGCACATAAAAAACATCCATACCTCAGGAACAAATATTCGTGCTCATCACACAAATAAATGCCCTTACCAGAATTCGAACCCGGGACCTCTAGCTTCGTAGGCAGGGTGGCTACCCACTAGGCTATAGGCCCGGTAAAATATCAATTTATAATTTCTAATATGGCAATTGGAGTCTACGGAGACAGCCGAAGTATAACGAGGCCATCCGAACTGCGGTATTTTTTGTTACCTACTTTACTGGAGTGATGTACGTTTTAGCGTAAATATGTTTTAGCTTTTTCCATTTGGAGTTTAAAAAAATTCACTATCCTGTAAAGCAAGAAGCAAGCAAGCAATTTTGTGAAGGTAAAAAAAAATTAAGTGGTCATTTCATCTGAAATTTTGAAAAAAAAAACGTTTTAAAAATGCGTGAGAATCTCTACGCGACCGTTCTGAAGGGTTAAAAAACAATGTTACGTAACGCGTAGTTCAAACCCCCCCTCCCGCCCCTGTAACGCATCGTAACGTTTTAGAAGACTCCCCCCTCCCCCCAAATTCGTTACGTAATACTTGAACGCTCCCTTACATACTATGTATGTTGGTCTGATAATTTTCCACTCATAGTAAAATGCAAATTGAACGTAGCGAGGAAAATCACTAATGTCAGCTTGGTTAATATAATACAAATAAAGTGAAGTGGGGACAAAGAAATGTCCACCAAATAACGGAATATTTGAAAATTTGTAATTTAAAGTTAAAGAATATTGATTTTCCTACTGAGTTTTAAGATTGTTGCGGTAGGTATTGCGACAGTGTATGTCATAGGAGCCTTGTTGACCAACTGTGTACTGTAATTGGGGCTCTATATGTCATGCGGCTACTCTAACACATTTAAGTAATAAGTATTAGTGGACGTAAAAATACTTTAGCCGGATGGAACAAGCATGTGAAGGAGGCCCACAGTCACGCCAAAAAAACGTTCAGAATTTGGGAATGGTATGGGAAACCGGGCTCAGGGACGGTGCGATGACATGTTGGAGGCGCGTAAAGTCTTTAAAGGAACTGAGCGGTACACATGTCGGATGCCATGTTGATGGCGTATGCCTAAACAACATTACGCGGACGATATGTTGCTACTGGCTCCCTCCATTAGTGCGCTTCGCAAACTTTTTGCCATATGTGAATCCTAAGCCTCCTCACACGATTTGCTTTATAACGGGAAGAAGAGTGAATTTATGGTTTTTAAGGCTGGTAACAAGTCCCTGACGAGAGTCACTCGCTTCAAGTATCTCGGGCATATTGTGACGATCTGAAGGACGATGCCGACATAGAAAGGGAACGGAGAGCATTATATTATTATAACTACTTTGAGCTAATATTGAAAAACCCTTATTTTTTATAATTTCACCATAATTTTCTTACCGTATAGATAAAAAATGAATGATTAGCTTAATGTTACTGTAACTACTTTAATAACATCAAGAATAATATTGGCCGCCCAGATCAGTAAAATACCACACTGCAACATTCAAAAGTTCAAAAATAGAATTTTGGCCAATCCTATGTTAAAAATCTGGGAGTACACCGGGAATGCACAGCACTGCGCCGGGCGAGGCTATTATATGAAGTTATGATTCAGATTCAGAATTCAGATTCATTTATTTCTACAGTGTATTACATGATTTTGCATTACAAATTAAAAATTCGTAATTGAAATATGAATACAAGTTGAGTTAGCCAAAATGTGTTTTCATCACAGGACATACAGAATGAATATTATATACCTATTATAAATTTAATGGCTCTTCTTGCATAAAACTTACCGTAAGTTGGACGACAACTTGCATTTACTAAGTCAAAACTAAGGATTCTATTGAGTCCCTTTAAGTATTAAGTAGAACGGTTTTTAGTATAAGTTAAGTATAATATATCTAAATCGGTACTTCTCCAAATCCGATGTGTCTATACTTTATCTAAAGTAACCTTACAAAATCAGTATCGTTTAAAGTCATACTTCGCTAAGAGTAATAAGACTTAACGCCATTTTACACTTGTAATAAATAAAACAAATTTAAAATTTCGATGCTGATTCTTAAAAAATAAAGTTCATTGAAGTTAGATTTTTGTTATATCAATAATAATTGCATTTATATCTCAAACACATTTACAGAAAAGTAGTATTCTGCGCTGTATATAAGAAAATTTTCATTTTGCACCATAATATTCCAAATTTTAACTGTTTTTTTCTAGTATTTTGTAAGCCCGTCTTTTTTATAGCACTTTCGATCAATTCTACACGACAAACAATCGTGCGTTGTAGTTTTTAAATACCTACAAGGTAATAAAACGGTACTTTCTAAAAATAATAAATAGTAACATAATCGCCATTTTGATAACCTTCAATGAATTCTCTTTTTAAGTTTTTAGTAAAAGAGTTAGCCATGTTTTCTAAAATACATCTCAAATACAATCCATGAGTAAAAAAAGGTTTAAAATTTTCTTTATTAAGAGAAGGTCGAATTTGTGTAACTCAGTGTTAATAGTTTTAAGTCAGTATTGTAGATATCTTTAAGTATATTTCTTGGTCTTAAATCAACCTTCAAGATATCTTGAAATTCAAGTTTAGAGATCTGTAAACCCTCATTCTTAAGTAGGGTTTAAGTTTGTCTAAACAGAAGTATTAACTCTTTCTTGAAATTTTCTTAAATACTGTGCCCACTTTGTCTTAACTGAGTCTTGGGGGATATCTTCAAGATATCTTCAGGGACATAATGGTTTTAGCCAAGACAACAGCAAGAATTTGTCTAATTGTCTTCAAGATATCTTCAATACCTTTTTAAGACATTTGATTGCTACTTGGGAATGCTTTAGGGAGACGCGTAGCGACATCTACCGAAAATGTTAAACACTTGTACGGCATCGATGTTCTAAGACATTTTAGAAATCATCTATAACAATGCGCTACCGCAAGTAGAGACGTGTGCGAACGAATTTTTTTATAATTGAAAGAAATATTGAAAAATTCTCGGCGTCGAGCGGGATTTGAACCCACGACCTCTCTGAACGCCTCTCACCCTCACCACAGTCACCACCTCTCTCTAAAGAAGTAGAAACATTCGCCGGGGTCGATTTCTCAATTCAACGGTGTTTAGAGAGCTCGTGGATTGAAATCCCGCACGACGCGGAGATCTTTAAGATCTTTAAAAAAAATTTCAATTATAAAATGGTGAATTTTGTTCGCAGACGTCTCGTCAACAAAAGACGACCGATTCTAGTTCTCGTTAATAGTTCCACAGGGTCTTATCTTATATTATGCTGTTTGGTTGTCAGGTATCGGCTCTCCTGGGCCGTATTCCGTCGGCGGTGGGCTACCAGCCGACCCTGGCCACTGACATGGGCACCATGCAGGAGCGCATCACCACGACTAAGGCGGGCTCCATCACCAGTGTGCAGGTGAGGACGTCTGTAGACTTGTCACCAGTGTAACCAGCATTATACAGGTTGTCTTTACCCATTGGTCAGTAATGTATGTAAATAATATTGCTTTTATCAATAAATGTCTTGAGTAGGCATTCACAAGGCTCTTGACCAATTGGCGTTACGGTGTTAAAAACTGGTATTCAAAGTTTCGTAACAATCGGTGCAGTGGTTACGAAGAAATGATCAAATTACTATTTGTTACTTTTTAGCAGCCTGTATGCAACTAAAAGTCATGAGTCTCATGACTATACCTAGATATTTTCCTAGCACGAACTTTGACGTCTAAGGGTTTGACAAAATAAAAACTATCGACAGTCCTGTTATCGATAAGTGCCACTTGAACGTCATAGAGGTAATACAATGAAAAATATAGGCACTGCTATATTTTACTACATGTTGTATCATTCTGCGTCGGTTTCAAAGACAATTTGGGTGTGTGTGTATCATGGAGTGACTTATGGGAATATTAATTCAGTGACACGAAGAAAGAAAGTTACAAAACGTTTCCAAATTGTTTTCTAAAGTATGTAAAATAGGAATAAATTTATAGTTTTGTTACGATTATCTATTTTTAACGCACCCTATTAGCCTATATTTTTCTTTGTATTCTCTATTTCGACGTTCAAGTGGTACTTATCGATAACAGGACTGTCGATGTTTTCATTTTGTCAAACACTTTTTTTTTTAAATCTTTATTTAAAGAGCTTTGTCACTTCTGTGACGATGTCGCTCTGTAAGAATTACAAATAATCTTATCTTCTACTTAATCCTAACGCGACCAGTTTATATATGGATTTAGCGTCCTCGGATAGTGGATGCCCCAAGATTTGGTTGCACCCACCTACGTTAAATAAGTTTACATTTAATATATCTCTTCTCGCGCTATCGTCCCGGACACATTCCATAATAATATGATATGCATCCTCTAAAGTGTCACATTCTTCACAATTAGGCGACGGCACCTTTTTCATTAGATCCGCAAATTTGTTTAATGGTATGTGTCCTGAACACAGTCTAAATGCTAACACTATTTCATGACGCCCCATGTCGGAGTCTTGAAACCATGGACCCCTCGAGAGTTGTGGTTGGATCGTTTTGTACCAAATAGCCTTAGACGTCAACGTTCGTGCTAGGAAAATATCTAGGTATACTCATGACGTAATAAATCCTCGTAGAATAGAATGAAACGTACATAACCCTTAAGTAGGTAGTAAGTAGTGTTTTAACCCTTAAATGCATGAATGAATAGTAGGTAATGATCGTTAAACATCCTAAGTGACAACCAAATTCAATGATAAAGTCTACATTCAGACGCCGACGCCCCGTGCTGCTGGCCCCGAGGCGCCGGCTCGCTAAATCTCGTCGGACCACCTCTTTACAACTCAGTACCCTCTAATGGCTCTAATATTAGAGACTCAAGTGTGTCTGATAAAATATTTAAAAGAAAACTCAAGGTGTTACTTGTAGAAAATGCTTACTACCGCATACCTAGATGATTTTTCAAATCCCTAGTCAAAATGAGAAAGTTGTCGACCCTATACTAAATAAAAGGGTAAATGTCTAATGTACATAGTGCTAATTGTATACATATAATATAGTAATAACTGACTTGTAAAATGTGTTTTTACCAATAAATATCTGTATCTGTATCTGTATTCCAAGAGAATTTGATTGTCACTTGTCTCGTTTTTGTGTCATAAATGCATCATCATGCATTTAAGGGTTAAAAACACTGCCAACGATAAATACAGTAATGTCCCTTTTTGATTTCGATTATTGTTTTTTTTTTATCTTTTGCCTTAATTAAAAAAAATAGAGCTTACTGTTTTTTTTTAAATTATGTGCGTCTCTTTTATTTGGTATGAAAAAATAGGGAGGCATATAAATTTAAAAAAAATTCTACTGCAGCCTTGGTTGTCAGACTATACCTGAGATTTCACGGTTTCAACTGGCCGAGGTCACCTTGTATGCGTCTATCGAACATATTCGCAGGCGGTATACGTGCCAGCCGACGACCTGACCGACCCCGCCCCGGCGACCACCTTCGCCCACTTGGACGCGACGACGGTGCTGTCCCGCGCCATCGCCGAGCTGGGCGTCTACCCGGCCGTCGACCCGCTGGACTCCACCTCCCGGGTCATGGACCCGAATATAATAGGCCCGGAGCATTATGGCGTCGCGCGTGGCGTGCAGAAGATATTGCAGGTCCCAAATATTAATATTATAATAGTTATAATAAAAATGCGGGTTACACTTATTATTAGTCACTATGCGCGAAATGTACAGTCAGCTACACATCTATGAATACAGTCGAAGTACCAGAAATATCATAGGCATATATGTATACCTACAGGACTTTTGGCACTTTGGCTATATTCATAGCTGTTTGGCTGACTCTACGAGATGTATATATGATACGCGAAGCGATCGAGATAGTGGCTCGAGAAATTCGCTCCTTGAGCGTGACTTTGTACGGTGGAGAAGCCTTGCAATTTAGGTATGTTTAGTTTTTAAGCCTTGTTTGTAATTGTTTGCTGTGCTCTTACTGGGTTCATATTGTTTAAAATATGAGTGCAATAAACGTATCTTATCTTATCTTATCTTAATGGTAGCCGATTTCAAATAGCACTTGGCCCGGACAACCGAGTGATGATCCAAAGAGTGGTAGGACAGGTTTCAGGATTAATTCTTCATTAGCTGCACGCGTGTTTTTCAGTTGTATGGTGTTGTTGTATGGCATACGTGAAATAAATGATATGATATGATATTAGTTCGCTTTATAATATGCCACCAATAACCCCACAAAACAACTTGTAACGAACATAATTTTTAAGAAAAAAAAACCGACTTCATTTGGTTCCCGGTAAAAGTGAAATTTTGAATTTGTTTGAGTTAGCCAGTTTACTTCACAAATATCCAATACACCGCACGTGTACGATCGAAAATTGAGGAGCTTTCTTAATGTCCCAGGGCTTCCATCATTACATGTGAAGTATAATCAAACGGAACTCCCTTGTAGACCTTTAAAACAAACAAAATAATGTGTTAAATTGGATGACAGACTGTAAATTATCGAGCAGTTTTATTATGCCATCCCTGATTATCAACATCCAGCAAAATGATGGCCACAGTAAGAAAATGCGTAAGCTAATTATGAACACCCTCTAATCACAATGATGATGATGTGCCGTTCAAATTTGAGGAGTTCTCTGAATTCTTCAAGAAACCCATCATCAGAATAGAAATCAAATCAAAAACATGAATGTCACAACTAGGATAATAAGGTTCTAGGTTTATCGACCAGTTCCACTTTGCCATACCTGGTATTCATCATCAGGTCCACTTCATCAAAATGTTGGCTCCCCCAAAACAATGTTTTAGTTACTTAAGGAAACCCTCAAATCAGAATGCATGTGCCGTTAAAATTTGAGGAGTTCTCTCAATCCCTCACGAATTCCATCATCAAAATAGAACTATAATCAAATAGGACTATCTTGAAGGTATTTCCTTACAAAGAAAAGATGAATGTCTCAAATCGGATGATAGAGCTGGGAATTACCAAGCAGTTCCACTTTGCCATCCCTGGTCTTCATCATCAGGTTCACTCCACCAAATTGAAGATGTTCGTAAAGAAATGCTCGAGTGTCTTAAGAAACTACCCAAATCATCATGCATGTGCCTTTCAAATTTGAGGAGTTCCCTCAGTTCCTCATGGATTCCATCATCAGAAATTGATTTGAAAAAAAACGGAACAAATCTGGAACCATCTATTTTCAGACAAAAAAATATTTTTTTAAATCGGATGATAGTCCTGGGAATTACCAAGCAGTTCCACTTTGCCATCCCTGGTCTTCATTATCAGGTCCACTCCTCCAAATTGATGATGTTCGTAAAGAAATGCTCGAGTGTCTTAAGAAACTACCCAAATCATCATGCATGTGCCTTTCAAATTTGAGGAGTTCCCTCAGTTCCTCATGGATCCCATCATCAGAAATTGATTTGGAAAAAAACGGAACAAATCTGGAACCATCTATTTTCAGGCAAAAAAATATTTTTTAAAATCGGATGATAGTCCTGGGAATTACCAAGCAGTTCCACTTTGCCATCCCTGGTCTTCATTATCAGATCCACTGCACTAAATTGATGATTTTCGTAAAGAAATGCTCAAGTGTCTTAAGAAACTACCCAAATCATCATGCATGTGCCTTTCAAATTTGAGGAGTTCCCTCAGTTCCTCATGGATCCCATCATCAGAAATTGGTTTGGAAAAAAACGGAACAAATTTGGAACCATCTATTTTCAGACAAAAAAATATTTTTTTAAATCGGATGATAGTCCTGGGAATTACCAAGCAGTTCCACTTTGCCATCCCTGGTCTTCATTATCAGGTCCACTCCTCCAAATTGATGATGTTCGTAAAGAAATGCTCGAGTGTCTTAAGAAACTACCCAAATCATCATGCATGTGCCTTTCAAATTTGAGGAGTTTCCTCAGTTCCTCATGGATCCCATCATCAGAAATTGATTTGGAAAAAAACGGAACAAATCTGGAACCATCTATTTTCAGACAAAAAAATATTTTTTTAAATCGGATGATAGTCCTGGGAATTACCAAGCAGTTCCACTTTGCCATCCCTGGTCTTCATTATCAGATCCACTCCACCAAATTCATGATTTTCGTAAAGAAATGCTCAAGTTTCTTAAGAAATCACCCAAATCAGCATGCATGTGCCTTTCAAATTTGAGGAGTTCCCTCAATTCCTCATGGATCCCATCATCAGAAATAGATTTTGAAAAAAACGGGACCAACCTGGAACCATCTACTTTAAGAAACCAAAAAAAATTCAAATCGGTTCAGTAATGAATGAATGAATGAAAATTCTTTATTTCGGACAAACATATGCATCCATAGAGTATTAGTAAAAACGCAACTATCTTATCCTATTATTAGTAGTATTATTAATTATATATACACCATTTTAAGCTTCCCCTTTATGTACCTATATAACAAATTGCACTACACTTTTGATTTGTTCAGTCCAATGTTTTAAGATCGGAGAGTCAAATCTATTTGCAATTTCTCTTAGAATGCTGTTGGCACTACATCTCACACGACCTAGAATTGAGACTATATTTTTCCTCAATACAGTCTGAAAGCCATCCGTGCGAGCTTCCACAAACATCCCCGACGCAGAACACCTACTAGGCAGTCCCATCAGCATTCTAAAAGCATTGTTATATTGTACTCTCAGGGCGTTGTAGGCCCGTTTCGTGTACCGGACCCACAGGTTGCTCGTGTACAAAGATTGACAGTACGATTTAAATAGTGTGATTTTAACCTCACGTGAGCAACGAGCAAACCTGCGGGTTATCATGTTACTCCGAACCGCCAACGCCCTGCGCTCCCTTTCCAAATCCAGGTCATCCCTTAAGTCGCTTGTGAGGACATGTCCCAGGTATTTCACACTCTCTACTACTTTTAAAGGACTAGAGTTCAACAAAATAGGTGGCACATAGTATGGCTTTATTTTACCCGCCTTAAATACCATCACCTCGCTTTTTTTCGTATTGTACTCTAGTCCGTGGTTCAGGGCGTAGGCTTCACAGTGGGCAAGCAGTTTCTCCAGCGCACTGACAGACGGGCTGAGCAACACCATGTCATCGGCGTAACTTAGACTATTAATACAGGTGTCACCCACATAGCACCCAGCATGCATGCCGCTCAGCCCTACTATCAGCTCGTTGATGTATAGGTTGAAAAGCTTCGGTGAAGTAATGCCACCCTGTCTTACCCCACATTCAAGCCTATATTCGCTGGACAAACTGCCCGCCCATCTGACCTGGTTTATCTGATTGCTGTACCAGTGCCTAAACAGTTCCACACATTCCGTCGGTATACCCGTCTCACTTAATTTTTGCCAAAGCAGATCATAATTTACTCTATCAAATGCCTTGGACAAATCGAGGAAACAGGCATAGACGGGAGTTTTCCTATCTGTATAGTACCTGACCGTGTGCTTGAGGCATAGAATTGCACTATCCGTGGACAACCCTGCTCTGAAACCGAATTGGCCATCATGTATCTTTACGAAGTTATCCAGAACACTGTCAAGCACACGGTCAAGTATCTTGGCTGTAGTGGTGGCGAGCGATATAGGCCGATAGTTCGCCTTATCAGACAGGTCACCAGTTTTATTTTTAACCACTGGCACAACAATCGTCCTCATAAGCGCCGCCGGCAGGTATGAGTGACCAATACATTAATGACGAATGAATACAATACAGTAATGACGGAGTTCTGAGGTAACATCCATTAAAAAAAAAAAAAAAAAAAAAATTCAGACGAATTGAGAACCTCCTCCTTTAGAAATATTGAAGTCGGTTGAAAAAACAATAGGTACTGTGGCGTCCTCGCCATCTTGGGTGTCAACCGGAAGTCCCCCAACGAAACAAATTTATGATTGTTGTTCTCTTTAGACTAGATATTTATCTCTTATAGAAAAAGCGAATACAGACTGTTTTGAAAACTATGCTAATAACTATTGACCCTCGAAGACAACAGCACGCCTACCACGAACATCGAAAATTGGCATTGACGGGAAAACCTCTTTGTCACTCCAACATGCAAGTGTGACAGAGATGGAGATACAAATCCGCAATCGTTCGATTTTCGTGGTATAGGCCCAGACGATCGTTTCGAGCTGCTTTTTCGACACCCACGGAAGCAAAGCAAGTTCCTAGCCCATCGGTATTCTAAAATAACACCGTATTTCCATAGGACTACAAGTCGCTGCAGGATATCATTGCCATCCTGGGCATGGACGAGTTGTCTGAAGACGACAAGCTGACCGTGGCGCGGGCGCGGAAAATCCAGCGGTTCCTGTCCCAGCCCTTCCAGGTATTCAATGGTCATTGTTTATAGAAATTAACTTAAATTTTACTAAAAAGCGGAAACGATAACGAGTATGTGTACACACAGCTAAACTCTGAAATGAGCCAGAGTATCTGGATCGATAAAATATTGACACGTTCAATAAAGAGTGTTATTCCATCACAAAGGCCAACAACGCCCATGTGACCCCCAGGTGGGTGGCGATAGTCGCTTACTATCAAGAAGATCCCTAGGTGGATTTAGTTGTAATTTTTATGTCTAAATCTTTACACATACTTACTTGTTTCATTTAATAGACGTAAAGGATTTGTGCCTTTATTTTTGTCAACTTCTCAGTACTAAAATTACAAAATGTCTGAGCTATATTATCCAAATTTGAATATTGTATAATTGTCATTTCACAGGTGGCCGAAGTATTCACAGGCCACGTTGGCAAACTGGTAAAACTAGAGGAAACCATCAAGGGATTTCAGAGGGTGAGTCTTCTTTCCTCTCAACTCATTTTCTGTCCATAAGACGCATTCATCGTCGTCACACTCTTGGCAGATAAGATACGTATAAGATACATATACGTCAAACCGTAAGATTTACATGTCAAATCGGGATGCGAAACGTGTTAAGTCGGGTGTTTTAAATGAAAAGTTAAGATAACATTTGTATAACGGAGAGCGGCTTGAATTGTCGGTTGCCAACGTATTTCTGATCGGCTTGACCCCTTGGCGCTGCGTAGAGCGCCATCAAGGGGTCAAGCGCGTTCGGATTAAACCCTGCCGCTTCTTTCCGCCATCGAACTACGCGACAACATTTCCATTCTAACCATATAGATATTGGCAGTCCGCAACTGTGCGTTTCTCCCGAAACATCCTCCCTCGCACAGCTAAACTGTGGAACGAACTGTCGCCAGCGGTATTTCCGGACCGATAGGACCTCAACCCTTCAAGACGAGAGCGTACTCCCACCTTAAAGGCCGGCAACGCACTTGCGACACCTCTGGTGTTGTGAGTGTCCATGGACGGCGTTAATCCCTTACCATCAGGCGATTCGTCTGCTCGTTGTCCACCTATTTCATACAAAAAAGAACCATTTAACCTTTGCTAATGCTTTAATGACCAACGTTTGTCACAGATCCTGGGTGGAGAGCTCGACCACATCCCGGAGGCGGCGTTCTACATGGTCGGCACAATTGAGGACGTCATCGCCAAGTCGCAGGAGCTCGCCAAGAACGTCTAGCGGCCGACAGATGGCGCTAGTTTTTGTTTTGTAAGATTATAGGTCCGTTCATAACTGGTGAATACGTCGAATGCGCACCGCTCGTGCACCTAAAGTCAAATCACGTTATCTCTTAAGCAAATGAGCTGAAACACTAAAGTGTTAATTTAAACGTCAAACTTTCTTGAAATTATCATGTTTACTTAACACTTTCACAGACTGTGCTATTAAAATTTAGGAAACTTAGTTTAGTTCGACTATGTATGTTGCATATTTTCAACTATTCAAACTGCTTACGCGCCTATTCAGAAGGACATGCGCAAGACACTGATGTTAAGGTGCTATAGTCTGACAACCAGTCTGAGAGTATAAAGGTACTGATACACATGCTCATTAATAGCATGCTTAGCGAGGGGGCCCACTCACACCCCCTCTTGCTAATAAGCATGCTTATTAGCATGCTAGTAATGAGCATGTGTAACAGTAGCTTAATAGTGACTATATTTATTTTTATTTATTTATTTATTTTAAACTTTATTGCACATTAACAAAAGTACAAAAGGCGGACTTAATGCCTTAAGGCATTCTCTACCAGTCGACCATAGGGCCAAACAGAGATTTAAAATAGACATTTAAAACAGAGATTTATAAATTTATCTTGTATTTTTTTGCGACGCATTCAACAGATTTGAACGCACCTGAAGAATTAACGTACCTAATTAATATTATTTGTCGTGAATTATTGATATTTAAAGTACATGAAGAATCTCTATTGTGAAAAATAAGTTGCATTGATTCTGGGCGATATAGAAATATTAAATTATTTTAACACCTCTTAATCTTTTGTTATTTATACCGGTATTATACATACAGTTGCTATCAAATCGGAGCGACCGAGGTGTTCAAAAATAATAAATAAATAAATAAATAAACGGTACGTAATAAAGTACCGTGAATGTCGTTGCCGGATGCGTGCCGTACGGCAACATCCTGCTAGCTCCGCCCACCTCCTTGCAGTCCGAATTGCACTAAATTACAGTAATAAACAATTGAGAAATGCGGCAATGCATAAAATATTAATAATTCATTATTAAAAATGAAGTACGAGATGGCGGCGATTTTAAAATTCGAGTACAATGTATGCGCTACAACGCAGCGCTGCGCATCTTTCAACGAATAAGTGCGAATTGGACTGCCACGCTGGGCCACTTGCACACCGTGTGTGCCCTACATCCAGCCATGCCGGAGTGCTGGCGGACTGCCGTGAATGAGGGGCTTTAGCAATAGAAAGGTGATCAGCAGGTCCATAATTTTCATGCCGATGACAGACAAATGCCGTCAAGTTTCATACATCATATTTTAGGTTTGAAAGAACGTTTGAAAGAATAATGCTGTCATTGAATAGTGTCAAAATTATTACGTTCGACGTTAAGCTACTGCTACACATGCTCATTACTAGCATGCTTATTAGCAAGCGGGGAAGTGGGAGGGACCCCGCTCCCAACCTTTCGCTAATAAGCATGCTTATTAGCATGCTAATAAGCACAAAGCATGCTAGTAATGAGCATGTGTAACAGTAGCTTTAGAATCGAACGTCGATAGACTTTATCTGTCATGAACTCATTTCGTATTAAAACATCCTGTGTGTTTATATACGTCATTATGACGAAACCCGCATGATAACTACGGGTCCGTGATCAGATATTTGTGAGCACCTTCGCTGCTTCGATGTTTCTGATGGTGGCTGTACCACCACCATTGTAGCCTATATGCGACCCACTGGGCGCAAGCCATGTCTCATAAAAAGGATTGGGCTTTGTCAATACCCTCAGGATCGGAATGATCGTAGGAGAGAGAAAGGCCCTCCTCGCAATGTTTTCCTTTACCTTAAAGCAACTGACAAATATCAAATGGGGTTAGCACAGTCGGCATCAAATAGATAGGCAAAGTAACCGTTCTGGAAAACGTAGTTTACGATTCCTTTGCAATTGGATAAGGCCTTATTACACTGAAGGGTCCGCCGGATTCGATGTCCTTGAAGAATTGGCAGCTTCCGTTTCACGAAAATGTTCCATCGTAAGCTATAATTGAAACTTTCAAAAGTGTTACCTTAAAAAATATTATAATGTTTCATTATCTTAGAAATTAAATCAATATATAGGCAATTATAGCTTACTATGGAACGACATTTTCCTGAAATGGAAGCTGTCAATTCACCAAGGACATCGAATCCGGTGCGACTTTCCGTATAATAATGCGGTATTGCATTCATCTTCCTACTTAAAGGATGCTCCCCCACCCCCCATTTATGACCTTAGGTACTTAGAAATACTAGTGGCACGGAACTCTCAGTGTGCGGCAATAATACGGTTTTTGATTTTTTTCCTGTACTTGTGCGACAAGCTCTTGCTTTTTGCCAAATTGGGTGATTCTACGTCAACGGGAAGTACCCTATACATTTTGATTCCCATTGCAAATGTATGGGAAATACGACATAAACGGCGTATCTTTTGATTGCGTTGACGTAGAAGTTTGGTTTTTTTTTACAGCTTAAAGGGACCGCAGACTTGTGTATGTGTTTCAACTTGCAACGAGATTAATTGTCTTGACAGACGGACGGACGGCGGACGGACAACAAAGTGATCCTATTGGGTTCCGTTTTCCTTTTTGAGGTACGGAATCCTAATGACGGTACTCTGCAGATTATTGCCGTTATTCATAAACGCTCAACAAACCTCCGTAACTAATTTGTTATTTGTCCTTATCTGCCAGATTGACATTTGCGTTTGTCAAAAAGGGACAAAATGTATTTTAACTAATATGGGTCTGTTAAGTCGATCTCTTGGTCAAGCTAAAAAGTAAGCAAATTATCTGGTTGTATACTACATGGGTGTTCATTAATTGAACTCTTGTGACACTGACAAGTGACAATCTGACATTGACAGAGTTTGGAATTGGAATCTCCTCCATTGCTTTGCAAGCTTTGTTATTTCGCTTATTCGTAAATAAAATAACGCAATAGATGTTTTTATGTCTTGAAATGGTAAAGTGTATTTCGAGTTAACGTAATGGAGTCCCAATTCCCAGTTCTGTGTTCTACACAACCATTGAAGTCAGGATCAGAGAAATTCCAACGGATTGCCATCACAGCGAACATCGTAAGTACCTTGAGTACCTACCTAAGCATATAATAATAACTGTATTAATTAATTATAGATTAATATATACATAAAAACACTTAAATAGTTTTATTATTGATAGGTCTGATTGACGTGTCGAAGTATTATTTTCTTAAATTCCACTGGACTTACAACAAAAATCAGATATAAATAAAAAAGGTTAAATAAAAGTATCTCAATTGGACTCTTACTTTGGTCGTAAGAGTATTTATATTTCATATAAATGGTCTGTTCTTAAACAAAATAAGAAGCATATTTAGTACATGGAATAATCATGGAATAGGTGCATTTTGGCTTTCACCAAAAACGGCAGTTCTGATTTTTTTATACGTTATTTGTGATGATTAGGTTATGGCAAACCCAAGTTTTTGACCTTGGGGATCCTCTGGATCATTGTAAAATTTATTAAAAATGAGGATCGCGAAAATTTATAAGTGAGAGATTTGACACTTTGTTCATGGCCTCCTTATTAAAATATAACAAAAGTGTTTTTAGGGTTTCGGAAAATTCATTCCTAAAGGGAATCAAGAGATATATATGCAAAATTCTTTCGGCTTTTACGGATTCCATGGACAGCAATGTGTACCAACCAGTCCATACTTGACGAGCTACGCATTAAACGCCGGTTTCAACGATATGCCAGGACCGCCTTCTTACGTTCTTCGGACACGTCTCTCGACATTCCCCAGGAAGCCTAGAGAGAGTCATAATGACAGGAAAAGTTGAAGGCAAGAGACCCTCCCCCTACTAGATGGTGCTCCCAAATAACTGCACCCATGCAATTAAATCTGCACGACACACTGCATTTGGCGAGATCTGCGGCGAGACCTATGGAGGAATCTGGTCTTCAAGAGAATGACATGATGTCACGATCCTCAGCATTGAGGGAACGACTGATGATGATGATGATATGCAAAAAAATTTTTATCACATAAGTTTCTTTAAACTTTGCAAAAAGATTCCTTTTTAGATAAAAAGTAGTTAAAGTGTTTTGGAAAATTCTACCCTTAAGGGGTGAAATGGGCTCTAGCCCTTAAGCTAGAATTTTTTTAAACACTTACCGCCTTATTCATAAAAAAGTTAACAGAAGCTTTAGTTAAATTCAATTCAATTCAATTTTTGTTGGTATGGCCTCCTTCAACTTCTTGATGATTCCGCCAATGTCGAGTTTGGATAAGACACTGCCAGTATATTTTCTTAATTTGCGGTAGAATTGATCGTATTCGGTACAATATCCATCCAGCCCGTTGATCTAAAACAAACACAGTCTACAACAAACACAATCTAACTACTTACTTACCTACATAATTACAACTAGACACAAGGGTTTTTTTTTTCAAAAGGATTTGGGATATATAATTATTGTAATCTACCAATGTGTTATAACAGTTAAGGATGTCCTACAGCTTAATGTTATTTTTTGATAAAAAATTGTTAAGAATTTTGCAGTAAGGAGAAAATACAAGTGTTAAAAGGAAATTAATGTTGATAGGACGGCTCATATCGTTAGGAAGTAAATTATATAGTGGAAAAGATATTTTAGGACATTCCAGAAGTAAATGTTCTACCGTGCCTTCAGCCAGGCCACACTCGCAAATTGAGCTGTCTCTTATATGTAGTTTGGACAAAAATACCGGGGAGCAGACATGCCCCAATCTTAACCTTGTAATGACAGAAGTATTTAGTTTTGAGAAGCCCCTATTGTTAAAAAACCATGGCTTTGTAGTGTAGTATGAGTCTACATATTAACATATTAACAGTAAGTACACGTTACTGTCTTATTACAACATGTGACGCACGTAGTTGAGTAAAATAGCATAAGTAATTCCCGTTCTTTATACTTGTGTTACCACCAATGTAACACATCTACCGCAATGAATGGTTTTACTTAATCCTCCATTTCATCACCTACTTCTCAACATATTTGAGTAGGAATAGTTGGTTGGAGATTGCAATAATGTCGACCTTTGGTTTGACGCGACTGCTGCCATAAAGTGTTCCATTTGTCCATCATCAGAGGTTTTGCTGTGGCTCTTAGATCTCGAGAATAAAGTCTCATGCCTACACTAACTCCCAACTGGAAGCTTTAGTTAAATTAAGTTTTCTCCCATTCTGACAAACGTGATTGTCAAAGTGACAGATAAAGACAAAAAATCATTTAGCTAAACTGTTGTTGAAGTGCGTTTATGAATATCGCCATTAGACTTTTTTTTTTAAATTTAATAATAAATCTTTTTTCCAAAGTATGACGAAAATATATTTTTCTTTATGCAAAGTTTGCATCCCTGTTTATCTCCGTTAAGGATGAAATTTTCCAAAACCCTGAAAACACTTTTCTTATGTTTTAATAAGGAGTCTGTTATGTATAGACAATGAGGGTAGACTTTTGAAATGTGTGCACAAAGTGAGGTAGTTATGAAAAGCCAGTCTGTCATCGCGAATCCTAACCTGAGCCTGTGCTTGGACCCCAAAACCGTGAGTTATATTAGAGTCCATAAACAAAATTTCAAGCATTTCACTTAAAATTTTAGTCTTTCCCCATATAAACTTTTTTATTCTTCCGAGGCTTCCGAGGTCGAAAACTTGGGTTTGCCATTACTACTTAGTCACATACAACATATAAAAAAATCAAAGCTACCTTATTTTATACAAGACTTATTTGATTTCCATGTATTCATTTACTAGCTGGTGCCCGCGACTTCGTCTGCACAATATCTTATTCTGATGTGATGTATAAGCTATATACTAGACTTATGAACATCAAACAATTGTATATATATCTATAATACCTGCATTCTTGTTAGGAAAATATTAAACAGCTCACTCCATACTAACTTAGCCAGTTTCATTGTATTACCAAAGATAAGAACTCAGTTTGGGAAAAAAATCACAAACTAACTAACCACTACCCACCATAAAAATAAAAAATAAAAAAATGAATTGTGTGAGCGTGCGTCTATCGAACGATTATGTTTTTTACCGTTATAATTAGATAATTAATGTCTAAAACGCTGTTCTCATGTAAGTGACTTGTGTCTTTTTTGAGAATAAATATCTTTAAACCTAACCTATATTATTGTATTGTAAAGTTTAATTAAAATCCATTCAGTAGTTTTTACTTGAAACAGTAACAAAAATCCTTACAAACTTTAACGTTTATAATGTTTATTATTTATTTATTTATATTTATATATGTTGTGCAATTTGGTTTAGTTGCTTCATTCTTCTTAAGAGCATTTTGTGCATAAAAAGCTTTAAAATAAAATGTAAAATTGTCTAAAAAAAGATAGTCGAGATTCTGAATTGTGCAGTAGATAAAAAAAAATGTATATCCCTCCTTATCGAAGTGACAATACCAGCATAAAAAAGAGACAGTATGACTAACTCTGACTATGCATGAATGAGAACAGATCCTGGCTAAACTATAATTATTCTTGATTTTGACTATTCTCTATAGTAAGTATATATATTTTTTGTTGATGATTATTATTATATTATATTTATTTATATTATATTGTTAATACACTAGCAGCTGAAAGCTGATGCGTATATCGCTGCACTTATTGTTTGTTAAAAAAATATAGTTTACATTGAAAACTTTAAATGGTTTTCAAGTCTTTTTTGAAACTGTTCACCGTTACAATGATAATGAATGTAATATCTGTATTTCAGTTTAAGCTTGGCCGCGGACACCGCAACACAGTTGTTATACCCTATAAATGTCTCTCAAGAGACCATTGCATATTCAAGAAGCTAAATGAAGATTGGATATTAGAAAATTGTAGCTACTCCAGCATCAAAGTTAACGGGAACAAGCTACGTAAAGGTGAAACACGAAAACTCTGTGATAAAGACGTTATTAAGCTAGAATCGACAAATGAGTTGATCTATACATTCATGTCGTCTAAAAATTCAAAGCGTAAAAGACGAAAATTAGTCGAAGAAAATGATAATTCCATACAAAAAAAGGAGACACGAAGTCATACAAATGCTAAGGTTGGAAATTTAGATACACAGATGAAGTTACAAGATGAGATAAAATCTGAACAGAGTAGGAAAGAGAAGGAAATATATGATGAATATGCGGTTCGTATTGATAAAGTTAAAGGAAGGAGAAAAAATGTTAAAAATCAGAAGTCTCTACTTAAATTATATAGAAATAAACAATTGGAACTTCTGCGATTGAAAATGGAGGAAAAGATGGCTTCTTTGTTGGTAAGTTTGATATTTACATGTATGATACGAAAATAAGTACTGAGTCTTGGCTCAGCGGAAAGAGTGTGCCACTTTCAATCTGAAAGTAGTAGGTTCAAACCTCGGCTTGTGCCAATGAGTTACGGAACTTATGTATGAAATATCATTTGATATTAAATATCAAATGATATTTCATAAATTTTACCAATCGCTTTTCGGTGAAGGAAAATATTATGGGAAAACCATTCTAATCTGACCTTCCAATCCAATTCAGAGGGGATTGGATTGGAAGGTCAAATGCCAGTCACTTTCGTAAAGTGGCCAAATCTTGGGATAAGTTGCCAAAGGGCACCCCAGGCTGCCTGAGCCGGGAAAACACTAGGAAGAAGAAAAGATAAGAAATTAAACACTGTTTATTAATAATAAAGGCAATGGTAAATTGCACATGGTCATATTAATTTTACGTACTAAATTCAACATATTTAATTTCTGTCTTTTTTTTTAATTTCTTTGAATTAATAAAGGTGAGTTTTTAATCGATCAGTAACGCGTATATGAGATACCTGGCGTTGGAGATGTCTGTGATAGGCTGTGGCGACTGCTTTCTATCAGGCGGACCGTACGCTAGTTTGCCACTGACATGGTATTTAAAAAAATATATATTTTAATTTTATTAATAAATGAATATGAATATGGTGGCGACTAACCCGTTTCACCAGAGGCCCATGTTTTAAAAACAGTTTATTTCAAAGCAACATTTGATAATTTTGTCGTTCTTTTCAACCGACTTCAATATTTCAAAAGGAGGAGGTTCTCAATTCGACTGAATTTTTTTTTTTTTTTTTTTTTTTTTTAATGGATGTTCACTCATAACTCCGTCATTACTGAACCGATTTGAATTTTTTTTTTGTTTTCTAAAAGTAGACGGTTCCTGGTTGGTCCCGTTTTTTTCAAAATCCATTTCTGATGATGGGATCCATGAGGAACTGAGGGAACTCCTCAAATTTGAAAGGCACATGCATGCTGATTTGGGTGATTTCTTAAGAAACTCGAGCATTTCTTTACGAAAATCATCAATTTGGTGGAGTGGACCTGATGATGAAGACCAGGGATGGCAAAGTGGAACTGCTTCGTAATTCTCAGGACTATGATCCGATTTTTAAAAATATTTTTTTGTCTGTATATAGATGGTTTCAGAATTGTCCCGTTTTTTTCAAAATCAATTTCTGATGATGGGATCCATGAGGATCTGAGGGAACTCCTCAAATTTGAAAGGCACATGCATGATGATTTGGGTAGTTTCTTAAGACACTCGAGCATTTCTTTACGAAAATCATCAATTTGGTGGAGTGGACCTGATGATGAAGACCAGGGATGTCAAAGTGGAACTGCTTGGTAATTCCCAGGACTATCGTCCGATTTTAAAAAATATTTTTTTTTCTGAAAATAGATGGTTCCAGATTTGTTCCGTTTTTTTTCAAAATCAATTTCTGATGATGGGATCCATGAGGAACTGAGGGAACTCCTCAAATTTGAAAGGCACATGCATGATGATTTGGGTAGTTTCTTAAGACACTCGAGCATTTCTTTACGAACATCATCAATTTGGTGGAGTGGACCTGATGATGAAGACCAGGGATGGCAAAGTGGAACTGCTTGTTAATTCCCAGCTCTATCATCCGATTTGAGACATTCATCTTTTCTTTGTAAAGAAATACCTTCAAGATAGTCCTATTTGATTATAGTTCTATTTTGATGATGGGCTTCATGAGGGATTGAGAGAACTCCTCAAATTTTAACGGCACATGCATTCTGATTTGAGGGTTTCCTTAAGTAACTAAAACAGTGTTTTGGCGGAGCCAAAATTTTGATGAACTTGATCTGATGATGAAGACCAGGGATCGCAAAGTGGAACTGGTTAATAAACCTAGCTCTACTTATTATCCTAGTTGTGACATTCATCTTTTTGATTTGATTTATATTCTGATGATGGAGTTCTAGAAGAATTCAGAGAACTCTTCAAATTTGAACGGCAGGTTAATTGTGATTAGAGGGTGTTCATAATTAGCTTAGGCATTTTCTTACTGTGGCCATCATTTTGCTGGAGTGGACCTGATGTTGATAATCAGGGATGGCATAATGAATATGCTCGTTAATTTACAGTCTGTCATCCAATTTAACACATTGTTATTTTGTTTGTTTAAAGGTCTACAAGGGAGTTCCGTTTGATTATACTTCAAATGTAATGATGGAAGCCCTAGGACATTAAGAAAGCTCCTCAATTTTCAATCGTACACGTGCGGTGTATTGGATATTTGTGAAGTAAACTGGCTAACTCAAACAAATTCTTAATTTCACTTTTACCGGGAACCAAATGAAGTCGGTTTTTTTTTCTTAAAAATTATTTTCATGTTTCTATATGTGTATATATTTCAGGCACAACAAAACACAGAATCAAATAAAGAAACCAAACATTCCAAAGAGAAATCAAAACAGATTGGACGTGGGGACCAAAATAATTCCAAGGAAGAATTGGACCGGTTGGAGGCAAAGAGAGAGCAGGATAGACTGCGGGCGGAAGAGAAGAAAGAATTGAAGAAACTGCGCAGGGAAACCAGGAAACTCAAGCTTGACAAAGAGAAAGTATGTATACGAGATAACTCAACTGTTCAACCTAGCATTAGGCCTAAGGGACTCTCCGCGAATCGATCGTCTTTTGTCTCGTGTCGGTACCGACTCACGGGCTGTCCATACTTACCGCGCCCGCCGGTGCACGCCGCTGCCAGTATTATATAATATTTAAATATATATATTTTCAGTCCTCCGGCCGGTAAGCGCCACTTTACGCAAAACTAAATTGTTGCCTGCCGGCTCCGTCGGACTGAAAAATAGTATACAAACCTCGGCCGGTAAATGGGAATGCCTCGGATCACATGTTAGTCGACCTCGGCTTCGCCTCGGCCGACAATTACATGGAATCCGAGCCATTTCCCACTTAAACGGCCTTGGTATGTAATGTACTATTAGAAAGGGGTTTTGTCACACAAAATATTTATAATCGTAGGCAACCCTAGCTTGTGCGGGAGCGCGAGAGCCGAGCGTCAATTGTTTTTCATCACACTTGCTCGGTAATGGTGTTATAACGCGCAGGCGTACGGAGTGGTTAGAGCCGATTTAGTCCCCTCGGGAGTTATGGATTTTAGTACAATATATTATATAACTCCCTCGGTTTAAGAGTTTAGTTTTAAAATATCGTACGTCATTTCACTTCAGACTAAGGAGGTTTTGCATCAGCTAAGGCTTATTTCAAATCTTCAAACTTGGCTATAAACCAACTTTACTGTGTTATAGTACTATTACATTCAACTTTAATATATAGGTTCATTTGTATATTTGTTTTTTCCCTTACAAGTGTGATGAAAAACATTGTATGCATCACGGTCGGCAAGATGATTACAAACTCGAGTCATTAAAAGCCCTCCGCCTGCTGCGTCGGGCTTCTAACAGACTCTCGTTAGTAATCCTGTACTTACCTCCCTAGGTGCACAATGTACTATTGCGTAGTGTTCAAAATAATAAATATACCGGGTGTTGCCTGTAACAGGAGCAATAAATTTAATCTTAGGTGGTCCTCGCCAAACCAAACAATGTTTGTTCAGCAAGTTTTAAAAATAATAATTCAATTTCAATTCAGTTTCATCTATTCACAACCAACTCGGATCAATTTGTTATTTACAAAAATATTTTAATATTAGTACATTAAAATAACGTGTGTTTTGATTTTTATTCCACTTCAAAGTTTATTAGAAGACGCAATGTACTGCGAATTTTGTCATTTTTGTACTATGACAAGAGACGTCAATTAGGCTGATGTTAACGTACATTGAAAATACTATTCAATTTGTATTAAAAAGGGAATACCTACAAATTACATAATTTTTAAAAGTTGTTGAACAAAAGTTGTTAGGTTTAAGGAGTACTATTGTATTGTATTGTATTGTATTGTATTGTATCACGGGCTGGTTTCCGCAACTCGACGACTAGCGCCTATTTTGCGTAAGGCGTAGGTACTATCTGCGATTTAATTTATTGCTCCTGTTACAGGCAACACCCGGTATGTTATTTAGAACTATTATACAGGTCGTCCCAATACTATGTGACATGAACGGAAAGTACCTTTAATATCGTAGATAGGATATTTTGCTGAATGAAGACTTTATGTTAGTTTTAGAAGTGGGTATTTTGTATTCAAAGATTTTCAAAAAATTACTTGCTTCGTCTGGGAATCGAACCGACTTAAATGTATAAAAAAATCCCCCCTACTTTTATGATGCCAATCGAAAGAATAGCTAAAAAATAATAACTCTTCTTAAGTAACATAGTATTTTAAAAGTACGATGGCCACATGGGCGCGTTTTCGCTAATAGTGGCATTTTCATACATTTTTCTTTAATTTTTTCCATGTTGATGTCCTTGTCAGCCAAACAATTCCCGCAATTTCGGAGTTGGTCCCATAGAATAAATTGTTACCGTGACCTACCTTACCGGTACCTTAAATATTTCCGATATAAATTTAACACCCTGTATTGTGGCCCGAGGATGTATGTAAAATCTGCGCGCAATGAGCCATAATGGGCAATGGCCCATGATGATGGTTATAATCTTATAATGATATGGGATGTAGATATGCAACAGAACGAGATGGCAATATTTGGTATTCCCTCTGACGCATAACGGCATCCTTTAAGTATCATCGCCCATCATGGGTTATTGTGTAGACGAACCATACCAACCGCATACCAGGTATTTAATCACGGTGACAAATTGAAAATTGTCAGCAATCAATGTTACTGGTCTGACCGGCGTCTATGGGCTACTAGCGCCGCTTACTATTGCGTGGGCTGATCTGGGTTGTATACTTGTTTGCTGCCATCGTGTCATTTATGAATATCAATTATACCACTAAAAACTAATCATTTTCCAAAGAGCTCTTGACAATTGTCACAAGAAACACGACAATTATCAAAAAAAATTCTTTAAAACCTGTTATTTCTCGTGACAATTGTTATAAATTCTTCACCAAAAAATGGTATATTTAATTACGATTTTATCTACTTAAATTATTAAAATGGCCGCAAACAAGTACACAGCTTTCCAGCGGTTTCCGTAGCCTACGAAAGCCTGAAACACCAGCCATTCAGTAATGTAAGACCTTTATGACCTAATGAACATGATAACAATGGATTAAATGAATATGAATATGAATTTTAAGAATTCTTGTCAGCGTTGTGAAATAGGAGCCTGGTCCAAAGTTCACGGTAACAGCATTAAGCGTGGTGCTCACAGAGAATTTCTTTGTTCCCCGAAACGGGGCAGTTGTAAACACTGCCGAACGAATAGGCGTTGTGTGTTTTTCACGAATATTTGTACCTGAGTTATGGATGTTTTCTATGTATTTAAGTATTTATATGTATCTATCTATTATATATATCGTCGTCTAGTATCCACAACACAAGCTTTATTGAGCTTACCGTGGGACTAGGTCGATTTGTGTAAGATTGTCCCACAATATTTATTTATTATTTATTAATAGGCGCGTACACATAGCGAGCCGCCTCGCGACTAAAAAAACACTAAAATACATTAACGTCGCTTGTACTTAGAAAATGGCTACGGGCGTCTTGCCTGTAGTGTTGAAAATGTCTGGAAGAAATCCTATTTTTTCCCAGACGACTCGTTTTTTTCGGATTCTTTAGAAAAAAATCAATGAAAGTTTCCGCTCTATATTTCAACTCTAAATCAATGCGTATTAGGTCTAATTTACACCTACAACAGGGCTACATCGATTACATTGAGGGAGAAACAATTGAAATAGATGAAAGGAGTGACAGTGATAGTGACATTATTTATTTCTTAAAAAACCCGAAAACTTCGAAAAAAAACCGAAAGTCTCATTAAATCATGAAAAAAACTTTAATTTTTTCCGGCACTTTCAACGCTACTTGCCTGTTACTAAAATTGCATATACTCGAGAAATTCGCTGGCATTTTGATAAAATCAGTTGGCCTAGTGGTTATGGCGTTAGCCGCGGAAGCTGAAGACCCGAGTTCGATCCTCGGATTGGCCTTCGTCGGTGTTAGTCTTTTTCTTTAGTACGAGTATATGACATCTATTTTCAATTTACATACAATAAGGTAAAATCGCTGTTAATGGAACTTCCTAACAATGTAAACAAACGGCCATATTGATTGTAATAACCTAACTTTTAAGTTTTTAATGATATCTCTGATTATGATTATGTTACATCACACCGACAATGATTACAATGATGAAATGATTATGATGAAGACAGTTTACAGTATGGGGTTCCTCAAAAAAGGATAGTACAAGATTTTAACTCCCCTGGAGTTGCAGGCGTCCATATGCTACGGTCACCGCTTTCCACCAGACGGGCCGTATGCTTGTTTGCCACCACCGTGGTATTAAAAAAAAATATTAAATTGATTAGTGTTTTTCAAAGAATAAGGTGTTCACAGGTGCTTCCGTTTTCCTCGCGAGGTCGCTCTGTGTGGACCCGCCTAATGAAATTTGATATTAGTTCATTGTTCTGCGATTTGCCGTTAGTGCCGAGCGCGCATTACTCTTCGGTTAATTTGGGACGCGTACTTCCTGTCGTGTGCGTACCACCTTCAAGCAAAAGGAAGGAGTTGACTTACGTACCGTTTCCCGGAGTACAAGCCCAAATGGACATACGCGGACCTGTGTTGTAAATAGTTCGTATACAAACATCGATCGAAATGCACGATTTGTTAAGTGTTGTGTGATTTTCTTTGTTAGTGACGTCATTCGTTTGTTTTTTGTGTGCAACACGTTTCTCCCCGCAAAAGTGACAGCTGGGCATTTTCGCGAGAAGATATCCAAAAAGATTTTTTTAAAGGTAGGTAAATTTAATGTTTTTTCCTACTCAGAATAACGAGCTCTTCAGTCTAGGATTTAAAAAAATACGGAAAAAAAAGGTCTCATAATTTTCAAACGTTTTACTCGTACGTACACTCCATTTTGTAACCGCTGTACAGAGAGTTTGAAAAATGGTAACGAAATGGAAAAAAAAATTGGGACTTTTTTTCAAGGAAACTATTAAATTTACCTGTTTTAGAAAAATAAGTTTTTGGATCTCTTCTGGCGAAAATACTTAGATAAAGGACCATGTGCAAATTTGCCCCAAACCCAACAGAGCTGAGAGTTACCCCATTTGATAGGTATTTTTATTTACTTATTTTCTTTATGTGGACACCAAGTTGAATTCCATTGCAGAACTGAGATATTTAGACTTTTGTCAGCCAATAATTGGTACAATTTTGTATGGAGGCTGGCCCCAAAACCAACAGAGATGAGACATCTATAAACAGATGTCTATAACCAGGTGTTATTGTCTGCTTCATTTCGTTATATGGGCAACAAGTTGAATTCTATTGCAGATCTGAGATATTCGTATTAAAACGCGAGTATTATGTAAGTAAAAATATTCACAACCGCTCGGCGATGATAAATAATAATAAATAATAAATAAATAAATATTATAGGACATTCTTACACAAATTGACTAAGTCCCGCAGTAAGCTCAAGAAGGCTTGTGTTACGGGTACTTAGACAACGATATATATAAGTAATATACAAATACATAGAAAACATCCATGACTCAGGAACAAATATCTGTGTTCATCACACAAATAAATGCCCTTACCGGGATTCGAACCCAGAACCATCGGCTTAGCAGGCAGGGTCACTACCAACTACGCCAACCGGTCGTCAAACGGTTCGGATCATGGCGGATCCACACAGCCTTTTGTTTTGTTAGGGGGGAATGCGTAACGCATACCACTCGGGTGCATTTATGTAGCAATTATTGACTGACAAGAGTATAAATATCTCAGTTCTGCAATGGAATTCAACTTGGTGTCCGTATAAAGAAAATAAGTAAATAAAAATACCTACCAAATGAGATAACTCTCAGCTTTGTTGGGTTTGGGGCCAACTTGCTCGTGGTCCGTTGGCAGGTGGTTAGTTGAGATAAATATAATTTGTATGTTGGAATATGAGCCGAATTGGTCGTGGGGTTGCCGAGATATGATGGGGTTGCGAGTTTACGTTCCGGACGCAACACTAGTATTTGTTTGCTCGAGCATAACTCGAGTATCTTTAGGATCGTTAGATGAGATACATAGGATTTTTGAACGAACGAGCGCTAATAAACGTTACACACTAATAAACACGCTGTAAACACATACAAGCGTGTATGTGTCTACAATAATTGTACACACAGAATAAAACTTAATTGTGTTACACAAAAAAATTCACCTATTTTAGTTTTATCGTTTTCTTATGTTTGTAAAATTTCATTTATAATTAATAAATCTTAAACTTCAGCGTAGGAAACTGATCACTTATAAATTGGTATACGATGAAATTGACCCCACGAGAGAGGCCTAGTGAGGTACTACAGCCTAGTGTAGTCAACTGGTCATAGGTAAAACTAAACTTGTATAACTTTTGGCAAACGATTTTTTTTTTACTTTGAAAATCCGTCGTTTGTATATGTGTTTGTATATTTGTACGTTTGTTAGTCGATAACTCGAGTATCGTTGGTCGGATGATCGTAAAATTTGACAAGTCGATAGGAGAGATATATTATTATACAATTATTTTTTATTTTTAATATGAGCAAATTCTGTCTAGAGGCTACCGAAATATAGGGTTCGCGATTTTGCGTTCGGGGTGAATACGTACATATTTAAATGTTTCACAGGAGCTAAAAGTACTGGAAAAACAAAAGTTGCGCAGAGAGAAAGAATTGCAAAATGAACTCAATAAAGTAAATAAGAAACTGGCGAAAGAGAGGGAGCTACACGAGAAAGAGAAGAGGCGAGTGGAGCAACTGCTGAATCAAAAGAAGGAGGAGCTTAAAAAGGTATTTTCACATTTCCAGCTCGGAATGCTCTCTTTTATCCTTTATATCTAGCGGGGTAAAACGCATTTTATCCACTACTGCGAAATGTTTGATGTTTGAATTTGAAAAGTTTATGTAGTTTTTATTTTCCTCGCGATAGTGAGGTGAAAAATGTTGTTTTACACTCGGCGGCAAAGTTTGTTTAACTCTCGTGCTTTAAGACTCTTATAAAGCTAAATATTTAAGGGGGCTCCCTTACAACAAACAAGTTTTTATCGATAATGGTGCGGAACTCTTTGTGCGCGAGTTTGACTGAACTTATGTACCTACGGAATATCATTTGATATTTACCAATCACTTTTCGTTGAAGGAAATCAACTGACTAATTACGAGCAGGTTATAGATATTAAATTCCATCGGGCATCACTGATGCCCGAGCCACGAACACCACTCTATCTGTCCGACGATGACTGCCCGATGTAGTCGAAACATGTCACATAAACATACGTGTGTTAAACGTTGCAATTTAATGTCAGTATGACTCACGAACGTTTAAATGATATCATCATCAATGCAAAATGGTTCGCTATTGTCATTCTGCTAAGCCAATGGTCCTGGGTTCGAATCCCAGTAAGGGCATTTATTTGTGTGATGAACACAGATATTTGTTCCTGAGTCATGGATGCTTTCTATGTATTTATGTATTTGTATATTATACCAGGTGTCCTGTAATAGGACCAATACATTTAATCGTATGTAGTGCTCCTCAAACCTTACAACTTTTGTTTAACAACTTATAAAAATACTGAGCTCTGTAGGTATTAAATTTTTCATACAAACTAAATAGTATTTTCAATGTACGGTCAACCAATTGGAACCCTAGGCCACTCTAGAACCATGTCAAAATGACAAGCAGTAAGAGATTTCTTATAATCTGATTTATAGCGTCACTATGACATACTCCTACAGTGGCCTAGGGTTCCAATTGGTTGACTGTACGTTAACACCAGCCTAATTGACGTCTCTTGTCATAGCTCAAAAATGACAAAATTCGTTGAACATTGTGTCTTACTTTAAAGTGTAAAAAAATCAAAACACACGATATTTCTAAAAGTTGCTCAGCAAACGTTGTTCAGTTGGGCGAGTACCATCTATGATTAGATTTATTGCTCCTATTACAGGAAACACCCGGTATATCGTTGTTTGAGTACCCGTAGGCTTAGGTAAGGCTTGTGTCTTCTTGAGCTTACTGCGGGACTTAGTCAATTTGTGTAAGCATGTCCTAAAATATTTATTTATTTTATTATTTATTATTCTGGCCCACGTTTTTGTTCTGCTTCGTGTGTATTAGGGATGTTACGAATATTCGCATTCGCATAATTTTAAATATTCGCATCAACATTCGCATTCGCATCAAAGGATGCGAATGTTTTGCGAATGCGAATTTGTACAAGTCGTGGCGAGTTTCGCCCGCGCCGGCGGCCTGCCGCCGAGACGCCGACTCGCGCATGCGCAAATTTTGATTATTAATAATGTTCTAACAATAAACAACCATACTGAACCTTCATGTTACATGATTGTTAAATAAAATGATTAAAAAGTGATGACGTACGTTGAGTTTTTAGTGTCATTCCTTAATATTCGCATTCGCATTCGCGAATGTAATAGAACTGATATTCGTGACATCCCTAGTGTGTATACCTGTTTATATACCCACATGTCATTAGCCCTCAATAATGCGTTCAAAAATCATGCGATTTTTAAATAAAGGCCCCCATAATAATAAACTTTTTTGTTACAACAAATTTCTTATCTGTGAAAATGTAATAATAGCTAAATTATATTATCGTTTTCGATAATATTATTTTTGTTCAAATTTCGAACACATCTGACTCAAGAAAATTTGATTTGACCTCTATTCTAATATCAGTCGATATGACGTTTAGTTTGAAACGAATTGTGAATTGCATACAATGACGCACGCAAGTCGCACGTTATTTTGATATCGAACGATATGAAAATTGGCGCCAACTCTAGTCTCTGAATTTAAAAAATATAAATGTCAAAACTTGAATGTCAGAAAAGTTTTAATTCCTGAAAGTCGCAATGGCGGTCGATATATATGCGCTTTGAATGCATCATGGAGAGTCATGATATGTGTGTATATAAAGCAGTGTATGTAATTGTAAATAATTAGGCATTAAAACACTCGTGTGATGTTATTATGAAACTCGGCTGACGCCTCGTTTCATAAACCCACCCTCAAGTTTTAATGCCTTTCATTATATACAATACAATCACATAAACTACTATAATAAGTGAATGGTTATCAAGGTACCCCCGAGCACAAGTGCAGCATCCAAGCTGGACATGGAGTGCGAGCTGCGGTGCAGCATCTGCTCGGAGCTGTTCGTGCGCGCGACCACCCTCGGCTGCTCCCACAGCTACTGCCGTTACTGCATCCGCAAGTGGACCCAGAACAAGAGGGAGTGTCCCATCTGCAGGTAACACAGAATAACTATGGTTTAAGATATTTATTTCTCAAAAAGATTTACATAAATCACTTACAGAGAAAACAATTTTTTTTTAAAGCTAAATGGGAGAGGGTAGCATGCAAAAATTGTTGGACGATTTAAGAACAAAGGCGCTTGGTAACACCAAGCGTAATACAACATTGGAATGTTGTGCGTACGGGCCAGTTACACTGCACTACCCGGTGCGATCACTGGTTAACTTACAGATGATTTGTGTGCTAGTTCATTAAGTGCATATTTTTTGTGGAAAAGCCTTAGAAGATGATTTATTTTTATTTATTTATTTTGTTCATTATGTTATTAGGTTTTTTTTTATCATATACATATTACGAAATATTTTAATTGTTTATTGATATACTTATTTTTCTACTCATTTAATATTTTATATATTGGTTGTACTAAACTAATAGTAATAGTAGGGGAGACCTAGGGGAGTTGAAACAATTTTTACATTTTGTGTCGTGTACTAAAACCTAAGACGTAGAATCATACAAGAGTAGTACCAATCGATAGCTTATATCTTTCACTTTTATATAAGATTAATAATGAAAGTTTAAGTATAAATACTTTTACGAAAAATCGATTTAAACGGGACAAGTCATTTTGTTTCAACTCCCCTAATACCGAGGTGATTTGAAACAGACGTCAAGGAGATTTGAAACAGTTTATGAATTGGGGTTTTTTAGGGTTATTTATTAAAAAACATGTTATAATTGAAATGTATTTATTAAGAAAATAAAAATTGGAAATAAAAATACAACTTCTAAGTACTCTCTACTAAATTTAGAACCAGTTAAACATATTTTAAATATCACCGTTAAACTCAAACAATTATTACACTATTTTTAACTGAGATCAGAATCATATATCTCTCGGCTCGCCATCCCCCTGTCTGTTTTGCTTTTGTACTCTGTAGGCATGCTAGAACAAAAAAATCCAAAACCAAACTTAAGCTTACACCAACATTAGCCATAGGTACCTACTAATTTGTACTAAGGTGAGTTGAAACAGCTTGTTTCAAATCCCCTTAGCAACAAAATTCCTCCCTACCGTTATAAAATTTCAATGTAAACGCAAACCAAGACAAAATACTTGCAACATCACTATTTATTCAATTGTTTAGTTAATAAGCTTTCGAAACATACATAACACAAGCCCACACATTGACACACAGAAAAATCATTAGTAGTTGAAAAAAACGAGTAAAACTTACTTTTCGTATTTTTTTACACACCGGTGCTAGAACTCCAGAACCGCGCGCCTCGCGCCAAGGATGCACACTAAGGAGCTCCCTGGCGGCTGGGCGCGTATAACCAGCATTGTTGCCAACTCGCTAACGGTTATACGTTCCGAGAAATGGACGTTGTTTCAAATCACCTTTGTTTCAAAACCCCTCGGTCTCCCCTACTAAAGTACAGAAGCTTCTCTTTACTACGGTTTTTTTTTCCTATTTGACTTTTACTCTGCTCGATGGTGGATTTGCCAATGTCAAAGTTTTGAGACTCACACGTGAGGAGAATGTTCGGTGTAATTTATTTTTACTACGTTTGATTGGTAAAAAGTATCATTTTACATGTCATTTTTTACTTAGAACACAGAATAAGTAATAGTACTAAATTACAGAAGCTTCTCTTTCTTACATTTGACGTTTAGTTTGTCAAGCATGCAAATGTCAAGATGACATTAACATTAACAAATATATATAAACAAATATATTAGCATTGCAAACAGTTCTGCTGAGCAGTAATGACCTAGTTTTAGTGACGTCTAAAACAATTAATTGAATTGAAATCGTTAATCAATTACCAATGATAGATGAAGCGATTGATCCATCAGTTTTGGCATGACGATAACCGGCGGATCAAATTGGCTACGAATATTGAATAATATATATTTGTAATGTGTATTTGGTAATATTGGCAAACAGCGTGGGATTTTAGCGCTTTGGTTAATACAAGATAAGCAACGCGCAATTTATTTCTATCATTTTATTGGCCGATTATTTTGCATTAAAAACAAGCGCTGCGGTTTTTTAAGTAAGTAACATAAAGCTTTTTACAACGGCTCAATTCGATTCCAAACCGATAATCGCAGTGACTCCTTAACCTCACGTCCCGTGCACTCTCCTTCTTCAACATCGATGCCCTCAGCCTTGAGCAGTTCGCGGAATAATAAACTGTATTTACTTTTCTTTATATATTTTTATATTTGCATTATGTTCATCACACAAATATATGCCCTTACCGGGATTCGAACCCAGGACTATCGGTATAGCAGGCAGAGTCACTACCAACTACGCCAACCGGTCGTCTAATGCAATGTTGATTGCAACCTCTGACAAACAGACGCACACGCGCGGATGAAATTTGTTGATTAAAAAAAACTAGGCCGAATATTCGGCGGCCGGATACCGGATATTCAAAGCTGGATATCCGGTATCTGGCTAAAACACTATCTGTTGCATCTCTACTCGTAAGTTTACTTGTTTTAGTTAAGTCTTGCTGGGCCCATTCCGCATTTCGATATCCATTGCGCATTTTTTGTGTGAACTCGAGTCCTAACTTCCTTATTAAATAGATGTATAGTAGGGACGCTCGGCCGGATACAGGATACCGGATACACTTCGCGCGTTCATTCAGCCCATTTCCCTGGAGTTTGAGCTGCAGGTTACTGTCCCGGCTGCCTTCCCATTATACATTCTTCAAATCTTCTCGTTTTCATTGTTACAGAGCGCCCATAACTTCGGAGTGCAGAAGCATAGTCCTGGACTCGCTGGTCGACAAGATGGCGGCCACGGAGCACGCCAAGAGGAAGCGGCAAGAGCTGGTCAAGGCCAGGGACGGTACGTTCTTGAAATACTTGAAATATCACAAATTTCCCAGAAAGGAAAAGTGGAATTTTTTTTACCCTCGGGCAGAACTCGAACTCGCGACTCTGGGATACCAGCCCACCGCTCTGCCAACTGAACTACCGAGACCACATACGTGGCCACGAATTTCTCCACCAAATCCCGAGCTAATGATTTTTTCCACTTTTTTTTCTGAAAAAGTTGGCTTGAAATAATCTTAACCTTTTGTCGGCTGTAGGTAAATTGATTTGTTAATAAAAAACTGGTCGATTGCTTTTTGAATTATCATCTAATTTTCAGAGTCCTATTTAAAAAAAAACTTGTTCCTAATTATACAATGGCATTGTCTCAAATAGTTTGTGCTCTTAGTGGCCTTTATTTTCTTTTGAGCAGCATTTAAATTGTTAATAATATACAGTCGTGGCCTGATAATTAGGGTAAAGATTTTTTTCCAAATATCAAATAGCACTTTGCAAATTTGATGATAATTTACCAATTTTTTTAAAATAACAATACAATCGTGGCCTTGTTCGGGTAGCCCAGTGGTTAGGGCGTCTGCCGCGAAAGCAAGAGGTCGCTGGTTCGATTCCAACCCTGCTCACCGGGGGCCTTGGTCACTTTTTCTGTAGTATATGACATCTCTTTCAATTTATGACAATACAATTTACAAAGTTCCTAACTTTAAAAATATGCATTCAATAAACAACTCAATTAGGAACATATTCATACATTTGTTCCTTCGTTGGAGTGTTTGTTCGTGCATAGTCAGAGAGAATCATACTGTCTCTTTCTTGCGCTTGTGTTGCCACTCGGAAAAAAAGGAGGTATAGAGTTTTTTTAACACTCACTGAAAGTTCCGTGCCACCAGTATTTTTATGTTAGGTCATAAATGGAAGGGGGAACCTCCTTCGTGCGGAACTCGGTGGCCAAGTCCGACTCGCACTTGATCGGTTTTTTGTAGTATTGATGTAACGTTTTTTTTTTGCAGAACTTGAGGCGAAAATACCACCGAGGACACTAGATCGGTATGCTATGCTACACATGGATTATATGCTATACATAGAGTTATAATAGTAAACATAGATTATATTTGATAATGAATACAAAATAATACAAATAAAAATCATGTATTTCCTTTAACAAAATGATGAACATAGGATTAGGCGACGATGAAAAAAGTATGGGCGCAGCTTAGCAGGTTTTAAGCCATCCAAGGTCAGTCAAAGAGGGTAAAACAACAGAATAAGTAATAATACTAAAGTACAGAATCTTCACTTTCCTACATTTGACGTTTAGCTTGTCAAGCATCCAAATATCAAGATGACATTAACATTAGGGTTGTCACCATGCTGTCAGGCGTGTATGGCAGTACATTTGTATAAACATTTAAATAAGAACAGAATATTATTATTTTTATTATAAAAACACGTTTTTATTGATTATTTATTAGTATGTGATGTTTGAAATATAAATATATCTGAACGCACCCGTGAGGTAATGCGCGTTATGCGAACCCTGGCAGTTCATGCCACCCATGGGCGGATGATTTTGTGTCAACGTAACACGCCTAGTGACACCACCTGGTAAAACTACAATTTTAGGTGTAATTAGGTAATTAATAGTATACAGGTAAACGATAACACAACAAGAAAATGCGACAACTACCAATTATTATACAACTAGCTAATGCCCGCGACTTCGCCCGCAGATAATATTTTTTTTTAGCCTATACCTGACAGGAGATAAAATCTAGCAAGCTGAATTTGACTAAATTCCCGTTGAAATTAAAAATTTAGAATGGATTAATCGCGTTTATTAACACCATGATCCTACGTTTCGAGCCCTTTACAGCACTCGTTTTCACAGGGTTAAAATGATGACTGAGAATGCGAATTCGCCCCGTCGATCAAAAACGTTACGTGTGAAAACTACCTACATACAAAAATAAAAACACAAACAAAGGTTGGTCTACAATGCCCCAGAGGGGCTTATAAAGCTAGTAAAACATTGCCTGAAGCGCATTCTACAATTAAAATTAAAAATTATAAAAACCTGTGAGCATGAAGATACATACAACTTACGAACGCTTCCCTAACTGCCTTATGGGGCAGAAACAAGCGACAAGAGAACTACCACATTTGGCTCTTCTGTCCACTAAACAAACAAAACAAAAACTAAAAAAAGTCCACAGTAATGTCTTCCAGTCCTATGTCGTCCTTGATCCTTGATGAGATGTAATACAGGATCCCAAGCTGGTGGTACCGAAAAGCCATCCTCTCTATTGAAATTAGGAACCTTCTTGATTTCGAGCCTCGCGCAGAATTCTGTATCGCTTCTCCTTGGCGAGGATCAGAGGTTTATCAAACTTAGTTGACTGGTTAGGCTTATCAGAGACATGTTCCCAGACTGCGGACCTTAGTCGACGATGCTTGGTTATATGTTCCTTCACCCTGCTTGACATGCTACACTTTATTTGCCCAACATGGTTAGACCTCATTCACAGTCAAGCCTGTAGACCCCATCTTGTAGAGGCAAGTTCATTGCTATGCGGATGATAGTACTGGGGATGCTTTTCACACAGGCCGTCCTAACATCCCTCGTTGAGTTGCTGGAAAGCCGTGGGAAACTGGTGTCAGACATCGAGAATACTCTATTCTGAATCTCGGTGCGGGGTCGGGACAATCTAATGCGTTTCGAACGTGTAAAATGTGGAACGACCTACCTCCTGAGGTGTTCCCTTTGCGATATGATATAGGGTTCTTCAAGAAACGAGTGTTCAGGGCTTTAAGGCTCAAAGGTCAACAATGCATGAGTGGCTCTTCCGATGTTGCTTATGTCCATGGGCGGCGATGACCGTTTCCCATCAGGCGGCTCGTCTGCTCGTTTGTTACCTTTCCCATAAAATAAAATAAATCCACTAAGACAAATTATATACAAGTTTGCGGGTTCACCGCTAAAAAAAACCATTTACTGTGGCTCCACAATTCCAAGACACAGCTCTTACCGTGTCAAAGAGTATTGGGATCCTCGGGGTCGATATTTAGAGCGATGTCCTATTCCGTTGTCATCTGGAAGGGAAGGTTGCGGTGGCATCCAAAAAGCTGTGTGTGCTCAATAGAGCGAGGGGATACTTATTTACTCTGGGGCAAAGACTACTGTTATATAAGTCGCTAGTTAGACCCCATATGGAGTACTGCTGTCACCTTTGGGCAGGAGTACCTGGATACCAGCTTGGACCTTTGACTCGGCCCAGAGGCGTACGACTAGTCGACGATCCCGAACTCACAGTAGGTATTGAACCCTTAAATCTAAGCCTCCTTAAGTGGGTAAATGGGTTGTGTTCTGAAGAATTGTTTGATATGAACCAACGTCCTGCGATAATGCGAATTTCTTCCCGCGGACGCTCCGGCTGTGGAATGAGCTCGCTGCCGAGTTTTCCCGAAAGATTACAGTACGTGGTTCTTCCAAAAAGGAGTGTACAAGATTTTAATGGGTCGGCAACGCGCATGTGACCCCCTGGAATTGCAGGGCTCCATAGGCTAAGGTGACCACTTTCCATCAGGCGGGCCGTTTAAAAGTGGTATAAAAATAAGTTACACTTTACAAGCCTCAGGAATTGTGACATCTTCAACTGCTTGAAATAGGTCTTGATTGAAGCATTCCTCAAGATGTGGCTGATCCTGTCCGTCCGTAACTCCTTTCACAAAAGGCAAAACAGTAGGCGTACGATCAACTATTGGCTCGAAACGTAGGGTCATGGACTCATGGTGTTAATAAATGTTTTTTAAATAATTTTTTTTAATAAATGATAATAATTTTTTTATAAATGGGTGCGTCCCACGAGATATAAGTACATAACATAATTTCATATTAATAACCATCACAAGATATAATGAACGTTTGTGTAAATTCATTTTGTATAATGTTATTTCATATAACACTCAAATACTCTAAATTCAGTTTGTATAACATACATAACGTATATCGATCATAGTATATACTATATTTTAGAATAAGAATAAGATTTTTTTTATTTGCCATCAAAAAACAAATACATTAGAAAAAAACGAAATAAAAGTAAAACTAAGATAAAGTAAAACAAAAAAAACTTATTTCTTAGGCTAAATATTTTAAACATTAAAGTAAAACTATTGATTTACATAAAGGCAAATGGGTCCCAATTTCAGCATGTGCCAAGCTATGCAGCCCAGCGCTGGTTTTCAAACTGGTCCCTGAAAGGTGGGCGCTACGCTGTCTATAAGATAATAGGGAGCTATTTCCGTGCAACCTTTTTTAGAGTGTATGGTGTCTTTGTAGCGTGATGTTTGTGTAAAGTTGTGTTGTAGTCTATGTGTTTGTGTGCGTGCGCAGTTTATTTGTTGTTTGCTTAATGCGGATAGTGGTGAGGGGGGTATTATTGCTGCGTATCTAGGAGGTGAGCTTTAATTAATCGCTTAAATGTGCTCAAAGACATAGTACATAGTAGACATTTAGTATAATCATTATAAAATATAATAGCGTATGATATACTAAATAGGTTATAACTGCTACCCGTATACAAAACAAATTGCTGGAATAAAGGTAGGTAAGTTAGGTTAACACTGCGATCTCTATAGAAAACAAGTTGCTGCCAGAAAAGTAGGTCAGGTTAGGTTAGAACTGCGACCCTTCGATATACACCTTGAACGATATAACAACAATATTATACAATATGAGCGTATATAATTTGAATATTATAGTGTACGTTCTTATGTCTTATATTACTTACCCATGGAAAGGGATTATAACAAAAAAAACATGTTTTTGAAAACCGTTATTTTAAAAGGGACCCAAAAGACCGTAACCATGAAAACTGGAGACACGAAATAGTTGATTAAACCTTGTACCAAAAAATATATTTTGTAAAACAAACTTATTATTCATTAATATAGTTTAGACGTTTGCTTTCACCTATTTTTCATCTATATTCTATTTTACAGTTTTTTTTTTATTTTACACCGTCAACATGGCGCTTGTAACAGTGCTGAAATATCTAGAGCTCATGAAAACAAATATACATTAAAAGAAAGTAAATGGATCAAACACAAAACGATGATCGGAATCTTTCCAGTGGACTTTTAAATAGTTAAGGGCTGTGAAGGCTGATTTTTTTTATTGAACCCATATCCACATTAAAAAGTACTCCTTTTCTATTAAATTGTATGATAAAAATCATGACTACATTTACACAAGCGGTCAACTATTTGCCACAGGAAAGATTGGCACATTTAAACACGCATTTTTTATTTCCTGTGGTCAATAGTTAACAGTTTGTGGACATGTAGTAATGATTTTTATCATACAATGCAATAGAAGGGATTTACCCCTACATGTAGATAAGGCTTGACTATAAAATCAAGCTTTATAGCCCTTAACCTTCGTATAGTCCAACGGAAATAACATCGTTTTGTGTTTGACCCAAATATCTCGTTTTAAATAGTAATTATAATATTTTTCATCTTACAGCCAAAATCTAAACATAATCGAGAACTTATTTAACTTAATACCTGCCATGGCCGACGATAATTCGGACACCTCGAGTTCTGTCGGCCGAGAATCTTTGCTCGAGGCCTTTGACATGGTTATGGACACAGATTCGGAAGCCTCTGACTTTGATAATAGCTCGGATATCTCGACGATCTCCGATAATTTCGAGAACGGAGAACTGGATTCTCCAGAGTCGCCGGAGAACTATGACGAGAATGAAGGCGATAATTCTGGGGCGGAGTATAATGTTGATGGATATTTTGCGGAGAGTGATAATGAACCTGAGGGGGAGTACGGCGAAGGTGAGAATAAGCACGTTGACTAAGTTTTTTATTGGAGTAAGCCGGTAAAAGATCTTATTTATTTCGACTTTCGACCTGAAGGAAGAACAAATCCTGGCGGCTCGTGCCAATGAGTTTTCGGAACTTACGTACGAAATATAATTAGATATTTACCAATCCCTTTTCGGTGAAGGAGAACTTCGTGAGGAAAGAGCCGTGGCATAAAACGCTAGGTAGAAGGTTTAATTCCCGACGGAAACAAACGTGCGTGTATCTGTGACTTAGTAATCAATAAGTTTATGGTCAAATTGTTGCGATGATTCAAATTATTTATAACTTTAATTGATTATATGTGTGAGTCTCAACGACGTATCAAACTAACGTTGAAAAATTCTGGTAAAAAACAGTTATTTTACCAAACTTATTACAGTTATTTTATTTTTCGGTATCTTTCGGGAAAAAACAATACAACAACAAACAATCTAAGAATCGAAAAGATCGAAAGATTAAAAAAATCATGAAATAAATAAATTGTTTTTCCGGAATGTTCAACGCTAATCAAAACAAAAGAAGTTACTTAATTTTAATCATATTTTGTCAAGTAAATATTTAAATGTTTAGCGCCACCGGAGAATTATGAGGAAGCCGAGAACTCTGCGGAAGAGGACGAAGACCACGACGGCGACTCAACGGAGAACTACGGTCACGACGAAAATTACGAAGAGAGCGAGAATTCTCCGTCAGAAAACGATGAACAGGTACATATCATGGTCAACTTTAAAGCAATCTGTTTAGAATCAGATTAAATTATGCCTTCATCGTAATTTTATGGGAAATAATATAAATTACCAAGATAAACAACATAAACAACTTAAGAATTGGTCAAAGACAAGACAATTAGTAGTTTATGCAACCGTGATGTAATTAGGATTCTTCACGGATAGGAAATTCACGGGTCCCTGTTACAAACGCTGAGACGTAGTCGAGTTTTGTAATAATAGATCCGAGAATTAGGACCGCCGTAAGCATAGACGACAAAAAAAACGAATTAGATCGTCTGTTAAATTATTATAAAATATTCGACACGTATTTTTGCTTTTGTTTGTCTAATGAAACATGCCTGAAATAAAGTGCATTCAAGTTTCGCGTGACGTCACAATTAGGTACATTTTTTACCTAATAGTGACGTCACCAGCCCCCACCCTGGAACTTTGATGCTCTTCAGCTTCGTCAATCTTAGTTATCTTGATAAGGGAAAAAATACGTGTCTAATAATTTTGGATAATCTAACTGACGGACTAAATACAGTAATAGTATTTCAACCTAGTTGTCATCCCTGTTATAAGCTGTTGCATACACTAGTTTCTCTACGAAAGCAAAAATACCGAAAAAGCCGAAATCTTAAATGGCGGCAGAATCTCGAGGATATAAGATATAAGAGTGCAGACTATAGAAATAAAAAATCAACGAATATTTTTTTAAATATATTGTATGAAACTCCATAGGAGCATCGTTATAATGTATACTTTTTAGATATTGATGTCAGTCATCTAGTTGACAGATAAAAGTGCTGGAGTAGAAAAAATCATATTCGATTACAACAATTACATTTGTTTTCTTTATTCCGATTTAACAAAAAATTAAATTCAACTCTGTTGCCTACGCATTCGATTCAAACTACTCTGTCAATTGTTAATGGTAACATTAAAATATAATTTGTATAAATATGTCAGAAACTTGTATATATTTGAATTACTTGACGCTCATCATAATTAACTCATTTCAGGAAGATAACGAAGCTGAAGATTATAATGAAGGCGAGAATTCTGCACCAGAGAGTTACGAAGAAGGCGAGCACTCAGCATCGGAGAACTATGGAGGCGATTCGGCAAACGAAGACTTTGACGGCGAAAACTCAACTTCGGAAAATTATGATGAGCCCGAGCTTTCCGAACCGGAGAACTATGATGAGCTCGAACATTCAGATTCAGAGAACTTTGATGATCCTGAACCGCATTCAGAACCGGAAAATTATGATGAACCCGAGCATTCAGAAACGGAGAATTATGATGAGCCCGAACATTCAGAACCGGAGAATTATGATGAGCCCGAGCCTTCAGAACCGGAAGATTATGATGAGCCCGAGCCTTCAGAACCGGAGAATTATGATGAGCCCGAGCCTTCAGAACCGGAGAATTATGATGAGCCCGAGCCATCAGAACCGGAGAATTATGATGAGCCCGAACATTCGGAACCGGAGAACTATGATGAACCCGAGCATTGGGAACCGGAGAACTATGATGGAGAGTCAGCACCGGAATATGACTTAGACTCGAATCCGGATGAGGGTGAAGATTATGACGATTATTATTAATTATACAACCACGATACATATTCGATTAAATGTCGTTGTATAATATGTACAGATCAAGTTCTTGCCAGTGGTAACAACTAGGATTTTTTTCTTACCCAAAAAATCCAGTTACCACAAAAGTGAGTTCTGTTTTTTATTATGAGTTGTCAACACTGTGAGATTTTAGTATCCGAATGCTGAAAGAGGGTTGTTTTTCTAGTGTATGTATGTTTTAGTTGGCAGAGCGATGAGCGTATCCAGAGTGGCGGGGAGTGAGCAACAGGTCATGATTTTATCCACATTTATTTTTCTAAGAAATTTCTTAGTAACGTGCGTCCTAGTAAACTCAAGAAGCTACCGATTGAATAGCAATGCGATTATCTAGACGTCTTGCTCGCGCCCGCTATATCTAGTGACGCCCGTCGCAGCGTTCTCACTCTGTTTCTGGTGCATTCGACGAGAATGTCGCTTACGTGACGCTTTCGCCTTATGGGAGTTACTTCAATCAAATCTGTAAATCTCGAGGATATACTACCAAGCCATGAAATATCATGAGACACAATATTATACAAGGGGGCAAAGTTGTTGTTTAACTCTCGGGCTTATATTGAGAACCAAGCAAGCGAAAGATACTAAAATTGAGCCACGAGCGTAGCGAGTAACTGGAATCTTGGGTTTTAAGGCACGAGAGTTGAACAAACTTTGCCGCCGAGTGTAATACAACATTTTTCCCCTCACTATCGCGAGGAAAATAAAGACTACATACAAATCTTACCCACAATGTAAGTTATCTTGAAGAAACCATTTTTTTTTGTATTAACATGTGCCTAGTGAGGCTGAGCCACGCAGGGCTCTTATGCTCACAATCTTTAGCCGTACCATAGCCTGAGGGCCATGGCAGAGATAATTATATAAGTCAAAGACATTGTGGATCCCCTCCCCAACGAGTTTCCTGTGTTCCCCCCAACTGGTTGAGGTCAGGTGAAGCCCTCGTAAGGGTAGTGCCATTAAGTGTTACAATGTTGGACTCTTATCTTTTTATTGTTATTGATCTTTTTCTTTTTAATGTTGACGATGATTTTACGTTTACATTTAGGGTTTGGTCTAATAATTGATGTATTGGGTAGAGGGGTGAGGGAGTCTGGGTGGGAGGGGGGAGGGGAGCGGGATAAATGTTGTATTACACTCGGCGGCAAAGTTTGTTCAACTCTCGTGCCTTGAGATTGAGACCCTCGTAAAGCTCAAAATTCCAGTTATTGAACCACTCGCTACGCTCGTGGCTCAATTTTGGAATCTTTCGCTTGCTCGGGTCTCAATATAAGCCCGAGAGTTAAACAACAATTTTGCCCCCTTGTATAATAAATAACTATTCTTAGCGTTGTCAGAAGTATTAGAAAAATGGCATCCCGTAAGCGAGTCTCGTTGAATTCTGCTTCTAGGGTTCCGTACACGAAGGGTGAAACTTTATTAAACCCCTCGTTTGTCTCAAATAAATTTATAGGTATCAGTGGCGAAGCCTCAAAATGCAAGCCGGATGCTTTAGGCAAGCCGGAGCTGATTTGGTCTGCTTTTTCTTTGACTCGTTAAGGAAAAATTGGTATATTGGTTCACGCAAGGGAAGCCGGAAGGAGTCGAGTTCTATAAAAATCCCGCCACTGAAAGGTATAATCCACCTTATATTAATAAAGAATGTAGAGACTTGATAAATTTGACCCTTTAACCGCTTAGAATTTTTCATAGAGCGTGCCCGAATCGCCGCGTCAACCGAAAATACACGAAAATTTATCTTATTTTATGCCACACCTGGCCATAAAGTGCCTTTTTCCGCACGCTACGCGTACGGAAAAAGCCGATTTCTGCCCAAGTGTAGGCATAAAATGATGTACCTAACACGTGAGATAATAAATAAAGCCCTCGATCGCATATTTACGTCCCTCGCTTGCAGCTCGGGTCGCAAACATCTGCGATCTCGGCCTTTCTTTGTTTTACCGCACTAGTTAGGTAATGTACTATATCAGAGTTCGGCGAAATGAGCTGAAAATATTAAATATCCGCTGAAAAAATAAGGTGGCATATAAATTTAAAAAAATCTGCGGCCTGTGGCTGTCAGACTATACCTAATACATATACAGTCGTGGCCAGATAATTAAGAACAACATTATTTTCACATACAAATGCCTACATATTGGAGTTTTCTTATTTAAAAAGTAAATAACTAATTTAAAAAAATAACAATACAATTTATCCATGCTTAAATAAGGTATACCTATTCGTCAACTTAATTAGGAAAGTATGAATTCGTTCCTAATTAAGTTGAAGTGTTTAGTGGATCATCCATATTTTTTAAATTAGGTATTTAACCGAACTTTGCAATACATATGAGTATACCTTATTTAACCATGGATAAATTGAATTGTTATTTTTTTAAATTGGTTAATTACTTTTTAAATTATCATCAATTTAGCAAACCCCAATTTGTAGGCATTTATATGTGAAAAACAATGTTGTTCTTAATTATCTGGTCACGACTGTATAATTCTTAAGATATTTTTTTTTAATGTCACAAATCAACCTAGTCCCAAAAGCAAAGTTTGTATGGGTACCTACTAGGCAAAATTCTCAAAATGCAAATTATGTAGTTTAGTTTTTTTTAAGGGTTTTAACGTAATAGTCGAAATAATAAATTGAAAGAGATATCATATACTACAGAAAAAGTGACCAATGCTCCCAATGAGCAAGGCTGGGTAACCCCATCAGGTAGCCCAGTGGTTAGGGCGTCTGCCTGCAAAGCTCCCTGATTCGAATTGACTTTAGTTTTTTTTTTGCTCAGTTCACCGGGGGCCTTGATCACTTTTTCTGTACTATACGACATCTCTTTTAATTTATAATTTATATACAGTAGTGTGACTAGTTAAAAAACATGAATCAAAACTATCAATGATCTATGAGTGATCAAGGCCCCCGGTGGGCTGTGGGCTGCAATAGGCTAGATGACAAAAAATAAAACTAATTAGTCCGTATGTTAGATTATTAAAGTTTCGCATAATGTCACTCGATACAATTCTACTAGGTACAATTCTTACCTAGGAGTGACGTCACAAGCCCCCACCCCGGAACTTTGATGCTCTTTATCTTCGTCAATTTTAGTTAAATTGAAAAAGGAAAACATACGTGTCTTATAATATGGGGTAATCTAACTGACGGACTAATTAGAATAATAGTTTTTCAATGTAGTCGTCATCCCTATTGTAGTCGATACAGACTTCAGTTAAAAAGGAGACAGTTTTTATACTTAAAGCCTACTTTATACTTGTTGAGCGATGTGCCGATTGTGATAATTTTTGGGTGATTCCGAATTATTAAATAATTATAAGGTATTCATGAAGTTTTATTTTTATTGGCTGAAGCTACATATATTGAAGAAAATCATTTATTTTCAAAATATACCACCTTAAATCTAAAATAGGTACTTACGTATATTAAGGTGAATGTACAGTCAACCAATCAACCAATTAGGGATGTATACAGTGAGGTAACTTCATATACGGCCAGCGGCTCGGCTCGGTGGTCGTGCTGACGCTCAGGGTTGTCAAAAACTATGCGAATGATATTACAGTCAGATTGGCAAACTAATTTCCATTTTACACTCCTTAAAATAGACCGCCGAATATTCATAGAAATTCGGCGGCGGTTCCTCCCCGCCTCCTTCCCCGCGCGCCCCCCATCGATGACCCAGAAATCGGCGAAGTTAACCCACTGTATGGAGTGCTCTAGAACCATGTCAAAATGACAAGACGTAAGAGATTTCTTACAATCTGATTTATAGCGTCACTATGATTTTGTCATACAGTGGTCTAGGGTTCCAATTGGTTGACTGTAGATGGGTCATATTACAAGCATTTAATTTGCACTGTATGTTTGTTTGACCCTAAGTCAAATCTTTCAAGCTGGGTTTGGCTAACATCCCGTTATTCGAATAAGCTGAAACTTCACATGCTTATGAAGGTACAATGTTATGGTACCAAAGTACAGTCAGTCATAAAAGCTTATATCAAAATTGAATCTGACAAAAATCTTATTTCATAAAAAAGTTCTTGCAGGTTTAGAGTCCGTCTATGCTAAGTTTCCTAGTTTTTGATAGCACAGACGGTGAAAGTGTTAAGTAAACGTCAATTTTTTAATACTACGTCGGAGACAAACAAGCGTACGGCCCGCCTGATGGTGAGCGGTCACCGTAGCCTATGGACGCATGCAGCTCCAGGGGAGTTACATGCGCGTGGCCGACTGTTTAAAAACTTTAACACTCCTTTTTTGAAGGACGCCATACAGTAGTGCTTTGGGAAAACTGCGGCAGGGAGCTCACTCCACGGCCGGAGCGACCGCGGGAGGAAGTTCCTCTTAAACCGCACGGTACGAGACCATTTAGGCTCCAGGTTATGCGGGTGAACACCCTGCGGTGCGATGGTAGAATGCAGCCGTTGGCACCCTATCAAACAATTCCTCAGCGCACAATCCATTGTACAAGCGATAGAACACACATAAGGAGGCGAAGTCTCTCCTTAGACATAAGGGTTCGATATCGCTTGTGAGTTTAGGATCGTCGATAATTCGAACAGCACGTCTTTGGATCGAGTCAAAGGGCTCCAGTTGGTATCACAAACAAAGTTTGACAGAAGCAACGTATTAGGAATTAGTAGATTCTCGATAAAAAACGGTAATTACTTATACTCTTTTATTCGCTTTCACAGTAAGGTTTACATATGCGCAATAATTTAGTATCTACTTACATATATTTTTGTATGAAAAAACGGAACGATACCTTCTATATGCCTATCTTTGTCTTAACTATAATGAATAGACTAGGGAAATGTAAAAAAAAATCCACTTCATGGATAACATCATCAATATTAAATTATATATAAATTTCAAACTAACTTAAGGCACTTGTCCCACCAGCGGCGATCGGCAATCAGCGAGTAGCGATTTTACTTCGCGGGCGAGTGATTCTCTATGAAAAATAATCGCCGGCAGTGTGAACAGCCAGCGATGAACTATAAATATACTCATTTCTTTTATTTAGAGCGATCTTTTGTTCGTTTCTTGGGCGAGAAAGTCGCCAATAGCTCATCGCTTACTCGCGCTTGGTGGGACTAGTGCCTAATCCCAATACTGATAATTCATAATTTACACATAGTTCCGATCCGTTCTAGCGTGTCTGATCCTTTACCCTAGCACTCTTACATAGCAATCATTGTAGTCAATCAACTAGTACCTAAATAGTAAATAAAGTTTAAAGTGGCTTTCTCTAATATTGTGCACCGAGATTCTAAAATTAGGAATTAATATCACTTAATTGGTAAATTAACAAAATGCCCGCACTGGGTTTCGAACCATCTGCGCCATCAGCTGCGACACGACTTGGAGAAAAGCTATTTCAATCGAAAAAAGAAAGTGAAAATCCGCGCAGTGCCCGGATTTATTCAATAGGTAGTCCAGAGGATGCAGGAAAATCGTGCGGCGACGCACCGCAACCAATCTGCAGCAAACCATAGATTTAATCCGCATACAGATTTTTTTCCTTTTTTTATTAATATTTTAAGATTTCATCCTTTTTGCAACGTCTTTAAGTTTCTTTTTCTGTGTAGTATCACCACAGAAAAACTAATACTATTACAGTAGCTTCTCTTTCGTACATTTGACGTTTAGCTTGTCAAACACGCAAATGTCAAGATGACATTAATATTAGGGTTGTCACAATGCTGTCAGGTGCGTATCTTGGTACAACATTGGTATAAACATAAATAAAAAGAAAATATTATTATTTTAATTATGAACACGTTTTAATTTGTCTAAGTATAAATTAATGGCGCTGTTTGAAATATAAATATATCTGAACGCACCTGTGAGGTACCTAATTCGCGTTGTGCGAAACCTGGCAGTTTATACCACCCATGGGCGGGTGATTTAGTGTCAACGTAAAACTATGAGTGCCACCAAATAATGCGAGTGTAAACTACGACGACTTTGATGACGGAATAAGGTAGTGACTTACTGTTCTCCTTTTACACGCGACAGTTACTTCAATAACAATGACTGCCCAGCATGCGTCACCACATGTTCATCCAATTCCGTCTTACCTCCGAAATGTAACATACAAACCCTGCACTGAAAAGTTTTCTGCGGCCTCTCGACATGCTTCTTCGCGTGGACATTCAACGTTCCTAGATCAAAAAACTTATCACCACAAACAGGGCAAGTGAAGTTTTTCTCCTTTAAATGAACTCTACTCACATGTCTATTTAACAAAGACTTGTTTAGGAACGTTTTAGAACACTCCTTACATGTAAACTCCATCTTTAAATGAGTGCTGTGTAAATGTAAGCGTCTTAAATAATGCGAACCGAACATCTCATCACACTTATAGCATTTGAAAGATTTAACATTATGCTCCTTGTATTCATGACTGATTCTGTTCGCGTCTAACTTGAACGTTTCAGAGCAATGGCTGCATGTGAAGTCGGCAGAAGAATGGTGCGACTGCACATGTTTTCTCAAACTGAAATCTGAGAAAAAGTTCTCGCCGCACGCTTCGCAGATGCGCTTAGTGCCTTCCAAATGTGCTTTATTCATATGGGAATACAGCATGCCAAAAAATTGATATGATCTAGCGCATTTTAAGCAAGATATTTGATTGTCAGCTAGCTTGAAAGGCAAGAAGCACTCCTGCTCTATATCTCCTATCAATTTGTGGCTTTTGAGATGTAAAATTAGTCCGTCTAAATTCTCTTCCTCGTGTTTACACTTGAGGCATTGAAGCGGTTCTCCAACGTCAACTTTTATGGGAGTGAAGTCTCTAGTTTGCGTTAGATGCTTCATAATAGCGAGTTTTTGATGGGTTCTGGTGTGTGTCCTCAAAGTGGATGCTTCGGGGAAGGTGTAGTGGCAGTAGAAACAGATGTAGCGGTTGCCGCGCCAGCGGAACGGGAGCAGGGTCGAGTGGGTGAGGACGGAGTGGACGTAGCGGCGAGCGGCGGCTTTCTGCCACTCCTGTTGCGTCGGGACTCGGATGTCGTGCTTCTTTGGATCTGTGAATACGTAATTAAAAAGAAATGACTAAAAGTTTGGTATCTATTAGCCACTATTAGGTAAATAGGTGGAAAGAAACACAACTGATCATAATGGCCAATCATCGTCTTGGATCGTTACATATTATCGTCCGTCTAACCGCTCCTATCATATTTTGCAGAAAAAATACCACTTAGGTACTTATTTAATCATCATGACGGGATTTTCGGACACAATACTTATTTTATTTAAGGCTGATCGAGTTCACAAAGTCTTCTCACAGGAATCTCAAAAAGAATAGAAATAATCGTTTTTTTAGATTGTACATACATAGGTACCTATATTATACTGTTTTTATGAATTCTGATATACTGATATACCTGACGGTGGAATTGGGTTTTAGGTTATTTTCCGAATATCTACGTAAGATAGAGTCCAACTAAAGTAAGCTTGCATACATGTTGATAGCATAGATTATGAAAGTATTAAGTACCTAAACGTCATAATTTCATAGAAGTCTCACGTATAAAATCAAAACTTGGTAGTTCTTTTGCTTGGAATATATGCAGTGCATTATGTGTTGCCTTCGATTTTTTTCCGTAACACTCGTATTCATGCTATTTCAATCTACCTCGGTACTTTTAGTACCCACTGACTGACTGAAATAGCATGACACGTTTGAGCGCTTCCGTGAAAATACGATACGTAACGTGGTCTGACTCTAGGTGTGTTTGAAATGGTAGTAAAAGGACAAAAATGAAACACACATCAAGTTATCCCTTAAGTATTTATTGAATAAACTTGGCTACGTCCACGTATCATTATTACTGGAATGGTGCACTCGCATATGCAGCTTAAGGCTCGTCCACTGCACGAACGACCTCCCGCACTCCTTACATTGATATCTTTTATCGTTCGTATGTATCCTCCTATGAAACTCCAAGGTCTTCTTCCTTTGAAAAGTTTTCTTGCAGAAATCACATTCAAACGGTCTAGAATCGTCATGTTTCACCATATGCCGCTTCAACATATCTTTACTAAACACTTTGAAGCCACAAACTTCACACGCGAAGTTTTTCTCCTTCAAATGTACCCGCAATTTGTGCTGCAGCAACTTATTCTTCAACGGAAATATCTTTTGGCACTCATCACATTTAAACTGTGCGCTTTTCACATCATGTACGATAGCTAGATGTCTTTTCTTTAAATATTTACTACCTAGAGTCTCCGGGCATTTGGGGCATTTGAATTTGGCTGGGGTATGGACTTTCTCAAAATGATAAGTCAGTTTGTACTGCGTAGGGAAAGTCTCATCACACTCTTTACACTTATAGTTGCAATTGGCTGTTTTAAAGTGTAGTTTTCGATGGCTCTCCACATTCGCTTTTGCTATAAAACCTTGTCCACATATTTCGCAAAGGAACGGCTCAGTTTTATTGTGATATTTATGCGTGTGTATTAGGAGGGGACCGAAGAACCTAAAAGACATTCCACATTCAAGACAGGTCATATCGTTATCTGTTAGAATGAATGGATAGCAGCAGTGTGTAGCTTCCTGATTAATTGTAAAATCGTGTTGTGATATATGGGTGAAGAATTGTTGTAAACTTGGCATAGGTTCGTTGCATTTCTTGCACGCTAGCTCGGAAACGTCGAGCTTAATGCTTCTGCTTTTAGACACAGTGCTTCTTAATATAGTTTTGAGTTTAGGGTTCTCGTGTTCTGTCTTGGTATGCTTCTTAAGAGTAGAGGAGTCTGTGAAGGGGCAGCCACAGTAAAAGCACATGAACCCGTTAGCGTGCCACTTGAAAGGAATGACGGTGGAGTTGTCTATGAGAATGGTGAGGAGCTTTTTCAGTTCTTGCCGCATGCGGATCTCCTGGAAGGTGTTGCTCTCTGAAATAGATAAAATTCTTGTCACTTGACTTTTCGGACGCTGCTCTTGGATGGAAAGATTAGCCATCACATTATGGAAAGTCCATTAATATCTACGCATATGTTGAATCCATGTCGCGCCAATTAAAGATAAAGGATTTTATCCTCGCGTGCGACACCAGCCCTTTCCGAGAGAACTTCTTAAAATCGCACACGTATGGTTTCTCACCGCTGTGATCACTTAATGCAGTTTCAAGTGAACTTTTGTTTTTTCTTTTCAGTGTGATCTAGCTCCTATTGTGAGTTGCTAGTTTTTGATATAGTAACTTACGCTTTTTATAAAATTTTAGTAGGATAAATAGATTTTGCGTAACATCAAATGACCATACATATTTAATACATGCAAGACTAGACTCGTTTATTTTTTTTCTTCATCTAAAACGAATTCAACACAATCGATAATCATGCGATGACAAAGACACTTTATTCCTCCTGACCATGTGCACCCGTGCGTGATCGAAGTTGGCCGTCTGCACGTTGCACTTATCTTGTCCGCGTGTATCCTCGCGTGCAACACCAGCGCTTTCCGATGGAACTTCTTACAGATATCGCACTTGTATAGTTTCTCACTGCTATGCCCCACTTTATGCAGTTTGAATTGATGATAGTCGACGAATTTAGCATCGCAAGATTTAGCTTTATCTATGTGTAACCACAGAATAAGTATATTATACACGCTTTTATTGATTATTTATTAGTATTTCTATTAATTTGTCTATTTATATAAGGGCGTTTTCAAAAATAGGGTACCATTTCCTTTTTTTTTGAAAATATATGAAGGCTTGGGTTTTTTATAACCAGAATCACGAGTACTATTGATTTAAAAAAAAGAAAAAGATTGTCCCATTTTTTGGTCAGTTTCGTAAGGTAGTTTTAAATACATTTTGTAAGGGCCGTTACAAAACTGAAAAAAAAAATTACGTATGGAAAATCGAGGACCCATTTTTTTTTAAATAGTGTACTTTTTTCTGAAAATGCCCATAAAATACTACGCGGTGTTTCAAATATAAATATATCTAAACGCACCCGTAAGGTAATGCGCGTTGCGCGAACCCTGACAGTTCATGCCACCTGTAGGCGGAGGATTTTGTGTGAACGTAAAACGCGGAGTGACACTCCCCTGGTGTAACCTCATTTTCATAGAGTAGCTTTGGCTATAGTAACTTTTATACTTGTTTACCACCGACATCCTTAAAAATAATTTCAAATTTATAGCGCAGTCTCTCTCCCATACCGTTACCGCGTACGGTTGCGATTGGAGTGAGATATTGAAAATAATCGAGAAACAATTATTTTAGTAATAATAAAAGCATAGGCTGACTATTTAGAACACTGCGAAAAATTACGAAATATTTAAGCCCATTGAAATAAAACACTTTAAAACGATAATATAGAGGACAGTATTTAAAACCTAACCAGAAATATATGATAGTGCGCCAGAAAGCAGTAAGTGCGATAGAAAGAGATATAAATGTTCGTGCGTTCTATTTTCGCGTTGCCATGTTGCACCCTCTTGACAATTGTCATATAGGGGCGTTTTTATTTTTTGTTGTATAAAAATCATTTTTTTTGAAAATTTGATTTTTTTTTAATTGTTTTCTATTCAGAATCGTGAGCTCTTTCAATCCCAGTAGGAGAAAAAAAGTGTCCCAAGATTTGTTTTCCGTTTCGTCACCATCATTTCATAGATTTAGTATGGCGGTAGCGGAATGGAAAGTTTGAAAAATGTATGGAAAAATTAGGAAACTTTTTTTCTCCTACTAGGATAGAAGGAGCTAGCGATTCTGAGTAAAATAGACATACAAATTTCCAATTTAGCAAAAAAATCTTTTTCTACAACAAAAAATAAAAATGCCCATAGATCAGCATTCCCACCACGAACACCGAAAATTGGCATTGACGGGAAATAGTACATGTCGATGCTAGTGCGGAAAGTATGTCATTACTTCACGAGTCCCGAGGTATCTTGCCACGAGCCGTAGGCGAGTGGCAATACTCGGGACAAGTGAAAAATGACATATCCGCACGTGAATCGAACGACGTTTTTCAATACAGATGCGAAAAAACTTAAAATATATGTATAAAAACGAATTGAAAGTTTTTATTATTATTTCTGTGACACGATTGTAATACAGTTGATATAAGTATTAAGAACATATTCAAAATGTTTATCTTATCTTCTTTACTTTCTCATTTTCAATCTCATAATAATTATTTCTCATAAACAAAATAATAAATCGCATGTGACAAATCGTATCGTAATGTCTTATAGGCCCTTCGAACATGTTTACCTGATTGAAAAACGCGTCTACTTTGACTGACGTTTCGTAGGCTCTGTTCCGTTTCATACACACAGATTTATAAGAACTGTTTTCAATGTTAATATTTTTAATGAATGATCATTAGTATGATGAAGAAGTAATTATTGAAATATGAAATATCAATATCTTTAATATTATTGCGTTAATAGTAGGTATTTAGTTTTATTACGGCTCGGTAAAGTTAACGAACAATAATACTCTTCGGTAAGCAGTCATAAATTGGAACACAACTAAATTTAAAAAGATTGGAAAAGTAAAAAGCACTAGTTCGCAAAAACAAACTTTGCGCACGCAAAACAGCCAAAATAAGGGCACTTTTTGAGCAACTGTATTGAAAACCTCTTTGTCACTCAAATAAGCAAGTGTGACAGATTTGTTTACAGAGATACAAATCCGCAATCTTTCGATTTTGCGTGGTACAGCAAGGCCAGGCACTAAGTGATTACGAAAAAAATAAACTAGTTTATTGTAATAATTTTTTATTAAAAATTGATTGATACAGTGCTAATGTACAACGTAGTATTTCCAGTTCTAATTGGAAATTCCTTCCATAGATGATCGTTTCTTTTTGTGCCCATTTGTTTGGGAATCTCCAGCGAGAACATTTTTTTATTGGGATGGAAAGTATAAATTAAAAAATATGCATTAGTTAAATAATATATGAGTTAGTAATACATGAGCGAACCGTTTTAATAGTACATTATTGCAGAGGCCGGGAAACCGAATTTCGTGGATGAGTATTTTTTGTCGGACGAAGCGAATCTGAGTCTGACAATTACATACGAATCCACGAAATTCTATTTCCGTCCGAGGCATATATAGTGCTTTTCTCCAAACATGAAAGGAAATAAAATATATTCTTGCATAAGATTTGAAAGGAAAAATAAGGTTCCCGCCTAAACTTTCTTTTAATGCACAGTTGTGTTCATAAAAAAAGTTGAAATGTCTAGTTTTATTAAGCCGTATCTACACGACCTTGCACAGTGAGCCGTATACAACTCGCGATAGAACGAGACAACCAAGCATTTGATCTCCTTCTCTCTAGAACTACTACACTACTACAAAGCCAGCCCAGACGGGGTATTTTTAAGCACGATATGATCAGATTGACAATTTAATGTCAATCAGATTGTCCCGTCTGTGCAGACCGTTTGGTCTCGGCTAAAGTATATTTGGCTGTTTGCAATATTGATAGTCCAAATATTTATTTAAAAAGTAAAAAAACAATACAGTAATGGATTTTAGTACAACTTCCTGGCCGCTAAAACGGTAAAATAATGAATTCGATTTTTTTTTTATTTGAGTCGGTACATAAGGAGGTTCTTTTCGTACCAATTTTGCTACATTAATGTGAACATTTCGTTGTGAGAAAATATTATTTTATATGTACGAGTCTCACGATAGCTTAATAGTTAAAATTACTACCATTTACCATATAATATGTATGGGGTAAAAAAAAGTAGCTAAAATGTATTAGCATTTCTTCTTCCATTGGGATGGAAACAGTTGAGGTAAGGGGCCCAGTGGATGACACTTTAAGGAGTGCATTCGCACATTTTTACAATTAATTCTGAACTAGCAAACATACCGAATGCATGCTTGTGCAAATATGTAAGTAAACCACTTCTTTCTGCATGCTATGCGGACCATAGGTAAGTTGTGTGTTTATCACGAATATTTGTTCCTGAGTTATGGATGGTTTCTATGTATTTAAGTATTCATATGTCACTATATATTATATATATATCGTCGCCTAGTACCCACATCACAAGCCTTATTGAGCTTACCGTGGAACTAGGTCGATTTGTGTAAGATTGTCCCACAATATTTAGTATTTATTTATTTATAATTTTATACCTATTTTAGGAACAACAAGAAAACGACAAAAATGGGCACTAAAAACTAAACACGTATTCATAAATGGACGTCAGAATAAGCCGTATTATTTAATTTTAGGGTACCTAATATAAATAGAAAAAGTTCCTTAATTTATCGCTTGCACAGAGAAAAAAAAATGCCAGTAAGATTATTTTATTTGTGACAATCATATTTGTTTTACGCAGTACAAGAAAATTGTGGGCTTTATTTCTAGTGTTAAGAGCAATATATATCGCTGTTAATACTAGAATTCAATTAATGAGTAAAAAAAATATGGTCGTTATATATAAAATCGCAGTCAATGGAACCAAAATGTAAACAAAACAATGTAAACAAAAGGCGTCACATGTTTGTCACTGTTTCTCCTTGTATTTTCACTCTCATCAAACACCACTGAAACGATTCACTACAGAAACGGTCGTATTATCGTAACAAACAAAACATAGATAAATAAGTTAATCTTAAACTTAAAAGTTAGGTTATTACGATCAATATAACGGTTTGTATACATTGTAAGGAAGTTCCATTGACAGCGATTTACAACAATATATCGGGTTTAGGGAACTTTTTTTTCTAGACTTTTTTCTTCGTGTGTAATGTAAATTATAAAATTTACACTAAATCAACTTTTATTTAAAGCAAATCTACCACTCCCGCCACGCTACCATAACATAAGCCGCCTCTAACAATATAAATATCCCTGCGCAGCCTATAATATAACATACTTTAATATAAAATATAAAAAAAAAACAACTAAATTTAAAACACGAATAATATTTTTTGTCAGTTTATCTAATTAATGCTATCACTTTAGAGAAAATTGATCTTTATCTACTAATCCTCGTCCGCAACTTCACTTAGCCTTAAAACTTACAACCCTAGTTTCAACACCTAGGGGTACGATTTTTCAAAAATTCTTGTAGTGGAGCTTCAATTTGAAGGGTAATGTTTCAATTTCCAAGGTTCTTAACAGTTTCCGCTACGCGATGTCAGTCTTTATAGAACGCAACTGTTTTGTTTAGACCATCTCTTACCAATACGTGCGCACAACATTGTAAACCCATTCATGTAATTAAATTTTAGTCAAAACAATGGCTACGCACAAAAAATTAATCCATATGCATAAAATTGTATCAATCCCCACTTTGGTATGGCTGCGGATTTTTGTCTATCCCGTGGTGCACTCTCAAGTGCAACTTTAGACTTGCCGTCTGCACAAACGCTGCCCCACACACCTGGCACACACACCTCTTGTCCCCCGTATGCGTACGCACATGCATTTCCAACCCCTTTTTTCTCGGAAACTTTTTATTACAGATTTCGCACTCAAATGGTTTCTCTCCGCTGTGTCGCACCATGTGCAATTTAAGCAAATTGTTACTAAAGAACTTGTCGCCGCATACGGAGCACACTTTGTTCCTTTCTTTAAGGTGTACACGCTGAATGTGGCTGACCAAATGGTTGCGAAGTCGGAAAACTTTAGGGCAGCTCTCACATTTGAACTCTCCCAATTTATTGTGAACATGCTCCAAGTGTTGAGCTTTTTTGAACGTGCTTCCCAAGATTTCTCCACAAATATGACACTTCCTGGCCCTTTCGTCATGAATCCTCTTTTCGTGATCCCGCCTCTTATGTGCAGCTGTGAATGTTTTTTCGCAATGCCTGCATTTGAAAATGACTGGGTTTTCATGGTTAATTTGATGTTTCTTTAGACTACATTTGTTGCTAAAGCTCTGTCCGCACGTTTCGCATTTTAGGACACTTTCCCTGTGCGCTCTCACCGTATGTATGAGCAGGGGATAGAAATACTCGAAAACCTCGCCGCAGATCAAACATGTCATTTCGCCGTCTGATATTTTGAAGCATTCAAAGTGTTTTAAGGCTTCGAAACATATTTTGTCTTTATGCTCGTCTTGCAGATGAGTCAAGAATGCCTTTAAATCTTCGAATGGCTTGTCACAGAGCTTGCAGCTCAGTTCGGAGATGTCCAAGCTGGCTGGGCACTGTATCCCACATCGCTTGACCGTTCTGTACTTAAGTCCGTCATCAACGTGACTGTCGGTATGCTCTTTTAGGTCACAGGCCTTGTTGACGTTTTTATAGCAATAGAAGCATTTAAATATGTTGGCGGCCCTCCTGAATGGCATGGCGGTTGATTTCTCTATGATTAGATGCAGTAGCTGTCTCTTTCTGGCTCGCTCGATGTCGTCCTTTTGCGTTTCAGTGGCGCCTGAAAGGGAAATCGTAAGGCAGTTGTTTTAATGAGCTTGAGATACTTTTCTTGTTGCGCTTTAGTTTAAGTATTAGAATTGCTGTAATATTTCACGGGCCAGTATTTATGGATGCCATTTTAAAATGGGATTATTAAAGAAATAAGTCAAGTAATACCTATATCCTATTCCCTTCGTTAAACCTTAAATGTTGTTGATTTCAGTATGATCGATAGGGGTCATCGATGACTGGCATTTTTGATTAGCCTAAATAATAATAACGCAATGTTTACATACCTAAATATACTTAGCTGTTTAATTTCTTCGTTGTTATTTATCAGCCAATGGGTTATTCTAGGAATCTATAACTTATTTTTACGTAAGTAAAACTGCGATTTCATGTTTACTGCATTTATTCTATTAAAGCTTAATTAAACATATTTACTCTAGCATTCATCCATCTACATTACTTTATTGTATAATGAGTATCATCAATGAAGGTTTAATTATTACCGAAACAGATTTTATTTGCATCCTATTTTGTGTCCCACACTACTAGGCAAAGGCCTTCCTACTCTTGTGCTTAAACGGCCAACAGTTTAATAAGTAGATACCTGTTTTTTTAATACGTTTAAACAAGCGACGTCGATTAGCAAAATTAGCAGACATAACCTGTTATTGTTGTTAGATTTTCAAATGTCCTAGTACCCTACATAGTCATCACAAGCGTTCATTACTGCAGGAGCACTCTTATGCATCCTCGCGCAGTGAGCCTTCATGATCTTCTTCGTAGTAAATGCCTTGTCGCAAGCCGTGCATTTAAAATTCTTCTCCCCACTATGCTTGTACATGTGGTTCTTCAATCTATTGCTGTTAAACGCCTTCCAGCCGCACACGCCGCACACATGGTTCCGGACCTTCAGGTGGGTGTCTCTTAAATGCGTCATCATCATGCTTCTGAACACGAAAGTTTTCGGGCAATGAAGGCACTTGACTTCTTGTCGGTTTTTGTGTTCCGCTGCCATGTGTCGAGACCTTTTATAGTGGCTTTGGAAAGTTAGAGAACAAACAAGACACTTGTATTTCTTCTCCATGTCGTGATGATTTTTCTGGTGCGTTTTTAGCTTAGATCGCGTTTCGAATTTCTCCCCGCATTCAGGACAGAGGAGGCCAGTGTTTTCGTGAATAGTTTTTATGTGTAGTCTTAATAAATTTGCATCTTTGAAATGTTGCCCGCAAATGTCGCAGAGGATAGCTGAGGTTCCTTTATGGTCTTTGTTGGTGTGGTGTAATAGGGGTCCGAATGTGTAGAAACTTTGGCCGCAAGCGAGGCAATTGACCGAGAAATTGTCCAGTTTAAACGCCACCATGCATATTCCAACATCTTTATTGTATACGACTTCGTGCTTGGCAACTAAATGGTCTATTAAATCATACAGGTCAACCACGCTATCCGTGCAAAGTTTGCAGCTTAGATTAGATATATCGACATAAACTACAGGCTCCCAAAAGTTACTCATGGCTTGTTCCTTTATTTCGTCTCCAGTGTGGACTTGTTGGTGGTTCTTTAAGTCGGAAGCCTCTTGGAAAATGTCATAGCAGTAAAAGCAGCGATAGGAGCTTTTCAGCCACCGGAAGGGCATGACTGTGGACTTGACGAGTACTTGGACGACGTTGTTTCGGAAGATTTTCCTTTTCTCTTTAGGCGTTAGTGTTTTGTTGGCGCTCGGCACCAGTTCCTCGTCGCCAGAGTCCGAGTCCAGTTTGGTCTCTTTGGACTGTTTCTGTGGTCTTAAGTCTGAAATTAAAATTGGTCTTGCTTCGTTACACAGCGGTGTTATACTTAAGTCCTAGAAGTCATGCATGTCGTTGGTCGTTATGATATGAATCTGAAGAACTCTAAATGTTACGTCATAAATTTATTATTATTTTCCCTAAATATATGCAGTTGTTTTACGTTAATGTTTTGACGAAAGTAATGGCTGGGATCGATATATTAGAGAGCCATATGAATTTGCCATTTATTGTAGTATTGGATGTCTTCAAATAAGTTTAAATGTTTATTTTTTGTAATTAAAGTGCTGACTCTTGCTTAACCCGAAACGCTGTCTAATAGAAGAACTTTATGAGAAAGTCGTAAGTAGTTGATTTAGAAACTAAGGTTAAAATGTATGTAATGGACGATCTAGTTACATGAATTTGAACCTTAACTCCATGAGAATACAGTTGCTGTTTAATTGTATAGTGTATATACCCTGTAACATGGCGGTAGCGGTTACAAAAAAGGATGTTACGGCTATTGTTTAAGGGATTCAGACTCCAACCGTTAAATTCACCTCAGAAGATTCACACTATACTACTCCAGAAAGCGGTTCAATGTATATAAGCACCCGCCGCATAGCGACAGGCCGCAGGCGGGTTCCCAGAGGCATACCACGAACCACGTATTCCGTTATTTCGTCTATTTACTTCTTTATTATACGAATGCGCAAGAGCGATAGAGAAACAAGGACGAAAGATCGAAGCGGTTCGCCTTTGGTTTTACCTAAGTGTGGGTACCGATTACGTGTGCGTATTGTTCAAGTTTTATTATGATTGCTAAGCAAATTTCCCTAAGGTTTGACGGAGTTGTTTCCCGTAAGGTTAAATTAAATTAGGTTTGAGGTAAAAAGAAAGTCAAGGATTTAAATGCAATGATTACATACCCGAATATATTTAAATAATTATCACATCATTTTTATTCAATGACTACGAGCAGTATCGGCACCATGAGTTGCTCTCGCTTCCGAATCGCTATCGATTACGTGATTCGAAAATATGTGCATCTTGCTCGTTGTCAACTGGTCGGAGCGAGTTTCAAATACTTTTGAATGAATGCCCGAGCCGTGAAGGTGACAACATCACTCTATCTGTCCGACGATGACTGCCCGATGCAGTCGAAAAATTGTCACGCCTATTGTGATAAAAATACGTGAGTGTTAACCGTTGCAATTTATTATCAGTATGTCTACTTTGGAGCTCCGTCATCACACTGAGCTAAGACATTAGATACGAGTATACTCCTTTAATTTTTTAACTATTATACCTACTTACGTAATTTCTCCGAGAGAAAGGAAAAGCGGAAAAATTCAAGACCTCGGACGGGACTCGAACCCGCGACTCTGAGATACCAGCCCATCGCACTGCCAACCGAGCTACCTAGGCACCCTTGGCCCCGAATTTCTTAACCATATTTTTTTACAATTTCCTTTCTTTCTGAGTGATTTGGTATCTTTCGAAGACGTTCTGCTTAAAAATTATAGTTTATTATACCTTAATAGTATAACTCGAATCTAGTTATAGGATTAAATAAACATTTTTGATAATGTAATAATGACTTACATAGCTCATGTACGATACAACAAACACAAGGTATTGGTTTTGTCAAAGCTTAGATACATACATAGGTATGTTCTTATCGTTTAGCCATCTGAACATGAAGATAGATTCATGACAGTAAGTATTAAATACATCTACAATACCCCACAGATGTTATTGTGTCTTTAAGATTTTCCACATAAAACATATGGTGTTTATAATTATAAGTTATTATAACACTTTAACCCTTAAATGCACGAATTAACAGTATTGATCCTATAACATCCTAAGTGAAAACCAAATTCATTTTAACGATATGACAGTCTCCATTCTAAGATAACTTGATTGTCACTTGTCTCGTTTCTGTGTCATAAATCCATCATCATGCATTTAAGGGTTAAACTTTCGCGGTTTGTAGACAATATTATAAAAACAGAACGGGTCTATCGCGAATTTCGTTAAGTTCACTGATTTAGCTGATTCATTAATCTAACACATAAAACTGTGTCGAAACATTGGAATGAGGTAAATTAAATTCCCGAACTTATTAATGGGGAAGAAGTTCAAAATTGAATACAGGTGCATATATATTTACAAAGCCGATCGTACTAAAATTGTTATCGATGATTTCTAATAGTAGTTTATGCAACAGTGATATAATAAGGGTTCTTAAAACTTGAGGGTCGCCGTTACAAAACGAGGCCATGCCGAGTTTTGTAATAATAGACCCGAGAGTTTTAAGGCCCAATTATGAGCTGTTGCATACCCTAGTTTTTCTACGACAGCTAAAATAGCGTAAAAAGCCAAATCTAGAAACGTGGCAGAATATGGAAGATGTTGTGCCCACTATAGAAATTAAAAAAAAACAACAGTGCTAATATATTGTATGAAAATCCATAGGAGCAGTGTTCTTATGGAATACCATAGACAACGTTATAATGTAGACTTTTTGAATATCGCTGTCAGTCATCTAATTGACAGATAGAAGTGCTGGAGTAGAAAAAAATTGTTATCGATGATTTCTAAAATGTCTTAAAACATCGATGCTGTACAAGTGTTTAACACTTTCGGTAAAAGATCGCTACGCGTCTCTTTAAGGCGTATAACCAAATGAAAGAAACAGTGGGAATTTTTCCATTTTTCTTTCAATTATAAAATCGTTTCAATTTGTTTGCCGGAACTTATGTACGAAATATCATTGGATATTTACCAATCGCTTCTCGGTTAAGAAAACATCGTGAGGAAACCGGGCTTTTTTATGACATAAGCGGGAAACGAGCAAATTAATCCCCTGATGGTAAGCGATTATCGTCCATGGACTCTCGCAACACCAGAGGTATTGTAAGTGCCTTGCCGGCCTTTAACCAATCCTAATAAGGCTTAGTTTACCATCCGGGCTGACAGGTCAATATGACAGTCGCTTTCCTAAAACTAGCGCCTACTCCAAATCTTGGGATTAATTGCCAAAGCGGAGCTCAGTCCCTGAGCCGTGGCAAATGCCCGGAAAACGCGGAAGAAGGCATTATATACCTGCACTGTGAATTTGAATACTCATAGAGTACTTGAGCTAGCTGTCTATTCTATTTTAGTAATGACAGTGTTTAAATTCAGAAGTCGTTTCCTTTCCCGTTGTAACCGTTTTTTATTCCTCTGTCTCAATCTTATTTCTTCAATTTCGAGTGTAGTCAACCCCTCTCTTTTCCTCTTCTGAATTTTCTTAATTCTCTCGCATTCTCTCTTCTTGAAGTCTGGGTCTTCGAGGGCCTTTCGCCGCCGCCATTTTCGCTGACTCAGTAAATTCTGGCTTCGGTGAGGTGTATCTAGTACAAATTTAGACAAATCAGACTAATATCTACGTTTGTTTTACTATAAATACGGTATGCTAACGTTGTATTTTAAATTCCGTAATATAGAAAATATTAGGTACGAAAATGTAGAAGAATATCCATGGTCCAATAGAATAATAATTCTAATCGAAACCTGGGAGTTAGACTCGGTACCAAATACCAAATTCGGTATCTTATACCCAACATGTTTAATACTTGGACATGTTTACCACTGTTGTATCTACTAACTGATGAGTTTTATCTAGCGCAACTTGTTCCACCCGGGGTTAGTTAATCCGGAGTTAGCAGACAAATTCTATACTAAAATACGCTTAGCTCCGGATTAGTTAGCTGGGTTAGTCAAAGTGGCCGTTAGTAAAATTATTACATTACGTAGGTATTAGGTTTATGAAATTAAAAGTGTGTAAACTTTATAAAACCTCTTTTCACGATTATCATAATTACTCTGCACACAAATTATGTCCTTAATTGTCGTTTTCTTCTCATTTATTAAAAAATAATCAAACATTTCTGTTTTAGGAGCATTCCACGGGGCTGTCCCGTACAAACGCTTTGTTTTAGTTAGTTAAATAATTATTTTCTACGTTTTAAGTCGATAATTAGTTCTCTGAGTATTTTTTTACGCCTATGCCGCAAAGAAAGAAACTCCAAAACTTACAATCTTCATAAAATTCGTGTTCGTAAGGGACACGCGGTAGACAATGCCGTGGAATGCTCCTTTAGCATGGTGTAAGACATTGTTTGGTACATACGCATTCAAAAGTGCATGGGCAATTAATAAATGAATTCATTCATAAACTACCTATGCAATTTTGAACGCGATAGTACCTATCATCTTCGAGCAAGACGGGCTTCCAACGCGTTGGAAGAGAGACGACAAAGCAACATCTTACCGGATAAATTATTCTGTCACCTTTTGCGAGGGAAACGTGCACACAGACGCACTTCTCACACACTACATACAAAATGATACAACTACACTAACAAATCTTACACTTCGATATATTTTAGTGTACGGACTAGTGACAACACAGGGTATGCCCATTTGGGCTCGTAACAAAGGAGAAACCGACTCCCCTCCCTGCGTTGCTTTAAGCTTATCATCAATCATGTTGTCATTATCTATTGCTATGCATTGGGCTAGATGGCGCTGTCACGCTCACTTTCTTCTTTTTTCTTTATAATTAGGCCCTGCTTACACGCTGCGATCGTGGACTTCAAATGGTCTGGCCGGATGATCAGGGTTGACTTTCGGGTCAACATTATGCTGTTGCGAGACCATAACGTGGTAAAGTTTTGTTTTTATTTGTCTTTTTAGCTCTGTGTCTGTAATTGTATTTTATATTTACCACCAACAAATAAATGATTTGATTTAATTTGACATCTTTGCATACTTTTCAAAAAGACTCATTATTGAAAAGTATGCACGACGACAGATTTAAGTAGGTGCATGTTATTTTACGGTTGTCTCGTCGGAACAGTCGAGTTTTTAATAGAAATTCCGTGATTTTATAACATGAACCTCATTGAATATACTGAATTCTATTCCCATTATATTTGGTTTGCAAGTTGGTGTATTTTTTACACCATATAAAACACCCTCAGTGAACAAATAGCAAAATATAACTCGTATTGGAAATCATTTAATATCACAAGAAAAATTACATTTCTACTAATAAACTTAAGTAGGTTAGACATAAGATAAATTATTTCAAAATAATTAGAGTAACAAATAAAAAACAATTACTAATTAAAAACGAAAAGATACTACACTTACGAGTATTCTGTGTATTTTAACGACAATGTGTGCACAAGTTAATGTTACAAAATATGTAGATAGAAAACAAAAACTGCAATATCCCAGCGCAGATACCTATTTTAGTGTGAATACTTTCTTTTAGAAAGAAAAATAATAGAATTTTAGATTAAGGTGCTGAGTCACCAAAGGTATCAAATTTTGAGTTTCACAACTTGGCGAGCTACTACCATATCACAATTATTATAAATATTTATAATCATTTGTAAGTAGGCGTCTCAGTATTGAATTACATTGAATCCATACAAAGATATTAGACAAAGAACTTCCTTCGGTAGTAAAGTAACTTCTGGTTATTTTATTTGAAAAGAACGACGAGTCATATTTCAATAACCTTTATGTCCATAAAATAAAGTCAGACGTAGTTGGTATAATAATGCGACTCCTTTTCATGTTTCTCCAACGTTTCCAAATCCGTAAAACCTTTTTTACACCAGCGGCAGACGCGGCCGAATATCCCTGTGTGCACCTTCATATGAGCGCGCAAGTTACTAGATCTACCAAAAAGCCTATTGCAAATGCTACAAGCATAGTTCCTTTCCCCAAAATGCTTGCGTTTGTGCAATTTGATCATCCATTTAATAGCTGTTTTGTACTCGCAAAGATCGCATTCATACCTAACGTCGGAATGCATAGATTGGGCATGAAGCAGCATAGCTCCTTTGGTTGTACAAATCTTGGGACAGTGCTCGCATTTAATTCGGTACTTCTCGACGTTGTGAACTTTCCCTAAATGCACTTTAACTTGATAATCGTTGTCGAATTTGGCTGTGCACAAGTTACATTCATGCGTCCTGGCGTGTCCGTGGATTCTCTCCTTATGTCTTTCCAGCTTATGCGCGGCGTCGAAGATTTTCTCGCAAATCTTACATTTGTGACCTAGATGGCAGTTATTTATGTGCCTAGAGAGACGTACTTTGTCAATGAAGCTTAAACCGCATACTTGACAGATGGAATGATGTGTTATATGCTCTTTATACATATGTGTGACCATGGATGGGAAATTGTCATATCTGTTTTCGCATAAGACGCATTGCATTATTTCCTTATTAAGGATGAATGGAAAAACGCAGACTCCAACAGAATTGTCGTACAATTCTCCGTGGATAGATATAATGTGTGCTATAAGTTCGTCTATGCTGTTTAGAGGTTGAGAGCATTCTTTGCAGGCTAGATGTGACACATCTATTTTCACTGGTACATTTTTAGAGACAATTCTTTGAGGAATAAAAGTCTCCAGATCTACACAGCTGTGTTTCGTTAATGTGTGTTCTCTTAAAGAATCACAGTCTTTCATAGATTTAGCGCAATAGAAGCAGTTGAACCCTTTAGTATTCCAGTGGAAAGGCAGTACTTTTCCGTAGCGCAGCACGTACAGAATATTCTTCCGGATAGTATTGAGTCGTTCCAGATACGTCTCGTATGCTCTGCTTCGTTTGGTCCCTGTAAAGAGAGTAGTCCAATTTACGGCCTTATAACGCTGTGGAGTAGTAATAGTAGATGAGATCCGTATCTCACAAGATCCTTGACAAGTCTCCTTTAAAAAAAGTAAATATAATATAACCTACATGTCACAAAATTCCATTCAGATAACTTGTTCTTAACCCTTGGAGTGCCGGAATCGGCCCGGCAAACGGTCGATTTAGTAAGTCAAATTTGACATCTGGCACCTGAACAGTTAATGATCTATTGCAATAAATTACAATTGCGCTATTGAAAGTGATATTTTATTTATGTGGTGATTATAGAAAATGAAAACAGTTTTTAAAAGTTTTTTTATTGTATAATTAACTAGAATGCCTAGAAAACAAAATATACATTTCAAAACATGATTTTAACCATTACTGGACGACGTATGTCTCCGCTACTCCAGAACCTTCCAAATCATCATTAATAAACTCCATCTGTACAACTTCCATATCTCCTAGATCTTCTACAACATCTGTGTGTTCTTCTGTTGCCAGATCTTCTGTAATGTGCTCTTCCTTATGTCTGTTCTGATGCATGCTCTTCATGTGCAGGGTTAGGTTGGTGTGGTATGCGAAAGCTTTGTTACATATGCTGCAGGAATACGCTTTCTTTCCAGTATGCATAGCAGAATGCGAATTTAAATTGCTTTTCTTAGAGAACTTCTTTCCACAGACGGAGCAGATAAATGCTTTTTCCCCGCTATGTTTCAGCATATGAAGCTTCACATCATAAGGTCCAAAGAATTTCTCTCCACAAACCTCGCATTCCACGTTCCTCTCTCTTAAGTGAACTCTCCTCATATGCCTAGACATAATGCTTTCCTGTGGAAATACTTTAGGACAATATTGGCACTTTATCTTCAACTCCTCCACTCCATGTACGTTGGCTAAATGCAGCTTCTTAAAATACGGACTTTTGAAAGTTTCCGGACAATGAGGGCATTTAAGTAAATTAACCATATGGACGTTTTTCTCGTGGATCAGCTTTTTGGAGAGAGTTGTCAGACGAACGTCGCAGTAATCACAAGTATATCCCCCTTCTCTATGGTAATAACGATGGTGCATCTTTAAATGGTTCTCTCCTTGGAAGCTTGTTCCACAAACGTCACAGATATACTCATGGGATAAGTGGTACTTGTTGGCATGTCGTAACAAGTATTCAAAGAAGACAAACTTCGTATTACAGGTCGGACAAGTGGGGTTGTCCTTCTCTAGTTGAAAGGGAAGGAGGCAGTTTGGGACGCTGACATCGTATTCTGCATCATGACCGATTATGAGATGAGATATTAACTGTTCCAAATCTGGAACTGGCTGAGGGCAGAGTTTACAAGAGATGCCGGTGACGTCTATTTTGATTGCCGCATCCTTGTTTCTGTTGTCTTTTGTTCTATCGAAGACTGCGAGCTCAAGGTTGGCGAATTGGTGGACTTTAGCGGTGTGCTCGCGCAAGATTTCTGGGTTCTTCATAGGCTCGGTACAGTAGAAGCATCTGTACTTGCCCTTGTACCACAAGAAGGGGGTGACGTTGCCGTACTGGAGCACGTACTCTACATTCCGCCGTTTGATCAATTGTTTACGTTTGATTTCCATTTTCTTATTTTTATCCTCCACTGAACTGATTTTTGCACCTGCAAAGAAACGGTCGTGTTTAGCGTTTTATGATTTGTCCCACTGCCTTCCGATAATCACTTTTTTGAACTTCGAGAAGTAAATTGGTCGCTTAATTTAGTTATTTTTTTTTATTTAAGGATATATTTGAAGATAAATAAAGAATGTAACTCTTTGAATGTATTTATTCGTCAATAAGCTTTTTACAGTAAGTAATCAACTTTATAATCACATGATTTTTAGAAAACGTTAATTTAATACATACCATTGGAAGCAGGAAGATATTAGAAATATAACAACCATCATGAAGTGTTGCTTTCTAATGTTGTTAAATAATAATTTCTACATTCTATGACCTGTAAAATTTGTTTAAACCGCCAATCGTATTTTCTTATTTATTTACATGAAATCCTGTGACAAGCAGTACATTTAAGACACAAATATAAAATAGTAAAACTGATAAAATCAACCGTCACTACTTCCAACCGATTTATATCCTAATTCGCTTCCTTAAACGTTATTGAAATAAAAGCGTGTTACACAGGCATTAATTTCGATTTTATAGAATATATTTTAAAGTTTATAACAATTGATTGTAGTAACTTAGTAAGCCACTCTGTTTTATTTCCATTGACAATTTGTTTTGGTGATAATTTCATCTATTGACTTTCTTCCTATTAAAAATATCTTCAGTAGGCATAGATATAGAATATAACTGAGCGCCTACCACGAACCGCGAACGAAAGTATACCTCCCTTTCGCACTTGTGATTTCTCACTCAAGTGCGACAGAGAGGTGAAACTTCGTTCGTTTGTTTGGAACGTGACGTTTCGTTAACCCTTTACCGCATGCGGTTCCAAATTAGGAACGCGAAGAAAATACCCTCATTTCTCGACTTACGCGATATTAAAGTCACTTAGTGGGTAATGATGTAAAACTATGTACCCTACAGAACGTCTTCTGTATTGATAAGAGGTTTTATCTAGTATCTAGTCCACGGAATATTGAAATTCTCTCGGCGTTCAACGATTTTTATGCACACTCGCGGTTGTGAAGTTTAAAATTAGCTGTTCTTCGTCAAATTTGGAAGAATAAACAAAATTTAAGTGCTGGGTATTAGAAAAATGAATACAGCAACATTCTATGGAAAAACTCGTAATTATTTTCATTCAAATTATTATGGTTTTAGGCCTTTAAACTTTGTTCCAAAAATGGATCACGATGCAATACGGGCTGCAACGCTTGTACCTAATATGGAACACTATGCATTAGTGTATATTTTATCAAATTGACAAATATGGAACTTCATGCACTAAGGGAAGTGGCTATTTATATTTTATTCCAAGGAGGTAAATATGATAATGTTGATGTTACCCTTATAACAAAAAATATTGTTCAAAAAAATTGTATTGCGATGTACGCTGAGATTTCGTGATGAGCAGAAGATGGCATAGATCATTGGCCGGTTTGGGGGAATGAAAGACAGAGGTGCAAAATATGCAGCTTAAAGTAGCATATATATTGCAGCAAATGTGTCTGTTTTTTTGTATTAATAAAGACCGGAATTGTTTCCAGAGTTATTTAATAATACGAGTAATACCTAGGTTGACAAGTGACCTCATATATTTTTTCTTTTCTATGTGAGATTTATTCTTATGCTGTCTGTTGTTAAAATTAAACATGCCAAATAAAAACAAGTTTTTTTTAAAGTAAACTACCTTTTCATATCTATTACTGCATGTTGTTCCAAATTTGGCTACAGAAAAAAACACACGTCGCGTGACCACAAATGCATGCTGTTCCAAATTTGGAACAAGTTGTTTTTTACCAATATTTTCCACTGGGTTGACTGAAAAAAAATTTTCAAAATTTTCTTATGTTACATTTGTCGCACTTTATATCATATATTTTTTTTGGAGGAAATAAAAAATCCATGCGGTAAAGGGTTAAGTGCCAACCGCCTATAAAGTTCTAGAAGTTCTTTGTATGAATTTGACATTTAATGCTAATGTCAGTAAGCTCCTTTTTGTACGAAACATTTATCGTTTGTATCATCAATACCAGCATCAATGCAAAATTGTTCGCTAATGTCATTCTAGCTCAAATTTTTTTAACGTTTTGTTCTGCTTTGTATGTCTATTTCTTTTGATATGTCAATATCAATAGGCAAAAACTATTTAACTATTGAACGAACTTATAATTTAGACTTTTACACGTCCACCAGCATGCCTCTTTAAGTGAGCCTTCAGCGTACTCTCCCTCAGATATGCTTTACCGCAGACATCACACGTCAACATCTGCCCGCCAGTATGCTTCACCATGTGCGCGTCTAAATGCGCCTTATTAAAAAACTTGTAACCACAGATAGAACATTCTACGTTTCTTTCCTTGTAATGTACACGTCTAACATGCGCTAGCATTATCCCTTTCTGCGGAAAGAGTTTCTGACAATGAGGACACTCGCTGCGGCATTCCTCTACGGCATGAACAGTTGCCAGATGTAAATTCTTATAATATTTACTCTTACAAATCTCTGGACAGTAAGGACACTTTAAATGGTCGATCAAATGAATATTCTTTTTATGGTTATACCGTCTTGCGGCCGTAGTGCAGACAATACCACAAATATCACAAGGATAGCCACCTTCCTTGTGGTAATCGTTGTAATGTGTCACAAGAAACTTTTGGCGATGAAAAGATTTCCCGCAAACGTTGCAGCAGAAATCGTGGTTGATATGGTGCTTGTTAGCGTGCCGGAGGAGATACTCGAAGTAATTGAACTGCATGTCACAGATGGCGCATGTTACTTTTTCGTTACCAAGCTCAAATGAAAAGAAGCAGTCTTTTATCGACGTATCATAATCTGCTTCGTGGACTTCGTTCAAATGGTCGATAAGGTGTTCTAAGTTAGAGATGGGAGTTATGCAGAGTTTGCAAGAGATGTCTTTGACGTCTAGTTTAACAGGGACCTCGCTGTCCCACGTGTTTGATATCCTTATGCTTAGTATTTCATCCAGATCGAGGAATTGATGTGTATCCGCTATGTGTTCTCTCAGTTCGTCGGGGTCTTTGGCTGGCTGCTTGCAATAAAAGCAGAGGTAGGAGGAGCGTGCCCAAATGAAGGGCATAACGTTCCCGTATTCTAGAATGAGGTGGACGTTTCTCCGAGTCAGAGAGAGTATGTATCGTCGGAGAGCGGTTTTCTGGTGCTTGTTATCCTTTGGTTTGTTACCTGTAAAGAAAGCGCAGCGTTTATTGTCGCCTTCTTCTTCTTAATCCAGGAAAGGGGAACTTCACATTTCATTTTAGTTTATGTAAGTACTTTTTATTTTATATTGGAAATTGTGTTTACGTAGGCGAAGAGATTTGATAATAGAAATAGTATAACAAACTAGTAAACTTCTATGGATTACACAAAATTGAGGACCGGTAATGACATTAGCGGTTCGAACCAGCAGGTACATATATTCGACTATAAGAATTTAATATAAGTTAAGTTGGTAGGATATTTCAAATCTTAAGAATATGTGTGTGTATATTTTGATGTTTAAGTATAAATGAAAGAATATACATTATTTTAAGAATGTGTTTAATAGAGAGAAATGGTAAATAATATGAAATTCACAAATCAATATACACCACCGCCTTCTTTTTCTTTTTCTTTAAAAAATGATGCAAATGTATATGCTTAGTCAATGTAGAATTCCTCGCAAATGCTTTACCACAAAAATCACAACTGAAATTTTTGTCTCCCGTATGCGCCATGAGGTGTAATTTCATTTGGTAGCTTTCGAAAAATCTGTCCCCGCACGTAGGGCACACATGCTCTTTAACTTTCTGATGTACCCGCTTCACATGGCGAACCATTATGTTATCCTGAGGGAAAACTTTAGGGCAATGAGGGCATTTGATTCTCCTCTCTTCGACGCCATGCACTTCAGACAGGTGTACGTTTTTCAAATACAAAGTCTTTAATGTTTCATCACAGATTGAACACTTGTAAACTTTAGCGAGATGCGTTGTCTGCTCGTGGAGAGTTTTTTTCGGATTGGACGAAAATGTCATATCACAGTATTCACACCCGTATCCCCCTTCTTTGTGGAAATCTTTTAAATGAACAGAATAATATCGTTCAGAAAAGAAGCTCTTGCCGCAAATCTCGCAAATGAAACTGTGTTTCAGATGCTCTTTATTCGCGTGTCGAAGTAAATACTCGAATAAATCAAATTCCATGTTGCATGTGCCGCAGACCGGTGTGGCTGTTAACCGAAAAGGGAGGAAACAGTTCGGTATATCCAGATCGTATTCAACGTCGTGGATGTAAATTAGATGTCGTATGAGCTTGTCTAGATCTTGCGTGTTGGCTGAGCATAGCTTGCAGTGTAGATCTGAGATTTCAACTTTGATCGCAGCTTCAGCGTTGCCTCTCCTTTGAGTGTAATTTTTGACGGCCACGGGTAAGTTAACGCAGTCGTGTGTTTCGTAGTGGCAGAGGATTTCCTTCGGGTTTTTTTGCGTGTCGGCACAGTAAAAGCATTTGTATTTTCCGCGATGCCATATAAAGGGGATAATGTTGGTGTATAAAAGGATAGATTCGATATTTCTCCGTTTCCTGTCGAGGTCCCAGCGAGCGTCGTGTTTGGTATCGTCGGCTCTCGACAGGTATTTCGAACCTGTAACCAAACGAGAGCTTTACTTAGTTTTCTCCATCTTGGATGGTTCGGGAGCCGGCTTCAATCTGGCACTCTTTCTTTGCGACGCTTAAATAAAGAATCATAGTCGTCGGTTTGACTTTCGCGTTAGGTAGATGTGAAACTGCATAGGTAAGATATTTTTGATTAGATGGAGTATGAGAGAAATCCCATGTCGGTGTAGGTCGAGAACCATGAAACAGTTTGTGAGTTTGTGATACTCACGTGAGTACTCATAACACGAACATCGCCAAGTGTTATTATCTGTAGTCTTTATGCTTTCAAGTAAGGCTTAAATTTGTAAAATGATGTTGACGAGTGGTTGAGATTTGCAGACATGATAAATAGCGCGGAATAGTTTTCTATGCATAATATGGTTTATTTACTGCATTCGTGTCAATTCAATTTCAGCACCTTTCTGACGAGCTGGATCGAAGCCAAGAAGGTTGCTCAAGATAGAAAGGCGTGAAATGATCTTGTAGAGGCCCTATGCACCTACGCCCCTACGGGGTACCCTAAGGTCTACAACAACAGAATGACCTTTCAAATGAAATGGACATTCACATAAAGTGACTTTGTCTTGAAATGCTGATTGTATTCGAATAGATCTTTAAATGTTTGTAAAACCTACATGGGTGTGGCCTAAACTATACCATAATTAAAAATTTGAAGATAGGTCAGAAGTCTTTGTAAGTGGGAATAACACTTTTGACATAGTTTTAGCCTGTAAATGAAGTTAAAAAACCAAATACAGTCTCTTTAGAAGATGAGGCGAAGAGTATAATAGTACATTATTGCAGAGGCTGGGAAACCGATTTACGTGGATGAGTATTTTTCCGACAATTACATACGAATCCACGAAATTCTATATTCGTCCGAGGCATATATAGTGGTTTTCTCCAAACATGAAAGGAAATAAAATTTTCTCCAATATGCTCGGAAGTGTTCGCATTAATGTAGCAAAATTAGTACGAAAAGAACCTCCTTATGTACCGACTCAAATTTAAAAAAATCGAATTCATTACTCTACCGTTTTAGCGGCCAGGAAGTTGTACTAAAATCCATTACTGTATTGTTTTTTTACTTTTTTGAAAAATATTTGGACTATCAATATTGCAAACAGCCAAATATACTTTAGCCGCGACCAAACGGTCTGCACAGACGGGACAATCTGATTGACATCAAATTGTGTTGATCATATCGTGCTTAAAAATGTCTTTTTTTTTTTTGAACCTGGCAGGGGCTCCATGCACTTAGCTTTGGAGCGTACGGACTGTGAAGTGGGATGGTAGCCTTGGGAAAATCCAGGACCCTTCCACGACATCACACGATATTTACTACTCTGGAATACTCCTTCTGAGTTTGCGCTCCAGAGAGATCGGTTGGACCGAGTCCAACCAAATCTGAGGTGTGTGTAAGAAAACTAGCTACTGGGAGTTTTATTGCTGGTTCGCTACCCCTAACCTAGCCGAGAAGATTCCAGCAAGAAACTCAGCTAGGTCCGATCGCGGTCGGATTGATGCTATCCGGTACGCGGCGGTACCGGGTCGATAACGGACTGAATGTGTCTATGTCGCGGGGTGGGCGACCCCGCCGGCGGGGAGCTTAAAAATGCCGCGTCTGGGCTGGCTTTGTAGTAGTGTAGTAGTTCTAGAGAGAAGGAGATTGTCGCGAATAGCTTTAGGTTAAGTTTGTATATATATAAAAATAAGTCAATCATTTTAATAAATATGTCATTTTCGTTTATTTCTCATTTGACCAATCCCATGAATGATTGGTCCATATTTATTGTAATTAATGTGCTTATTATTAACCCAATCCCATAAGAGAGATTGGGCACATATTTCGTATACACCGATCCCACCAAGCGATCGTACTATTGTTTATGTCATGTTGACAAAAGTGTGTTATGGTTACTAAATGTAAAACTACTATTACGAATAATACGAATGTTCCTAATAAATAAACCATATTCCTCCCCATTTATAATGTACTAGTCGTAAGCTTACTGCTTGAATATACATGCGACGCCTAGTATCGTCCACCCACCTATATGGTAGACGCGGGGAGCGTACAAATAAGGGCCCCCTTTGCCCTGAAAGTCAGTGTTCTACAAGTTATTTACAAAGTCTTCGACTACTCCCACGCCTCTCTTCATTAGGCGTACAAGCGCACTAGCGCGCTTATAAAACTTACTATGAGTTTTATTTCATCCAACCTGGTATCCTGGTAACAAGGCGGTAACAAGAGGCAACGGGCAGCTGAGCATCGGCCAGAGCAACGGGTCTTCTATCTGCATAATTTTATGGAGATTAAAGTCTGCACTCCACAGTGGTCCTTCAAGAGCCGGATAAGAAGAACCTGGCCCAAAGAAGAAAGAAAAACGAACGCGCTGATTGTGACGCTACAGTCCTCTCAGATTTCAAGAAAGAAACAAGTACGCGCTGAGTGTGACGCTATAGTCCTCTCAGAATCTTCGTTTTTCTACGGTGCTCAGTTTGTTGCAAAACTTGACGCGCCCGCCCGCTTTAGCGGAAGAACCCTCGCATGACACATAGCTCTGCTTGGTGCTGCCTCTTGTTACCAGCTCCGCTGGACGGCTCACGCCCGCCCGCTTTAGCGGAAGAGCCCTCGCATGACACATAGCTCTGCTTGGTGCTGCCTCTTGTTACCAGCCCCGCTGGACGGTCCATTCGTGTTGAGTTCACTCCACGTCTGTTGACCTGGCAACTTTCGTTGCATACGTCACAGGGTTGACGTCATCACACTGCCGTCAAACGCTCTGGCACTGCACTTAGCCTTTGCGGGAGACACAGTGCACCGAAGGATCTACGCTGAAAAGTGAGTCCAATAGGGATTTAGGGCGCAGACGTTGCACTAAGTGGCGTCTGTGGTTAGGATTTTAGGTAGGTAGGGAACCCCACGTGCGTCCAAAACGAAGAAGATGTCCGACAAAGGAGGCAAGAACTTGCGGTCTCGCAAGCAGAAGGAAGACGCCGCTGCGAAGAGCTCACCAGAAAAATGGAGCAAAGGCACCGGCGACGACTACTACGACGGCCGTGATAGTGAAACGCACGATTCGCGGTCGAATAGCGAAACGCGAGCTCCTTCGGACAAGGACGACGGGTTAAATCGTACGGTAGTTAGGAGTGCACCGAGCACCCTAAAACACGCGCCGTTACGCCGCGAAGAAAGTGATAACCGCGATAAAATCAGTGTCCGCCGCGATAACAGTGCTCGCCGCGAACGCGACCGCGAAGTGCCGCCGCGTAGTGATAAATCTCTCGAAGTGTTGTTAGCTGAACTCGAGGTTCGTAAAGCCGCTCTCGCCGTGGCGCGAGAACAGACGGAAGCTGCCAAATTGAACCTGCAGGCCGCCAGAATTGGGGCGCGATCTGGCAGGGGTAGCGACGATTCCGATTCTGTTCACAGCGTCCACCGTGTGAGAAGTTGGGTAGAACAACAGTCACATAAAGCAACACCGAAAGAGACGCGTAAAACCATTTTCCCGCCAAAAAATAGTATCACGCACCGTAAAGAGCCAACCTACCGCTCGCAGTTGCCGCCCCCGCTAGAAGTCCCTACGCAGTATGCCCCCATAATACACCGGCCCGCGCCGGAGTTGCCTCCATTCGACGGTAATATAACCGAATGGATCGCGTTTAAGGCAGAATTTACAGATACCGCGCCTTTGTTTAGCTCAGTGAACAACGTTAGTAGGATTAGGCGCGCGCTCAAAGGCGAAGCGCGTACCGCCGTAAAATCTATAATGTTCACCGTCCAGGACCCGTACGAAATAATGGATGCCTTAGAGAGGCATTTCGGGGATCCGGACGAAATAATATTAACGGAGCTACACAATGTGAAACGCATGTCCAGACTGGCTGAGGACAACAGTAATATAGTGACTTTCGCCGCTCACGTGGCAAACGCCGTAGCCACGATAAGATCTCTGGGTCAAGATAGGTATTTGTACGCCCCAGAGTTAGTAAATAGAATCGTTGATAAAATGAATCTTATCGTGAGGTACGAGTGGTCGAAAGTCCGTCAAGCCACTCTGGACGCGCCGGATCTTGTCGTAATGTCAAAATTCCTTAACGACATTAGTTTTGCCGCTAAACGAACAAATCGCCCTCAGTTACATAAACTTAAAACCTCGGTACACGCGTTCTCTCGTGAAAAAGAAAGCAGGTCTAGACCACGCGAGCACCCCTCTCACTCGCGCGATGACTCTCGCTCCCGCACGTCATATCGGGACGAGAGCACGGGGTCGGAAGATTCATGCTATAGGGAAACACCGCAGGTTAGGGTAGACAGCCACGAACGCAAGGGCAATACGCGCCTCTTCGTGGCTCAAACAAAAAATAGGAGCTCAGCGTCCTCAGGCACTAGGCCAAAACAGCTAGTAGATTCTCCACCCCCCTCTAATTGCCCAATTTGCGACGGCACGTCCGGACACGAGCCGAGCTCGTGCAAACCATTTTTAGCGGCTGACGTAGCCGAGCGTTGGGAAATCGTGAGAGAATCCAGACTTTGTTACAAATGTCTGCACCCGCATCGCAGAGATGAAAAGTGTAGGTACGTACCGTGCGGTATCAACCAATGCGAGGCGGGTCATCACAAACTTTTGCACGGTCGAAACGCAGTCGTCCCTTCAAACGCCAACGAGGCGCCGCTGAAGGTAAACGTTCTACGACTCGCTCATAAGCCGAACGTACCGCTCATGAGCAACGTTCGCCCTAAAACCGCCAAATTAGGAGCGGTCAATTTCACGCGTCCGAGTGTGCCAATAGTTGCCGATAGGTCGCCGCGCGCGGACCCCGATCGGGGGAGTTTACATTCGCTCCCTGGTCCCCGCGAGACCCCACCGGGGGAGCAAAGTAATCTCCCCAAATCGCGCAATAATCGCCGCCGACGCCGCCGCCGCAACGGCAAAACAACCTCAAAACAAGACAGCGCTACCGCTCCCGACCGGTGTCGAGTGAAGCAGAGCGCGCGCGACGTTACTAAAATACTCGCGCCTCGTGTCTTACCAAATAATAAAAACTTCTCAAATATCAATCGTGCGCGTCCGCGTCTTAACCCAAACCGCCGTCCCGAACAATTTAGGGCTAGTAGTGTCACGGCCGAAGTGGTAGTCGTCGCTGAGGAAGTAGACGCCAGATTGCATAAGAAGAGTCACGCACGAGTTGGCCACAAGATGACGCCTTCAAAGAAGAGGTCTCGTCGCTGTCCGCCCCCAGTTTCGGACGCCAACCAAGATGCAGAGCCGTCTGATCCCTATTCGTCAGAACGAGCTCGCCAAGACAAAATACATTCTTTGTTGCAAGAGGTCGAGAGATTACTTAACTCGAACCCTCCAACCTCAGCGAGTGTCGACCCAGATGCCAAGGCAAAGATGCCTACTCGTATTTTTAACGGCCGGTCACGCATGACACCGCTTGAGACTAGCACAAACGAAACCGTGTCGCCGCCCTCTTACGAAAAGGAGCGAGCGAGAGCTAACATATTCTGGCGGCGCTGGAATACACAATTTCACCCGGGACTGCCACCGAGGTCCAGCGCTACGCAGAACGCGACACCATTTTATACAAGCGACGGCATACTCCATAATTCAATGCCACGAGGTACATGGTCTAGAGGCGAAATCGCACAACTCTTTCCCGGCCCGGATGGCCATATAAGAGTAGCCATGGTACGCACGCCGCAGGAGATGTTCGCCGCCCAGTCTCCAAACTTAACCCGCCACGCTTCACATAATTTATGACTGTGCTGACGCACGTGGGGGAGATTGTCGCGAATAGCTTTAGGTTAAGTTTGTATATATATAAAAATAAGTCAATCATTTTAATAAATATGTCATTTTCGTTTATTTCTCATTTGACCAATCCCATGAATGATTGGTCCATATTTATTGTAATTAATGTGCTTATTATTAACCCAATCCCATAAGAGAGATTGGGCACATATTTCGTATACACCGATCCCACCAAGCGATCGTACTATTGTTTATGTCATGTTGACAAAAGTGTGTTATGGTTACTAAATGTAAAACTACTATTACGAATAATACGAATGTTCCTAATAAATAAACCATATTCCTCCCCATTTATAATGTACTAGTCGTAAGCTTACTGCTTGAATATACATGCGACGCCTAGTATCGTCCACCCACCTATATGGTAGACGCGGGGAGCGTACAAATAAGGGCCCCCTTTGCCCTGAAAGTCAGTGTTCTACAAGTTATTTACAAAGTCTTCGACTACTCCCACGCCTCTCTTCATTAGGCGTACAAGCGCACTAGCGCGCTTATAAAACTTACTATGAGTTTTATTTCATCCAACCTGGTATCCTGGTAACAAGGCGGTAACAAGAGGCAACGGGCAGCTGAGCATCGGCCAGAGCAACGGGTCTTCTATCTGCATAATTTTATGGAGATTAAAGTCTGCACTCCACAGAGATCAAATCCTTGGTTGTCTCGTTCTATCGCGAGTTGCATACGGCTCGCTGTGCAAGGTCGTGTAGATACGGCTTAATAAAACTAAAGACATTTCAACTTTTTTAATGAACACAACTATGCATTAAAAGAAAGTTTAGGCGGGAACCTTATTTTTCTTTTCAAATCTTATGCAAGAATAAAATAAATTTACTCATGATTAGTATTATTCAAAGTGGTATTTAATTAAGGAAATGAAACAAATAAGTTAAACATAAGTACGTATATTTATAAATCGTACTGATTACAGATACTTAAGGCTAAGTATGATCAACTTAGAACGCTAATAGTAATGTTCGTTAAATACAATAATAAGGAATTACATAAAACTACGATACAAACTATCATTCTCACGATTATTCGTTGTTTTAATACGTACATTTTTATAGAAAATCATAAAAAAAGGAAATTACTTCATTTCTATATCGGATCATATTTAAGGTTTATAATATAAATAAATGCTTGAAAATAAATTCCCCTAATGTATTAAGAAATCAGTTCAACCGGAATTCAATTCTAGTTAAAATAAGATTTGATACCTTAACAGCCGTTGGCTAAATAAATTTGGAGTCCCCTGCCCAAACATAATAAATTAAGTCTAAATGTAGAAGTAATCGTGGGAGTAACAAGAACTCTGTGATATTGATTAAAAGTATCCCCTTCAAATTTTATCGTTTTATTCGGGCAAGATGGCGACCCTCGGCGTGTTGACGGGAAAACCTCTTTGTCACTCCAATATGCAAGTGTGACAGAGATGGAGATACAAATCCGCAATCGTTCGATTTTCGTGGTATAGGCCCAGTACTGAACACACAGACAGCTGATCGAGTGCCGCCATCTTGTCCAACAAAATGGGCAGTCGTATGCGTTAAATGAACGGCCTTCACGAGACGGCTCACTCTGTGGACGTCCTTATTGGTGTAATGTAATGTGTATACACATCATACGTTAGAATACCCTAAGAATCAAGTCACCACATCAACTGTAGTATTAGTATTAGGCTATTAGCCGCAGATTCGTGGAAGCGACAATAAAACGGAAGACAGAATTATCTTATTAAATAAATCTAATCAATTACAATATTTATAAAAAATTGTACTCGCAATTTGAACTTAATGAATAAATCGGTTATGCTTAACACGTTCGCTGACAGTACGTTGGTAGGCGGGAAATACAAATGTAGCAATACGACAGTACGTCTACGGACGTACCTACTTTTTTTAAGATCCTGTGCAGTACGTCAGCCGCCGATAGATTTTCATATAACTACTAAGAAGAGTAGTATTTACTGTCATATTGTGAGCGATCTTATATTTCCTACTGCCGTATTAAGGGTATTTTAAGAACCCTATCTCTGTCCTTTACACTCACACGGGAATCGCTCGCACTTGAGAACTACGTCGAACGGCGTGAGTGCACGCTTTGTTTTTTAAACAAAAAGTGCAATCAGTGTCATTCTGAGATCAACTACGAAATAATGTTTCAAAAATCGTAAGTAACATTTACATAATAGTTATTTTTCACGTTATATCTTTTAAATTACCTTGTGTTAGGTGCATAAATACGATTTATTAATATTGATCTTTACTAAGTTTAAACATACCCACATTTGAAGCTTTAATGAAATAAATAAGTATGTTACTAAATAATTGATGCATCCATTTTAGTAAGTAAATGTTTTCAGTGAATTAGTTATTATTATTGAAGATAGACTTGGTTTAGCAAATATTAACTATCAAAGATAAGAACTAAGCGTTTTGTAACCACTATTATATTTATGGTTATAAGTTAGTAGTAAGTACTTACTTTTTACACTAACAATCTGCGCTAATTTAGTTTTTGAGTTGTGGACAGTTTTTGATCGGATAGTTCAAGGACTATTATTATTTTATTTATGTGTTTGTTTCGATACTAGAAGAAATTAAGATAACTCAATTGTTAAAGACGGAGTGAGTTGAGTAGGTAGGTACCAGAAGAAAAACAATAGTCGCCTAATTCTGATACGCCACTATTCCTATATATTTACTATTTACTACGGCTTTAAGTAGATACTTTAGGTATGTAACAAGTAAGCAAAATACCAAGTGTTATGGCCTCGAGACCTCGTCGGCGCAGATCTGGGAGTCCAGTGGCTTCATCTGACTCAAGTAAGTCTGATATCTCCGACAAAAGCTCGGATTCTGAGTAGGGCGATCAACCTGCTGAACAGACGGTCGTAGTTCTTGACGCAATAGATAACTTGCTTTCCCGTTCCATATCACAAGAAAATATTGCTACTAGTATTTATCCAGTACCGGCGCCGAATCGGCAAAGATCTCCTGTGCCAGAGGAGCATCCGTGGACGAATACAATCGATGACATTCCTGAATTTGAATTCGACGCTGATTCACATGGCATACAATTTGAGGTTAGTCCTGATACTAGCGTTGAACAAGTTTTCGATCATGTTGTTCCAAAAGAGTTCATCGAGTATTTAGTTGAATGTACAAATAGTTATGGTACAGCGCTGTGTAATACAAACAAACCATCCACTCGACACTCTCGGTCCCAAAATTTTCGCCTTACTACATCATCAATTTGTTGATTATCCAGTTTCCTGTATTATTAGGTACTAACGGTATTATTATCAAGTGCAATTTCTGTCAAAATATGGTTAAGAACATATTAAATTGTTCAAACAGAAAAAGTCCATTCATTATACAGTTTCAGAAATATAGTTTATTTTTTTGTTGTTTTACAGAATATATTATTAAATTTTCTAATGAACTCTCTTGTTATTTTCCCCGGAAGACACGAAGTCCTTCAACGTAGTGTCTCATTTGGTCATACGTTTGTATACACAGCTTCGCACTACGTCACTTGACGGTCAAGAACTCGACGTAGTGTCAAATTTCGGCATACAACAGATGACCGGAATGATACTACGTTGACTGACGGGAACGTCTCTTGACGTAGTGTCATATCCAAGCAAATAAACATAACTCTAGCCTGACACTACGTCGACAGACGGGAACGTCTCTTGACGTAGTGTCATATCCAAGCAAATAAACATAACTCTAGCCTGACACTACGTCAACAGACGAGAACATCCCTCGACGTAGTGTCACAATTTAGCATGACAACATACGCTTAGTATGACACTACGTCGACAGACGGGAACGTCTCTCAACGTAGTGCCCCATTTAAACAAGATAACATACGCTCGGTATGACACTACGTCGAGAGGCGAGAACGTCTCTCGACGTTGTGTCATATTCAAGCACGTAAAAATATGTTTAAATAGGCACTACGTCGAGAAAAATCCACGTCTATCAACGTAGTGTTGTACTGAGGTTGTTTTTTTTTTAATTACTAGACACTACGTCACAGGACGTTTACGTCTATTGACGTAGTGACGGGTTACTTCAACGTAACAACACTTTATCTGCAAGTACGTCAATTGACGGGTTGTCATTTTGTATGGAAAGTTTTACTGCCGTATCATAGTGTCAAGGTAAGAGCTCACTGTCAGCGAACGTGTTAAGCGCCTAATGAGATCGAACTAAACTTGTACATGCCCGTACTTCTTGTGCATGTCCATATGAGAGCTGAGATTACTCCGCCTGAGAAACGCTTTGCCGCACACCTCACAGCTAAATTTCCTCTCTCCCTCATGCTTCACCATGTGCATGCGAAGGAGATAGTTGTCGAAGAATTTTTCATTACAAACTGAGCAAGGCACGTTCTTCTCCTTCAAATGCGTTCTACGGATATGATCCTTCATAAAGGAATTCCTAGTGAACATTTTCCCGCAGTAACTACATTTATGACCGATATCGTGGGTAGTTATTAGATGCTTCTGCTTATGATACTGAGATTGGAATTGTTCGGGGCATTTAGGACACTTGTAGTCTTTCGCGTTGTGTGTTTTAGCTTTATGCCGCGCGAGGCACCATTGGTTTTTAAATTTAAGCCCGCATACATCGCATTCGCAAGAGCCAGTATGAGCGTATGTTATGTGAACTTTGAGATTTGTGACATTTTTAAAACTGCGCCCGCAAAAATCGCAGATTCTGTTATTATTGCTGTGCTCGGAGTTGATATGTCTTAGAAGAGTGCTGAAGTATCTAAAAGTCTTCTCGGAACATAGGGGACACGGTATGTTATCTTTGATTATGTGGAAAGCTTCGAAGCAACGTTTTAGAGACTTGTCGTAATTAGCTTTATGGTCAGCGATAAGATGGTCTATTAAGATATCTAAGTCATCGATAGGCCGACAGCAAATTTTACAAGCTAAATTTGCGACATCCACTTTAACATTTATCCGTTCACCTTTGCATTTCTTCATGCACTTGGATTTGACGTCACAAATAGGATGTTCCCTCAAAGTGTGTTCTTTAAGTTCTTCAAACTCGACAAACTTTTTGGAACAGTAAAAACACGAATACTTTGAGAAGAATTTGAAAGGTATAGCAGTGGACATGTTGAGCACGCATTGTATATTTTCTCTAATTTGCGAGACATTCTGTTTCTTTCTGGGTTCAACGTAGGAATCTTCAAAAGCGTTGTTAGGAAGCGGAGCGTCGATTTGAGAAAGCAGTCTCACTTCGCATTTATTAAGATGCTGTTTCAGTCCCTGCTTGGAATGCATTTCTTTCGCACAATAAATACACTTCAAACTGCCATCGTCCGGATGGTCTAGCTGTATGTGTTTCTGTAAAATGCTGCGAGATGCGAAAGTTAAGGAGCAGTCTTTGCATTTTCTGAAATGGAATGTGTTTTGATGTTTCCGCAACAGGCCTTTTGTTTTGAAATTGCTTGTGCATTGGTCACACGGGTATCCTCCCAGGCGATGATTATTTCGCGAATGCAGAGCGAGATCCCTTTTCTTATTGAAGCTGAGTCCACAATCATCGCATATGAAGCAATTTTGTGGATGGACGTTGTTGACGTGTTTTACCAAGTATCCGAAGTAGTGAAACTGCTCATCGCATAGCAAGCACCTGAAGTCTGACAGTCTGTACAATTGGAAAGGGATTTGTACGCTAGTATCGTATCTCAGATTATGTTTCGAGTTCAAATGCTCGACGACTTCGTCAAAACTATTGAAAGGGTCGCAGCAAATCTCGCAAACGATATCGGAGACGTCAATTTTTATTTCAATGTGGTTCCCTTTAATGATTTTGAGTGAGTAATCGTCTGTTGAGCAGAGACCGTGTGATTTAGTGTGCTTTCTGAACTCCGGATACTCTGTATAGTTTTTCCCGCAGTAGAAACATAGATACGTGCCCCGCCATTTGAAAGGCATCACGGAGGTGTTATTGAATAATATTTGTAAATTTTCCCTCCGCCGCTGAGAGGTACAGCTGTCGTACGGGCGGTGCGGATATTCATCTGAAAAGAAACGATTCTTGCTGTCAATTCACTCTTACAACTCCTTAAATACGTCTCTTAATATCAGGTAAGTGCTTGAGCTTTAACATGGGAGGCCATGTGACCGCGGAGGTTTTTCTTCCATAGAAACTTCTTACCGCACACGTCACAGTGGAAGTTCCTCTCCCCTATATGTTTCACCATATGGTTTTTAAGGAGCGCAGCATCGAAAAATCTGTCGTTGCAGAGTAAGCACTGCACGTTTTTCTCTTTGAGATGCGTCCGTCTTATATGGTTATCCATGAAGGAATTTCTTGTGAACAATTTTCCACAGTAGGAGCATTTGTGACCGGAGCCGTGCATTGTGATTAAATGTCTTTGCATCGCGTATTGCGATACGAATTTCTCCGGACACTCCGGACAGTCTACAGTCTTGTCGCCATGGACCCTGCCCATGTGCAACCTGAGATCTACTGTTCTTGTAAATTCTATTTTGCAAGCGTCACAATTGTAAATCTTGCCTGCTTTGTGACGCCGCGCTACGTGAGCCCGCAAATTTGGCTTAGTTCTAAATGACTTTCCGCAGTACATGCATATATTTTTATTATCCGTATGGGCGATACTAACATGTCTTAAAAGAGTGCTAAAGTACCTAAACACTTCTCCGCAAAAAGGACAGGCGAAATTGTCTTTTATCAGTCTGTAAGGTTGAATATTCATTTCTATAGACTTATCGAACCGCGCTTTATGCTCGGAGGTCAGATGGTCAATTAAATGGTCCAAATCGTTTATAGATTCAAAGCACATTTTACATGATAATGTTGATATGTCTATTTTAATTGAAATATCCTCTCTATTGCGTAGTTTCATGGATTTAAACTTAGAATCGCAGTGGGGGTGTTCGATCATAGTATGATCTTTGAGTTCCTCGCATTCAATGAAATGTCTAGAGCAATAGAAGCATCTGAATTTATTCATAAAATGCTTGAAAGGTATCGCTGTAGACATGTTCAGTATACACGCGATGTTATTTCTAACTTGTTTGACATTAGGTCTTCTTTCCGTATCATCTATAGACACAACCTCATCGATGATATGTTGCGATTTGGAATCGTCTTTCGCGGATGTGCAGCCGGCCGCGTGTCTCAAAAAACCCTGTTTAGTATTCATAGTTTTCGAACAAAACCCGCATTGCAACAAGGTATCACCTACATGCTCTGATTTCATATGTTTCAGCCGTTTATCAGATGAAGAGAAGCTTTTGAAACATATGTTACAAGCAGACGAGTGTGTTTTGAATTTGTGATTGCTAAGAGCCCAGTTGGTGGGGAAAGATATAGCACACTTGTTGCAAGTGTATCCTCCCTTTTTATGGTAAGATCTGAAATGAGCTGTTAAATCTCTTTGCTTGTTAAATTTCTGATGGCAGACGTTACAGGAAAGGACCTTTAAAGGATGGCTGTTATTAACATGAACGATGAGCTTGCTGAAGTGATTGAAACTCTCCTCGCATAGTAAACATTTGAGATCAGCTAATCTATATTTGACGATAAGAAGATCGGCGTGTTTGTCATAAGGCAGGTTATGTTTGTGTATTAAGTGCGATATAATGTCGTCGAAGTTGGGGGGAGATTCGTTGCACAATTGGCACGTTATGTCGGACACGTCAACTTTGATCTCGACGTCAGATCCAGAGACGCGCGTAAGCGCACGGTCGCGTAGTGTACACGGTCCGTGAGCTCTCGTGTGATTCCTAAGCGCGTCATAATCCGCCACGTCATCGCCACAATAAAAACAGAGATATTTTTGCCGCCATTTGAACGGTATGATCGTGGTGTTGTTGAATATTATTTGTAGATTTCTCCTCTTCTGATAATTGGTGCTTTTCACGTTTTTCAGCCCAATTTCATCTGAAAAGAAATTTACTATTCTGTAATCTTCAGTTCATTCCACATTTTGCTTAATATTTCTTCTTTTAAACATAATTTTATAATAAGTACAAAATAAATTGACACGAATATAACAACCTAGATAAACAATGAAATCTAAGCAGTCCGTTTATGCGAAGACATATGGCCTCTTAAATTTTTCTTCCACAGAAAAGTTTTCCCGCAAATGTCACAATGATAATTTCTCTCTCCAATATGTTTCACCATGTGGACATTTAGTCGTGTCTTATCGAAAAACCTCTCTTTACACACAGAGCATTCAACGTTCTTCTCCTTTAAATGTAATTTCCTGATATGGTCTTTCATGAAGGAGTTCCTAGCGAACACCCTGTCGCAGTAAGTGCATTTATGTCCTGCACCATGTGCGTCTATGAGGTGTTTCTGCCTAAGATACTGCGTAGCAAATCTCTCGCTGCATTTGGTGCACTTGAAAGCCTTAGCTCCGTGTGCATTTGCTCTATGCGTTATTAGTTTAGGCGTATTTGGAAACACTAGATCGCAGTCGGGACATTTGCACGAGTTGGGTCGATGATATCTCGCTAGATGACCTCTATAGGACGGCGTACTCCTAAACGCTTGGCCGCAGTAAACACATATCACATTGTTATTTGAATGACTTTCATTCATATGCTCTAAAAGTTTTACAAAGTACCTAAAAGAAACGTTCGCGCATAGTGGACAAGCCATGTTGTCCTTGGCTATTTTAAAGGGTTGGACTATGTCGATCATGGTTTTATCGTGTTTTGTTTGGTGATTTGAAACTAAATGGTCGGAGAGTTCGTTTAGATCAGGACATGGGGTGCAGCATAGCCTGCAGGCTAGGGAAGTAATGTCTACTTTGACTATGGCATCTTTCCCTTTAATAGATTTCAAGGCTATACCTTCAGGGTCGCAGTAGTGATGCTTGGTGAGAATGTGAGTTTTGATTGGTTCAAATTCTGGATGGCTCTTTGAGCAATAGAAACAACGGAACCTATTCATGTAGTATTTGAAAGGCGTGGCCGTGGACATGTTTAGAACGCTCGCTATGTTCTCGCGTCTTAATTTCGCTATCCTTTTCTTTTCTATTGCATCGGGATCCAATTGTTTTACCTCAGTATCAGTCTCTATCGGTTCTCCTTTAATTTCTACCTCAATCTCTTCATCGCATTTAGTAACATATGCATGGACCAGTTGTTTATGTAACCTCAAATCCTTCTTCTTTTCAAACATTTCAGAGCACAATTCACATTGTATATTGTTTGAGTGCGAACTAACATGAGTGTTTAGGACTTCCATTTCAGTGAAGCTTTCTTTACAAAGTGGACAACTAAGATCTATTAATTTGAATTGTTCTATATTGATTTCGGCTTGTCTATCGTATTTTAACTTGTGTTTCGATACTAGATGGTTGACTAGATTATCTAAATTTTGAAAGTTTTCATCGCAAAGTTCACATGTCATATCTGATAAGTCTATTTTAAGTGAGACTTTGGAACGGAGTTGCGTTAAAAAGTGTTTTATATCGCTCTTATGATGCGATTTTGTGTGTTTAGTTAGTTCGTCATATATAAGCCCTTTAGTTTTGCAATAACAACACGCAATAGTCGTGTTCCATTTCCACCTGAACGGAATGACGCTCGTGTTGATAAAGAGCGTTTCCAGATTTTTCCGTCTTGTCGTTTCGCTGGTTTTGTGCGTTTTATCTGAAAACAAATTGTTCTTTTGTATGTTCGTATTACTGTATCACAAATTTCTAACCTAATTTGTTGTAAGTATATGCTATCATTAACTTCTAAGGGTGATAGGAGTGTTCGACAATGTGATATTTGCAGTAAAACTTAATTATATTCCGATTATGGATTAATGCGCGATTGGTCTATTTTTCTAACTTTGCTCTTTTATTTTCTTGGCGTATAAATCTTGCTTTTATACGACTTGAAACAATTTGTTTGAATGGTCGCATTATCTCATAAGACAATTAATTGTCCAAACATTTCTATACAAAACACTTAATATTATAAACTCATAACTTTAGCTTGTTTATTGTGAGATGCCATATGCACCCGTAAGTTTTTCTTCCAATAAAAACTCTTGCCACACACGTCACAATGGAAATCCCTCTCCCCAATATGTTTTACCATATGAATCTTCAGCAGAATGTTGTCGAAGAACTTATGATTACACACAGTGCACTGTACGTTTTTCTCTTCCATATGTGTGCGGCGGATATGATTTCTCATAAAGGAGTTTTTTACGAACATCTTTCCGCAAAAAGTGCATTTATGACCAATGTCGTGAGCTTGAATTAAATGTTTCTGCCTTTCGTATTCGGAAGGGAATTTTTCAGGACACTTATGGCATGGGACCTCTCTGACTCCGTGGGTTTTCGCTCGGTGGCTTTTTAGTTTCAAGGCTGAGCTGAGTTCTATGCTACATTCGGAACACTTAAATTCTTTAGGACCATGTATTCGAGCTATATGCATGGTTAGAATCGCTTCACTAGCGAATACAGCACCACAGTTTGAACAGAGGTGTGTTTTCTCTGAATGTTCTTGATTCATATGCTTCAGAAGAATGTTGAAATATGAAAATGCTTGCGGACAGAGAGGACACCCCATATTATATTTCTCAAGTCTAAAAAGCTGCATAATTCCGGTGACATTTTTATCATAATTAGCTTTGTGATTCATTATTAAATGGTCGACTAACAAATGAAAGTCTGTAAACGGCTCGAAGCAAATCCTACAAGACAGAGAAGATATGTCAAGTTTTATACATAAGTTGACACCTTTGAGCGATTTAGGACATTTTCTCTCCAAATCATAAAACGGATGTTCCAATAGCGTGTGTGTCCGCATGTCTTCATGCTCGTTAAAATCTTTTGAACAGTGAAAACATGTGAATCTATTCTGATAGTACTTGAAAGGTATAGCCGTCGTCATATTCAGAATACAAGCGATATTCTCCCGATTCTTTTTGGCTATCGCATTTCTTTCGCGCAATCTTTTCCTTTGCGTTTCGATTTCGCAATCTTCTAAATCCTCAAAAGGCGGTAAAGTATCTTCCGTTACAAAAGAGTTGCTTGCTCTTAAATTGGAGAGGATTCTAGTGCATTTACGTTCGGAGGAGCCGTGAGTGTTGATTAGATGGAGTCTGAGTAAGCTGGAGGTGCGGAAGGAACGCTCGCATTTAACGCATTGATAGCCGGCACGCCGGTGGTAAATCCGACAGTGGGCCATCAGTTCTGACTTCTTATTAAAAGTTCTATCGCATTGATCACAGGGCAGCGATTTCTCCATATGATTCTTTCTCACATGCATAACTAGATTACGGAAGTATTCAAAAGTTTTCCCACATACTGTACATTTAAGATCTGCTAATCTATAGGCGGATAACGACATAGGTACTTCTCTATCATAAAGCAAAGCATGTTTAGTGTTTAAATGAGATAGAATATCATCTAAATTATTAAAAGGTTCATCGCAAAGTTCACAGGTGATGTTTGAAATGTCTAACTTAACTTCTACAGTACCAAACTTTTGGTTGATCAAAGACTTGTGTTTAACATTGCAAGGGCCGTGAGATTTCGTGTGTTTAACGAATTCCTTGTATTCTGGGTATTTGTCACCGCAGTAGAAACAGCTGTATTGGCTGCCGCTTCTGAACGGTATAACCGAAGTGTTGTTGAAAAGTATCGCGAGGTTTTTCCGCCTGCGCTCGGTGGCGGTCGAGCCGCCGATTGACCGCTTTATATCTGAAACGATATATGCAACGTGTCAATCGGAGGCCAACACGCTTTATAAATATATTTTATAGCTTTTATGACTAGAGTACCTGCTAAGATTGGTCATCATTTCAACCAACTTGGCGGAATACTACGTTGAAACGAAACTCAATTTTTACAAGTGATTTTTCTTATAATCAGTCATTATCAACAAGATATTGTTGATTACGTGTGAAAATACCTACCCTCTCCCGTATTAAGAAAATAATTTATATTATAATATTAGCTTATTTACAGGCCTAACCTATATAACCATTGGTATAAATAACTTAATCAATGTGCAGTAAATATATGACTAGATAAAGAGCTAAATATGTACAGGATTAGTATGCTTATTATGCCTCGCCATATGCGTCCGAAGGCTCTTTCGCCAGAAAAATCTCTCGCCACAAACATCACAGTGGAAATTCTTCTCCCCACTATGTTTGATCATGTGCCGTCTCAGAAGAATGTTGTTGAAAAATTTCATGTTACATATGGAGCATTCTACGTTCTTCTCCTTTAAATGCGTTCGCCTAATATGGTCCCTCATGAAGGAATTTCTAGTGAATAATTTACCGCAGTAAGTACACTTGTGGCCTGAATCGTGAGCTTCTATCAGATGTTTTTGCCTTAGATATTGCGTTGAAAAACTCTCGGGGCATTTAGGACATTTCGCCGCTTTGACTCCATGTGCTCTGGCCATATGCATGTACAATCTAGAAGGTATATTACATTCGGCGCCGCATATGTTACACTTAAATCTACCGTCCCTATGGTGTCGCCAAATATGAACGCGGAGATTCTGGTCCCGTCTAAAAGTTTGCCCGCAGTAGACGCAAATGATATTATTGTTGGTATGTTTGTTGTTCATGTGTTTCAATAGAGTGCCGAAGAACCTGAATATTTCGTTTGGACAATGGGGACAGGCCATGTGGTCTTTGATGAGTCTATAGGGCTGTAAGCAGGTTGTTATTGACTTGTCGTAGTTTGCATCGTGTTTTAGGACTAAATGGTCAATGAGCGTATCGAGATCTGGCAGGGATTCAAAGCATCGTTTGCACGCTAGGGAAGAAATGTCTATTTTGACGCACGCTACGGATTCCCTACACTTCCTGATGCACTTTTGTTTTACATCACACGTAGGATGTTCTATTATAGTATGTTCTCTCATTAAATCAGAGTCGGGGAAATCTTTGGAGCAATAGAAGCAGTTAAACTTATTTTTGTAAAAATTAAAAGGGATAGCTGTCGACATATTGATTACTATGACTATGTTCTCCCTGATCTGTTTGACGCTCGGCCTTTTAACTGGATCTTCATAATTCTGATCCAAATCCATCGGATCGTAGTCTTTTTTCCTAACATCTATACTGAAAAGCTGATCATCCCCTTTGCACTTTCTAACATGCATTCTGAGACCTTGTTTTGTGTGGAATTCTTTAAAACAGTGATCACATTGCAAAGAGCCATCGTCGGGATGTTCTATCTCCATATGCTTCTGCTTTAAAGCCGCTGAAGGTAGTTTTAACTGACAGATGCTACATCTAGTCAAATGACGATTGTTTCTATGCTTACGAAGTATGTTAAGAGAGCTAAAACTTAAAGGACAAAGCTCACATTGGTAACCTCCTTCTCTATGATAATTCTTCATATGAGAGAATAGATCCCGTTTCTTATTAAACTTTTGCTCGCATTTATCACAGATGAGACAGTTTTTGGGATGACTATTATTAACATGGGACACTAAGTACCCGAAGTACGCGAATTTTTCATTACAAGCTAAACAGCTAAGATCTACCAATCTATACTCTTCTATGGCCATTTCCACATCACGGTCGTATTCTAACTTATGTTTACTAAATAGATGTGTTAAAATATCATCTACATTTGGAAAAGGCTCATTGCAAATTTCGCAGGTGATATCCGAGATATCTATTTTGATTTCCATATTCTGTCCTCCCTTTAGGACTTTTAGAGAATGGTCATCAGTGGAGCAACGTCCGTGGGATTTGGTATGCTTTCGGAGCGCGGGATATTCGGAAATGTCTTTGCTGCAGTAGAAACAGAGGTATTTGCCCCTCCATTTGAAGGGTATGATAGACGTGTTGTTAAACAACACCGCGAGGTTGTTGCGTCGTCGCATCGACGACGATTCCGAGCCTTTGTACTTTCGCGGTTTCGCATCTGAAAAGAAAATCACTGTAAATGTACCCATGTTATGTTAAACACACTGGAAGTATTCTAATAATTTATTTAAAAGATGGTGCAATCTACTAATAGGGTACATTTAAAGTGCTTTCGATATAGGATGTTTGCGAATTCAAAAACGCATTGAGCATTGAACAATTTAATATCATGTTTGTATAAGAATTCTTATAAAAATATTTGCTACTGCTAACAAATTCACTTTCTACTTATATAGCTAAGTCTACGCGTTGGAAGATTCGGGATGGTGAACTCTCATATGTAACCTTAAACTGTTGTTCTGTACAAATGCTTGACTGCACAGCGCGCAGACATATCTCTTATCATTGCTATGTATTCTCATATGGTCTCTTAGCGTCTGTTTCCTCGCGTACGACTTCTTGCAGACCTCACACTGGTGCACTCTCTCCCCGAAATGCTTGACCATGTGCTTCTGAACGTGAGTTTTGGAGAAGAATTTCTGTTCACACATGTTGCATGAATAATTCTTCTCTCTTAAGTGTACTTCTTTTATGTGGACTTGCATTTTGCTTTCGATCTCAAACGCTTTATGGCATATCGGGCAGTTGAATGCGGGGATTTCTAAGTTATGAACAGAGTGGTGATGTCTCTTACGCTGCATGTAGTTTGGGAAAGTCTCGTCACAGTAGAAGCATTTGCAGAGTTTCTCCTTATTGTGGACTTTAGTTTCGTGGTTGATTTTTAACGTTAAAGAGTCGAAAGTTTCAGAGCAGATGGTGCATTTGAAACCCGAGCCGTGGCTGAGTACGTGGCATCGCAGACGGTTCTGACTTAAAAATCCTTTGCCACACAATTCGCAAATGTAGTTCCCGAAATGCGTATTCATATGTTCGTTTAGTTTGATGAAGTATTGGTGTTCCTCCTTGCATATAGCGCATTGGAAAGAGTTTGGTCCGCTTTCTAGTTTGTAAGGTATTAACCCGAAGGATCCAGATTGTTCAGTGAATATTTTATCATGATTTGAAGATAGATGATTTAAGAGTGAGGTAAGGTCGTCTAGTTTAATATTACAGAGTCGGCATTCGATATCGGAGACGTCAATTTTGACTTTTTCGTCCCTCCTTAGGTAAGAAACGGCCGCGTTTATGTTTGACTTCTTGTGTTCATCTCTCGTGTGGTCTTTTAGAGAGTCTGTGCTTTTAAATGTCTTATGGCAGTAGAAGCAAAGGTAATGTTGCCTCTGCCATTTGAAGGGGATTACTGTGGAGGTCTCTAGGACAATGGCGGCGTTGGCTTTCATGAGGCGGTTCCGTTTGGTGGCAGAAATAGGCTTATCGCTCGGTAGAACGGCCCGTTTCTTACCTAAAAATTGAAATAACTGTCAAAATTGACATCTTCGGCCGGAGAGCATAGGTATATCTATTGGTATGTTGTAGTTTATAATTTTAGATGATAAATGTACAAGAACGTATTTGTTTGGAATATCCTAACAAATATTAAATTCGTTTTCTGTTATAGGTACCAATTTCATGTTTCCGAAAACCGTTGACCAAACGGCCGATATTTCTAGTTCGGTTTTTATATTGCAAGTATGGTTGTGATCAGAGTGTTTCTTTCGTAAATCCGTGGTGAATATGGACCGGACAAAAACACAGAAAAACAATACAGAATGATATTACAAAAACAACGGGCTTGTACCTTAGCTACATTACTTATTAGGAAACAATAAGAAACGCAGTTTTTTATAATATCAACCTGTTGGTAAGTGATTTGACACTGTAAAAGCATGGCCTCTAAGTAAGTCTACTATCTGTATCACTTAAAATCTATTTGTTCTAAACCGATCGAAGTAGTGTGCCTAAAAGAGTAGTAAGTACTTCTACGGTACTTACTACTGTAAAGTGACCCCAAACTCACCCCCCCCCCCACCACCCACTCACTCGACCCCCTATACCGCTATGATATGATTAAATCATTCTTATGATCGAAATTGACGACGCCCAATCGAACTAGTTATAGAATTTTAAACGTATATTTGACTTGATCCATTTTAAAGTAACACGGATCCAGTAGGCCATACAAAAGAGCTGGTTGCGCCAGGTGGACAACACAATTTTAACTGCGCCATTCATAATTTTCAATAAATAACTAGTCAAATATCTATGAAAAGATTGTGAATGATTATTGATTAACTAAGTCTTGGTGCAACCGGCTCTGGTGTCAAATCACTGAGCAGTATAAATATTTCTATTTGAAAACCTTCCTGTTACCATAGTATAATAAATTAATAATTTCTCCAGTAAACCGAACGCAATATAATTGAAATCAATTATATACACTAGATCCCGACGTTTCGAGTCCCTTTGACTTGCCATTACACCATTACAGGGTAGAATAAAGACTTGTTTTGTTTCTATTCCTATCCTTGGCCACTTTATTTTTAAATATGGTATCTATTTCAGTTTGCCATGTCCATTGTCATAGTCAATAAAACAATTCAAAGGTACTATTAAAAAAAATACTGTATTTACGCAGTACTATAGTCTGACAAGCGAGCGAGGCGCAGTAACAGTAGGACAAAAAACTATATCCATCCCTTTTTTCAGGGTGCTAATACTAGCGTAAGAAAAAGACAGTATGATGCTCTCTATCCTACTATTACTGCGCTCGCTGGGTTGTCAGATTATATTAAGTACTTGCCATTGACTTATTAAAAGAGATAGACACGCAAAGCAGAACAATTAGGTCGAAATATCTGGGTCAGAATGACATTAGCCAACAATTTTGCATTGATGATGATGATGATGATGTTTCGCACAAAACAAAGGTTACTGACTTAAGAATTAAGCGTTAAATTCGTACACAGAACTACCAACACTGTTAAAACTTTATAAGCCGATGGCCCTTAACGATACGTCACGTTCAACAAGACTATATGAAAACTACAGCAAGATTTGTTTCTGCAGTACTCCTGTGTCGTATTTTTTTTCGGTTGATTGGGTATCCAGTTCTATTAATCTATATCGATATATCTGACAAATTGTATATAAAATAATATAAACAAATAGTAAATAAAATAATATAAACTGGTAACAAGAAGATATTCAAACATAAGCTTCTTGAGGTTGTGCTGTTAATTTTGGTTATTTATCTTGTAATTAAAAATATCCCCGACACATTATCAGTATTATCACGTATTTTGTAATAAATAGATTTCGTACTTCAAGACACGTTCAATGCAAGTTTCGTATCGATATAAACGCGCGTCGACGCGCCTTAAAAACGCGGTGTGGATAAGCCCTAACTCTTTTTATTTAAAGTTGTCTCCTGAATTTTTTTTTAATTTGGAGAAGGGTAGGCTCTTTCGATGCTGCCTGCTTCGTCGCGCGCGACCCGTTACCTACAGCCGGCCTCGGGCAGTGATGCCCGAGCCGCGAAGGTGACAACACCACTCTGTCTGTCCGACGATGACTGCGCAATGCAGTCGAAACATGTCACGCCTATTGTGATAAAAATACGAGTGTTAACCGTTGCAATTTAATATCAGCATGACTCACGAAAGTTTTAATAGGACTACATTTTCAATCGTGAAGTACGTATGTACAGCTTGTGACAGCGCCACGTAACGCAATTTTATTATAATATTAATATCACGAGAGTTTAAATTTGATAATATGTAATTTTCTTTAAAAACCAAAATTGTCAACACAACCTCAAGAGCAACAACACCAATAGTGAGAACCTACCTTTAGCAACAGCTTTCTTGGCCGGCTTCTCTTCCTTGGCCTTAGATTTCTTGTCCAGCTTGGTTGGGGCCTTCTTCGGCCGGCCACGCTTGCCTTTCACCGATAGGGAGGAGACGGTGATGTCTTCGGACACTGAGGCCTCACCGTAGTCTTCGTTTTTGAGGAGATCCTCTGGAAAACGTGTTTATGATGAAATGAAGGATTGGCTACAACGAAACTTGATATAAATAAATATTATGGGACAATCTTACATAAATAGACCTAATCCCACAGTAAGCTCAATAAGGCTTGTGTTATGGGTACTAGATGACGATATATATACTTAAATACCCAGAAATACTTATACCCAGACATACTTAACTCAAGAACAAATATTCCTGATAAAACACACAAATAAATGCTCTGACCAGGATTCGAACCTGGGACCTGCTTCGTAGGCAGGATCACTACCAAATAGGCTATGAGGCCGTTAATCAATGATATATCAATAACGTCTGTTGCCGTACATACCTAGTTGAAATAGCAAAGTGACACGCTGGAAGGTAATTAGGTAATTACATACGAATGTGGTAGTTAAACTTAAAGTAATTATTGGCAACTACTTTAAATGGAAAGAGATTTGACAAATCTCTATACCATAATTCTTCAAAGGCCCCATGAAGCCAAGTGGGAGTCAGACTCGCCCACCGAGGGTTCCGCCCGAAGGATGCTCCCACACACCAATCCACGGGTTTCGGATGTTTTCCTGTACTTGTGCTCTTGCAAAAGCAAGAGCTTATTACAACTGTCAAAAGTATTTATTGATGATATATTATGATTTTATTTAAATTATCGAAATGGTGACATAACAAGCACACAACCCGAGTGACGGTGAGCGGTTTCCGTAGCCTATGGACGCCTAAACCGCAAGTCATTCAATAATTTTAGAAATTGTCACATTTTGTCAGTGTTGAAATGGGGCCTGATCAGCACGCCTACCACGAACACCGAAAATTGGCATTGACGGGAAAACCTCTTTGTCACTCCAATATGCAAGTGTGACAGAGATGGAGATACCAATCCGCAATCGTTCGATTTTCGTGGTATAGGCCCAGGTGTCAACAGACTAACAGCTGTACGAGGGCCGCCATCTTGCTTGAATAAACTGCCTCGAGCTCGGCGATATTAGCGGCCGCTTGCGAGGCCCGTCCCCACAGCGTGGTATGCTGAGCGCGGCAATTTCGACTCGAGGCTTCTTGGCCTGTGGACTCACCTATAGTCTTACTTCAGGAATCCTGGTAGGTGTAAGTATCAACTTACCATCAACGAAGTCTGTGTCCTCGTCCAGATATTCCACCTCCCCTCCTTCATCCGCCCCGGTCTCTTCCTCCAGCTCCAAGATATGTTCAGTCTTCATCTGGGTCTGGTAGAGCAGCACTGCAATAATTATCTCGGTAAGCACAGTTACAATTAGGACTACAGTTGTACTTTCTCAAGAAAATTCTCCATTTTGTATGGGGAATGAGTGTGTAAGTACTGTATCATTCCGGAAATCGTTATTTCCATGTTGTGATACCATTCGCATATTTCCCAATTAAATTTTTTCTCAATAGCTAATAACATGCCACTCTCCATTGCGACTCCTTTTTGATGTTCTTAAATATGAATTTGTCCAATTGCAATACAGGAAAGTATCTTTTTGTATAATTTTCATAACTAAGTAACAAAAAAAATATTGGGTATAAGTTATAACAGGCAATCTTATTGCTAAAGAGTCAAACAACTATGTTAGAAAAAAGAGAAAATTTAAGAAATAAATAAATAAAATAAATATTATGGGACAATCTTACACAAACAACAACAAACAACAGAACAAAAACAACAAACAAGACAAGTAACTTAAAGTCAAAGTCAAAGTCAAATTTCAAAGTATTGTTTTGTTATGCTTAAATTAGTTTTTTTTTTTAAGAAAATAAATCTTTCAGATCTCACCTTTAGGCCTGAACTCTCCACGGCCGACCATGTCCACAAACTTCTTCTCTGACTCCAGCACTTGTTTCTTGAAGTTGCAAGCATCCCGTAGCCGTGTGATGCACACTTCGCAGATCAGCCTGTTGGAGCCATTGGGGCCGGTGGGGTGTTGTGATATCTACATAGGTTACAAGAACATCCAGAGGATTAAAAAAAACACTAAATGTTGCTGTCTTACATTATTTTTATGCATAATTTGGGTTAAAATGCAATATATATTTCTCTAAATATGCTACATTAATTTGCCGTATGTGTAAAAGCTTAATAAAAAATTAAAATAGGAACTAGTATTTTTCTATTGTTTTAGCAGTTTTAGGTTAGAAACATAAATAGAACATTTTATTTTTTGATACTTAATGTAAAAATAGTTGTATATTTTCAACCTAAATAATCTAAAACTAACTTTTTGTGAGTTCTTAAATCTATTAATGAATTTATGTTTTTACATAAAAACAGCTAATTAGAATACAATAGAAAATTCCCCTTATAACAGATTTGATATGTAAATAGGATATAAATCGATTGTCGTACCGCGTAGTACACTTTAAAATATGTAAAATTAAATATAAAAATAATATTTGCAAACATTTTATGCAACTTAACAACAAAGCATTTAAATGGCACACCTAAAGCCAATTATAATCAAAGAAAGAGAACGACCAATAATGAAATAAGTATTATTGTATGTACATCGAGACTTAAATAAGAATAAGTTTGAATTCTTACACTAATATCGAAGCATTCAAGCAACATATCGGCGTAAATCTCTGTTTCACTCATCCAACTATATTCGGAGCCTAGGTCTTTGTAGCAACCCTCAGAAAGACAGCACCGGCACAAGCCGGGGCTCTCTTTCACTACAATTTCATCGAAATCCATTTTTGTGACACTATTACACCATACTCAGAATATAAATAACAGTTTGAATCCCTTAAAATTATCACAAAACGCAAAGCGTCGGTAAATTCACAGCCCGCCCGCCATTTTGTTAAGGACGTCTTTTTATTTTTTTTCACATGACGCTTCAACACGCTTCGATCGTTAAAGTTACCAAAGCTTTAAATTTAATTCTAATTTTTAATTTCATATTTCAACGTTATAATTATTCCTTTTAAATTACTAAGTGAAGAACTATTTTCAAGATATTTCATATAAATAAAAATTATAACACACTAATTTGCTAGCGCCATCTGCCATTGAGTAGCGTTACTAGGAAAAAAATGCTTATTTTAGCGCTATCTAGGAGCCATGACCTATACTAATAGTTTCTCACATCGCTAATAGATGGCGATATTACATGGAGGCAGTTTATAGAGCTACTTCCGTACTATTTAGAAATTATTATGTACTGTGTGGTACTGTGTAAACTTAGTGTAATAGTACATTACTGCAAAGGCCGTGAAGTAAGAGATTGCAGGACGAGTTTGTGGTAGACGGCCGAGGCGTAGACGAGGCCGGATTAAACAAGTCCTGCAATCTTTTCTCAAACATTGTAAGGAAATATTAAATTTAAAACAACTACTAGGTAAATAGGTTAATAACGAAAAAAATGTTTAATTTGTCACCTTATTATTTTTTAAATATGCAATTTGAATAAGCGATTCGAGCACCATGTTTAACCGCACATAAATATACATAGAAACATAGAATTTGTTTTTTTAATGTCGCAAGTATCTAGTGGTTGTTGGCTGTATGTAATTTTTCCTTTGTCAGTTTAGTGTTAATAATGTTTCGTTCATACTTACGCCATACATTACTTCACGGCCGCCGGCCAAGAAGTAAATGGGGGGAGCCGTAAACAAGGAACTTCATGTCTTCATTTCGTGACATAAATGCATACATTTACGATCATGTTTGAAAAAATGCTAATATTAAGACTTTTTAAGAGAAACAGACACACAAAGCAGAACACAAATGTCGAAAAATGTGGGTTAGAATGAAATTAGCGAATAAATGTTTCGTACGAAAGAGCGCTTACATGAAGTGTTAAACTCATACACAGAAGAACTACCATACCAACTGTTAAAACTTCATAGTCTGTTGGCACTTAACTTGTACTAATATGTATTCTGTGACTTAACGAAACATTACGTTCCCAAGACTATGAAAAAGTGCCGCAACTGCAGCCCTTTCATGACGTCATTTTTTGAGGCTGATTAGGTATCCAGTTCTTTTATTTCATAACTATATCCATGCTCTCATATCATTCCTTGTTATTTCCAAACACGTGACAGCATGACGCCTATATAATTCAGAATATTTTAAAACGTGTTAGCAACATTTCACTTATTAGCGCCTTAGTCAGTTAAACTATTTCTCCTTCAAAAGAACCTTCTTGCACAACCCTAAAAGAAATGCATGAAGATATCAAAAAATAACAAACGCAACTATACTTATCTTGTTTTATTCTCAATATTTGCACATAATCATAAATATCATAATATATATCAATATAATAATTTTCTATAACTTAGTACTAATATCCTCAAACGTGTTTACATCGCATACAACATACAACAGGCAATCATATTACAACAAAAGTTACGTGTAAAATATACGTAGGGTTTAGGGTTCCGTACCATAAAACTCGGTAGGCAAGTCCGACTCGTACCTGGCCGGTTTCATTTTTCAATTAAATTAGAACAGTAATTTTCGTAGAAGTGAAATGGACATATTGGGTACTTGCACATAACAAATACAATTTCGACTTGTCAATAAAAAATATAGTTCGACAAGCCATGGCGGCACGTTTTTTTAAAATTTGTCTTTTCCTTTTTTTAGTTATGAAAAAATAGGGAGGAATATCACTATCACTATATAGTATGAAACATGGTAGCTTCCTGCTGTCTGTATGTATGCTTAAATCTTTGAAACTACGCAACGGCTTTTGATGCATTTTTTTTAATAGATAGTGACTCAAGAGGACGGTTTATTATATGTATAATAATAACCCTTGAGAAGCCGGGGCGGGCCGCTAGTAAATAAATAAAAAATATACTGCAGCCTTGGCTTGTTAGACTATAAAATACATGTCCTTTAATTTAAAGAGCTCAGTATATAGATGTGAGGGCTCTGATACAATACTTTGCTGCATATGTGCGAAGAATTCAATTATTGTTCGATCGAATGGGGATTACCGGCCATGGTTTGGCCGGATACCGGATAACCGACATCCGGCCTTCGGTCCGCCGAGTATCCGGTATCAGGCCGCCGAATAGTCGGCCTAAGGATTTTTAGGGTTCCGTAGCCAAAATGGCAAAAACGGAACCCTTATAGTTTCGTCATGTCCGTCTGTCCGTCTGTCCGTCTGTCCGTCTGTCCGTCTGTCACAGCCGATTTACTCGGAAACTATAAGTACTACAGTGATGAAATTTGATGGGAATATGTGTTGTATGAACCGCTACAAAATTATGACACTAAATAGTAAAAAAAAGAATTGGGGGTGGGGCCCCCCATACATGTAACTGAGGGATGAAAATTTTTTTTTCGATGTACATACCCGTGTGGGGTATCAATGGAAAGGTCTTTTAAAATGATATAAAGTTTTCTAAAAAACATTTTTCTTAAAGTGAACGGTTTTTGAGATATCAGCTCTCAAAGTCGTAAAAAGTATGTCCCCCCCCCTCTATTTTTATAACTACGGGGTATAAAATTCTAAAAAAAATAGAGGTGATGCATGCTAATTAACTCTTTCAACGATTTTTGGTTTGATCAAAGTATCTCTTATAGTTTTTGAGATAGGTTGATTTAACTGTAATTTTGGTTAAGTTATTGTGCTTACACTGAAAACGATGGCTGAACCTTATAAGTTTAGGCTCCATTCACCAGGTGTATAAATTGACATAATAAGTTTATTATATTTGCTGCTACGGAACCCTTTGTGCGCGAGCCCGACTCGCACTTGGCCGGTTTTTTTAACTAACCTAACCAGATTCATTCACGCGCTTGCGCGTTTATTGGAACAGGTTGCAACTTGTTTTTATAGGAAACTTCGTTACTCAATGCCAGTGATTATATAGTATTTAAAATTTTGTACTTCCTGAGAGTATTTGAAATATTAAACTGACCTTGACCTTAAATATAGTTTTTATCTACACTTTATTAATAAATATCGTGCTAATTCACAATCCAGTATCCGGCTGCTACACTACTCAGCCGTATAGTTAGTAAATATATGGCCGGATGGACCGCATACCGGATAGTGACCGGATATCCGTTGCATCTCTAATGTCAATAGAGTCTATTCACTGTGTATGATTATGGCACCATCTACACAAACAATCGCTTTTTTATAAGTTTAGGTTCTTAGGGATTTGCCAACAAATTCGTATTTTACACTTGAATAAAGAGTCTATTGACGAGCCAATAATATTATACCCCACTGGATGGATATCTCGTATAACAGTTTTGATGCACGTAAATTACAGGTCGTCTCTCTCATATTGTATACACTACGGAACTTTATAAGGTTTCCATCCCTTAGCTTAGGGTATAATAATATTTTCATCACACCTGCTCGTAAATGGTGATATTATATGCAAGCATACTTATCTACACTTAAAGAGCTGTATTATTCCCATGGTTTTAAAGGATTCTCATACTACTTTACCGCCCGCCCGGAGCTCCCCGAGCACCCGCCCCGCACGCGCTCGCAGCACGTACTCACTCCGGGGTACTGTGGACTGTGCAACTACACTACCGCTTATCATTATTGTTTCTGCCGCCTGTATAGAGTTTATTTATTTCCTCGCAAATGTGATGAAAAACATTGTGTGTACCACGGGCAGTAAGGGGATTACTAACTCGGGTCATTTAAAGCCCTCCGCCTACGGCGTCGGGCTTCAATAGACCCTCGTAAATAATGCCCTTCTTACCGCCCTAGATGCACAATGTACTATTTCTGTCACTGAGCGCTGCGTCCACGTTACCGCACACAGCGAACTATTCAGTAGCTTCAGTAGCATCAGTAGAAGCGATATCGCAAGCGGCCATACTAATACCATGATTGGACAATAGATGGCTCTTCAAACTACATTTCTGTACGAACGTCATGGCACACACGTCACATTTGAACCTCCTATCATTATTATGTATCCTCATATGCTCTCGCAGCGTATATTTCCTAGCATAGGATTTGAGACAAACTTCACACGAATATTTCCTTTCACCAGTATGTTTAACCATATGAGCGTTTAGAGCTTTCTTACTGAAAAACTTATATCCACATTCGGTGCATTGATAATTCCTTTCCATTAAATGGATTTTCTTAATATGATGCATTAGTAAACTTTTTAATATGTAGCCTTTATCGCAAATGTTGCATTTGTACTGCGCTTCGGAGTTGTGAACTTTGACCAAATGCTGATTCCGCTGATAGTAATTTCGGAATGGTTCGTTACAGAATGGACAGTTGGAAATATTTCGAGAGCCTAAATGCTTAGTTTTGACATGGTAATGCTGTTTAGATTTACTAGCAAAGACTTTATCACATTGCGGGCATTTATGACTACCCTCCAGATGAGTCGACCGATGAGAGTTCAGAGACCGCTTGGTAGCGAATGAAGTATCACATTTCTTGCATGTGTAATTCGCGTAATGCTTATTCATATGCTGTTTCAACATCTTAAAGGTCTCATAAGTCGACGTACATAACGCACAGTCATACACATCACCTTTCTTCAGCTTAAACTGCAATATATGATCTTTAATATCATTGTAAATGGTCTTATTATGAACCTTAACTAAATGGGTTTTCAGAATGGTCAAATTATCCATTTTTTGATCACATAAAGTGCAATTTAAGTCACCTACGTCTAATTTTACGTTGTATTCTGTCATGTCGAGTGAAGACTTGAGGTCTAAGCGTTCTTTTTTGTGATCCTTTTCGGTGTGAATCCTTAAATCTACCGGGTCAGGAAAGCGTCCTTCGCAGTAACCACATAAAAAACCTAAAAGAGACTTGTTTTTGAACGGCACGGCGTTGGAATACGTCAGTATAGTTTGTAGATTGATCCTGTGTTTATTCTTGTCGATTTTTTCTTGCGATTCGCGCGAGACCCAGGCGATATCTATGCCCTCCTTCTTGAAATTGTTTATTGCTGGGTGTTCACAGGAATCTGTAAGTTCAAAAATATAATATGAAAGTTAGTTGTAACTAGTAGATTGTGTCACATGGAATCAAAATTATATTTTTCCGGCGAGGGCGTACATTTAATCCATTGATTGATTCTAAACTATGATTCTGAGCGTAATGAAAGATTTAAGTAAGCGTTAACGCACAAGACGAAAATAATTTTGATACTGTGTGACACATACTGCTTTTCACACCAACCATTAAAAATTAAACAAAACAACAAAACAGGGGGGTACACCAACTGAAAACTGGCAGACTTTTTTCAAAAATTTGACGCACCGAGGGTGAGGGTGCCTTAGAAGGTATATTCGGGGTAGATTGATTTTGACGGCCTCCTAGCCTAGTCGGTATTGACCCTGCCTATGAAGCAGGAGGTCCCGGGTTCGAATCCTGGTCAGGGCATTTATTTGTGTGTTTATCACGAATATTTGTTCCTGAGTTATGGATGTTTTCTATTTATTTAAGTATTTATATGTATCTACCTATTATATATATCGTCGTCTAGCACCCACATCACAAGCCTTATTGAGCTTACCGTGGGACTAGGTCCATTTGTGTAAGATTGTCCCACAATATTTATTTATTTTATTATTATTGACAAAATGCGGGGCCCGGACTCCTTTAATTCATTAACATGAGGTGATAGATCAATTTGTTTTTTTTTTAACCTGTTCGACGCCCCGTTTCAACCACAAATACTGTCACTCAGACCTCAGACCGCCACGTAACCAAACTGTCAAAACTAAAGTTGAACTTAATGCATGTGTTTTAATATCTATTTTCCTCTGTGGTCTATGACGGATGAATCCGTCGTTAGTGTTGATCTATGGTACAGATATATCCGTCGTAGGCATCGAAGAGTTTAAAGGATGCAGAGAGAGCAGAGGCACTAGTTCAACATTTGAATACATTTAAAATCTTACTCATGGAGCTGGCCAGCCTTTTGACAAGTGTCCTGATCTTCCTGGCGCGCTCCCCATCCCTCTTGACGGGCGCCTTTCTCGTCACGACTTTCTTTTTTATCTCTCGACGTTCCGGCTTGATTTCTGGCAGAGGAGTTCGTGTTACTGAAATAAATATACATCAATTTAGGGATAAGTTAGCCTTTTCACTTTTTTTGTATTTTCCTACCAAGGCATCGTATTTACTCCATACAAAAATAACAGCGCTTGATAATGGCATCATAGGATGTCCGATGTCGCGCATAGTGACTAAAAATACGTGAGTGTTATCCGTTATTTTATTATAAAGTATCACCATCTTAAGTACAGTATTTGCTTCAGAAAGTGCCGCACGCTAATTCAGTGTAGACCAGATTTATGGGTGACTCAACTATTTCTTGTTGTTATAGGCTAGCCTAGAAAAATCTATTTAGTCCGTCTTTTAGATTATTAAGAAATATTGTACACGTATTTTTTCATTTGTTCGTTAAATCAAAAAATGAGTAAACTACAGTGCGTTCAAGTTTCGCATAACGTCACTATTAGGTACAATTCTTACCTAGTAGTGACGTCACCAGCCCCCACCCGCGCAGATCGGAAATTTAATGCTCTTTATCTTCGTAAATTTTAGTTAAATTGAAAAAGGAAAAATACGTGTCTAATCATTTTAGACAATCTAATTGACGGACTAATTAGAATGATAGTTTTTCAACCTAGTCGTCATCCCTATTCTGTCCCGTCACCCAGAGAACAAATACAACACAGTTTGTTAGAAAACATTGCAGTATGTTTTACTGACATACATGGTAGATTGCCCATCATGGAAAGGGAATATAAATACCAAAAAATCATGTTTTCTGAATTTTAATGCCACAAACCTGATTTTAAAAGTGACCCAGGAGACTGTCCATGGCAACAAGTGACAAGAAATAGAAATAGTTGATTAACCCCTATATTAATCAAAAGTACCTGCTTCGGACAAGAAGTAGTCATCTGAGTCATCATCACTTTCCCTTTTGGGTTCCAGCTTCACTTCCACAAACGGCTTCTCATCTGGAAAACAAGATAATGCAATTAGCTATTATGAGTACCTAGATGCTATCGTATTTACTCACCAGGCGGTGCCACTCATGCGTGGGTCTTGTATCAACATGAAAGCTTAATTTCAGACTAGCTCTTCACTCTCGTTCCAGAGACCGGGGACGTGAGTGCAAATGCTGATCTCGTCACTTAGCGCAGTGACACTTCACTGCGCTAAGTGACGAGATAGTGGCACGTATGAGTGACGTTTAAAACTTTCCCGTCTGGCGGGATCCCACCACCCACTAGCGCTCGTAGCGGCGAATTCACTCGCGGTGCCATTCTTTATTATCAGATGACAACCACTAGACTGATTTGGTTCATATTCAAACTTAAAAATTAGTTTTATCTCTTTTAACCATCTACCAAATTTTACGACGATCCAATTAACATACAGTCAATATAAACAAACATACATATAAATGCGAGTGTTCCAGTAGGTTTGAGGAACTTTACACCAATTTTGGGAATTAGGTTACTAAAAGAAGACTCAAGGCCAAGATAAAAACATGAAAGGGAGGACTCACCATTCTCAATACTAGGTAACCCAGCAGCTACAGTTACCGCTGCTCCTCCAGCGAGGAGCTCCCGCTCGGAAGCCAACACCTGCTCCTTGAAAAGCTGCGCAGCTCGGAGTTGCTTGATGCATTCCTCGCAGATGTTCCCATTTTGGAATTTAGTCAGCTGAGAAAACATGCTTGGTTAATTTTATTTTTTGGTAGCAGCAAAAACAAGTGCAAAACAAAAACTTTAAAATCATGTTTAGTGTTTATTTAACTTTGACTATTAAAACCATTATTTTTGAAAACATGAATTCCTGTATGTTTTAAAGTAAAAGTGAGTATTCTTTAGTTCAGTTCAGTTCAGTTCAGACTACTGAAGAGAGAAGTGGAAAAGAAGTCAAAAGAGGAAACTGGCTGCAGGCAATCCAAAACGATGATTGTAGATATAAACCTCGGGAAAGCCAAGTATCTACTCAATAGTCTAAGAGCTAGCGACCAAATCGGGCATGTGGCTTCAGCTGTATTGAAACTCCGTTAGCTACTTCCCTGAACAACCTTTTCCTATAATCTTCGTGCTGGCAGGCCGCGGGCGGTGGGTGCGGGTGTAGTGGGGTGGGGAAAAAAAAATAAAAAAAATGTGTGCTTCACTGAAAGATCCGAGAATTTCAACAATTTTTTTCGACACCTTCCCACCGATATTTTTGCATGGCTATTTTTTTGGGGCTAACATATTGATTAATCTCGCGTCAGAAAAAAAGCCAACACAGCTGAGCCCACATGAAAATTATTATTATTTTGGTACTTTTAATTAACGCTGGCAACCCCTTCCCACCACCCGATCGATTAAAATTTTTTTTTTGGGTGCACAGAGAGTACAGAGCAACTGTTTGAAAAAAAATAACGTCGCTGAGCCCACATTCTTTTACTTTTTTTCCCCACCCCACTACACCCGCACCCACCACCCGCGGCCTGCCAGCACGAAGATTATAGGAAAAGGTTGTTCAGGGAAGTAGCTAACGGAGTTTTAATACAGCTGAAGCCACATGAACGATTTCGTCGCTAGCTCTCCGTCTACAAGCTAGGTAAGAAAAATCGAAGAATATTGACCAATATGATTAGCAAACACAATACACTCAATATGTAATGTCCGCATTCTGGTAAGCAGGACACCCGTAAGCATGTACTAGCAGAGTGTATTATATATGCAGCAGCACAATACATATAATGTATTCTGGAAAGACACACTGAAGGAAACCGAACTAAAATATGTCCTGTTCTGTGGAAAGAATGTAGGATGGGAAGCTGGGTTAGTAACCTGCAGCTGAAACTTCAGGGAACTGGGCTGAACAAATGTGAAAAGTGATTGACAGCCCGCCTGTGTCTGGCTGGTTATCCCTATACTACATCTACATTCTTTTGTTCAAGGACTAGCTACCAGCTGTTCATAATTATCAGTTGCAAAATGTTAAGCTATGATAATTATATGAGATTCAAGACAATTTATTAATGTAATTATTCTAAAATGCCATAACATTGTAATAAAATACTATTGCAGTTGACTGTTAATATATATTTATTTATGAACATTTCTTTGCGTTTTTCTCGGCTTAAGCCACGGCTCAGGGAGCTTGGGGTCCCCTTTGGCAACTAATCCCAAGATTTGACGTAGGCGCTAGTTTTACGAAAGCAACTGCCATCTGACCTCTCAACCCAGAGGGTAAACTAGGCCTTACTGGGTTTAGTCCGGTTTACTTAGGTACAATGTTTTCCTTCACCAAAAAGCTATTGGTCAAATTTATTATTTATGAACATTTGTCCTCACAAAAAGATCCTTTTAGTCCAAATGCCAAACAACGTTTACAATTTTAGAGGTATTAGTTTAGAGAAGCAATATAAACAAATTCAATTTTGTGATGGTTAGTTATGTGGTTAATTTTCTTTAGCATATTCAGCATGTTTTGCGCAATTATTCATCACTCATTCATTTTCATAACATAAGTTACGGCTGCTGAATTAGTAACTAACCGTGTATATATATTTAGTTGTAACTAAACCATCGATTATACAAATACTTACGACGATATTGAAACACCCCTGCAGCATATCAGAATATATCTCGATCTTGTCCATCCATACATGGCTGTCGTAAATGTTTTTGACTAAACCTTGCGACAAACAACATCGACAAACGCTGGATGTATCCATGTTTGTTATGTCATTAGGTCAAAGCGCGATAGAATATCTTCAATTTCAGATAGGAATATAAATTTGCTCAAATTCTCAGGATTTTAACGAGATCTTACCGATTTTTTCAACCAATTTTGTGATTGATTCAATTCAATGAGACAATGATTCATGATTGACATTTCTTCAGTGAATAGAATATGACAACTTTTGCTACGATCCGTTTCTCTAAAAGAAGTGAAAAAAAAACCAGACACGCTAAACAAAGTATTTATATCGCCATAAAGTATGTTTTTTTTAATATAATATATTATTATATTAGTATAACAGTGTTGCAATAAATTATATATTTAGAATTATTAGAATTCCTTTTCAATCATTGATTGCACAATGTAGTGACCTCTGTTGTCGAGTAGAGTAACTAAGAAATCTTGTTCTGATAAAGAACATTTAAAAAACCGGCTAAGTGCGTGTCTAGCCACGCATAGTTGCCCTCAACTACGAGTATGCGTTGGTTAATCGGAACCATTTCCGTGCCATCACACCATGAAAACATTTGCAAACAGGCGTAAGTGCTTCCATAAATAAATAGTTTTGTGGCTAAAACTCAAAAACTGTTTGACCAAGTTTGTTCAAAATAATTTTCATGGTAAGTAAGTCTTATATTCTACCTTCCTGAATTGTTTCCACATTTTCGGACCTCACGTTTAAAAGTTAGAGGGGGAACACACTTTTTTCTTTCTTTTTGTTCAAGTAACCTTTAAGTTATTTCTAAAGACCTCTATCAAATGATGTGCCACAACTCAATAGTCAATCGTTTTCATGTTTCAGTTAGTTTCATTTCATTTCATTCATTTCATTTCATTTCGTGGCATTCATCATGTATGATGGGGCGCCCCTCCTAAACATATTTTTTTTTCGCAACTTGTATCAGCTGGAAATATAAAAAAACACTTTGTAAAGTAGGCGATTTGCTAAGTTGGGAAGTACGACATATTTTGCTTACTGAGTCGCTGATCCTGTCTCAGTTTAATTATTGTGACACGGTGTATGGGCCTTTGTATTCGGGAAGACACCAGCAAGCGTATTATACAACGCGTACAAAATGCGTGCATACGATTCTGTGAGCGCTTGCGATGCACGATGGCGCATCAAATCCGTCGTTAACAAGCTAGGCGTGTTAGACATGGCGTCGCGGCGGAGGCTGCACCTCGCGTGCCTCGCGCGTCAAAGATTTGACGAATTGACCTTTGGTCATCCTTTTTTGGAAGTCCATTAATAATAAAAAAATCCCAAGTGGTAAGGGAGATCCTCGCTAGCTAGGTCAAAAAACAAGCAAAAAAACGTACACGTGCCCCAGTCATATTACCTTAATCAGTGAGGTGGGGTTCGACGAGTAATATACTCATTGTCGGACTCCAAATGGCAGATCCTTACGGACCACATCCGCGTTGCTTTGTTAACAAGGTGAAGCACTTTTAATCCCCGAAGACATGTGAATGTCTGTTGGGTCTTCAAAGGTTCGTTTTGATTAACAAACATCACTGTATAGATACGGACTCGCTGGCAGTTCAAATTTGTACAATTTATTTATACTGCGCAAATATAAAAACTTCAATAGCGTGATTTACAAAATTACTAAATTATAACTTGGGATCGATTATATTTGAATGTATAATTTGAAAATTGGCTAAATCACATCATAATTGTATAATTTGAAAAGGCAGAAGTAATATAATCGTATGTAAAGCCGTATATTTACTGTTTCCTTAAATTTAAGAAAGTTTTAACAGCCTCTGCGCCATCTAGTTGCCGTAATTTCATACTGGTTAACGCGTAATGCGCAATGTCTATTCCGATTTGTATCTCCATGTCTGTCACACTTGTAAATTAGAGTGACAAAGCGGTTTTTCCGTCAATGCGTGTATTATAATATTTTGCCTTCGTATTTTATCGGGAACGAGCGTATTTGTCATGCTAATCATCCTCGGTACAGTCAACTGCAAAAATATGCATCGCCAAAATCGTCTTATAAATATACTAGGCTCTTATTACATTGGAACAGTGCCATGAAACATAGTTATGCGTAAGATGTATACACCCATATTTTTTTGCAGGCGATTGTACCTACTTTTAGTTAGTAACACTGACTGAAATAGCATGACGCATGATACGTTCGGGCGTTAAAATACGATAGCAAAACACGATCTGCTGTACCTGCACCTAAAATCACCGTCAATCCAACTTCCTAATAATGTAAAGCCCCTCATTCACGGCAGTCCGCCGGCACTCCGGCATGGCTGGATGTAGCGGACACACGGTGTGCAAGTGGCCCAGCCTGGCAGTCCAATTTGCACTTATTTGTTGAAAATTGCGCAACGCTGCGTTGTATCGCATACAATGTACTCGAATTTTAAAAATCGCCGCCATGTCGTATGTTATTTTTAATAATGAATAATTAATATTTTATGCATTGCCGCAAATCTTAGTTTATTTATAGTTATGTTCTTACTGTAATTTAGTGCAATTCGGACTGCAAGGGGGTGGGCGGAGCTAGCAGGATTCAAGGCACATCCTGCCCGGTGTTGCCGTACGGCACGCATCCGGCAACGACATTCACGGTACTTTATTACGTGCCGGAGGTGCCGGCGGACTGCCGTGAATGAGGGGCTTAAAGAAACCGCCATAGGTATTGATCGTAATAACCTAACTTAGCCGGGGGCGCCTAAAATGAAAATCAGCGCTGTGGCAGCTAGTCTGTTTCACAGCAAAAGCTGAGTCCCCCCTGCCCCTGTTGCCACAATTTTGCCTTTTCTGTTTTATATGCATGTCTTTTTTTGTGTAATCTTTGTAAAAGAAAACTTGTTATGTTTGTATGTGAAAATAAATCTTTCTTTCTTTCTTTAACTTTTATGTTTTTAATGAAATCTCCAAGATATTTATCCCTCGTTTTGTATGTTACGATATAATAATACGACCGTTTTAGTAGGTGAACGGCTTCAGATGGTGTTTGATGAGGTAGTGTGAAAATACAGGGTGATTACGGGGTCGTGGAGCAAGAAAGAAGCATTTAACTCACTTTCTTTTAAGGATCACGATAGGCTAGGACTAACAGTATACCAGCGACTTATTTTAGTCAGCAAAAAAAAAATTGCGATAATTTTAGATCATGGTCACCCTAATATTTCCCAAGAAAACTTATGTCAAGTGCATGTACTTAACAATCGTTGCAGTAAGTAATTATGAAAAAGGTTGTTATGACAATACTGATAGACAGATAAGAAAAATGTATTCGATGCCTACTATACGATTATGTCGATTACTTTGTAGTATTTAGAAGGAAAAGACTGCATAAAAATTAAAACTTTATTTACAAAAACAACGCTAAACGTACTTCAAAAGTTGTTCAAAATGTGAACCCTGTTCCTGTTCGCACAATTCCGCCCGTCGCCTAAGATTGGCCTTTAATCTGTTTAGAGCAAAGCGGTTTTGCTTAACCGTTTCAAAGGCTAAAATAATCCGCTGGCGTAGCTCTTCCACGGTGTTAGATTCTTGCTCATACACCAATCGTTTCACCTCTCCCCAGAGAAAAAAGTCCAGCGGTGTGAGGTCGGGGCTGCGAGGTGGCCATGGAATAGGTCCAAGGCGACCGATCCATCGTCGCGGAAATTGTTCATTTAAATAATCACGAACACGGTTATGAAAATGAGCAGGTGCACCATCATGTTGATAATGTAGGTTTTCTAAATAAGGTTCCGGGACGCCTCGCAATAATTCCGGGACAATTTCACGTAACAAGTCAAGGTAATTCATACCATTCAATCTGCCTTCAATAAAATAAGGCCCGATAACAACGTCGTTAATAATTCCCGCCCAAACATTTAAAGAAAATCGTGTCTGATATGCGTTTCTGCGAATAAGATGCGGATTTTCTGCACTCCAACAATGTTCGTTGTGCACATTGAACAAACCAATACGCATAAATGTACTCTCATCAGTCCACAAGATATTCGTTTCTTCATTTTCTAAAATCCATCGACACAGATTCATTCGTAAGGGAAGATCAGGGGCGGAGATATCCTGGACAGGTAGAAAATGGTATGGATGCAATCCAGAAGCGTTGAGCAGTTTCCAGATAAAACTTTGGCTGACATTGTACCTTCTAGCGGCTTGTCGGGTACTGCGTTGCGGATCTCGAAGAAAATATCTGAGTATGCGTTGATCCAGGTTCACGGGATTGCCTCGCCTTGCTGGCCTGTCGCCACCTCGTGCTTGGGCGTGGGTTGGAACGCTGAACTGCCCGTGCTCTCGAAGATTATGCACCATTGTATTAATCAAACGTCTAGTCGGTATTGGCATATTGGGATATCGCTGATGAAACATCTCACTTGCTCTGGTAGTGTTGCGTGTTTGATAATAGAACATAACCATATCTGATCGCTCGATATTAGAAAATGGGTACGGCGGAGGCATAATTTATTTATTTTATTATAAATCTTTGTTGACACGTTTATTGACTTTGACGTGCTGTGACATTGTTACTCATAAATTATTAAGTATTCTATCAGACAGTTTATTTTCTAAGAGGTTGTAATATCAAAAGTAGGGTAACCACGCATTTTAAGTCACTAAACATTTTTAAATAAAAATAAGTACGTAAATAACGAATCATCTTTGTTTCAATTAAAATATATACAGGTAGCATCGCAATCGTTTACTGAGTCAGAAAAAAATGGTTGGGATCACGACCCCGTAATCACCCTGTATATATAAGGAGAAACAGTGACAAAGCATATGATACCTTTTGTTTACATCGTTTACTTTTGTACTATACTTACTTTACTCTTTGGTTCTATTGATATATGGCGATTCTAAATGAAAACGTAATTACCGCTCAAAACGTGTACCTACCCAAAAAATGTATGCCTGGGTGAACCGAACTGCATTGAAAACAAGTAAACTTTTCTTATTTCACTATGGTTTTAGGTAGTATAGGTACTTTAGTACCATGGTCTAAATAAGTGAAGTGTGTATATTTGACCGGTGAACAGAAGAACACATGGGTAACAGTAGAACACGCTGGCATCCAAAAAGCTCGGTGTGCTCAATAGAGCTACGCAATACTTCTCTCAGGGACAAAGACTGTTATTATACAAGTCTCAAGTCAGGCCCCATATGGAGTATTGCTGCCATCTTTGGGCGGGAGCACCTGGATACCAGCTGGGGCCCTTTGACTCGATCCAAAGACGTGCTGTACGAATTGTCGACGGACGATCCAAAACTCACAAGCGATATCGAACCCTTAAGTCTAAGGAGAGCATTCGCCTCCTTATTAAATATGTGTTCTATCGCTTGTACAATCGATTGTGCTTTGAGGAATTGTTTGATATGATGCCAACGGCTGTATTCTACCACCGCACGGCTCGCCGTCGGCAGGGTGCTCAACCGCATACCCTCGTATCAAATGGTCTCGTAGGTACGGTTTAAGAGGAACTTCCTCACGCGGACGCTCCGGCTGTGGAGTGAGCTCCCTGCCGCAGTTTTCCCAAAGAACTACAGTATGGGGTTCTTCAAAAAAGGAGTGTTAAAGTTTTTAAAGCGTCGGCGACGCGCATGTAACACCCCTGGAGTTGCAGGCGTCCATAGACTACGGTGACCGCTTACCATCAGGCGGGCCGTATGCTTGTTTGTCACCGTCGTGGTATAAAATAACTATCGTTTGACTAGTGTATGGTTTGCGTGTGTTTGATGAGGTAGTTAATCCAGTCATTGAACTGACAGCTTGTATGGAAATTTTGACAGTTTGGGAAATAATTAACAATAGGTAATTTTTTTAGCGTAACGGATATATCGTGAGTCTAGTATTAAGTACGCTAAGTACGCTAATCGTCACAAATATGTACACACATGTTACAAACATTTTTGTTGTAAGATTTATATGTATATATGTTTTTTAAGCCGTTTAAAATGGGTCAGGTCCAGTTTCTACCTATTAACATTTGTTTCTAGCGAAATAATACGTCTATCACCCGTGCCGTACATTTTGTAGATTTATTGGTTTTGAATAAGTTTTCTTCGGTTTCTCTTTTAACAGATACTTAGAAGACAAATATGTCGTCATATTCACATACAAGAAAACTATTTGCTATCGTTCATTTAAAAAAATCGATTTAGTTTAGTTTTTTTTTACTATTTACCTACTTCCGGAAGAAAAGTTTGTAGGATTTTTGCATATATCATATGTAAATATCCCATTTTAACGTAATTTGAAAAAATCAGGCTATTATAATTTAATGTCTGTCAAAATCGTATCTTTCCTGGGTTACTTCATGACCCTCTATTTTGACAGTTGTGTAGTGTCATTTTTGATACCACCAAACACCAGACAGTATAGAAATACGAATCATCATGTGTATAAAATAAAGTATATAAACAAATAAAATATAAGAAGTTTATATATTTATATTTTAGCACTATGTGAAATCTAGTTTTATCTTAGGTATTGTTATACGGTATCTTTGATCTGGACGCCATTGAAATGAAACGTATACAAATACAATATGAATTTGATACTTGTCAACTGACTTGTCAATGTCAAATACTTATATTTGCTGGACTTCCGTTTTTGATACTCAAGATGGCGGGTGCGTCTCTGGAATATTTCTTTGTTTTTTGTGTGCTAAATTTGTTTGATGTGTCATATTTATAGCTTATTGTGCAGTAAACTAACTAAGAAGTGTGCAGCTAATGAAGAATTAATCTTGAAATGCGTGTAATCGCGTATTGAGTCATTATTCGGTTGTCCCGGGATCTCGGCCTCCTGAGAAGTTATTTTATTACGTATTGTAGTAAACTTAATAAATAGCAAGACCAATTACCGAACAACGTCGCCCAAGAGGCAATATACTATTTATATAATTATGATATACTGATATACGTGACACTGGCAAAATTGTCCAATTCTCGGACAGAGGCCATTATCTATAAAAGAAGAAGATATATTTGCTTTTGCTAATAAATGCTATTTAGCATTGAGTTTTTGTCTTGAATCTTGATTTTCTCATTAGATATTAATTGATGTGATATATATACAAAAATGGTTAAATATTTAGCTTCCGATGTTATCATACTTACTGCATTGTTCATCATCGATTGAAAACTCTTTCTACTAAACACGAATATCTTTTGAAATGCCCCTGAAAACAGTAAGAATAAAACAAGAAGATGAGAGCGAAACAGAGTTTATTACAGCGAAGATAGAGTTTGGAGTACATGCTGTAGAACAGTCTAGTCTAGTAAAGAAAGAGCCTGTTTGGAACCAGGACGAAGGTGAGGCTTGTTCGGAACCTGGGATCCATATTGAGCTGCTGCCGAGCCCATTAAAGGATAGTGGTGAGTCAATGAATTTAGTCATGTTTTCAACTTGTGACCTTATTTAGAGGGTATGCACTATCATGTTCAAAATTGTATGCATCGTTTATGAATGAATTCTTTCATAAACTGCTCATGCAATTGGTGTGCCTGAGACAGGTGCCTTAACCCGACCCTATGTTTCATAGCAACTGGGTTCACTAGTCTGTATATGAGGTGCTGCTGTGAAATGCATGTTTCCAGCAACAAATATTATGGTGTGAATCAGGTAAAGTAATACTTAGGTATTAAATAAAAAATAAAATAAAAATACTAACATCATTAAAGTTAAATAACAATTTTGCATAGTAGTGAAACAAAAGCTGTTCAATACATGCCTTATACATATATGGCTGTCCAACTTGGGCACTAATGGGAACTAACATATGGTCTACCGTATGTTCAATTAGGCTAAACGCCATGTAAATCCCTGGTTACCCTAATTGAACATACGGTCGACAATATAGCTCCCTTAGAAAATTCACTACCTGTTAAAGAAGCATGGAAAGGAGCATAATGGGATACACTCTGAAAAATACAAAAAGAGAAATCTAAAATACGCAAGTAGGTATAACTGGTTGGCACTAATTGACTAGCATGTTTGGCGGGATAGCAAAGTAACATTATTTTCGTTGTTTTTAAGGAAAATATCAATGTTAGAAAATGCAAGATGACAGGAAACATGTTCCGAGAAACTAAAAAGAAATGGACCGAAACAGTAACCGGTGGATCCCCCTGATTATTCTTTTAGACCCTAATAACTGCCAAATTGAGGAGGCTTTTACCCAACAGGGATCCGTGTTAAATTAAATATAAAGTCTATAACTTTAAAAATATAGAATGTAATATGTACAAAATGTGGAAATAAAAAGCTATATTTTAATTATTATAACTGCCAAGTTTTCGGTCATTTTTGAGTGTTTTGCGTCTAGCTCGAAAATGGTAGTTGGACGGAATTGTCATACAGGTAGATATTAAAGAGGGTGAGGGATATTCTATGTGGAATGAATATCTGGGCAATGGATTTTAGGGATCCTCCCTGCTAGTGTTCGAAGTCCGTAAGTCACAGCGAGTTTACTCAGTAACTGTAAAGCATATTTTGTATATAACTTGCGAACTATTTTTAGGGGGGGTGGGGGTGGTAAAGAGGGTAAATTCTACGTCGAATGAGTATCCTAAGCTTAGGAGTAGGAGGCTTAGAGGCTTTAGGGGGTTGGAGGGACGGCTACGTTCATGTACGCGACGTTGAACTACCGGGCTGAACCTCAAGTCCATCATACGCGTCCCCGTCGGCCCTAGTCTGCCGCCGCGGACTTGGGTCGAACCCACCCCGACTGTTCTACTGGGTGGGTCGCACTCCCCGGAAATGCTGGTGATCATACGAGCGTCGCACTACTTACCACCTTACCTCGGACCACCAGCAGCTAAGTATGAGGGCGGATATGGCAGAGGGTAGGAGTGTGGAATCGTGACCGGGAGCCGGAATGTCAGGTATAAACCCAGCACATCCTGGATCCCGGGCGCGAGTCCTGACATCATTGCCTTCTCCCATATCTTTAGGTTAAGATTATTCTATATTTAAGTACAGTTTATTTATCCCTATTCTATATATGTATATATGGAGGAGACAACCTCCTAAAAAAACCCCAATCTAAGGTCTATCGTGCCGAGAGATGCGTGGCTGAGGGGGTGCTCAGTCGCAAGCGATAACCCCTCGATACCGGGCAACCTCGAGGGTGTATTTTGCCTTATTCCGGCAAGCGGGGCTCCGCTGGAATGGACTACTTTTTCCCTAGCTTCTCGTGGGACTTACATGGAAGTTAATTTAAAAAAAACAGGTACCCAGGATTACCTTTACCAGGAACTAATGCCCTTGATGAAAGGTGCGGATAATTCTGCCCCCACATTGGAGCAACACATAGAGGTTGTGGAGGACTCCGACTCGGCTGAAAGGTGCGCTAGCCGCCCAACCAGTCAAACGGAGGTTTCCCAACCTAACACTCAGATGCTCACCAAGAAATTGGTTGGGTCTGCAAGGGGGCGCTACAAAGCTCTTAAAGAACAGGGAGTGGCACATGCAGAGGCGGTGCAACTAGCCGCTAAGAGCTTTGCAGAGCTCAAGAAGATGGGGTACAAGTTCGGGGCCTCACAATCCAAACCCGTGCAAAAGCCGATAAAACGGCCCCGCTCGGAGGAGGTATCACCGAAGGGTAACACACCCAAAAACCCAAGGGTGAGTGAGACTCCCCCGGCCCAACCCCAATCTACACAGTCCTACAGTTCGGTTCTCGCCCAGACTCGTGTCGGGATCAGGAACTCCAGTCCGATGTCAGTAGCTCAGCTAGAGTCCCTCTGCAAAAACATCCTGCAGAAGATCGCGACAATGAGAATGGACGAGGGACCGAAGTTCAAGGGCTACTCCTTCAAGCCAGGCTGGCTGCTGATCACCTGCAGCGACCAACGCTCTAAAGCCTGGCTTGAAGAGGTAACACCAACCCTAAAGCCTTGGCCGGAAGCCAAACTCGCGGTTATACCGGAAAATGAGCTTCCCAAGCCAAATATAGGGATGGTGTTCATCCCAGAGATAGATGAGTCCATGGTGCAGCAGTCACTATCGCTGGTTTACGCGCAGAACCAGGGGCTACACACAGCGTTCTGGAAGGTTCTCCACACGAAGGTCGAGAAAGGTGGGGTACTAGTGACCTTATCCCTAGACGACGCATCTGTGGAGAACCTGAAGAAAATGGGACTCAAAGTGAGCCTCGGGTTCCGCGAAGTCCTGTTCCGGCTAAAAGGTCACTCAAAAACCCAAGAGCCTGGAACACCGGCACCCCTAATCCCTCCACCGCAACTAACACCTTCTGCCCAATCCCAAATGCCAGCCCGAAAGGGGCCTCCGGGCCCAAAACGAGCTGTGCCGTCCTCCCCAAACCTTAGACCAGGACCGTCGGGATCATCCTCAGCGCAGCATCGGTTTCTCTCCAGCAGAGGAGACCACAGGGGCAAACTCCGCCTCAGGGGTAGGGGACCCAGAGGCCGCCAGCAAGGGCAAGGTGATGCCAAACGCCGCCAGCAAGGGCAAGGTGATGCCCAACGCCGCGGCCAATAAAAACGCGGAAAAAGTTACCGAGGGGGCGACGTTCCTCCAGGCCAACCTCCACCACGCCATCGCGGCCACTGCGGTCGTGGAAAAACTTTTCGGCGAAAACGGCCTGGACATCGCCCTCTTACATTAACCATGGATAAACAGCAACTCCATGGCAGCCGGTCTTAACAGGGCAGGAAAGGTACTAACACATGAAAAAGCTTCTAAACCAAGAGCCTGTATCGTGTTTAACAGACGTATTAACTTCTTACCTGTTACAGAAATCAGCAGCGATTACACTGTAGCTGCCTACGTCGATCTCAAAGGCAGTGGAGCACGGAAGGTACTGATCTGCTCCGTCTATTTGCCTGGAGATAAACAAGATCCCACAGAAGAACTTTCTAAGGTTGTAGAGTACGCTCAAGCACAAAAGGCAGAACTCATCGTGGGCTGCGACGCCAATGCCCACCACACCATTTGGGAGAGCACTGGATTTAACAAAAGAGGTGTGTTACTCTCTGATTTTATCTTTACTAATTGTCTGCAACTGTTAAATAGGGGCATTACGCCGACTTTCGTAACTAGGGCGAGACAAGAAGTACTTTATATAACATTCGCAACTGAAAAGGTAGCCAAATGCCTTTCTAACTGGCATGTCAGTTGCGAAAATTCAATGCCGGACCACAGACATATAATATTTGGTGTTGAAAACTCTCTAGTTAGGGACATAGGCACGTGGAGAAATCCAAAAGACACGTCATGGGAAGTCTACAGGACTGACCTAGAAACACGTCTAAAGGTAATTCATAAACAGGTAAAAACACCAGACTCTCAACCTGGCAGTCGACCTTATCTCGGAAGGCATGGTCAATGCCTATAAACAAAGCTGCCCGTTGAAGGTAACTAAACATACTAACACGACAACGTGGTGGAACAAAAGGCTGGAAATCACTACCACGCCGAATGAGTGGGACCGGTATGGTAGAGCTCTGACGGAATATAATAAGCAGATCAGGAAAGCCAATAGGCGGTCTTGGAGAAGATTCTGTGACGATATCGCCCACACACACAAAGGAGTGAGAATTCACAGAATACTCTCTAAGACACCAACCAACTACCTCGGTCTCCTCAAGAGACCAGATGGCACGTTTACTAACACAGAAGAGGAAACCCTAGACTTACTTAGGGTGACCCACTTCCCAGGTTCGTACACCACCAGTAATAAACTAATGTGCTCCCAAAAAACTCAGATCTCTAGAATCCATATAGTTGTTAGTAGCCGATGCCGATACAAGACATAAAATTAGAATAACACAATAAGCACGTTGTGAGCAGCAGTCATTGTGAGAGCTAGCTACTTTGCTCTCCCAATGGCTAACTCCACTCCACCCAACATTTAATTAGCGGGCAGTCGAGCCGCTCGGCCAATACCCCCAGGAGACCGTTGCCGCTGCCCCGCACTCGCCGAAGCATTGAAGCGACTCTCTTTCGCCTAATGGCAAAGAAGTCGTCCAGTCTTGCCTCGGCAAATATAACGGAAGCATTGCAGTGCTTCGGCAGCCGCAACAGCATCCTCAGGATATTATTGTATTGCACAAGCAATGCATTATAGGCCCGTATAATCAAACCCATAGGGCACACAACATCGAGTGGAATTTGGCAACTAACATCTTTAGACCAAACAAAATTAAATGGGCCTTGAGTAAGTTCAAGCCCTTTAAATCGGCCGGAGAAGATGGAGTGTTTCCTGCTCTCCTACAGCAAGGTCAGGACTTCCTACTCCCGCACCTGCAAAGAATATTCCGAGCGAGCTTTGCACTAGGTAATATACCAGAAAAATGGACTCCGGTCAAGGTCTGCTCTTCATACCACAAGCAGGAAAACTCAGCCTACTCGCAGCCTAAATCCTTCAGACCAATAAGTCTAACCTCTTTCCTTCTAAAAACAATGGAAATAATCATCGATCAGCACTACTTGGTGGCAAGACCACTAAGCCAAAATCAACATGCATACAAAAGGGGAAATCAACAGAAACTGCCCTACTAGACCTGGTCGACAAGGTGCAAAAAACCCTAGAGGATAAGCAGACCGCTCTATGTGCTTTCCTTGATGTCGAAGGTGCTTTCCATAACACACCCACAGAAACAATCCTTAATGGAATGAAATCAAAGGGTGTTGATGAAACCACCACCAGATGGGTCCAGAGCATGCTCTCTAATAGATTTCAGATTTATTTCTTTCATAATACAGATTACATTATAAATTGCAGGCATGTCAATCTACAAGTATTCATATTATGATCGTCAGAATAGGTATAAGAGTATAAATCAAATCAATACAAGATATAAAATTTCATACAATGTCACAATAGTATTAGAGAGGTATGGGCACAGCGGATGCATATCGTTTAGTGTGGTAGGTAGGGCACAGCACAACGAATGTCGTCTCGCTCAAATCTGGAGCAGAGCCCATCTGGGGAAGTACCTCCACCTTACAGAAAACTGCAGTTAAATAACACTAGACCCTACTCATAGTGTTGTGTTTCTGTTGGTGAGTAAGGTCGCCAGGGCTCCAAGAGGATTCGCTGTGTTGACAGCGGAGGACCCACGGAGCAAAGCCCTTGGCCCGTTTAGATGTCAACACAGCGAATCCTCCTTTTTTTTTAAAGTTTCGGCAACGCGCATGTAGGTAACACCCCTGGTGTTGCAGGCGTCGATAGGCTACGGTGACCGCTTATCATCAGGCGGGCCGTATGCTTGTTTGTCACCGTCGTAGTATTAAAAAAAAGTCTCCTGTAGTGGATCGTCAAAATCTATGCATCATTTATATATTCATTCATAGAATATAATGGATTATCCAAAAAAAAAATCTCTTAATCGGCGTTTGAATGTTTGATCACACAGTTCACTTCTTATAGCGACCGGAAGTCGTTCATAATACGTATCGTAGGCCCTATGACACGAGGGTTTTTTTGAGCTAAGACCATACGGCGGGGTACTGTTCTTAGCCGTCCCGCCGAACGCACATTTATGCCCTCGACATGAACACGTTTAAACTAAGCTAGATTGCTCCTCACATACATTATAACCTCAAAAAGGTATAGGGAAACATGTGTCATAATGCGGTGCTCTATAAATAGATCTCTGCATGGATGTCTGAAGTTCACTCCGGCCAAAATACGTAGTGCGCGTTTATCAAAACATGATAAAAACTCGTTTTGCGTCTGTCGAGTTTTCCATATTATTGTCCCGTAAGATATAAGTGTGTGAAAATGCGCATAGTACACGGACCTTAAGGCATCCTGAGATATTATAGGTTTTAGTTTTCGTAGTGCAAAAACGGCACCACATAGTCTAGCACAGAGTTTATCCACGTGACTTTTCCAATTTAAGCAGGAATCTATCATAAACCCCAGAAACCGGTTCTCTTCGCATATTGCCATTGCAAAACAAGCTGGAATTTCAACTTGCCGTCCCGAGAAAAGTATAATATTGGACTTAGTTACGTTAAGAAGCAAACCATTTGAGGAGAACCACAACTACAGCTGCGCACTCGCCTCATTAACCTCTATGCTTATATAGTTCTTCATACGTTCGGGCACTAGTAATAACTGTGGTATGTCAGCAAAGAGCACAGACAGGCCCGCTGTAATAGAGTGGCTTATCTTATCTGGTGCCAGGGGGCCCTAGCGAATACACTTCGACCCATGCGGATCTTTTGTGTAATTGCCCCCTACTGCACTACTCAAGAGCTTGCTCGACCATCTCCATGTGGCGGATGATGGAGCTCAGGGGTAGTGCTCTGAATTCGTTTGGCTCCAGGTATCCTGCGCCAAAGTTCTTCATTCTTTGTCTGGCGAGAGCGTGACATTCACATTTCATAGTCTCATCTTCTTTGCCATATATCCTACACACAATGTTGTCTCATCATCAATATTTAGCTTTGCTCTTGTCGGTTGAGTAATCGCCACTCTTCTTTTTTCTGGGCCAGCCTTTTGACTATGAGTCCCATTTTAGAGTGGCTACTCTAACCCTCAATGCAACAGATCCCGAATTTTACACCACGAACCATATTCGAAGCTTAGGATACTCATTCGACGTAGAATTTACCCTCTTTAATACCTAAAGAAAAAAACGCAAAAAATTTAAAAATGGCTTAAAATTTGACAGTTACTAGGGTCCAAAAGTCAAGCTCAACTCCTGGAATTGTGCAAACCCGGTTGCCATGTCTTTAGGACCTAATGATTAAAACGATATCCAGCTTGCTGGGAATGAATTCCTGGAAATGCCGTTAGTTGATCTAATAATTTTCCTGGCCTATATAATGGAGCTTAGCGTAAAACTTTGAAAACTAATCTCCAACATTTCGAGGGGGCATTGTCCCCTTAGTCCAGGAGAAAGCTTCTTCTTCGGGGTCTTTCTCCGGGACCACGGAGGCAATGCCGCGCTCATCAGTTAATTTTCAGTTTAAATAAATTTATATAATAGTTGAACTACCTCCCAATACTTATACTTATTTTGTTGCAGGATATAATGTTACAGTAGATATAGAGTATGTGAAGGAGGAGGTGAAAGATCATGAGGAGGGTAGCTCATGTGATGCCGTTGAAGACCCGATTGGGCCGGAGACGTTGCAGAATTCACAGCATGGTAAGTGTCTGTCTTAAATTTAAGTACTGTAAAAATCGATTATTCGAACTACATAGGTCTGATAATTGAGACCAGAGGGCCTACCGCGGACCAGTTCTCAATAGGCAAATAGACGAACGGACGAACGAAGTGGTTCATAGTAGATCCTCTGGCCCCTAATTCACCACGCTGACAAGTGTGTAAATTCCCACAATTATAATTACTATAAATTAAAAGAGATGTCATATACTACAGAAAGAGACCAAAGCCCCCGGTTACCAGGGCTGGGAATGAACCAGCGACCTCCTGCTTTCGCGGCAGACGCCCTAACCACTGGGCTACCAGATCATGGGTGATCTCTCTGTCAATTTATAATTTATACTCGTAGTAGTGTGACTACTTAAAAAATCAAAACATGAATCAAAACATTTATTACATTCAATAAATGATTTGATTGTTGCTTTACAATTGGATTATAATTACTATTTAAAACGAGATATTTACCATATAGATTTGTTTTTGTGAGCTCCCGATATTTCGGCACTGTTACAAGCGCCATGTTCACGGTGTAACTGATTTACTGCGAGTTTTTATTTGTGGTCTACCGTTTCATTTGCGCGGAGTCACTGCTGCTACTACCGTCCACTTTCTCACTTGTATAATGTAAATGACCACGTTAGCTTAAGCTTAGCTAAAAGCTTAATCGTATATTCCTGAAGTTACTGAATTACTGGTGTTTCAGGCGCCCGTGGGCTACGGCCGCAGCTTACTATTGGGTGGGTTGTATGCTCTTTGTAATGTCAGTAACATTCGTGCTACAATTGTCACACTGGTGACCGTGGTGAAATGGGGGCCTGTTTGTTTACTTAATCAAAAGTTTGGATAATTTTTTAATGGATCACATTTAAAAACTGAATCTATTTACACCTTATACTCAAATCCAGAGAACCAAAACGGATGCCACTCAGCATTTACCGATATGATACTAGAGCCATGGCACTGGTTTTCAGGACACCCAAATATCATTTAAGGGAATATAAATAATAGAAATATGGAATTTTAGGGATGCGATCAAACGAAAACAATAATATTCTTACAATTTTTACATAAAATCAAAACCGGAAATAGTAACGTGTTCGTTTAATTCTGAGATCAGTAGCCGTGGATCGGATAATTGAGGTTTCGGAAATTGTGCTGAAGTAAACCTTTGTAGTTAGGCCGAGTCGAGATTATGCGTAGCGCAGTGTGCTTGCCACGGGTTGTTGCTCTCTCTATGAAAATCTCCAGAATTCTATCGACCTTGGGCGTGAAAAGACATTGACAACACGCACACTGATCACTAAGTAGCTATTCCAACCAGATAACCCTGATTGTGATTACAGAAAAGAGAACAATGAAGAATATAATTTTAAACAATTGTAAAGCACGAATCAAATCATTTATTAAATGTAATAAATGTTTTGACTCATATTTTTTTCAGTAGTCACACTGCTACATATAAATCCCAGCCCTGCTCACCGGGGGCCTTGGTCACTTTTTCTGTAGTATATGACATCTCTTTCAGTTTATAATAAAGAATATTTTTGTTTCAGTTAAATCCGCGGCAAGCGACGTTGGACTCGATCACAATGGCAACCATGTATGCCCCATTTGCTGCACCGTATTCCACAATGCATTCAGCCTCTCAACGCACATACGCGTCCATCGTGAAGCAAACAGTGAAAAGCAATTCCCATACCAAACCATATCAACCCACGATCGCGATCGCAGAAACTCCGGTGATAAACCATTCCCTTGCGAATTGTGTAACAAACAATTTACGAATAAAAGCAATCTAAATGCTCACAAACGCATTCATACAGACGGGACCTTCGACTGCGATGTATGTAGCAAAAGATTTATGCGTAGAAATCATTTGGAATCTCATAAACGAGTTCACACTAGAGACAAACCATTCCCTTGTAAATTGTGTGGCAAACAATTTACGAATAAAAGCAACCTAAATGCTCACGCGCGCATTCACACAGACAGAACCTTCAAATGTGATATATGCGACAAAAAATTCACGCATAAAAAAAATTTCGAATCCCACAAACTAGTCCATACTGGAGATAAACCATTCCCTTGTAAATGGTGTGACAAACTATTCACGAATAAAGGCAATCTAAATGCTCACGAACGTATCCACACAGACAGGACCTTCGATTGTGATATATGCGAGAAAAGATTCACGCATAGAAAACACTTGGAAGCCCATAAACTAGTTCACACTGGAGAGAAAAATTTCCTTTGTAAATGGTGTAACAAACAATTTACGAGTAAAAGCAATCTAAATGCTCACGCACGTATTCACACAGACAGGACGTTCGATTGCGATATGTGTGACAAAAAATTTACTCATAGGAATCACTTGGAATCCCATAAACGACTCCATACTGGAGAAAAACCTTTTGGCTGCGATATCTGCCACAAGCAGTTTTCTCAAAAACCACACTTAAAAGCTCACCTTCGAACACACACGGGTGAAAAACCTTATGGTTGTAAAACCTGTAATAAGCGATTTATAAAAGCGAACGATTTAAGGAGGCATGAGCGTATTCATACCGGCGAGAGGCCGTATTCTTGTGAATTGTGTAAAAAGAGATTTGTACAAAAACGACACTTAACCCTTTGACCGCCGTTGTCACCTATACAAGACAACGATAGTACGATACACTAACGCCGTCGTCTTGTATACAAGACAAAGTTTCAACCGCTTACTAAATGGTAAAATAATAGAATTTAAAAATTATTTTGTACTCGTGTCAACTTGTTGACCCTTTGTTTTTTCATACATTTACTTTTTAAGCAGGTATATGAATCCATTGTTTCATAATAAAGGATTTAAAAAATATGCTTATAATTTCTACATTTTTCCGTGTCACTGTCGCCGTTGGCATGTATAAAAGACAGCTAGGGATGGGAAAGTTCAATTGATGTGCAAGTTTTTAAAATGAATATGTTTTCACGAATCTGGTTTTATTTAAGCGTTCAAACATTTAATTGCCAATTATTGTCATTGTTGGTAACTACTCGTAGTAAGTAGGTATATGTAGAAAAAAAAGGCATAATAATGGATAAAGTTTAGGCAGCTTCTTCAGTAAATTGTCCATTGCGGTTTATTTGCCGAATAAATTATTGACCGCAGTGACAGCGGAGGTCTACATTTTAACTCGATATATATAACCGATATATACAGTATGTATCACAACGAAGAGCAAACCTTAAAACTGGTTGACGGGGAACTCGAGTACAATGTAATGACGTGCATTTCACGTGCCTAAATACATGTTTTATGGCATAAAATTACTAAATGAATTACTCGAAGACCATATTTTTGCAGTCGGTTAATGGTTTTTGTAACATCCTATAGGGTTTGTTTACGTTTTTGATTTTTGACAGTGCATGCGTAATGCGTACTGTTGATATGTAGCTAGGGGCAACTAATTAACATTAACGTTGTTATGTCAATACACATGCGCTTTGAGTTCTGTTTATAAGTAACCTAGGTAATTATTTTAATAATGGCTGTAGTCATAGGCAACGCGCAAGCGCTTTGTTAACTATTTGTTTGTAACTAGGTAAAAATCCAAACTTCAACAAGGTTTGACGCCTGTCTGTCAGTTGGTATTTTAAGAAATGTCATTTATAAGATTGTAAACAAATAATACAGGGGAGGTGCAACACAATAATAATAAATGTATATTTTTATACCTCACGTAAAACCTGTCGTATTTTTGATGAATTAGGTAAGTACCATGCTCATATTTATGATCTAAACATTAACGGGTTTCTTGTTTTGCCTTTCATTCTGATACATACTGTATATATATATATATTATTAAATCCACCTGTTAGTTTTCTCCGAAAACCCTCCGGTAAGTATGTAAATTTATCGAGACACGATGCGCGTCCCTAATCTTATGGTTTATAAAGTTTACGTACCGACAAGCGCTTATGCCGTTGACTCAGACGCTATTATTACTTAACTCGCGCGTAAACAGTATTTGTCAGTCGGAACTAAAGACGTGCCCTGCGCGCCGTTGACATGTATAGAAGACTACTCGTACAGACTAGTGCGGTGATATTACTTCATGATTCGATAATGTTTAGTTGTTGTTTTTCATGATAAAGTCCTTTATTTTCAACATTTTCTTGTATAGTAAATCTGTTTAGTTTAGAAATTTTGAGAGAAATCTAAGTTTGGAAATAAAAAAAGGCAAATTGAGAAGAATTCCACCTTTAATTATGAATATCGATATCACTATTTGCAATCCCTAAACTTTTTATTAGTTGTTTACTTAAAATTTGCTCTGGCGTGTGAGTGAGCGTCTTGGCGAACAGGGTCCGGCGGCCAAAAGGTTAACCGATCATATTATCTATAATCGCTGTAGCGCCCAAAAACCTAGAGGTTAAATTCTCACATTACCGATTTAAAGGGTTTCTCTTAGATCTTAAAGTTATTACGTAAGATATATTTGTAATAAATCGTTTGATATGTAATTAGGTAAGATTGGCTTAGCTAAGTTTATTTATCAATAAACAAAATTGAATCATTGAAGTTTTTTTTAATAACAGTTCCCATCCATATCCATTCTGCGGGCAACGCATAGTTAAACCGTTATACATAAGAGGATTTGAAATGTAAGACCGCCCGTGTCATGCATGAGATTTGCGCTAAATATTATAGCTTTTTTTGTCAGATTTATTTGGTTAGAAATGTCTGTGCAAAAAGAGAAGAGTCGTGGTTTACATTGAAACTAACCACCCACATGATTTGTATTTTTATTGTCTGTCTGTCTGAAACCATTCACTACTGAAACGTTTGTATTATCGTAACATACAAAAAATAAGGTAAATAACTGTTAATCTTGGAGATTTCATTATAAACTAGAAAGGTACAGTCAACCAATTGGAACCCTAGGCCACTGTAGGACTATGTCATAGTGACGCTATCAATCAGATTGTAAGAAATCTCTTACTGCTTGTCATTTTGACATGGTTCTAGAGTGGCCTAGGGTTCCAATTGGTTGACTGTACGTTATGTTATAATGATCAATATGGCGGTTTGTTTACATTGGTAAGTAGTTCCATTGCCAGCGATTTTAAGTCAAGGGAGTTTTACCTCCATCACAATATCAAATAAATATAGGGTAACACGTTCCTTTTCATTGCCACGTCAAAGGTATTGAAGTTCGCCCTTCTTCAAGCAGCAAATAAGCGTTTGAGAAACGAAATGTACGTACTGACATTACCAAGTAAATAGCGGCGAATAGGTTAATGGTGGAAGGATAAATACACAGAAAATTATTCAACTTCTTAATATCATATATTTATTTATATAATACAATGTATAACAAGATCCACAGCTGGCATTAAAGGATCAAATAAATAGGTAAATAAAACTTAATGCTACACTATTTCTCGGGTTTAGAAGTGTATTTTTATAATTTTTAATTTTAATTATAGAATGCCCTTCAGGCAATGTATTACTAGCTTTATAAGCCCCTCTGGGCATTGTAGACCAACCTTTGTTTTTGTTTTTAATTATTTTTATATTTTTGTATGTAGGTAGGTTTGCACAAGTAACTTTGTTGATTGACGGGGAGAATTCTCATTCTCTCAGTCATCATCTTAACCCTGTGAAAACAAGTGCTGTAAAGGGCTCGAAACGTAGGGTCATGGTGTTAATAAACGCGATGAATCCGTTCTAAAGTGTTTAATTTCAATGAATAACAATAGCGGTAACAGAAGACAATATAAGTGTATTTAGGTTTAAGGGAAGGCAGGCAGAGTACAAGAGACAAGAGAATAAGGGCCCGAGGCATAGCACACATAGCGTTGTGACAATACTGGTAAACTTTTTAATGCTGTGTCAAACACAAAAGCGATCACACAGACTCCCTGTCACCGAAGTGTTAAAACTGTGTGTGTAACGGATTATCCGCCTTTGGTGTTGGACTACGGTGCAGATATATGTGTCGCTGGCGTCGAAAGCGTTAAGAAAATAGGGACAAAACAACAGGCAGAGAATGCAAATGTCTCATTTCTTATACCTTTTGAAGATTACGGGCATGTTCAAAATAGGGTACCATTTTTCTTTTTTTTTGTATATAGGAAGTTTTGGGTTTTTTTATAACGAGTACTATTGATTTAAAAAAAGAAAAAGAGTGTCCCGTTTTTTGGTCAGTTTCGTAACGCATTTTTTCATACATTTTTCATGGTCCGTTACAAAACTGTAAATTTTTTTTGTATGGAAAAACGAGGAAAATCCCCTCACATGAAACATAATTCGTAGGAAATAATTGTTAAACATTTTACAAATCGTCTATTAATTAAATCTTCGGTGCACATAAATAAAATATAAATGATATAATGGTACATAATTGGTATTTACATTATAAAGCATTCTTAACCAACAGGCAAAGTACATAATTTGAAGATGGTTGGAAATTGGAATAATTACTATTTACAAATAATTTACTGCAACTACATACATCTTGCAAATGCCCAATAAACAAGTTTTTTAGGCACTTCCAACCTTAATTTGCCTAAATATTAATTCGTTCATGCAGCAATCGCAGCATTTTATCTGTCACATGTTCTTTGAAATATCTTTATAATGACTCGTCTTCATAAGTTTCAGTTTTGCATATCACCATAGGAATATCCGTATCAATAACATTCGAGTGGATTCGTTTATGTACCTTCAAGTGGCTGGACTTCGAGAACCTCCTGTTACATATATCGCATTCGTGTGGCTTGTCACCAGTGTGTATGAGCTTGTGCTGTTTTAAATTGCTCAATTGCGCGAATTTCTTTTCACACTGATCACATGAGTATGGTTTCTCGCCTGTATGTGTTCGCGTGTGTCTTTTCAAATCACCAGTATCAGAAAATTTCTTATGACAAATCTCACAAGAGAAAGGCTTGTCATTTGAATGGGTAAATTTATGGCGCCTCAAGCCTTCTGGCAGCGTAAACGCCTTGTAACATATATCACAAACATAGGGTTTCTCACCGGTATGTATGCGTTCGTGCGTCCTTAACGCACCTAAACGCGCAAAATCTTTTTTGCAAATTCCACAGACGAATGGCCTCTCTCGCGATACATGTAGTTTCACGTGTTGCGTTAAGCTGTTTCTGTGTGTGAAGTTCCTTTTACATACGGGGCATGTGTGTGGTCTGACTCCTGTATGAATCAGCTTGTGTTCCTGCAGATGACAAGATTGTGAAAAGGTTTTGTCACAGACTTCACACGGGTATCGTTTTTCGCCGTTGTGTAGACGTATATGCCTTCGTAGAGAACCTGAGAATGTGAATTCCTTTCCACATATGTTGCAGGGGTGTTTTTTCTTTCCATTTTTGGCTCCCTGTTTGCGTGTTGAGTGTTTTGTCGCGGATGCATCCTGTTGGTCCCCGTAGGAACTGGTACTAGCTTCGCCCCCTGCCATTAAAACAAATTAGAATTAAACATTATTGTGTATTTTATTTTCAAATATGCAATAACATTGCTTTGTATTGTAACTAATGCTAATGTAATTAGGGTTGGCATCATCACAATCATGCCAAAAAAGTACCAGAAAAGATTGGTCTAAGACTGGACTAAGAGTATAGCCTGACAAGGCAGCGAGCGCAGTAACAGTAAGATAGAGAGCATCATACTGTCTTTTTCTTACGCTTGTATTACCACCCCGAAAAAAGAGATGGATATAGTTTTTTTGTCCTACTGTAACTGCGCTCGCTGGCTTGTTAGACCATAGCTAGAAACTCTCTATTTCACTATAACTAGAGGAGTTTAGTGGCTCTAAAAATTGACATTCTATCATTATTAATGAATCCGGGCGCCTGGCAGGGTGTTCAGCGGTCAGTGTGACAATTACTCTCAGTCGTCGCCTGGCGGGGTAATCGACTGAATATTGACTGTATTTTTACTCTATTAAAAAAGTATAGCCGGAGTCCAGATCTTTATTCTATATCTACGGCTTGAATACCCCGTACTAAATAAGCCATACATACCACCCAACAGGAAATGTTCCCCTGCCCGATTTTCCAGCCCCTCACAATTCTCGCCGTCGCATCGCCCCGCAGGGTCATCGTTCGCGCTCGAGTCGCCGAACTGCGGCTCCGGGATCTCACGATCGTACGGACCGGTCTGGTCATCGGCGACGCTCGAGTCCGCTTCCTCCGACGGATGCTCCTCCTTTATTATTACTTTTAGAAAACTTGGAGTGATTTCTGTGAAATAGTAATATTATTTGTAAGTGTATAATGTAGACACACCAGTACACTACGAAAATCGAACGAACGAAAATTTGCATGATCCTCTCTGTCACACTTATATACTCGTAATAATAATAATAACTCCCACGGCCGATTCGGCCACGGTGACTTATTACCAGGTTATTCCGGCAATACCAACTTTCGGTGTTCGTGGTAGGCCCTTAGTGCCCGACCCCGCATCAGTTATCGACATGGGCTCTTTAATGTAAAAGTTACACAGGTTAAATTTGAACAACGAAGATTTTTCTATATTCGAATTTTAAATAAATTGCCCGTGTCGAAAAACGGTTTGTACCGCCAAAATCGAACGATTGCGGATTTGTACGTCCATCTCTGTCACACATGCATATTAGAGTGACAAAGAGGTTTATGCCAATTTTCGATGTTTGTGGTAGGCGTGCTGGTCCGACACTCCCCAGTACCGACTAAAATAACAGTAACCGACTTGTTTTAACATTAAGTTCATCTCAAAACTTTTTTGCAGCTTAAAAACTGAAGAATCTTTTTACGTGTAATGTTTTTTATGGGATTTTCACTACAGTAAAGTTCTTTCATTCGATTATTATAATAGAGAAAGAGATAGAGGCAGTCCATTGTTAACTAACTAACCGGCTCACACTATGAGACTATGTTTCTAGTAATACTGTGCTCGTACTCACGTTGAATACCCAAGGGGTCATTCTCCATCCTATCCTCATCCTTCTCCAACTTGATTTCAGGTTCATCTATAGGAGAAAGTTAATATCAGTACGCATTCTTATTTTCATGCTCAATAAACTTTCTTTATCGTGATGCCATGAACATTGTCTACATACACACATCTAATGCCTAAGCGTAAACAAATTTTGCTACATGCTTTTATTTTATCGCCGATAATAAAAAAAACTTAATTTTGCTACATGCTTTTATCGCTGATAATAATTTACTTTCAATGTCCTGCAGGAACAATAGGATAATGAGAAGGCAAAATTTGTACAGCTTTGAAACTTTGTTTACAATTATATCTTTGCAATATTTTAACTAGCACTATTATTTTAAAAGTACGCATCAAAATAATAGCGCTACTTAAAAAAAATTACAAGTTAAACGAGTTTTTCTTTGCCTAGGCGTATTATCAATTTTGTTCAACAAAAATCCTTCATATCTCGGAAGATATTGATCCTATAAGTATGAGTTTGAGCTGATACCTCACTTGCCTAATTTGTGCATTTATCAAAAGCAACACCCTGCCCTGGAGCCCCTGAGAGGATGGACGCCTACATTTTCCAAGGACTCGGTAGATACTTATTTCTAATGCCAAGATATAGTTATAAGCAAAGTTTCGAAATTGTACAAATTTAGCCGCCAAAATGCCACATTTCGTCTTATTTCACCTGAAGTAATGGTCAACCAATGGGCCATACTTATCAAGACAATACAATTCTAAGACACTCTAACACAATAACATAACAATGAACACAATTAAGTTGTTGTTTAATCATGGAGGATCTATATACCTTTATTACTTATGACCACATTTCAGCTTCATAATAATAATATTTTTATAATAATATTACATTGTCAGTAAGTCACGAGATCAGATCGGAAACCCGGAAGTGGATAAAATGTAACTAGCAAAATTTGATTATAGAAAACGCTAGCAAGCTAAAAAATTATTTCGTTTAAAATCGCCGTCAATTCAACTTCGTTATCTTACGTTTTGTATGTTACAATAATACGACTATATCAGAAGTGAACATCTTCAGTGGTGTTTGATGGAGGTAGTGTGAGTGAAAATATAAGGAGAAACAGTGACAAACATGCGACACCTTTTGTTTACATCGTTTCTAAGTTGTATTGACGGCGATTTTATATGCTGCACAGCAATAGATAACTAAATAAATAAATAACAAACTGCAATAAGATGGTAACACTCAGGATCTCAGAAAAACTGCAATGAACATCAAATCATGAAATGATATTTCATAATTACCAATCGCCTTTCGGTGAAGGAAAACATCGTGAGCGAGAGAAGAGCGTCGTCAGCAAACCCCACAGATGCCTTGGGACAACGATATCAAAAGAAGTGCTGGGATGAAGTATGTCTATGTTGCACAGAACTGAGACGAGTGGCGCAAATTGAATGAGTCCTACACCCAAGGGTAAAGAAGAGCTAAAGAGAGAGAGACTTTTGCTTGCGTTTGTTGAGAATAACTTACCAATGGCTGGCCGAGGTCTCCTTAGCCTCTCCTGCAGCTCAGTCTGACTGCGTTGCACTTGCAGCTTGAAGTCACTTGCGTCTATCAGGCGGTGTATACACTTTTGGCAGATGCTACATTCTTCAGAGGGACTAATAACCTACAAAAAACAGAATTAATCGTCATTTTTAACGACCTCCTAGCGTAGTCGGTAGTGACTCTGCCTATGAATCAGGAGCTTGAATCCTGCGTGTTTATCATGAATATTTGTCCCTGAGTTATGGCTGTTTTCTATGTATTTAAGTATTTATATGTATCTATCGTTTATATACATCGTCACCTAGTACCCACATCACAAGGCTTATTGAGCCTACTGTGGGACAAGGTCGATTTGTGGACCATAATATTTATTATACAATTTTAAGTTAACATGGCAATTTGCATTATAACTAATATTTAAAACGGGATAATTACCATGTATGTTTGCAACATGACGAAATATCGAAATATCGACGTGTCGAAATATCGGGTGCTCAATAAACAAACACACATGGTAATTATCCCGTTTTTAATATTAGTTATAACACAACTAGGAGTGGAAAATAGGGGTGGAAGCAATACTGGAACCGAAAAGAAGTTATGAAAAACAAGGACATGAGTATGACCATAAAAAGGAAATTGTTTGACACTTGTATACTTCCTGTTCTAACTTATGGTTGCCAAACATGGGCGCTAAACAAATCCCACTACAAAAAGTTAGAAATATGTCAAAACGCCATGGAGAGAAGTATGATGGGAAAGAGACTATCCGATAGAGTTAGAAATATAGATATAAAGAAATGTACCAAAACAAAAGATATTACTACAACAATTAAAAAGTTAAAATGGAAATGGGCAGGTCACACAATTAGAGGGAGAGAAAAGTGGTCTAAAGCAGTAATGTACTGGTTCACTGGAGACAAAAAGAGGAAACGCGGTAGGCCCACAAGAAGATGGGCTGATGAGCTTAAGAGCGCAGCAGGAGGCTGCTGGACAGCAGTGGCGAGAGATAGAGATGAATGGAGGGAATTGGGGGAGGCCTTTGCCTACAAAAGGCATACAGATACAAGTTAGATGTAAAATATTAGGTTAACAGTATTGAAAATGGAACTCACAAAACTTGTCTGAAATAAAGGCTATTTTATTTATTATTTATTATAACACAATATTTATTTATTATACATGCTTTACTAAGATTTAATCAAATCCTGCAAGCTAAAGAAAATCTACATAAGTACAGATGTAGTGCATTATGCCCTTGGCCCTTGTATTTTTACAGAAACGCCCGAACATGTCATGCTATTGCAGTCAGTGTCAGTCCTAAAGGTCCAAGGTTGATTGAAGTAGCATGACAAATAAGAGCTTTTCTGAGAAAATTCTAGGGCAAAACATTATGCACTACATTTGTAGTTGTACTTAAGTGCAGAAGGTTCACTTTCTTACAATTAAAGTTTAGTTTATCAAGTCGGTTGTTACATCATTATCAATAGGGTATCCATAAGAATAACAAGCAATATGTTTAAACAATAATATTGTCTACAGTTTCTGCGTTTGTTATTCATTGAAATTAAATACTTTAGAAGGGATTCATTGCATTTATTAACACCATGACTCTACATTTTGAGCCCTTTACAGACTCAATCTAAATATTATTCTACTATTTCAGAGCAGGTGAAGTGTATAGCCCGATTAATAACAACTGATATTTTGTACATAAGTTCCGATAAACTGATTGGTACAAGCCATCAGGATTTGAACCTGAGACCGAAAGTCTCGGGTCATACCACTGGGCCACCAACACTCTTAACTTTATAAACTATTATCATCAAATTTGCAACGTCCTATTTGTAGGCAATTGTATGGGGAAAAATATATTGTTGTTAATTATCTGGCCATGACTGTACATACTTCATCATTCTCTCCTCACAGGGTAAATAGATAACCATTAAATGCATCAAATGACCAACGAAATGACAATCGAAAACATTACATTGCCTAGAGAAGTTACTAAGAACAGTCATATATTTGGTGTTAACTATAACAAAAGAAAATGTATTTACTTGTATATTGAAGCATTCTTTAAGCATAGTCCAGTATATCTCGCGATGTGTATGCGGGGGGTCTGTCTCCCTATGCGGTGCAGGTCGCAGGCAGCAGCCGCACGACTGTAGGGCTTCTATTATGGCATCAGCCATTGCACCTACACTTGCACTAATATGAGCTACTTACACTTGTACTATTTACTTTTAAATATATATTGGCTGTAAATTCTGTTAGCGTTGATTGATAGCAAAAAAGTACACAGAATTTAGTCAAGTTTGACAGTGACGTGACGGATCCATCCACAGATACAGATTGTTCGAGCTTGGGGCACGTTCATAATATATGTATAACGCAAATTCGAAAAAAAAAATTAAATGTAAAAATAAAATCATTAAAGTAAAATATCGATTTTATGTCGTAGATCGTAGCAGAGTTTGATATTCTTTGGTAGCGACTGTGTAAAACAGCACACCGTAATATTAAAAATAAAATATACTCTTGTCAATTCCTGAAGACGTTAGATTTCTCTATCTAGTTTGTGGGTTAGATTTAGGTCTAAATTACATTATCACTTTCGTAAACAAACATCTGTCAAACAGTAAGATTACGTACTTACTGCTCGCACTTGCGACCTGATTCAGTATAGATGAAAAAGGAAAATTTCCTAGTTACGTGATAAATAAAACAAGTCAAAATTAGCAATATCCATGTTAAACAATAATATAAACACATATTAAACATGTATCTTATCAAGTTATCAACAAAACAACATATAACGGCTTAGGCCCCACTTAACCAGAGATAGATAAAATAAACACTGTTAATTTCCATACAAAATCGTGTTTCACATTATATTTTATATTTACATGTCTCTAATACATACTTGACAGAGATTCTGTGTGAGGTGACCAGATAGATCATTCTGAATCATTTTTGGGACTAAAAACAATATCTAGAAAACAAAAACTGTTTCATGCATTAGAATTTATCTCAAGGTATATTTCATTTTGTTATCTTTTTTCTAATCAATATATGACGATCCTTATTGGGTGGCAATCAAAACTCACTAATTACAATAAAATAAATAAACAATAAATCACTTTATAATTATAAGAATCATGGGAAAAATTCTGGCGTCGAGCAGTATTTGAACCCGCAACTTTTCTGAACACCAATCATATCCTCTGCCAGCCATCGACGCCTGTCCGACCTGGGCGAGTATTTCACTATTTCTTTCATTTGGTTACACGCCTCAGAGCCATCTAACCGGTGTTCAGAAAGATTGTGCGTTCGAATCCTGCTCGACGCGGGAAATTATTCCATTTTTCGACGATGTTTTCTATGTCACAGCGATAATTTTATCGCGATATCACGATTTGACCCACATTAAAGTATTCAGTATGACCTAAACTACCTCGAAAACTGGCTGACGATTAAAAATGCTGTATGTACTTCTTATTTTATGGCTGCATCCTCCAGCCAATTAGGAGCCGTTAAATAATTTTCTAGTTTAAATTATTGCATTTCGTTATACTAGTTGGCAGTATTCATATATGTACATTAGTTTAAATTCTAATTACGTCAATGTGGTTGTTTCCATAGGGCCTATTCCGTCTACGTGTGTTTAAACATAGTGCGCAACGCTGCCGACTATCGAAGCAGCAGGCTGCCCTGGGCGTATGCCACGAAAAACAAAGCGGATTTGTATCTCCACCTCTATCACACTTGCATTTTGGAGTGACAAAATGTTTTCCCGTCAATGCCAATTTTCGATGTTCGGAGGCATGCCAAGTCTAATGACTGAGTCGGCAACTGCGTACTGTGCTTATAATACGCAGGCGTTTCGGCGCAGGAATAGGTATTTGATGAAAATAGCCACATTTACTTATACATTTTAGAGATTTACTTACTTAAGACTTTTCTTATTTCCAAACAATCTAACTCAAAATATAAATAAATGGATGATGACAGCTGAAGTGTTTTTTTTTAATAGTGTGTGTTGATAAAATTGATATTAACATTTAAATTTAAATAGTTAAAAATCACAACACACCACTCTGTCTGAAACATGTCACGCCTATTGTGATAACAATACGTGAGATTTAACAGTTTAAATTTTAATGTCAGTATAACTCACAAAAGCTTAAATTATAAAATTGATATTGATATAAGTGGCGTTGTGTGTAGGTTAACACTCTTTATTATTGTACTTGTCTCTGGTATTCAGAATAGGTCCTAAAGTACATTTGAGTTGAGAGTTGTTTATCTAATAAGAAAAATTGATAATAATCATCACTATCATCAGTGATCATAATTTTTTCAGCAATTTTGGTGCAGCATTGTTGGGTTAAATAAAAGCATCTGTATACCCTATTCTAGCTAAGATAGCTAATTAGAGTTGATAACGGTAAATGTATACAATTGTAAAGAATTTGTAATAAATATTTTGATTCATGTTTTATTTTCAAGTATATATAAGCATATTAGCAACTACTATATTTGCCCGAAGGTTGACTGGTATAAAATGCTTCATAGCAAGTCCGCCTTTTGTAGAAACGTAATTTTCTTTTTGTGCAATAAAGATTAAATAAATAAGTATAAATTATAAATTTAAAGATATGTCTTATACTACAGAGAGCAACCAAGGCCCCGAGTGAGCAGGGCTGGGATCGAACCAGCGACCTGCAGCAGTATATGACATCTCTTTAAATTTATAGTATAATGTACCTTAATTGATCATCTCCCTAGATTTATTTTGTCGAAATTCCTTTATATATTCCTATGCTAAATTTTACGATCAATGATAATCATAGACAGTATATTTTAAACACATTAATTATGTGTGTCGCACATTACGTTGTACAGCCTGAGAAACATATGATAGTGGTAAATAGGGCGCTATTATTCATACACCGTGGGCGCCAATAACCCGACAGACTTTAACGGTGTATACCTGACAGCATTTAGGTATATAATGATTCATTAAAACCGTTTTTCATCGTAACTCGTGCAAAAACGCATTTTTGACTGCCTGAGACTGATATTAGAACAAAAATTAAATAACTTCGCAAGACACGTCTACTCCAAAAATACTTTTTGGTTATGACTTGTTACAGGCCATTTATAAAAGTATTCAAAAAATCTAAAAAACAAAACAAAAATAAATATTTTAGGTCAAAAATGACAATTTTTTGGGTATTTTTAACGTCCAGAATACACCGTTAAGTATGTCGGGTTATTGGCCCCACGGTGTATATTTATATCGCAACAATTGACAAAATTTCATATGTTCTATGAGTTAATCAGAAAATGGGAAGCATTTCAAGGGACATGTATTTTTAATTTTTTACGATAACTTTTTTTACGCAATATATAATTTCCAGGTCTTTGATTTAAAGTTTGAGGCAAGCTTTCTAACGGCAACATTTATTCGATGTATTTTCAAGGCATATTTGATCAATATGTTATGTGTGTGTATCCCCAAGTCTTGATTCTTCCAGATCTGGACTTGCTTTCAGAATCAGACTCTGGAGCAAATTCAATCCCGATACTTAAAAAAAAAATCTTAAAATATCCATATAAATTTTAAGTTTCCTTTACGCCACGCTCATAGTAAGTTCATACAAAAACGTGACGTATTTTTTTTTTGACAATTTTTTATCAGGATCGATGCAGCTCCTTATTCTGAAAGAACTCCAGAACTGGAAAGATCAGGTTTTCGAGATTATATTTTGGAAAAATCTCATCCATACTTTACAAGGTTAACAATTAACATGTTTATTCACAACTAAAAACTCGCAACACAACAACGACTCCGTGAAAATGGCGCTTGCAACAGTGCCGAAGCGTGGGAAGGTCATAAAAACAAGTATATATACCCGGTTTCATGCTATATAGTTATTCATAATTAATATGGTAGTTCCACAGAACAATATCGAGATAGAACATAAAAGGTTCATCATATTTGTAAGAGCACGACCGCGTAATATTACATACTTTAGGAATACGTTTATATTTAACATATATATGAGTACAATTGTAAAGCAGGATTTAAATAATTTATAATAAATGATTTGATTTACTTTTTAATTAGTCACACTACTATATATAAATTATAAATTGAAAGAGATGTCATATCTACAGAAAAAGTGACTATAAGGCCCCCAGTGCCCAGGGCTGGGATCGAGCCAGCGACCTACTACTTTCGCGGCAGAGCCTAGTGCTTAGGGCCTCTACTGCCTGCTGTCTGCTGCAATGTATAATATATGAATAGTATTTGAATAGTAGATTATGCAACAGTGCTATAATAAAAACCAATTATGAGCTGTTGCATACGCTAGTTTTTCTACAACAGCAAAAATTGCGATAAAGCAAAATCTCGAAATGTGGCAGAATAAGCAACATGTCGTATGCCCACTATAGAAATAAAAACAACAGTGCTAATATATTGTATGAAAATAAATATGAGCAGTGTTCTTATGGAATACCATAGACACCGTTATAATATAATTTATACTTTTATAATATCGCTGTCAGTCGTCTATTAAATTCAACTATGTTTACATAATAAAGATCGATTATGGGCCATTTTCTAGGATTCCGTACCCATAGGGCAAAACGGGAGCCTATTAGAAAGGCTCTGCCGTCCGTCTGTTCGTCCGTCCGTCTCCAGACTGTATCTCAATAACCGTGATAGTTAGACAGTTAATTTTCACAGATTATGATTTCTATTACCGCTATAACAACAAATACTAAAAAGCAGAATAAAATAAATATTTAAGCTATACAACCAACGTGATGTTTTGCGTGTCCGACTGGGACTTGGCCGATTTTTAAAGTTGTCCCACCCCCCCTTTTTTTAATTTGGATTTTTTTGTGATTTCTACTCCGAATCGCGAGCACTTCGATCCTAATAAAAGAACAAAAGTTCCTGGACAGCTGCCCGGACTAATTAATAATGAGAGTATGGCACACGAACCATAGGGGTTTCGTGGCCCTAAAAATCGTAGGTACACCTACTCGTATTTCCGTGGCTAGCTCTTAGATGGTTATAAGTCATACGAGTTTGTATGTCACTCGCAAATAGCCTGAGGACTGCTCAGCTCTCGGTTCTCAAACTCCGATAGAGTTATCCCATGGTTTGACAACATGTGGCTTTTCAAACTACATTTCTGTACAAACGCCAGACTGCACACACCACATTTGAACCTCCTATCATTATTATGTATTCTCATATGCTCCCGGAGAGTTTTCTTCCTAGCGTAGGCCTTTAAACACACGTTACACTTATGTACCCGCTCTCCGTTGTGTTTTATCATATGTTCATCGAGCGATTGCTTGATGAAGAATCCCTGTCCACACTCCGGACAGATGTGATTCCGTTCCATTAGATGCACCTTTTTAATATGAGACGTCAACTTTGACTTTAATATGAAGTTTTTATCACATATATTGCATTTGTATGATGCTGCAACAGTGTTATGTTCTGTAAACATGTGCCTATTCCTTTGGTAGTAGCTTGTGAAGCTCTGATCGCAGTGTGGACAGTTAGTTGTGTATCGAGCATTACTGTTGTGTGTGTATTTCTCATGACACATCTTCCTGACTCTCGTACTGAATACTTTATCGCAAAACTCACATTTGTAGGTACCTAAATCGTGCGTACGTTCATGATTTTTCAATCTATGTTTGTTTATGAAACCCATATCGCATACATTACAAATGTAGTTTCTATAATGTCCGTTCATGTGTTGTAAAAGCATTTTAAATGTCTCAAAAGTGGAGTTGCAATGAGCGCAGTTTAAAATATCGCCTGAAGTTAATTTAAACTCCATAATGTAGTCTTTAACATCCGGATGGAATTTTACATCGTGTTGTTTAACTAAATGTTTTTTTAGAGTGGCAACATCTTCGAATCTGTCATTACAGAGGTTACATTCAAGGTCAGTTATGTCAAGTTTGACAGACATGTTGTTTTTGTCCATTCTTTTCGTGTCGTAGAATTCGGCGTTTTTGTGTTCCGATTCTGTGTGGGTTCTCAAGTCTTGTGGGTCTGGGTAAGTTTCTTTGCAGTACGCGCAAATGTAGCCGTATAGAGTTTTGTTGGAAAATGGCGTTCCATTGCAGTGTTTGAGTAAGTTTTCTATATTGTGTTTGTGTTTTCGGCTCTCGCTGACGTAGCCGGTCCTGTCTTCGATTTTCTCGATTTTCTGTCGCAGTGAAAGCGTGAGCTCTGGACGTGCCAGTAGTTTCCGGGATTTACGTTCTGTAATTATGAATTTTGATTTAATACATTTATATTTTTTTTTAAATAATAGTTACAATATACTTAGACAAAGAAATACTGACTAGCATAAGTAGTGAAATGTGCGAAAACGTCAACGTTATCTGGTTTGCGGCTACTATATGTATTGTAAAATAGAAAAAAATATTCCAAAACCGATATTCGTCATATCGCTATACTCCATATAGGCAACTTTTCCCTTTTTTTTAATTGGTCTTATATTGTTAATTAATAACCAATTAAGAGAAAAAAAATTATATCCATTTTTTATTATGCCCTGGAAAACAGTTTTTTTTTAAGTTTACTTTTACGTTATTCGGAAAAAACTATGTCAGCCATGGTAGGCCATAAATTATCTGTAATATGACGTCACTATGCAGGAAAACATCATTTGTCAAAGTCAAATTGTTGTTTGACATATAAATTGTTCCATTATTCGTTGTATCCGTCGTATCCTCTGCTGTGACATTGACAGCAATGTCACAGCAGAGGATACGTAACAAACTTCACTCGTTTAAGATCCAACATGAAGTTAGTTCGACGAGTATAATGACGTCACTACATGGCCCACAGCGTTTTCACAGTTCGAAATTGAAGAATCTGAATACAATTTTTTTTTAATATTTGGCCGTCGCCTTTAATACCTGAAATCAACCGAATATTGGATTCTTAAGCCAAATATTATAGAAAATTATCACTTATTGTGCCAGATATGAGTCAAGCAGCCTATTACCATGGGTTTTGAAACTGACCTGTCTTTGAGCTGGTCCGCTTGCGTCGCTTGACAGTGACCTGCTCGAACGCCAGCAGCTCTGCCAGCTTACTGTCGTCCTCTTTCAGCTCTTCGTAATCTGATATCTCTTCCTTTAGCTCTGTAAACGATATTAAACGGTAAAGGAATAGCATTTTTTCACCATGCGTGAAAGTCGCAAAAGTTTGACATTGGCAAATCCCTAAATAAACAAGGAGAAAAAGCGAAAAACAAACGCTAATTCTCAGCTAGGGGCGCTAGTGGAACGTGGGTCATGCGAAAAATTTTAAACGTCATGCTGCTAGTACACTCTCGAGCTCTCGTCCGAATGATTCGGCCGCGGGCGAATGCAACCTAGTACACACTCGTTCGAGACAGAATATATAGAGAAAATTTAAGCGTTTTTAGGTAGTTTGGGTGAGTTAAAAGGTGTGTGTGTCGGCATAACTTTTACGATTATTTCACAAGGCCCGCGCATGAGTGGCGCCGCCTGGTGAGCGACAATTCGATAGCCCTCACTCAGTCAGGTGAAGTCATGCTATGGCTGAGGCCTGCGACAGTGCGTTGCGTGCGCGGCGCGGCCGTGAGCTGTACGCGACGGTTGAAAATAGGTACTTAAACTCTGCGAAACATGTCGTATGTATGTATGTATGTATGTATAAGCTTTATTGTACAATAACACAAGAAATACAAGAAACACAGTAACATAGACAATTTGATACAACAAAGGCGAACTTATCCCTATGAGGGATCTCTTCCAGTATCGTAGTTGTTGGATTTAAAAGTATTACAGTTGATTATTGTGACATTTTAAGGTATAAAACACTTAACGTTAAAAAAAAAGATAAAATGTGGGTAAGCGAGTAACCGGGCTGAGCAGGTTCGCCACCTGCCCTGCCCTGTCCCTCCTACCAGAGGCAGGTATAAAAGTGACCGCTCGTCGACGAGCGGACACTTCTTGTGCTACCGGCGCTGTGAACAGAGTTAAGTACTTACCTTAATTTGATTTTGTAAAACTATGATTATATTCTATTATACTATAATGTTGCATGTTTAAAATATAGTTTAGCAGCTAAATTGAAAATATATGATTATGTTTTTATTGCAATACAGTGAATTTAAAGTATTAAATGATCTTTATTTATGATAATTTCCGTTTGAACATAAAAGCATATTGCACAGTGTTTATCGTAATAATAGGAATTTCATTTTACTTAACTATTAGCATTTCCTATCATATCGATTGATCTGTTAACAAACATTACGGATGAGCAATATACGTTACGTCAATAACATAAGTGCTAAACGATTTGTACATTTTTCAATGAACAGTTAATTTATTCGCGGCTTTAAAAATTTATTTTAAAAAAGTTTATCGTAGTAGCTATTCACAACAATGCAGTTTGAATATTCAATTTTATTAACCTAAACTCAAATGGATTGTAAGTATAATATGTAATTTATAGTGTCTTTCATAATTGAAATCATTCTCAAAATTATTATAAACCATTTAAAATTAAATTCAGAAGTGGAGATACGTTACCTAGATGCGTTTTAACTGTGGCAATCAACAATTTCAGGGAGAATGAACCACGATCTTCTAGCTAATCTGCTCACTGCCATCCGAGATGCAGTTACTTCAAACCGCCGGCAAGATGACGTTGCGCTTCCGACGTTTGACCCTGCCACGAGTGACAACGGAGCTGAGCCATGGTGTAGCAACATTGAGACCCTCGGCAAGGAGCTTGGATGGAATGGTGTTGTTATGGTTGCCAAGGCCGGTAAGGCCCTCAAGGGCTCTGCATTATTATGGTTCGACTCCTGGGATCCAGAAGAGGGTAGGACGTGGGAAAATTTTTGCTCTGAGCTGATAGACTTGTACCCACCTAAGAAGAACCTTGCTGATAAATTGAGTAAAGCTGTTTTATATAACTCGGACGCTGCCGACTCATATTGCGAATATGCCAGGGAAAAACTCAGGCTTCTGAGAAACACTAAAGTTAGTTTCACAGAGGCACAATTAATCGAGCTTGTTTGTGGTAGTATACGTGATGTAAACGTCAAAATGGCTTCCTTTAACAGTAATGCGAAAACAACTGCCGAACTGATGACTCTTTTTACAGTTTATACCAAGTCTAAGAAACGATCGCTTGAACAGGGTGGAAATGACAAAGAGGAAAATACTTCCAGTACTAAACGGTTTAAGTTTGATAACTCCCAAGAGAAAAAAAGGTGTTTCTTTTGTGGTAAATCGGGGCATTTAAAATCTCAATGCTTTAAATTACAATTAGACTCGACAAAAGATGTCAAGCCAGAACCATCTACTAGCACGTCTAACAAAAAACAATGTGGCGTTTGTAAAAAAATTGGTCATGAGGAATCTTCTTGTTGGTATAAAGACCGTAAGCCGCAAGCATTTACTGTCACTAGCTCTCAAAGTTCTGAAACACCTAAGAATAAATTATGACTGACTAAAGTAAATATTTATGACATGTCTGTCAACTGTCTTATCGACACAGGTTCAGGGTATAATATTGTGAAGGAATCGATAGCAATGCAATTAAACTGCCCTTTTTCACCGTGTTCCCTGTTCCTTAATGGCGCAGGAAACGGAAGATTGCATGTTTTTGCCACTGTTATTGTCCCAGTTAGATTTTCTGACATTTGTTTGGAGGTAGAAATGCATGTAGTAAAGGATAAAGACTTCCATTATGATTTACTTATAGGTAGAAATGTGGTTGAAGATCATAATGTGACAATAATTGCCGATTCATCTGGTTGCACAATAAAGCGTAAACAAACAAAGCCCATTATGGAAATCAACCATATTTCTTCCTACCCCGATAATAATGTTGCGATCCAAATTAAGCCAGTCATTGAACATTTAGACCAAGATTTACAAAACAAACTTTTAAATATGTTTCAAAAATATTCCTCGGTCATCCCAACTACCGAATCATTAAGTACTGTTCAGACTGGAGAACTAGAAATTAGGCTCAAACGTGAAGAAACTGTTAATTATCGTCCCTATCGTTTGGCCCCAATTGAGAGAGAGAAGGTGAATGAAATTGTAAATGATTTATTGAGTAAAAACATTATTAGAGAAAGTGATTCCCAATTTGCAAGCCCCGTCCTTTTGGTAAAAAAAAAGGATGGGAGTGACCGAATGTGTGTCGATTACAGAGCATTAAACAAAAATATTGAAAAAGACAGGTACCCTCTCCCTCTCATCGAGGATCAAATCGACAAATTAGGAAAGGCTAAATTTTATATATCAATAGATATGAAAAATGGTTTTTATCAAATCCCGGTAGCAAAAGAATCTATAAAATTTACGGCTTTTATTACCCCTGATGGCCATTATGAATTTTTAAAGATGCCTTTTGGAATCTGTAACGGACCGTCAGTGTTCCAGAGGGCAATCAATAGAGCAGTACATCACCTGAAATTCCTATTAGTTTATCTAGATGACTTATTAATCCCCTGTTTATCAATTGACGAAGGTCTTTCGTATTTGGAACAAACTCTTCAAGCGTTGAGCAAAGCCGGTTTTATGATAAACCCTGAAAAGTGTCAGTTTTTCACTGAAAGTATTCAGTACCTAGGCAGGCATATTTCAAGTGAGGGTGTTAGACCCAGTGACTCAAAGGTTTCAGCACTAGTTAATTCCCCTGTACCTAGTAACATTAAACAAGTACGACAGCTGATGGGATTAGCCAGCTACTTTCGTAAATTTATACCCGAATTTGCCTCTCGTACCGCCAGTATAACGAAATTGTTAAAAAATAACCAAAAATGGGAGTGGGGTCCCGAACAGGATGCGGCTCGCAGTTACATCATAGAACGATTAGTATCTAAACAATAATTAGCAATTTATGACCCGACATTACCTACAGAAATTCATACTGATGCCAGTGCCTTAGGCTATGGCGCTATTTTGCTTCAAAAGCATAATAATTTAAGCAGAGTAGTTGCATACTACAGTAAAAGGACGACTCCTGCTGAATCTAAATATAGTTCATACGATTTAGAAACTCTAGCTATTTACAACGCTCTTAAACATTTCCGTGTATATTTATTAGGTATTGATTTTAAAATTATAACAGACTGCAACGCCATAAAATCTACGGTCAGTAAAAAAGACTTGTCACCGCGCGTTGCTAGATGGTGGACTTTCCTACAAGATTTTCGTTTTGAAGTTATGTATAAAAAGGGCAAATACATTTCACATGTTGATTTTTTAAGCCGCAATCCTGTTGAGCCTCCATCACCCACTATTAATTTTATAAATGAAAGCCAAACTAATGAAGCTCGATCATGGTTGGAAATAGCACAAGATAACGATCCACAAACTCAATCTCTTATTGAACAATTGCAAAGGGGAGAACTGGACTATAACCGATATGTGATGATAAATAATTTATTACGGTACAAAATTGACCAAAACCTTGAAGCCAAATTGTATTTACCTAAAGGGAGCAGATTTAGCACGTTGCAATTATATCATGACCAAAATTGTCACCTCGGTTATGATAAAGTAATTTCTAAATTACGTGAAAATTTTTGGTTTCCGGGAATGGCGGCTTATGTAAAAAAATATTTGTCCCACTGTTTAGTTTGCATAGAAAGGAAAAGTTCTTCGGGTCCTAAGCAAGGTTACTTGCATCCAATTATCAAAACACCTATGCCATTTCACACAGTGCATCTAGACTGCACTGGGCCGTTTCCACTGTCAGATGATGGCTATAAGCACATATTAATATTAGTTGACGGTTTCACTAAATTTTGTATCTTAAAACCTCTTAAAACTCTAAACTCGCAAGAATTTATATTTGCCATTCGTGAAACACTTACTTTGTTTGTTCCACAATTAACCCTTTGACCGCCGTTGTCACCTATACAAGACAACGATAGTACGATACACTAACGCCGTCGTCTTGTATACAAGACAAAGTTTCAACCGCTTACTAAATGGTAAAATAATAGAATTTAAAAATTATTTTGTACTCGTGTCAACTTGTTGACCCTTTGTTTTTTCATACATTTACTTTTTAAGCAGGTATATGAATCCATTGTTTCATAATAAAGGATTTAAAAAATATGCTTATAATTTCTACATTTTTCCGTGTCACTGTCGCCGTTGGCATGTATAAAAGACAGCTAGGGATGGGAAAGTTCAATTGATGTGCAAGTTTTTAAAATGAATATGTTTTCACGAATCTGGTTTTATTTAAGCGTTCAAACATTTAATTGCCAATTATTGTCATTGTTGGTAACTACTCGTAGTAAGTAGGTATATGTAGAAAAAAAAAGGCATAATAATGGATAAAGTTTAGGCAGCTTCTTCAGTAAATTGTCCATTGCGGTTTATTTGCCGAATAAATTATTGACCGCAGTGACAGCGGAGGTCTACATTTTAACTCGATATATATATATATAACCGATATATACAGTATGTATCACAACGAAGAGCAAACCTTAAAACTGGTTGACGGGGAACTCGAGTACAATGTAATGACGTGCATTTCACGTGCCTAAATACATGTTTTATGGCATAAAATTACTAAATGAATTACTCGAAGACCATATTTTTGCAGTCGGTTAATGGTTTTTGTAACATCCTATAGGGTTTGTTTACGTTTTTGATTTTTGACAGTGCATGCGTATTGCGTACTGTTGATATGTAGCTAGGGGCAACTAATTAACATTAACGTTGTTATGTCAATACACATGCGCTTTGAGTTCTGTTTATAAGTAACCTAGGTAATTATTTTAATAATGGCTGTAGTCATAGGCAACGCGCAAGCGCTTTGTTAACTATTTGTTTGTAACTAGGTAAAAATCCAAACTTCAACAAGGTTTGACGCCTGTCTGTCAGTTGGTAATTTAAGAAATGTCATTTATAAGATTGTAAACAAATAATACAGGGGAGGTGCAACACAATAATAATAAATGTATATTTTTATACCTCACGTAAAACCTGTCGTATTTTTGATGAATTAGGTAAGTACCATGCTCATATTTATGATCTAAACATTAACGGGTTTCTTGTTTTGCCTTTCATTCTGATACATACTGTATATATATATATATTATTAAATCCACCTGTTAGTTTTCTCCGAAAACCCTCCGGTAAGTATGTAAATTTATCGAGACACGATGCGCGTCCCTAATCTTATGGTTTATAAAGTTTACGTACCGACAAGCGCTTATGCCGTTGACTCAGACGCTATTATTACTTAACTCGCGCGTAAACAGTATTTGTCAGTCGGAACTAAAGACGTGCCCTGCGCGCCGTTGACATGTATAGAAGACTACTCGTACAGACTAGTGCGGTGATATTACTTCATGATTCGATAATGTTTAGTTGTTGTTTTTCATTATAAAGTCCTTTATTTTCAACATTTTCTTGTATAGTAAATCTGTTTCGTTTAGAAATTTTGAGAGAAATCTAAGTTAGGAAATAAAAAAAGCCAAATTGAGAAGAATTCCACCTTTAATTATGAATATCGATATCACTATTTGCAATCCCTAAACTTTTTATTAGTTGTTTACTTAAAATTTGCTCTGGCGTGTGAGTGAGCGTCTTGGCGAACAGGGTCCGGCGGCCAAAAGGTTAATAATTACCGATAGAGGAACTAATTTTAGCGCCAACCTAGTAAAATCGCTCTTTGAAGAATTACACATAGATCACCACATGATTGCCACGGGTACACCAAGAGGGAATGGCCAAGTAGAGCGTTACGTTTCAACTATAGTTAATATGTTAAGAACCTCTTGTGATGATAGGTCAGACTGGCCGAGCTCTTTATGGAAGGTTCAACAGTCTCTAAACACAACTGTTCAAAAATCTACCGGATTTTCACCGGAATATCTTTTAACTGGTCGTAGTGTAAATATTCCTTGTATACAGGCTCGATTAGTTGATGTTCTCGGAGATAATACTACTACTGCTACAAATAGTGACTTACAAGCAGATAGACAACTTGCATATCAACGGTTATCTTTAATAGCACAGAAGTCTAAGGAGCGTTTTGATTCAATGAGGCGAAACAATAAAGTATTTAATATTAACGACATGGTTTACGTCAGCCAAGAACATAGGCGAAATGATAAATTAAGCCCTAAATTCAGAGGTCCATATCGCATAATTGAAATTTTAGATCACGATCGATATATATTAAACGGGACAGGAAACTTGAGAAAAATAACAGTAGCCAAAGAAAAACTGCGATATTGGCCTGGTGAATGGAATGATCAAAACGAATCCGTAGATGACCCTTCTTAAAATTTAGTGCAAACTTTTTATTTGTAAATTTAAATTTTATGTTTTTTTTACCTTAAGATTAATTAAGGAAATGTGTGGATTTGCCGTGTTGGATATGTCTAAATAAGAGAACGTATAAGATGTTTTTTTATTATAAATAAATTTTATAACATTTAAACAAATTACCATATTACAAAAGTTACTCTGCTGGTCGGTTATATGTCTGATGTCTGCTTGACTTCACTGGCAGCAGGTGTTGGAGCATTCATGTCAGGGCATATAGCTACAAATAAGGTTATTTCATTAAATTAAGTATGAATCTATGCTGGTCGGTCACTGGTCTGATGTTTGCCTGTCTTCACGGGCAGCAGGTGTCGGGGCATACATGTCAGGGCCTTTGGCTATCTGTTGGTCGGTCAATTGTCTGATCTCTGCCTAAAACTTCACGCGCAACAGGTGAAGGGGCTTAGATGGCAGGGCAATTGGCTATATGATTAAACAAAATATAAATAATGTAGTATAAGTAAATCTAAGCTAATTCATCTTTTTTTTGTAATGTAAATTTGTAACTTTGTACTTCGAGATCGAAGTACTAGTCAGTATGGCCGTGTTGGATTTAAAAGTATTACAGTTGATTATTGTGACATTTTAAGGTATAAAACACTTAACGTTAAAAAAAAAGATAAAATGTGGGTAAGCGAGTAACCGGGCTGAGCAGGTTCGCCACCTGCCCTGCCCTGTCCCTCCTACCAGAGGCAGGTATAAAAGTGACCGCTCGTCGACGAGCGGACACTTCTTGTGCTACCGGCGCTGTGAACAGAGTTAAGTACTTACCTTAATTTGATTTTGTAAAACTATGATTATATTCTATTATACTATAATGTTGCATGTTTAAAATATAGTTTAGCAGCTAAATTGAAAATATATGATTATGTTTTTATTGCAATACAGTGAATTTAAAGTATTAAATGATCTTTATTTATGATAAACAATAAATTTGTACTTTACAGATATGAAATAGTTTTACTTGACCACCTGGTAACCAATATGATATTTGTTTACTTTGTTTTACATATTTAACATTAGTAAACTAATTCAAAGGATATACTTTAACTTATTTCTAATTATTTCCGTTTGAACATAAAAGCATATTGCACAGTGTTTATCGTAATAATAGGAATTTCATTTTACTTAACTATTAGCATTTCCTATCATATCGATTGATCTGTTAACAAACATTACGGATGAGCAATATACGTTACGTCAATAACATAAGTGCTAAACGATTTGTACATTTTTCAATGAACAGTTAATTTATTCGCGGCTTTAAAAATTTATTTTAAAAAAGTTTATCGTAGTAGCTATTCACAACAATGCAGTTTGAATATTCAATTTTATTAACCTAAACTCAAATGGATTGTAAGTATAATATGTAATTTATAGTGTCTTTCATAATTGAAATCATTCTCAAAATTATTATAAACCATTTAAAATTAAATTAGTCGTATATAGTGACTAAAAATATTTATGTACGTGAGTGTAAAAAACTCACGATACTTTGAATTCTATTCCTACCTTGTGGTGGCTGGTTATTTGGTGATAACATCATTTGCTTTAACTTCGCCATGTGGCTTGGTATATTTAAGGAAACAGAATGGCATAGTTAGACTAGTTAGTTTTATTAAATTCGTTAACTTTTAATTTCTCATACATAATAATTTCATGTTCCATCAACCGCTAATGTAAAACGGGTATTAGAATTAACTATACCAAGTAAGTGACAACTATGACATATCAATGTCATGTCAAATACTCATGCTCCTTTACACACTTGCAAATACCATATGAGATAAAATTAGTAGGTAGTTATTTTCTAAATGGAGCAAATTAGAATTACCTGTGTCTTTGAGAAATTAGGGATAACGACTAGGTTGAAAAACTATCATTCTAATTAGTCTGTCAGTTAGATTATCGAAAATGATTAGACACGTTTTTTTCCTTTTTCAATTTAACTAAAATTGACGAAGATAAAGAGCATCAAAGTTCCGGGGTGGGGGCTGTTGACGTCACTACTAGGTATAAATTGTACCTAATAGTGACGTTACGCGAAACTGGAACGCACTGAATTTTTGTCATTTTTGATTTGACGAACAAAAGAAAAAATACGTGTCTAATATTTTTTAATAATGTAAAATACAGACTAAATTGATTTTTTTAGTCGTCTAGCCTACTTAAAGCAATTGCTCAAAAACACGTTCATATTCATATTCATATTCATTTAATCCATTGTTATCATGTTCATTAGGTTCGTTGTATAGTTGTTGGCGAAATCTCAAAAGTCGCCTGCCGTGCGAGTTGGAAGCATCGTCCATTTTTATTGTGATTTCCATACATATCCAGATATTTCCATACATTTTCGATTCATTCGGAATTCAATGTATGCCCTCGCTGGAAATATATCATTTTGATCCCTTGTAAAACAATCTCGTGAAAAGTGTTACTCGTCTCGTCCCTCAGACATCAGGATACGACAAAGAAGAAGAAGAAGAAGAAGAAGAAAACAATCTACTATTTCTTCGCAATTTATACACAAAAATGAGTAGCGGCACACAAAATACACTACCAAAATACTGAGTATTTAAAACCAGACATACAGGCAGCCCTTAAAAATGCAAATCACAATTGTGTTTACTTACGCAGTATGTATGCACCATTTTCATCATCATCTGACACCTCCATCTTGACTTTTAACGACTCTTCATCTGAAATTCAAATTGCACGTCTTTAAATATTAAGGCATACCTATATTATCTATAAAAAAATACCAGTAAACATAACTTCATGAAGTAATAACTATATTACTAGCCATATGCAATCTATGCTTCGCCTTCAAAATAGTGTGATAAAGAATAAATATACCAAATTAGTTTGTGTTGACTAACTTAGCAGCTTGTTTAAACAAGTAATATCTAAAAGTGTATTTAAGTGGAGTATCTACAAACATACAGCTTGGCAACATAGATTAGAAATTAAAAAGTGGCAATATTGTATTGTTGTCCCTATTAAACCAATATACGTATAAAAATGGTACAACACTATGATGTTGCCACTTTTTAATTTATTACGCTATTTTGCCAAGCTATACTTTAGTATAGTTATCTAAAAAAAGCCGGCCAAGAGAGCTATCTACGTTAAGACATATCATTAACAATATTTAATTATATGTAACAATATTTAGTGGACCAGAGAACTTTATTCAAACCTACTTTCAGAAATATTCCAAAAGGAAAATAAGAAAAATCGGTTCAGTCCATCCACAGATGGACATAAGACAAGAATGCTTGTCAAAAATTGAAAATGTGATCAAAAACGTGAAACAAAGATGTCAACTGTCAATAATAGAATTGAATCAGAAATTACTTCATGATTATGTGAATTATTTTCTTTTGTTACATAATAATCCAAGACATATCTATACAACGCTTAAACATAACTTTTCAAATTTTTCATGAAATATTCATATTATGATGGCTTCTCTTTTGCTCAGTTTGTTATTCTTTAATTGTTAACTCTATAATGTTCATGTTAATGGAAAAAGAAAGGCTTTTTTTGATTATAAGTGTTAGCACGACCTCATACCTCTGAGTCTATTGGAATAATGTGATTTTGGTGATTTATATAGGAATGTACAATAAATGAATACCTTTGACTTCGTGTGGTCTGGTAAGCCGCGCCTGCAGCTCCACCTGGCAGCGCTGCACTTGCAGCTTGAAGTCACTCGCATCCCGCAGGCGGCTGACACAGATCTCACAAATACCACACTCATTATCCTCACCAGGAAACTGGAAGGGAAATAACAATCAAATTTATATTAAATAAAAATTGTAAATGGTATTTACAATGTATGTTTGACAATTAAGCTTGAAACAGTGCCGAAAAACAGGTAGCTCATTAACAAACATTCGTGGAAAACATTCCTATTTTAATAGTAGTTATAATCAATATAATTCTACAATAAACAATTCACTGTTAAAATACAAGCGATTAGATTTTCTCCTTTTGCACGGGTTGTTCACACTGTTCAGCTATTGGGAACTTTAAATATGCCGATGGACTCATAAATAAAGAATTTACATGTATTTCGAAGCACTCTTTTAGCATATCCGAGTATATCTCCGTTTGACCGAGACGAGTGTACGGCAAGTTCAAATGCTTGTCTGGCGGCCGCATTAAGCAGCAACGGCATGAATTTATTTCCTCCATCAAGTAAATTTGTGGGCACTATCTATTTTACAGGCAAAATTCATCGACAGTTTTAATTAATCACGAAATTAAAATATAAACTTTCTGGATATCTCGTCTAGCTCGTCTGCCCATTAATTTTGACAGATGTTTGACGTTTTGTTTATTTTTTTTATTTGATTAAATAGTGGAGTCCGTATAAAAGGCAGCCAAATAATCGGCAGCCCAATAATTCGTGTCCATTTTTTTGGTTGCGGATTATTGGGTTGCTGATTATTGTACTGCTAAAACTGTGGCTTCGGATTATTGGCCCGCTACCGAGCTTGTCCGACCCGATAAAAGGCAGCCTAATAATCGGCGACCCAATAATTGGCGACCACGATGTACATGGATTATTGGGCTGCCGATTATTGGCCCGCTTCGAGATTGCTCGACCCAAGAAAAGGCAACCCAATAATCGGTGACCCAATAATCCATGTACATCGTGGTCGCCAATTATTGGGGCGCCGATTATTGGGCTGCCTTTTCGCGGGATGCGAAAAAAAGCGGTTCTGGCTGTTAGGTCGCAGTTCTACCTAACACTCCTCCTCGCTTCGCTCGTCGTCGTACCTAAACCGACCTGCCTTAACATTCGATCTAAGGAGTCTGTATAAAAAGCAGCCAAATAATCGGCAGCCCAATAATTCGTGTCCACTCTTTTGGTTGCGGATTATTGGGTTGCTGATTATTATACTGCTAAAACTGTGGCTTCGGATTATTGGCCCGCTACCGAGCTTGTCCGACCCGATAAAAGGCAGCCCAATAATCGGCGACCCAATAATTGGCGACCACGATGTACATGGATTATTGGGCTGCCGATTATTGGTCCGCTTCGAGATGGCTCGACCCAAGAAAAGGCAGCCCAATAATCGGCGACCCAATAATCCATGTACATCGTGGTCGCCAATTATTGGGTCGCCGATTATTGGGCTGCCTTTTCGCGGGATGCGGATTAGTGGCACCCAAATAGTGATATGGTGCTTTTACATTCTCGGGCTCTCGGCCGAATGATTCGGCCCACTCTAGTACACGCTCATTCGAGACAGACTATATAGATAAAATTTAAGCCAGACCATAGACAATTTAAACTTTTTCAGGTAGTTTCGGTGAGTTAAACGGTGTTTTAAATAGCTTTGGTTATTGAAACTATTTAAGACACTTTTTAAATAGCTTTACCCGAAATGAAATGATTTAAGACACCTTTTAACTCAACCAAACTACCTGAAAAAGTACTTAAATTGTCTCTGGTCTGGCTTAAGTTTTCTCTATATAGTCTGTCTCGAATCATCGTGTACTAACATGGCCGAAACATTCGGCCGAGAGCCCGAGCATGTAAACGCACGGTATAGAATTTTCAGAGCATTTATTGCCGTGCGAGTTGGAAGCCAAGTATTCGTCTTTGTTAACAACGGCCAAGTTTGTTGTATGTATATAGACCTTTATCGAATAGCTTCGTTCAGAAATGAATGAAACTTTAGCTTCAAAGAAAGTCTATTTCTATTACTACATTTAAAACAACACTTTATTTTCTGCATTATTTTTATGTGTGAACTTTGAAAGTAAAACACACATATTTTATATTTCTAAACGTATCCAGACGGCTAGGCTCAACGCTCAACTCTAGCTAGACTTTTCAGAAAGAAAATGGCGGCCCGGTTGCGTAGCGTCTGCCTGCATTAATTTAAGTTTTAAAACTGGTTAAGATATGTTTAAATGATTATTAAATAGTGTTAAAAATGATGGAAACACCTAATACGCTAAATAGCGGCATGTGCCGGTGCTGCTCGTCGGAAGGCACATTTAAAGACATCAAAACGAAGTATCACTGGATGGGAGAGGAAGAGGTTTATGCAGACATGTTGACTGATTGTTTTGATATCAAAGTGAGTTTACAAATATGTGTTTTCATTTGCACTACATTAATATAGTGTTATAGTTTCTGGTATAGTATTTCAACCACTTTAGCCTCTTAAAGTCATTCCTTTTATGGAAGGTCGATATCATTTGGACTTCCATTTTAATGACGCTAACGCGTTCCTTTAGTATAAATGTCATTCCATTTAGACGAAGTACACAATTATCTAAGTACACATGTGTAAGTGTAAGTGTCTAAATTAGATGTTTAAAATAAATCCTTTGAAAAATTGCCCTTTTGGTGCTTTGTTGAGTACATTGCGGCGTGTACGTATTGATTTTCTTGCTACGCAATGTGGCGCCGCGCAATGGACGCCGTAACAAAATGGACGTCTGTTTGTACAGTAAAGGTACCTATGTACTTTATTCTGGTCTACACATTTTTGTACCTCATTTTAAAAGATATCTAATATCCTGTTTACTATTAGGATTTTATTAATCTGAGACTTTTAGTAAGTAGTTTCAACATTATAACAAAATGCTAAAATCTGATAAGAAAATTAATTGCTATAAGTATAATATATTGTTATCAAACATATATTCAAAAAAAATTCAACGCAAATGACTAAAATGTACTATAGGTATCAATGATTGTTTAAAATTTTTTAATCAATTCAGGTGTTTGAAACGTAAGTGGATTTCTACTTACTTTGGAATGGAAATCCACTTTGGATAAACATACATATTTGAACTTTTTAAAATTAAAAATTTCAGAATCTGGATTCTGAAATGGGCTAAAAGAACTTGTGTAAATAAACTTTTATTTCAATTTTAAAATGGAATTGTATTGTATGGAATTGTAAACACTTTATTGTACAAAGGCGAACTTATCCCTTAAAGGGATCTCTTCCAGTTAACCGTTGTAGAGTAATTGAGGGAGAATTTTGTGATGGCAGACACACATACTGTACAAAGCGGCAAAATAAACAAAAAAAGAATTGTTGAGCACTTCAAATTTGTAATGCACACCATGACAAAAACCCGAGATGTTGAAAACGATATTCTGAGTTTTTGCTACCAAACTAAAAATACATTGTGCACTGTGACGTCACACTCAACTTTTCAGTGTTTCAACTGCTTCGGATATCCCAAATTTTTTTACAGTTTTCGATAACTATTTTCACTAATTAATTTCACTGTGAAAAATAATTAACATGAAGAGGTATTGATAGTAGCAATTGTAAACCAACAAAGTTTTGAAAAAAAATAATGGAAGCTTTATCAGTTTCACATGTATATAGTATTACACAAAACAAGTTACTCTAAAAAATCTAATTGGGTCATAATCTCATAATAATAAATAATCCAAATTTTTTATAATGTTACCACCCTCTGCATACAAACTTTCTTTGCAGCGGGGGTAGTCACTTAGCTCTGCAGCTGACTGTACGTTGTATTGAAATCAAACACTTAAGAACCGATTAATCGCGTTTGTTAACACACATGACCATACGTTTCGGGCCCTTGACATCACTCGCTTTCACAGGGTTAAGACTAATAAACGCTCGTCATGGTGTTAATAAAAGCGATTAATCTGTTCTAAAGTGTTTAATTTCAATGAACAACAATCGCGGAAACAGAAGACAATATAATGTACTTTCTATTGTATTTGTATTTAACTTTTATAAATCATATTATAAATTCGATTGTATTGTGAACAGATACATACTCCAGAAGACATGGACAACGGAATATGTGAGGTGTGCATCACGCAACTGCGGAATGCTGTCAACTTCAAGAAGCAGGTGCTCCATACGGAAGATCAGTTCAAGCGGAGACTCCAGGGACGCGATGTTAAAAGTAAATATTTGATTCATTTATCTTAATTCTGTGAGAGTGTAGTTTCCAGAATTTGACATTTAAAGAATCACGCCAACATTAATGTAAAAAGTTTTTGGTTTCTGCCAAAATTATCCGAAGCTTCCGTAACTTACTATATCGTACTTTCGGGTGGCGTTCGACTGATATCAGGTAAGCTCGGCCAGGCTGGCAATATGACATCATATGATAATGCTAAAATTTGAATCCGAGTAAAGTGAAATCGGACCATGGAGATGTTTTGTTATTAATATGTTTGAAAAAAACGGCTCACTGACATTTTATTCAGCATTTTAATCACATTTATCAAAGGTTCGGTTTCGGTTTCGGCCGAACTAAGAATCAATACCGAACCTTCGTTTTGTGTTTCGGCAAAAAAACATGTTTCGTTCGGACACTACTGAAAATAAATATTTTGTGATAATCAAACAACTCATACTAGTCCCACTGCTGGTTTTTTTTTATAACGGTATGTATGCTGAGTTAACTGCAATTAAATTTGTTGGGATCTGATCATCCATTGCGTTTATTATCGCAAGACGACCATGAGGAAAATGAGCGTTTCAAACGCTTCACGGAGAGCCCAATTGACATTTATTTATAGCCTAAGTCACAAAATTTAAAAACCTATTGTTTCTGTACACAATAGGTTTTTAAGTGATATTGTATAAGGTCACACTAGTCTGTGTCCAGTTTTGTCGGTCTTGTGTTCGCCTCATCCATAAATGAATACAGCCTTCCTTATGTCATCGACCCAACTTTTCCAAAGTGTACCTCTCTTCCTTTTTATGTTTAGCCCAATTGCCATAAACCTAATAAATTGTTGCCTGCCATTCAGAGTATAAGCTCTTATTAATGCAACACCATAGTCATGAATCTTACGATTGTTTCAGACCCCATCAAAATTGAATCATTGGAGGAGGCCATAGATTCAGATCACCTGTCTGACCCAGACTTCACAGAAGGTAAGTTGTCTTATTTAAATTAAATAAAAGAGTTCAATAGGGTGTATTTAGTACGTTTTCTCGCCAGACATTACTTTTAGCATCCCTTATATACATAGACATAGAACGTGTTACGTCAACGTGACGTGAACGAGGACGTGAGCGTTAGTGGCCCAGTGCTAAGAGCGTGCAGTGCAATCCGAAGGTCGCGCGTTCAAAGCTGACTCATACCAATGAGTTTTTCGGAACTTATGTACGAAAAACAATGAGTTTTTCGGAACTTATGTACGAAAAATCATTATATTTACCAATCGCTTTTCGGTGAAGGAAAACATCGCGAGGAAACTGGACTAATCTGAATACGGCGTAGTTTACCCTCTGGGTTGGAAGGTCAGACTTTCGTGAAACTAGGGCCTACGTCAAACCTTAGGATTAGGTGCTAAAGCGGACCCCAGTCAACCTGAGGTGTGACATAAGCCGGGAAAACGTTAGGCAGAAGGAGATATACATAGACCTAGAAACACTTATCAGTTTTGCATGAAAGCAGAAATATCTGAATTATACCACAATGTTTTGAAATAAGGTCACTGTACAAACTGTTCCATTGGTGTTTGTTTACCCAATTTCCCGAGAGATGTCGCTGTTACCTCGGCTAGAACACGCGAACGTTAGTTAGTTCGCCGTAGATTGTGAAGGTTAAAATGTTTTTCTATTTTTTGTGAGAATATGTGTGGAGAATTAGTATAGTTAAATATACGTCAGTTTATTATTAAACTCTGTATTTAATTTTATGCTCTCTTTTCGACTACACTATTGTACAGTCAATGCATGGGGCGAGACTCAAAATTTGCAATTTTGGAAATCCAGATAGCTTGTTGGCTGCAAACTATTCCAGATTATTAAAAACTTAGGGACTGAGACTTGCAAAACAGTACCTACCTAACCTACATTCAATTACAGACACATTAACATCAATCCTTTACAATCTTATTTAATTTCAGATTACGAAGTCCCAATCAAACAAGAAGATGAGGTTAAGCCGAAAGCCAAGAAACGCGCGGCCAAGCCGGCCCCGTCCCGCGCCAAGAAAGCCAAGACTGAAGCCGAGTCGTCCGAACAACGTAAGTGGATAGTTGGTTACTAGTGCCGGCGGTTGTGTGCTTGTGCGGACCTGGGTGCCTATTGGTTGGTTGAAAGCTAGGCCAAGTTGAGTTCAACCATGCCAATTTTAAACCGACTTAGCGATTAACAAAGTGTAAATTTTCTTCTAAAGTATGACTTTGTTCAGTTTGGCGCCGCCAAGTCGTTGCGCTACTTGAGACTATTTGGTAGTAGACCATTATCGTGAAAATTGGTTACGATATGTTGTCGTTGGTTTTAGGAGAAACCAATCACTCCGCGTTTTACGTTTGACACAAAATCTTCGGCCTTCGGGTGGCATAAACTGTCAGGGTTCGCGTTCGTGCGTTTAGATATATTTATATTTCAAACACTGCATACTAATTTATACTTGAACAAATAAATACCAATACTAATGAATAATCAATTAAAACGTGTTCTTTTAATTCAAATAATGATTCGATACATATTTTGTACCTATTTATATTTTTATACAAATGTTTGCACCACCATACGTACACACGCGTTCAGGATTGCATGGGCAGTTTATGAATGAATTCATTCATAAATTGCCCATGCAATTCTGAACGCTGTAGTACCTGACATCATGTTGACAAGTTGACAACCCTAATGCGAATGTTATCTTGACAAGCTTAACGTCAAATGTAGGAAAGTGAAGCTTCTGTACTTTAGTACTATTACTTATTCTCAGAGATGGGCATTATTCGAATAAAAATTTATCTAAATGATCATTCGAATGACGAATAATCCACCAATTTTTTATTCGCGAATGATTTATTCGCGGATGATTTATTCGCGGATGATTTGTGCGCGGATGATTTATTCGCGAGTAACTTATCGGCGAATAAATATTTCGACCGGTTTTTAACTTGACGAATGATTTACTTATTATATTACTCCTAAAAATTTACTAACAATATTAAAGGTTTTTTGGCTATTCTATTAAATTTAAAAAAAGAAACATATATTAAAAATGACAAATTTTTACTAAAGTTCACGATCGTCTAAGACTTTAGTGATCTATTCGATATGATCTATATGTAGTTAATGTTATTTACTCTGGTTTTCAAACAAAGAATATCATGACGTATGATTTTTATTACGAATTATTAATAAATCCATGTTGATTTCTAAAGTGCACTTTTATTTACAGTCCTTTTATAATCCCTATGTGGGTTGGAAGAAAATCTGAGCAAAGAAACCGCCTAATTTCTATGGCATAGATTTTGTCAAGTTTCTGTACATTTCAATGACATATACTATCTCGGTCTAAAAAGGGCCTCGTAGTTCTCACTCAAATAACCGAATATAAAATTAATTCCATATAAACTAGTAAGGCCATAATGTTTAAAAGAAATTGTGTCAATGAAACTAGGCGGTTGAAATGAAACTTGAGTTATGAATTCATAATTAGATAGCTATTTTAAACAGAAGTTGATAAGGTATTTAAAAAATTATTCGTGGCAATTCATCCGGCGAATGAATTATTCGCGGATAAATTATTCGACGAATAATTTATTCGAATACGAATAATCATCCGAAAATTCATCCGTCATCCGCGAATGATTTGGTTATTCGTCATCCGTCATCCGTCATTCGAATAAATTTTGCCCATCACTGCTTATTCTGTGGAGAAACTTGCACATAAAGAATATACAGGGGCATTCCACGAACTTCGGTTCTTCTAATATTTCTGAAAATGAGCGATTTTGTGTCTCATAATATTTCATGACTTGGCCAACAAATTGACAGTATATTCTCGAGCTTTACGGTATTTATTTAGGGCCATCTGCCATCCGTCCGGGTTTCCGGGGTCCCGGGAGCCCGTCCGGGGAGCGTCCGGATTTTAAAACTTTCCTTGATAAACCCGGACATTTTTGGGTTCAGGTCAATCCCTAGCAAAAGCTAAATTTTTAAATTAAAAATTGATTTCTTTAGTGTCCGGGGGGAGACCGCGATTTTAATGAAATGTCCGGGTTTTTTTTCTTTTTTGCCCGGTTTCGGCAATGTACGAGATGGCAGCCCTATATTCAATGAAGTTGCTGCCTTTCAGGGCAAAATCGTTTCGTAAGGGCCATCCTCGTGGTCACGCCAATAGCCAATTTCTGGGTATATTGAAAAAAAATTATTGTTGACTCGAACTTAATTTCACTAAAATGTGATTTGAATTATTTCGACCTTTTGAATGCGTTATAAGTCGGAACAATTAATCGCAAGTCGTGCTATAAGTGCTTATTAGATAATGGTACGAGTATTGGTACTAGTTGCATGTGTAGGTTATTAGCGGGATGTCTTCGCTGATATAAAATCAATTTTAAACTTGTTCTTATTGAATAAGAATTTAATAAGCACAAATTTAAAAAAAGTGAGTGAACAGATTGTTTTATCTACTAAATATGTTTATAAGGATTCAAATCGTTCAGAATATTATCATGAGGTCTATATTTGTTCTAAAGAACAATACTAAGGAAGTATCAACCATTCATAGGCACCCAGCGGCTAGTTTTCTTTGACATACATATGTGTACATTTCTTTGCTTTCAATATCACTAATTTTGACAAAGGTTATTTTTTTGTTTTTATTCTGTTTTCGTAAGCTCATTATCACTGGTAAATAATTTTCTGTACAACAATGTTCCTTTAATACATACCTACTTAAATTTTTTGTTGAATATTTTACTATGTATTTTTAATATTTCATTTCTATAATTTTCTAACATACGTACCATACGTACCAGTTAGAAAGAACTCCTTAAATTGTTATTTTTGAAATATTATTTATGAGCTGTACACATTGCATAAACTTTAGTTTAACATAATAATAATAATAGTATAATAATCTGCATTATCACACAACCGCCGTGACACTTTGAAAGTGTTAGAAAAGCTGCATTATTTTGTTATACAATTTTAAAATGTCAACAAGATATATTTTCTTCTCTATAGCTTTATTAGTGGTTATAACTTATATGACAGCTTTTTTATAGCATTTCAATTTAGTCATTATTTTATCCTATTTAAATGTTTGTATAGGTTACAAAGTTACAATATGAAACTTATTGTGTAAGTATCCATGCCAAGGATATGCTTAAGAATGTGTTAATCCGGCTAAATCTTCTATGGTTCTATAATTACCAGGAATCTAGCTCCATAAAGCCAGCCTGTTATAGAAGCTAAAAATTGACAACCTTTCTCTCCTTATTATTAATAATAATCAAGCAAATGGGTTGTACTGGCATGTATGGAAATAGCGGAAAAAAATCTCAGTTATGGCCCCACTGTGTTTGACGAAACGTACTTTCTTATTGTTCCTTAGATCATTGACAACTGGACTACGCTTGTCTATCATTTTCTATATAAAAATATGGTGCCGAATTTTACGAGCGGGCGGGTCTGGCTATTCTGGGTAGTATGGGTAGAAGATATGATATGTCAGTTCATAAAATGATATGATATTTCTGAATATGCTACAGAAATCCAGGGCAAACCCTGTTTGATAGTGATTAGTGACTGCCATTAAAAGTCGTAATTTTAATACTAAAGTGATAAATTTGTTAAATTGATAATGATATAACCGACTGCCGATAAAGGTAGTTCGATTGTATGTATATTTGGCACATCCTGCACCTTTGACGTCACATAAAAGTGTCGTCGACATACGAATGTTCCATGGTTTTAAAACTGACACTAGATTTACTCACCAGTATAATGTTCATACCAAGTGACCCAGGTCGCAATGTCAAAGCTGCAGTTGTGGTAAACTTTGCATTAAAAAAAGAAAATTTTAATTTCATTTAGGAAAAGTTATGTAATTTATTGTTCGAAAGCCATAATTATACACATATCTTTTTTCGCATGTCAATGGCTGGAAACTATTTTAAAACAGTAACGACAATTTCAATTTCATAGAGATACTTCATAGTGTAACTTTGTAACGTTTAAATAGATTAAGAACTTTCCCCATTCTCCATTACAACTTTAGCTTACCATCGTTTCTAAATATTTACCATGAACTAAGCTAAAAATTCGTATAAAAGCTAAGTATTTTCAATACGAACATGACACAATTTTATGCACATCAGTCTTCCAAGTTACTGAGATCCAATGAAAATTTTAAAATTTTCGACAACGGATTAGTTTTCTGCGAAAACAACATAAAGTATGCACTTGGAATCGGCAACCTCTGCGTCAAAGAAAAATCTTTGATCACGTTACAATGTGATTCTGGATACAGTGAGGAAATTTGCTTTTTTTCGCTACGTTCACCAAATAAAAGCGAAAAAGAGACCGAGAAAGTCGTCACAAAATGACAGTGACGCGTTTGAAAAAGAAATGTCTGCACATGAATAAATATGACTACTGTATCCGAGCCGAGTTTAAATAATGAAAGAACATGTTTCATGTGTAATTTGTACATTCTTCGAAATCGACGAATTGATGTGGTCGGCGTGGACGGATTGTGTATGAAGCGCTTATAGAAATAAAAAGGATATTTAAAAATAATATGTACAAATTAAAGAAGATTTATATTGACAAATTTATATCAAGGTAAGTTACATCAATTTATTTATACACTTGGATTATATATCTAGAAATCCATTTATTTTAGGTTTGTATATCGTATCATTACGCCACGTTAAAATACTTTTGTTCATTACTTTTGTTTGGACGAGAAATTCACTGTTATATATTTTTTTGTCCCATGATATATTGAGATATGTTCCATAACATTACCTACCCATATTCGGCATTGAGCGGATATTTAAACCAGATTGCTGAAAACCTAAATCGTTTTTAAAATTAACATATCGAATCTCTATTCCTAATGTTTTTGTTTTTCCGCTTAATCCACCACGTTTTTACGCATATTATTCGTTATTATTGTTGTAAACGAAACTGCGACAAAAGCGACCAATCTTGGGTATTATGCAAGGAATTATTATGAAACTACGGGTAAACATCAAAAACATCCAAAGAGTACCCATGGTAAAGGAAGAAAATAACATCAAGGACGATTTTAAAGAAGAACAGATCACAAAAGGAACGAAGATATGTGAACATTACTCAAAATGTGCCGAAACACGAATAGCATTGAGATAAAGTGAAACTGGTTTAAATCATGAAGGATCTTTCAATGACGACGTTACATCTGTGATTCAAACAAGACCAAACCTAGTATATTTTTTATTGTGGACGTATTTTCCCTTTACGGGAACTATGCTTTAACGGTTGATAAGACTGTATTAAGTTAACAATACTATCCTACTAATATTATAAATGCGAAAATTTGTATGGATGTTTGTTACTCTTTCACGTAAAAACTACTGAATGGATTTTAATGAAACTTTACAATAATATAGCTTATACATCAGAATAACACATAGGCTACAATTAAAAATATATTGCCCAGACGAAGTCGCGGGCGCCACTTAGTTTGCTAATAAGGTACTCGGTATAGTATGTCGGTATGGTATGAGGGTATGACATGAAAATATCCCACAATTTTTTTAACCCTTACGTCATTTCTCCGCAAGTTTTACTCCCAGAGACTGAGGCTAATGGAGAATCTTTACATGTATGTTGGAAATACCCAGCAGACTAGTTAAACTGTAATTTTATGTAATATTCGTAAAGATTATTTATTTTTAAATAACTACATTTGTAACCTTACTACAATTTTAAAACCTTCGCAGCAGTGCTTTTTACGCTCGTAATTATCGACACATAACCACAGGGAAAACGGCCACTGGAAGAGCAACCTTAATAGTAAGAAGACTGACTGAAGATAATTGAGATGCTCGTTTCTTGTTATAGGAACGGACGGCGACGCGCCCAAGAAGCGCAAGAAAAAGAAAAAGAAATCGGACGATAGCGCGACCCCCGAGCGCATTGAGCACAGGGTCAACCTTACCGCCATACTGCAGTTCTCCAACGCCAGTCCGTTCCGAGACAAGACCGCCCGCGGCTTCTCCTGCCTCTACTGCTGCAAATACTTCCAGCACATCGACGACCTCAGAGCACACACAGCCCAGCAGGCGGAAAAAGACAAACTCAACTCCATGATCGACTACAAACTCAGCTACAACCCCATCAAAGTAGACATCACCAACCTGGAGTGCACCGTCTGCCACCAACCCATGAGAGATCTCGTCGAACTCAAAGATCATCTAGTCTTCTTCCACAGTAAGACTATCTACAAAAACATCAAAGACATTATCCTCCCATTCCGTCTCGAAGACGGCCACAACTTCATGTGCGTCCTATGTTCAGTTGTTCACATTTCTTTCAAGAACCTTTATCATCACATGAGCAGTCATTATAGGAATTATTGCTGCAACAAATGCGGCGCCGGCTATATCACGATAGCCGCCCTCCGCAAGCACATGAAAACCCATGAGCAGGGCAACTTCCCCTGCGCCTACTGTGATAAAACATACACCTCCTTCACAAAGAAGAGGAACCACGAAAAGGGCGTCCACACCGGTGGCTGGCTGAGGAACAAGTGCCCACACTGTCCAGAGATCTTCGTTAGTTACTACGACCGAAGCGAGCATCTAGTACAAGTTCACAATGAGAAAGCCGTCAAGTACCCTTGCAACGCGTGCAATAAGGTATACAAGAAGAAATTCGAGCTCAACCGTCACATTAAACATCACCATTTACAGCAAAAGAGCTTCTTATGCGACAAATGTAATGCGAAATTCTTCTCTAAACGAGGTCTGGTCGATCACATGTCGAGACACACTGGGGGTGAAGTATACACTTGTGATATATGCGCCAAAACTTTCGCCAGAGCGAGGACTTTGAAGGAACACATCAGAATTCACGAGGACGACAAGAGGTTCCAATGTGAAGTTTGCAAGAAGACGTTTGTACAAAAATGCAGTCTGAAGAGCCATATGCGCTTACACCAAGACCATTTGGACATTTTCAAAGAGTTCGATGACGTCAAGCACTTGATAGATGACAGAGAGTTGACATTGAAACAGATAGCCGCAGAAAACAAGATAAAGGCAGAAGAGGAGAAAAGAAATCAAAAATTTGTCCCGCTTGATAAGATGTAGAGAAAAAATAGTGTCAAGGACTCTGTAGGTTTCAAGAAGTTGTCGTAACTGAGTGTAGTATTGATCTAGAATGAGGTTCTGAAACAGGGTCATTCTTATGTTTGCTCTTTGTAACGCCAATAATTAAATTTGCTGTTCAAATTTGCCTTTTCTGTCTCATTTTATAGATCTGTGCGGCATAATTTAAAAGACACCAAAACGTTAAGATTTTTGATCTCATACCAATTGCTTTGAAATTTTTACGTGAATTTTATGGATATATTGTCTTGTATGAAATTCTCAATTTAGGTACACACGCGTTCATAAGTGCCCATGCAATTTTGAACGCGATAGTACGTCATTATTCATTTTGTTATTTACATTAAACATATTTTTTGATATAATTGGATCATGACCATGAATGTCTATTTTTTTTGTTATTTTAAGAGCTACTATCAAGATCGGTGTAAGTGTAATTTTATATATGTTTTGACGTTAGAAATTACATTAATGAAGCCGTCGGTGGGTGCAGGCTGAAGCATACTTAAAATAAAATTTAGGAGTTGTCATATCCAAACTAACAATAGGTTAGGAAGATCTGCTCGCCACAAAGTGCTTTAAATTAAAAATTATATTTATAAGTTTTACCATATACAAGAATCAAGTGTGTTGAAGTGAATATATTATATGTATTACTAAGATATACTTTTTCTTTAAGTCCCCATATCTTTGCATAGTATGCTGCTGAAGAAAAATACGGTGATTTAGCCATTATAAGATTAATTGCTGTATTAACTATGTCCAAAAACCCCTTAATAAGACAATTTGCGATTAAAAAAGAAAAACTAAGGAGATTAACATGCCACTGAAATATGCTCGCAGGTACAAAATAAATAATGGTAAAAAACGTTTTAAGGTACATTGCCTTATCAACCACTCCGTTTTGGACCACCTACATATATTACTATCTATTAATATTAGTATAGTTGATTTTTAAATAAACAACTGACGACAGAAACAAAATTGTACAACAGGCAATAGAAGAAATAATTGAAACTCGACAAAGATCCACTCGAGATTTTAGTATAAGCTGGAGTTGAGAGTTGTGACGCTTGTATAAATGTGGTCTTCGTCATCCGCGTCCATTTTCCTAAATTGCGTCCTCTTACCCTGCGTTTTATAATACATAACTAGCGCGGATGTTGACCCATATCATAATAACGATCGGATGAACTGTGCGTTGTTTAAAAATTAAGCAGACTGACCGGGTGTGAACAACTGTTTTTCTTTTATAGGCGACACCGGAGCGACTAAAAAACGGAAAACTGCCTTAAAGGGGAAAAACGAGGAAGCTCCTAAACCGTTGTTACGGGAAAAGCACATGCCCGAGATGCAGAAACAGTGGCACAACCTGACGACCTTGCTCAAGTACTCTAACGCCACGCCATTTAAAGACAGGAACGACGCGGGCTACATATGCGCGTACTGTTTCAAAACGTACCCCGACCCCGAGGTCCTGCGCCACCACACGCAGAACGACCACGTCAAAGAGAAACCCACATACAAGGCTGGCTCCGGCATGAGCAGCTTCGTCGCCTTCCTCGACATAGTCGACCTTAAATGCACTCTCTGCAACCTCCCCTTCGAAAACTTAAAAGATCTCCCCGAACATCTAGTCAAAGTTCACGACAAGAAATACTTCTTAGGCGTCACCGATTACTTCCAACCGTTCAAGTTAACTAACGAACAACAAATCAAATGCTGTCTGTGCAGCGAAGCGTACCATAACATGAAGTTGCTCATGCAACATATGAACGTACATTATAGAAACTTCATCTGCACGACTTGCGGAGCCGGATTCGTAAACAGCTTCAGACTTAACAGGCACGAGACCACGCACGGGAAGAAGAAATCCAGCTTCCCGTGTCGACATTGTGGACAGGTCTTTGCAGCTGAGTCCAAGAAGAAAGCCCATGTCAATACTGAACACAAAGGCATAGCTGGCGACAGCGTCTGCCAAATATGCAAAGCACGATTTAAAAACTACTATCAGAAAACTAGACACATGATGCAAGTACACAATGTTGAAGGCATCAAGTGTGATATGTGTGACAAAAAGTTCAATTTAAAGTCAAATCTCATGTTACACATGAGAAGCGTTCATCTTAAAGAAAGACCTTTCGAATGCTCCGTTTGCAGTATGGGTTTCTTCATTAAAAGGCACATGTTAGGGCATTATATGGCGACGCATACAAACGAGAGGAAGTTTAAGTGCGACGTTTGTGGGAAAGCATACGCCACTCAGAACAGTCGACGGAAACATATGAAGAAAAATCACGGGATTTCTAAGAGTACTATGTTGGCGCAGAATCAGACTATACCTAAATAATGTGTGAGTGAAATAAACTGAACTATTGCATCGAAATCGAGTGTATAATTATAGAATTCTTGAAAAGTATTGAACACCTGCTGATGTATGTAATGTAATTTAACATTAACAATGAAAAAGTGTCATAATTTAGAAATGTCTCATTATGTAGCATGTGAACTTATTTTACATGGTCAGTATTTATATTCTATTGTAATTTTGTGATTTATTTAGGTATCCATTCTACCACGCATATTATTTTAATTCGTAATTCGAAATCTGTTTTTGACTAATTTCGATTAGTAGTGCAGCTCAATAGAAAGACTGATTGTTGTTTTCATTTGATGCATATTTTCTTTTTAATCTTCAAGTTTGTTAAAAGATGATATCTTCCTGCTTTCTAAATATTGATAATAATAAATACATTTTAGAACAAATTTAAATATGTATTTCATTCAAGAACAAATTACATATTCCAAATCATCAAACATAATGGAAAATTAACGCAAAATTAAGTAAATCTTAATCAATCTCTTAGAGTTAGACAAGACTACACAAATAAATAAAAATCATAAAAAACCATAGACGATATTGAGACATATGATGGTGCATCAAGTGAGTTAAAACCTATCTAAGAACAATCCATCTTGTACCATTTTGCCGAATCCCGCAAAAACATCGGATAAGTTTGTATTTTAATGGAAATATTCGTTTACACGCAAAAACCGATACACAAACGCAGAAACAATCAGCCTCTCGCGAAACGTCGGAGAGAGCTTTAATTAGGAGTAGCTTAGGGATTGAAAAGCAAATCCAAAAAGTATGATAAAACTCCAAACTCGACCCACAGGGAGTTGCATTGGACATGAATTGGTACACATAAAAAAAGGACATTTAAAAGGAACACTCGACATGTCCAACATGCCTGCAGTCAAAGTCTGATCAACCTGAAACGGAAATACATAGTTATGGTATGCGGTGTCTCACTTAACCTTCCTGTGTCAGGCAACTCAGGCAGTTAGTCGCAGAACTATCAGAACTTGACATGTGTTCGTGCTCTTCGTTTCTTCGTTGGTGTTCATGTTCTGTGGCAAAAATAATGTAATCGTCAAGTTAAGTATTTGCAGTACAGTACTCAACAAGGCGAAAATTTTAGATTTTACTGGTCTTATGAGCAATCTGTTTCACTGCTGATCGCTGGGCGCAACTGATCATCGCATTTTAACATGTCTTCGTAATGTATAAACTCTTCTATGTAATAAAAATACTGCAGCAAGTTGTCTGTACTTACCCAAAGCTCAACATTTAAAATACATTGTCTTCAAAGTCTTCAAACACATGTCTACAAAGACATTTAATTCTTCCATATCAAAACACATTTACTTACCACATGACTTATCGTACCGTCTGGCTGATGATAGCAGAAGAAGCATAGCAAACGAGTGGTGCCAAAGTAATCAAAACAATTTAGTGCCAATTTACTGCCGCGTATAGAATGTGTAGATTACTCTGAGCACCTCGCGCGCATCTCCTTCTGCTGCTGACTGTGCGATAAAAAAATGAAAATGAATCTTACAAGGCTACCTTTAAATATAATGATATGTTAGCGAACGGAACCAAGTGAATCAACATCTGTAGGTAATAAATAATGTAGTAACTTCCGTAGTGCCAGAAGATATTAGTAGAAGAATAGAACTATGCCGAGGTCTAAGAAAGCCAATAATTTGTACTTTTCTTTATAGGTATCACGAAGAAAAGTTTCGTGAAAATAGAATCCACACCGAAGAAACCACAAAAGACTCGCAGTAACACTGCTGGCGTTGTCAAAGCAGGAAAAGCACATCTGCTAAAGACATACAGCCAAAAGAGTAATAAAAGAGTCGCAAGTAGAAAACATGCCGCAAGGGATGAGACAAAAGAGACAGATCCAAAGCCTATAATAGAGATTCATATGCAGCGGAACAATGTTAGAGAGCTTTTAGCAAATTCTAACGCTACACCAATTCGTTGCCACGGCGATATCGGCTATACGTGTTGCTTCTGTTCCAACCAGTTCCCAAATCCCGCAGACCTCAAAACCCACACGATTCAAGGTCACGACCAAAAAACCAAGCAAAAGTTTATGGGAGGAAGGGCCATGGATTCTTACATAGTTAAACTAGATATTACTTCATTACGCTGCGAACTCTGCGCCACAAACGTGGACACTTTAGAGCTAATGGTTCACCATTTAACAGAATGCCATGGAAAGAAACTTTACACAGATATTAAGAATCACATTCTCCCGTTTAAGTTCGATGATGATAAAATGCGATGCGTAGTTTGTAAACAAGAATTTAATTCATTCAAACACCTGCAAGAACACATGATTGTGCATTTCAGGAACTATGTCTGCGATATATGTGATAGTGGATTTATTAATCGAAGAATGAAGAGAGCCCACGCTAAAACTCATTTGACTGGTGAATTTGAATGCAGCACATGTTCGAAAGTGTTTGACACTGTACTAAAACTAAAATCACACGAAAGACAGGTGCATACTACAATAAAGTACAACAAATGTGGTCATTGTAGCGAAAAATTCAAAGACTTCAAACATAAACTTAAGCATCTAGCAGTTGTTCACGGGATTAAACAGGAAAAATCGAAATGTAAAGCGTGCGATAAAGCTTTCAGTTCTCCGTCAGCTCTAAGAGTTCACATTAAACGAGATCATTTAGTAGAGAGGCACCATAAATGTGACCAATGTGACATGACGTTCTACTCGATAAGAGAGCTGGAGCACCATTCGGTGAAGCACTCTGGAACGAGGGAGTTCCAGTGTGACGTATGTTATAAATACTACGGTCTGAGAAAAACTCTGGTAGAACACATGAGGATTCATATGAACGACCGTCGATTCGAATGCCCGCATTGCGGTATGACGTTTGTGCAAAAGTGTAGTCTGAAAGGACACTTGCGGTCCAAACATTTTGAGTTAAGTTAGATTGATAAATCATATATGTAATATATTAAAATTCATTTCTTTTTAAACCAGTGTTTTATTTTCTAATTTCTTCGTTAGGTGTACCCTATTATTCTTTAAAAAACTAATTGCAATCGTAAGCGCCACATAAATACAGAAAAGCTGGAGAGGGATAGCTATATTGACTACTTTTTTTTTCTTTTTCTTTGTAGGTATCGCAAGAAGAACTAGGATTATCACAATCGATGCAACTAATCAAAGCGCGGGTATCAAGCTTGCTATCTCACCGAACGTCTTGCGACTGCCCAAGGGCGGCCCCAGTGAGACGAGGAAGAACCTGCATAATCTAGGTCAGATTTTACTCAATTCTAATGCGACACCTATAAAAGCCCACGATATGCGGGGGTACATGTGCGTTTTCTGCCCTAAGCGGTTTCCCGAGCCGCGAAATCTAAAAAAACATTTTCTAGAAGAGCACAATGATGACAGATTGATAAGGCGCATGTCTGGCATGTCGGGCTCTCCACTCTCCACTCACGTGGTCAAATTAGACATTACGCTTCTGAACTGCGCTCTGTGCGATACTGACTTTGACACGCTAGAGGACTTCGTACACCATTTAGTAGCGGTCCATGGTAAACATTTGTACACTGATGTCCGTAATCAGTTGCTGCCTTTCAAATTTGACACGCCGGAGTTGAGCTGCGCAGTCTGCTCTGTATCATACGGCAGCTTTAAACTTCTGCAGCAACATATGAATGCACACTTCAGAAATTATATCTGCAATATTTGCAACGCCGGCTTTGTGGTCGAGCGACTGCTGTCGCGTCATATTCGCCAGCATGGTGACGAAAAGATCCAGTGTCCTGAATGCGGAAAGACTTTTATCAACAAGATGAAAATGCGTGAGCACGTTAAACGTGTACACTTGCGCTTAGATAAGAGGAATAAATGCCAATTCTGCAACGAAAAGTTCGTAGACTATTGGAGGAAGGTCGATCATATGGTCAAGGAACACGGAGTTCCCTCGGTAGTCCTAAAGTGCGGGGCGTGCGATCGCACTTTTGTCAACCAACGAGCTCTGGCTCGACACACGAAGAAGGATCATCTCATGGAGAGGAAACACAAATGTCCTCATTGTGAAATGAAGTTCTTTAGCTCAAGCGGGCTAAAGAAACATTTACCGAAACATACGGGTATAAAGAATTACAAATGCGAAGTGTGTTCCAAAGAGTATGGGAGAAAGACCACTCTGACTGAACACATGCGCATTCACGCTGACGATAGAAGATTCTCATGCGCTCATTGCGGGCTAGCTTTCATACAGAAGTGCAGCTTGAAAGGACATTTGCGTTCTAAGCATGGCGAAATCGTTTAATATTTATCAGAACTTGTTAACTCATTGTTCATTGTTGAGTTTATGAAATATAATAATATATAATACTAATTGTACTTTATTTTATGCAACTGTGCTAAGGAATCCTGAGCTATTAAAAAAGCAACTTTAACCGTTGTACGTATAATTTGGTTGTAGGTAGTAGATAGCGTTAAGAAACATCAGGAAAACCGGTTCAATTTTAGAAGTATGGTTGCATGGTTTGAAAGGAAAAAAAATATCTAAATACTACTAAAAACGAATTTTTATTAAGCATACAATCATAACATAAATTACGTTTAAGTACCGATGGTTTCTGGCACACGGTAACTAATACAAAATACAGATATGGCCAGAAAATACATAATAGGCAACTAGACGAAAAACACCTCACTTTTTTTAAACATAAAAACATATTTAATCAAATAATAAGACATATTATCATGCATGTTCGTCCCAGGGTCATTGTCTGTGAGATTTAAAAGTTAAGTCTCTTTACCAAACGTGTTGAACCGGGGACGGTAATTTTATAGCGACTAATCCTCTGACCAAATACGACGAGACAGAGCTTCTCGCTGTTGATAGAAATGACCATTCTAAGGAACGTAGACACGTGTGCAATATTTGCGATAAGTTTTGTTTGAAGAATCAGAAAGATGAACACTTGTTAACTTATGACGAATAAAGCAATTTTTTGGCCAAATTAAGAAGTTGAGATAGCATTCGAGGTGCTTGCTGATGACAGGCATTTTATTTAGGTACATGAAACACTCCTGTCGACAGGTGTTCGATCAGGAGTGTAATTTAAAAAGCCACATCAAGTAGAAGCACGATGGCGTCAATAATGCTCAGAAATAATCCGTATATTTTAAACTAGTTTAGTATTGCTTAATTCTTTGTAAACTTACGATGCAAATATTCACGTTCTATGATAGTGGAACCTATGCAGCTATAAGCAAATACAGCTTTGTCGGCATTTCACATAAATCCCTGAACATTACCTCTCTTTTCAGACGTGCCAAGTGATACGCCAGTCGTAAAGATGGAACATCACATTACGTCGCCAGGTGATACACCAGTCATAAAGGTGGAACCTCCCCTTACGTCGACTAGTGCAAATAAACTGCCCATAATTATATCGACTAACTCCCTTGAGCAAAGGACTACTATAACCAAAGTACAAGCCCCGACAGAAAAAGGTATAATTAAAAGCTTAGAACATAAGATTGAAACGAAACGTGGAACAGAAATGATTAAAAGTCAGCATAATTTAGGAATCGTTCTGCGTCATTCTAACGCGACGCCGCTTCTCGGCCAACGCGGTGCTGGCTACGCGTGCTACTATTGCCCGATACAGTACCCCGATCCCGCCGATGTCAAGAGACACACTCTAGAATCCCACAATGATTTAAAGAGAAATCCTTCGCTGCCACCGTTAAGACTTGATAACTATTCAGTAAAAATCGATATCACAAACTTAATATGCAAAGTTTGTTCAACAAGTTACGCTATACTTATCGACTTAATGGACCATTTGCGGCTTGACCATGATCAACCCATTCACACTGACATCAAAGATCTCTTTTTGCCTTTTATATTTGACAGCGATACACTTAAATGTGCATTATGCGATACAGAATTTACGACTTTCAGGATGTTAGTAGAACATATGAACATACATTACAGACATTACATATGTGACATTTGCGATATAGGCTTCATCACCAAAGTTGGCCTGCGGACACACAAGAAAAGTCACGAGGAAGGAGATTACCAGTGCGACCAATGTCACAAATTGTACAATTCATTGAACAAGTTAAATATGCACATTCGCTGCGTCCACTTTGGGCAAGACAAGAGAAACAAATGTGCATATTGCGACGAAAAATTCTCTAGTATAATAACGAAGAATAATCACCAATTCAAAGTGCACGGTGTTGCTCTCAAGACAGTCAAGTGCAAGGCGTGTGATAAAACCTTTCGAAGCAACCAAGGTCTAAGAGAACACTATAAGACATATCATTTGCAGATAAAGAAATTCAAGTGTTCTGATTGTGATATGGCGTTCCCTAACAACGGTGAATTAACAGACCACATGGTGAAACACACGGGCGCTCGTGATTTCAAATGCGAAATTTGCCAGAAAGCGTACGGAAGAAAATCGACTTTGGTGCAGCATATGAGGAGCCATAATAATGACAGAAGACACAAGTGCAACCACTGTCCGTTGGCGTTTGTCCAAAAATGTACTTTGAGATCACACTTGCTTTCGAAACATGGAATCGGAAAAAGATAAGAAAATAAATGAGGCAATAAATCGATGATATTGATTGATTTTGTCGATGATATACTCATCAACTGCTAATGAATCGCAACTAAGATGTAGTTATGCGATACCGGAATTAAATAAGTTCATGATACCTACAATACAATACAATAATTCTTTATTGCACACCTCATAAAATATTACAACAGAAAAATATACATACCTAATTATATTGATGCGTTGTTTTTTCCTCAATTGTTGATCTTGCTTCCGACAGACAAAGATGTTTAATTATAAAATAGATGAACATATTTAAGCCTTATTCTATCGATCGGTTGGAAGATCCGTTAATGCTGGTAGGTAGGCGTCGTTGAAGCAGTAACATTGCCACGTGTGCAGGTTTCGGTAGGCAGCGGTGTAATCATAGGGTGGTTGAGCGAGGAAAATGCCACAAATCTCAGGCTCGATTAAGACCGTAAATACGAGAAAAAATTGGGAATTAGGTCCAAAAGTAGCCAAAATAATGATTACCTACACGATTTCTTATTAAAATACTTCGGTGGGTGCTGTACGCACTCCGCCGCGCGGCCGCTTGGCCGCCGCGGCCAGACGCATGACTCATGAATAAGGCACACGGAATCTTCCGAAAAATGTCAAGCTATTTTCGACTTTATTGACGTGAGAAACTCAATATTTTAATACGTTTAATATTCACGGAAGTTTTCTAATTAAAATAACACGATTTCTGGACAGGAAGCAGGCGTTTGTTCAGAAGTGTAATTTACAGAGCACAGTCAAGTTAAAACATGTGTAAATATCTTACTTCAAAAGTTGCTTGTTCTCGTAACGTAATAACACATGTGAATTATGTGAAAATTACTTCTCTTTTCAGACATCCCACAAAAAACACAAGTCTTAAAGATGAAACGTCCCGACACGGCGTCCGATGCTAAAATCGTCATATCAAGTTCGTCAACTGTCTATCAATCTTCGGCATCAATGTCTGTAGAACAGAGAACGGCTAAACATACAAAAGAAAGGACTAAAAATAAACAAAATTTAGAAATCATCTTGCGACATTCCAACGCAACGCCTATACGCGGTAAAGAAGAAGAAGGATATGTCTGCTTCTTCTGCCCGAGGGAGTTCCCAGATCCGAACGATCTTAAAATACACACTCAAGAGAACCACAAAGATTTAAAAAAAGATGCTTCTCAGCGAACGCCAAATCTAGATCATTATACAGTTAAACTTGACGTGACGGATTTGACATGCCAATGTTTTAAAAGTTTCGATAAACTGTCCGATTTAATGAACCACTTGCGAGTTGACCACGGTCAACCCATTCAAACTGAGGTCAAAGATCACGTGTTACCTTTTCGATTCCACAATGGAAACCTAAACTGCGCAATATGCGACACGGAATTCGTATCTTTTAAAGTTGGAATAGAACATATGAGCAAACATTACAGAAATCATATTTGCGACTTGTGCGACGCAGGCTTCGTTACCAAAGCTAGCCTGCGCAATCACAAAACAACGCATAATAAGGGAAGTTACACGTGCGACCAATGCCTCCAAGGCTATAGTACTATAGGGAAATTGAATGATCACATTCGCTACGCTCACCGGGGCCAAAATAACGGCCACGAATGCTCCCACTGCGGCGAAACATTCTCGAGCACTCCTCTTCGGAATTATCATCTATCAAAAGTTCATGGAATTAGTCCTAGGGTAGCTAAGTCTTCACAAGTTAGCCCAATATCAGCTAAAAAAGTTAGAACTAAAGAAATGGCTAAACATAAGCAGAATTTAGAGTTAATTTTACGCCATTCAAACGCGACGCCCATACGGGGCCACAGCGGCATCGGCTATGTGTGCTTTTTCTGTCCGATGGAGTTCCCCGATCCAGGCGAACTCAAGACTCACACTCTTGACTCTCACATAGATTTGAAACACGAATTACAAAACCCCCTAAAACGCGGTCACTTTGCAGTCAAAATCGACATTACAAATTTAACATGCAAATTTTGTTTAACGAGTTACGATCAACTTACTGACTTAATGCACCATTTACGAGTTGAACACGACCAACCAATTCGCACTGACGTAAAAGATTACTTCTTACCTTTTAGATTCGACACCGATGCCCTAAAATGCGCAATGTGTGAATCAGAGTTCACCGCTTTTAAAATATTAATAGAACATATGAACAGGCATTACCGAAATTACATTTGCGAAATTTGTGACGCAGGCTTCGTTACAAGAGCTAGCCTGCAAGTACACAGAAAGACTCATAACAGCGGGGATTACCCATGCGCACATTGTCATCAAGTATATAATACTTTGATGAATTTGACGTCCCACATTCGCTACGCTCACCAAGGACAAGTTAAGAGGAACAAATGTGCATATTGCGGCGAAAAATTCATCAGTTTAGAGGCGAAGAACAATCATCTCGTAAAAGAGCACGGAGTTGCTCCCACGGTTGCCAAGTGTACGGCGTGTGACAGAACTTACGGCAACTACAAGAGCTTAAGAATGCACTATAAAGCTTACCATATGATGATTAAGAAATTCAAGTGTTCAGTTTGTAACATGGATTTTGCAAGAGGCTGCGAATTAAAAAACCATATGGTAAAACACACCGGTGCCCGTGATTATCAATGCGATGTTTGTGAGAAAGCGTACGGAAGGAAGTCCACGTTGAGGCAGCATATGAGGGTACACAGCGATGATAGGTACAAGTGCCAACACTGCTCGATGGTGTTCCTTCAAATAAGTAGCTTGAAATCGCATTTGCAATCGAAACATGGAGTTACAATGGAGGAAATAACCAAGGCTGTCTTGAGCATTTCTTAGTTAAATGCTTAGTCAAAGGAGACTATCGATTTTGTTCAGTGTTCGGGCCCACCACACAATGATGTACATATTAAGGCAAATATTATTCATAATTACTTAATTCATGAAAGTCATTACAGTATCACGAAATCTAGGGCAATGTTGAGGAAACAGCGATCGAGGACATGTAGATCAACTCAAAAGTGTCTTTATCTACGGATGCATGTGACCGTGATCGCGGGTAGAGAAACCATTAAGGAAAATTTTAAATAAGTACCACGTTGATCATCAAATTGTATCTAAAAACGGGCGTTTGTTCAGAAGTGTAATAATTAAGAGAGTGGGTTTGAGTGGAATCATGCCGCTAACTCGTAAATGCATAAGTTGCTACCGAAAGTATTCACTTTATGACGCAAGTAATTTGTCTAGATAATATTATTTCACAACTAGTGGGTACGTTATATAACCGGTCCTTCTTTTTTCAGGCGTTCGACAACAAACACCATTATTAAAAGATACTTACATCGAGCCGTCCAGTGACAAAACACTGCCTGTTATCATACAAAAATCCTCTCTTGCTCATTTGACACCAAAAGCTGTAGAACACAAAAATAAAGCGCCAAACGTGATAGCTAAACATATGCACAACTTGGAAGTCATCATGCGCTATTCCAATGCTACACCTATACAAAATCACAATGACATCGGCTATACTTGTTTCTTCTGTCCGATGGAGTTCCCCGACCCGGGTGATCTCAAGGCACACACATTAGAATCCCACGAAGATTTAAAGAAAGATAATTCACGAAAAAGAGTCAAAAGCGATAGGCTTAAATTAAAAATCGACGTCACAAACTTAACTTGCAAAGTATGTTTTCAAAGTTACGCTAAGCTCTCTGATATAACGCACCATTTGAAAGTCGACCATGATCAACCTATTAATACCGAAGTCAAAAATTGCTTTTTACCTATTCGATTCGCCAGTGGTAAAGTGAAATGCGCATTGTGCAACACGGAATTTGATGCTTTCCGAAATGCAATAAAACATATGAACCAGCATTACCGTAATCACATTTGTGACGTTTGCGACGCAGGCTTTGTCACTCAAACTGGCCTGCGAACTCACAAAAAAACTCATGTCGATGGAGAGTACCAATGCAAACTATGCGACCAAGTGTACGATACTGAGTCGAAATTTAACAATCACGTTCGCTATGTTCATCAAGGTCAAAGTAAAAGACACAAATGTGCATATTGCGGCGAAAAGTTCACGAATCCGGTAACAAAGTATAGCCATATAGTAAAAGAGCATGGAGGCGCTCCCTTTGAAGCAAAGTGCTTAGCATGTGATAAAGTCTTTAGTAGCAAGGCTCTTCTACGAGTACATGTTCAAACATATCATTTGATGATAAAGAAATGTAAGTGCCCAGTTTGTAATATGGAGTTTCCAAGGAGCACCGATTTAAAAAAGCATATGGTGAAACACACCGGTGCTCGTGATTATAAATGCGATATTTGTCAGAAAGCGTACGGAAGGAAGTCTAGTTTGACACAACATTTGCGTGTACACAACGATGACCGCAGGTACAAGTGCAATCACTGTTCGATGGTGTTCGTTCAAAAAAGCAGCTTGAAATCGCATTTGCAATCGAAGCATGGAATTAAAACGGAGGAAACAACCAAGACAGTCTTGGACATTTCTTAGTTAAATGCTTAATCTAAGGAGACTATCGATTTTGTCCGGTGTTTGGGCCCACCACACAATAGGTACAGGTACATATTAAGGCAAATATTATTCATAATTAATTGATTCATGACAGTGATTACAGAATCACGAAATCTAACGCCAATGTTGAGAAACCAGCTGATTAAAACATCGAGTATTATTGTTAAATTTAAAATTTACAAGATCGATGACGTGTAAAAAACTCAAACGTTTCTTATGCTTTGGAGGCATGTGACTGTAATCGCTGATAGAGGAGTCGTTAAGGAAAATTTAAAATAAGTACCCCGTTGCTCCTTAAATTACATCTGAAAACAGGCGTTTGTTCAGAAGTGTAATAATTAAGAGATTCAAGTTGAGTGGAATCATGCCGCAAACTCGTAATGCAAAAGTAGCTACCGAAAGTATTTTTACTCGTCACTTTATGACGTAAGAAATATGTCTAGATAATACTATTTCACACGCTAGTGGGTGCTTTATGTAACCAGTGTTTTCGTTTCAGGCGTTCGGCATCAAACACCATTATTAAAAGATACTTACATCAAGCCGTCCTGGGACAAAACACTGCCTGATATGATACCAACAACGTCTCTTGCTTATTTGACACCTAAAGCTGTAGGACACAAAAATACTACCATAAGCTCTAAAAGTAACTTAAACCCGTTAAACAAAGCGTCAAACGTGACAGCTAAACATCTGCACAACTTGGAAGTCATCATGCGCTATTCCAATGCTACACCTATACAGAATCACAATGATATCGGCTATACTTGTTTCTTCTGTCCGATGGAGTTCCCCGACCCGGGTGATCTCAAGGCACACACGTTAGAATCCCACGAAGATTTAAAGAAAGATAATTCACGAAAAAAAGTCAAAAGCGATTGGCTAAAAGTAAAAATTGACATCACAAACTTAACTTGCAAAGTATGTTTTCGAAGTTACGCTCAGCTCTCTGACATAACGCACCATTTGAAAGTCGATCATGATCAACCTATTAATACCGAAATAAAAAATTACTTATTACCTATTCGATTCGAAAGTGGTAAAGTAAAATGCGCATTGTGCAACACGGAATTTGATGCTTTCCGAAATGCAATACAACATATGAACCAGCATTACCGTAATCACATTTGTGACGTTTGTGACGCAGGCTTTGTCACTCAAACTGGCCTGCGAACTCACAAAAAAACTCATGTCGATGGAGAATACCAATGCATACTATGCGACCAAGTGTATGATACTAAGTTGAAATTTAACAATCACGTTCGCTATGTTCACCAAGGTCAAAGTAAAAGACACAAATGTGCCCATTGCGGCGAAAAGTTCACGAATTCGGTAACGAAGTATAGCCATATAGTGAAAGAGCATGGAGGTGCTCCCGTGGAAGCGAAGTGCTTGGCATGTGATAAAGTCTTCAGTAGCAAGGCTCATCTACGAGTACATGTTCAAACATATCATTTAATGATAAAGAAATTTAAGTGTCCAGTTTGTGATATGGAGTTTCCAAGGGGCACCGATTTAAAAAAGCATATGGTGAAACACACTAGAGCCCGTGATTATAAATGCGATATTTGTCAGAAAGCGTACGGAAGGAAGTCTACTTTGACACAACATTTGCGTGTACACAGCGATGACGGCAGGTACAAGTGCCAATACTGCGCAATGGCGTTCGTTCAGAAAAGCAGCTTGAAATTGCATTTGCAAACAAAACATGAAATTAAAGTGGGGGCACCGAAGCAGTAAATAGCACTTATGTCACAGTAAAACAATGTGTCAATTTGGTTACTATATCAAAAATTAAATATGTAGGCAGTTCTTTCTGAGAAAGTGTATACCAAATTTAATTGTAAATTATTATTAAGTGTGAAGAGCATAAAAAAGTGAACAATACACTTTTTTATGCTCTTCACACAACCATACATAATAGTTTTATTAAGGCGCTCGCGCTCGGAATATGAAGCAGACAGAGTACCTAAATAGTATCACTAAGTTTAATCCTTGACGCAGTCTGTTACTGTATCAGGAGTATCAGGACACATCCATAAATGCTGCTAATATCTGAAGTACTCGAAACATGGAATCAAAATCGAGAAGGAACTGACGCAGTTAATAGTATTAGCATTTATCTCAGTTATATATTTAATCCAGTCTATCACTGTTTCAAACAACATTTAAGTTGTAATTCGTACTCCTGACGTGCCAGGATATTATGTTTTGTATAGTAAACAGGCAAATGTGATTTTTATATTATGATATTTTGTGACTTAGCTGTTTAATAACTTATGCCGCAGTAGGGTTTGCTATTCCGCAATTGCTTTGTTTAGTTTGTATGACTAATTTCGGAACTGCACATACAAAACAGTTCCGGAATTGCAAGCCCTATTTCAAGCACTTTAGATCAAGCGTTTGTTCAAAAGTGTAATTTAGAAATAGAGAACCTCCTCAAGCTGGAACATGCTACCAATTAGTGCTTACAATTTTCCATTTTGCTTTGTGTATGGGCAGGTTGGGAATCCCGGAACTTACAAGCCCTACTGCCAATTCTTAGTAATGGCATGTGAAGTAACCTCTTTCTAATTATAAATGAGGCTCGTTTCTTTTTACCCATTTGAGCCGTCATCAGCTACGGCGACAACTTTTGTCTTAAGAACTTTATTCTTCACATATACCTGTGACCATTACTTCTCTTTTCAGATGATCCAAATGACACACCAGACGACTTTATGGTAGAAACTCTCGACACGTCATCAGATGATGAAAAACTGCCTATTAAGATACCAGCAATATCCCTAAATCGACCTTCATTACCCATAACCGTAGCAGAAGAACCTAAACATAAATATAATTTAAAAATCATCTTACGGCATTCCAATGCCACGCCTATACGTGCTAACAACGACATCGGCTATGTATGCTTCTTCTGCCCAACGACGTTTCCCGAGCCGAAAGATCTTAAGACACACACTCTAAAGTCTCATGGAGATTTCAAGCACGACCCGTCTCTAAGACCTGATTACTATCCAGTAAGATTGGACATCACGAATTTGACATGCCAGTGTTCCAAACACTTCGATCAATTGACTGACTTAATGCACCACTTGGAAGCTGACCATAGTCAACTTATTCGAACCGACGTCAAAAATTACTTATTACCTTTTCGATTCGACAGCGATAAAGTGTTTTGCGCATTGTGCGATATGGTATTCACATCTTTCAGAAATGCAATAGAGCATATGAACCAGCATTACCGTAATCACATTTGTGACGCTTGTGACGCAGGCTTTGTCACTAATGCTGGCCTGCGATCACACAAAAGAACTCACGTCAGTGGAGAGTACCAATGCGAACAATGCGATCAAGTCTGCAATACTAAGTTGAAGTTGAGTAATCACGTTCGTTATATCCACCAAGGTATTGTTAATAGGCATAAATGTGCCCATTGCGGCAAACAGTTCGCGAGCTTAATAATGAAGAATAAACATGTAGTCAAAGAGCATGGAGGTGCTCCCACAGAAGCGAAGTGTATGACATGTGATGAAGTATTCAGTAGCAAGGCTAGTCTTCAAACACATGTTACCACACAACATTTGATGATAAAAAAACCTAAGTGCTCAATTTGTAATATGGAGTTTTCAAAAACCTACGATTTAATGAAGCATATGGTGAAACACACCGGTGCTCGCGATTACATATGCGATATTTGTCAGAAAGAGTTCAGGACGAAATCTAGTATAATACAGCATTTGCGAGTACACAACGATGAACGCTGTCTTAATCAACCTTTGTTACGCATAAGAAAGACAAAGAAAAAAGTTAAATTATACATGAGTCGTTCAATTCAAACGACGTATGTGGAAGAAATGGCTAAACATAAGAATAATTTAGAAATCATTTTGCGCCATTCTAATGCCACACCTATACGCGCCAACAATGACTTAGGCTATGTGTGCTTCTTCTGCCCAACGGCGTTTACCGAGCCAAAATATCTCAAGACACACACTCTTGAGTGTCATGGAGATTTCAAGCACGACCCGTCTCTAAGACCTGATTACTATCCAGTAAGACTGGACATCACGAATTTGACATGCCAGTGTTCCAAACACTTCGATCAATTGACTGACTTAATGCACCACTTGGAAGCTGACCATAGTCAACTTATTCGAACCGACGTCAAAAATTACTTATTACCTTTTCGATTCGACAGCGATAAAGTGTTTTGCGCATTGTGCGATATGGTATTCACATCTTTCAGAAATGCAATAGAGCATATGAACCAGCATTACCGTAATCACATTTGTGACGCTTGTGACGCAGGCTTTGTCACTAATGCTGGCCTGCGATCACACAAAAGAACTCACGTCAGTGGAGAGTACCAATGCGAACAATGCGATCAAGTCTACAATTCTAAGTTGAAGTTGAGTAATCACGTTCGTTCTATCCACCAAGGTATTGTTAATAGGCATAAATGTGCCCATTGCGGCGAAAAGTTCTCGAGCTTAATAATGAAGTATAACCATGTAGTCAAAGAACATGGAGGTGCTCCCACAGAATCGAAGCGTATGACATGTGATGAAGTATTCAGTAGCAAGGATAGTCTTCAAACACATGTTACCACACAACATTTGATGTTAAAAAAACCTATGTGCTCAATTTGTAATATAGAGTTTCCAAAAACCTACGATTTAAAAAAGCATATGGTGAAACACACCGGTGCCCGTGATCATAAATGCGACGTTTGTCAGAAAGCTTACAGGATGAAGTCTACATTAATAAAACATTTGCAAATACACAGCGATGAACACCTTAATCGACCTTTGTTACCCATAACAGTGCAACCAAAAACGACAAAGAAAATAGTCAAATTAAACCAGAGTCCTTCAATTCAAAAGACGTATGTGGAAGAAATGGCTAAACATAAGCATAATTTGCAAGTCGTGTTGCGTTATTCTAATGCCACGCCTGTACGCGCCCACAACGGCATCGGCTATGTGTGCTTCTTCTGCCCAACGGCGTTTCCCGAGCCGAAAGATCTCAAGAGACACACTCTTGAGTCTCATAGAGATTTAAAGCACGATCCGTCTGTAAGACCTGATTACCATCGGGTAAGACTGGACATCACGAAATTAACATGCCAGTGTTTCAAACGCTTCAATCAACTGACTGATTTAATGCACCACTTAGAAGTGGACCATGATCAGGTTATTCACACCGATGTCAAAAATTATTTATTATCCTTTCGATTCACCAGTGGTCTAGTGAAATGCGCATTGTGCGATACGGAATTTGATGCGTTCAGAAATGCAATAGAGCATATGAACCAGCATTACCGTAATCACATTTGTGATGTTTGTGACGCAGGCTTTGTCCTTAGAGCTAGCCTGCGAGTTCACAAAATGTCTCATGGCGATCGAGAGTACCAATGCAAACAATGCGACCAAATGTTTGATACTAAGTCGAAATTTAATAAACACGTTCGCGATGTCCACCATGGTCAAAATAAAAGGCACAAATGTGCCCATTGCGGCGAAAGGTTCTCGAGCTTAGTGATGAAGAATAATCACGTAATCAAAGTGCATGGAGGTCCTCGCATGGAAGCGAAATGCTTGGCATGTGATAAAGTCTTCAGTAACAAGGAAAACCTACGAGCACATATTAACACGTACCATTTGATGATAAAAAAATGTAAGTGTCCAGTTTGTGATATGAAGTTTTCAAACTGCTATGGTTTAAAAATGCATATGGTGAAACACACTGGAGCCCGTGATTATAAATGCGATGTTTGCCAGAAAGCGTACGGAAGGAAGTTCACGTTGATACAGCATATGAGGGTTCATAGCGATGATAGGTACAACTGCCACCACTGCTCGATGGTATTTGTTCAAATAAGTAGCTTAAAATCGCATTTGCAATCGAAACATGGAATAACAATGGAGGAAACAACCGAGGCAGTCTTAAGCATTTCTGAGTTAAATGATTAGTGAAAGAAGACAATCGATTTTGTTCGGCGTTAGGGCCCACCACACAATAGTTACTGATAGCAATACAAATAAGTAGCCAGAAATTGCATTTACAATCGAAACATGGGATTACAATGGAGGAAACAACCAAGGCAGTCTTGGCATTTCTTTGTTAAATTATTAGTGAAAAAAGACACAATAGGCATCCTATCCTATTATCAGAAGTTCGAAAATGTTCCTCATACTATTTTACCATTCAAATTCATAACGCTAAGGTTCAGACATTTATTTTATACCTACTAATATTTGTTACCATAATCATAATCATACGTATTATTTATCCAAATTATTGAAATTAATACAGTTGATAATAATACATCAGCACAATTACAATTTGGAAGTCATCTTGCACTATTCCAATGACATCGGTTACAGACTGTAACCGATGTCATTGGATTACAGTGACATTGGTTATGGTTGTTTCTTGTTTCTCAAAATGCCATCCTTCCTATCATAAAAGACTTCCAATGTTCAGTCAGTAATCATGAACCTGCCATCTAAAATACTACATGTGACCGATGTTTTTGATTACAAATGCGATTTTTGTCAGGAATCGTACGAAAGGAGGGACATTAAATTGCAACGGTTAACACTCACGTACCTTTATCACAATAGGCGTGACATGTTTCGTCTGCGTCGGGCAGACCTCGTCGGACAGACAGAGTGGTGTTATCACCTTCGCGGCTAGGACATCACTGCCCCAGTCCGGCGTAGGTACCGGCTCGCGCGCGACGAAGCGGGAGCGGGGTGATCCGCGCAATCGGGCGTCGTCGTTGCGGGAGTCTGAATTGTCGGATCGTCTGACGGGATCAACGACAAGCACACCGAACTAACCGTGTCCACTAAATCTTCACCATACACATTCACGTTCCCTCTAGGAAGCACTGGTTTCCAAGCCGGTGGCAGAGTCCAACCTCCATCGCGGTTGAAATTAGGGCGACGTCCGATTTCAATGGCCTCACGGAATTAAATTATATAAAGAGGGACACATTGAAGAATAATTAAGAATGATTAACTACACCACAATGACCGGAGGTACGGTACGATACTGACCACTACGTGATTGTGTTCGTTCATACATTTATTCAATTTCGCTCCTGTACTCGAAAAATATAATAAAAACTGGCAAAGTAAAACATTCAGCGATTCTAATACTGCTTGCTACTTTGTAGACATGTAGAACAATGTACAGGCGTTAGTTCAGAAGTAGGTATATTCTTGAAAACCCACCCGGTCGACATAATTACCAACATGCCAGGTATTGTTAGTCAAATTTTACTGTTTACTATCTAAGTAAGTTTAAAATTATGGTGAGCATTTGCAGACTTCTGCAAATGACATCGCATTTAGGACAACGCACACGAAGACAATGTTATGTAAATTGTTCATCTAGAGAAATTTCTTCATAATAATGAAATATTGTAAAGCTCTTTCTTCACTCCAGACTCCGGATATCTGTGACCATTACCTCTCTTTTCAGACGTTATACAACATACACCAGTCCTAAATATTAACCAACTCATCACATCGGGTAAAAAAAACCTGCCTATTATTGTGTCAACTACGTCCCTCGGGCAGTCTTCGGGACCCTCTAAGAAGTGTTCAAAAAAAGCTGAACCTTCAAAAAAAAGATGTTCCTCTGAAATGTCTAAAACCCAGAGCAATTTAGAGATCGTATTACGCAATTCCAACGCGACGCCGATACGTAGTTACCGTGGCATTGGATATGCTTGTTTTTACTGCCCAACGGAGTTTCCACACCCGGAAGATCTCAAAACACACACACTTGAATCCCACAGGGATTTAAAACAGGATCCTCGTCTATGGCGACGTGCGAGCGTTTTTGAGATTTCTATAAAACTGGACATCACGAAATTAAAATGCAAAGTGTGTTTCAGAAGTATCGCACAACTGACTGAGTTGATGGATCACTTGAGATTGGACCATGATCAACCTATGCATACCGATGTCAAAAATTACTTGGTGCCTTTTAGATTTGACAGTTATCCGATGAAATGCGTCTTATGCGAGGCAGAATTCTCCGCTTTCAGAATGGCAATTGAACATATGAACAGGCATTATAGATATCATATTTGTGATGTTTGTGATGCAGGTTTTATCAACAAAGGTAGCATGGTAGCACACAAGAAAAAACATGTGGAAGGCGATTACCAATGTGACCAATGTCACAAAGTGTATAATTCTACTGCCAAATTAAAATATCATATTGGTTGCGTTCACGAAGGCAAAGATAAGAGATTTAAATGTGGTTATTGTGCTGAGAAATTTACGCGTTTTGCTATGAAGCATGATCATTTAGTTAAAGTCCATGGAGTTGGCCCTACAGAAGCAAAGTGTAAGGCGTGTGATAAAACGTTTGGAAACTACGAAAGTCTTAGAGTACATTATAGGTCCTATCATTTACAGACGAAGAAAATGAAAGCGTTACAGAAAAAATAATAAATCAGTTTATTTAGATTTCTTTTTAAATTTGTTATACTCGTTTCGATGAAACATACTTAATTTGCCTTTAATTTCAAAAAAGTTTCTTTTCGAACAATCATGTTTGCCAAAAACTTTATTTAAACCGTAGTTATTCGTTACAAATAAACATATGATTGATTGATTGATCGTTAAGGTAATTTTACATTCACATTTGTTAAGGTATATTATTAGATAAGTATAAAACTCGTATATTATTAGGTTTACATTACACCAAAAGGTTTACATAGGTAGGTATACATACATTAATGGTTATAAGAGCATTGGTGGCCCAGCCGCAGCAGTAAAAGTCTCGGGTTCAAATCCTGCTGACTCGTACAAATAATTTCTTCGTTACTTATGTACGAAATATGATTTGATATTTACCAATCGCTTTTCGATGAAGGAAAACATCGTAAGGAAACCGGACTAATCCCAATAAGGCCTAGTTTACTCTCTGGGTTGGAACTTGGGAGGTCAGATGGCATTCGCTTTCGTAAAACACGTCTGTTTTGAAAGGGGTATGCTCATTTAATTCATTTAAAACTAAGTTATCACATCACATTTTAAACCACTACCCATCATTAAAAATTTATGAATTGTGTGAGCGTGTTTCTACCGTTATAATAAGTTAATTAATGTCTAAAACGCTGTTCTCATGTAAATGACATGTGTCTTTTATGAGAATAAATATCTTTAAGCTTGGGATTAGTTGCCAAAGCGGACCCCAGGCTCCCTGAGCCGTGGCGGGAAAACGCTAGAAGGATTCCTACATATGATGGTTATACAGAATAAACATTTTCATTTAATATGGCGATTTTTTTGTATATAAAACAGCAAGGTTAGGTTGATTCAATAAGAACTGTGTATCCATATGATTAGCTCGCACTAATTCTGCAACAATAATTTAGCAAAAGGAGTGAATATGTCTCGTAGTTTATCTCGACAAGTATAACTGTTATACTTTGTCAGTTGTCATATACATTAAGTATAACGTTGCAGATCTTACCAACATACCTAGTTAATAAAATTGTTAAATTACTGCTTGCAGATAAAGTATCCCCATTTAACGTCCTTTGATTAAATTAATTTTGTATTAAGCAGAAATTTACAATTATATAATTGAAAGAAAAATGGGAAATGCAAAAAGGGGTAGCGCATTGTTATCGATGATTTCTAAAATGTCTTAGAACAGCAGAGCCTTTCGGTGTTCAGAGAGGTCGGTGCTTCAAATCCCGCTTGTCACGGGGAAATTTCCCATTTTTCTCTTCTCTTTCAAATTTCCAAATTTTCAATTTTACGTTTTGAAGTTATAACTAAAATTCAAAAACAGATGTAGCACGTGGTGCTCAGTGGATGTATTTATTAAGTAAGTTTCTCGTGTAACTTAGTTTGTTTATGTCGGGCATTGACAATCGGGAGCCGTACGGGTTCGAGACCAAATGTGCATTATCTAGACTTTAAACATCCTCAGATTTTTCTTAGTGGCCTACCTGTTAACTCAGCCGTCACCCTGGGCATTTACGCGGTAGCTATGTAATCTTCGGCTCACCGTGCACGTCGCTCAAGCGAGGCACGACACAAGCAGCTTCGCGAGACAATTTTCAATCTTTTATTTATTTAAATCGGCTGGGTATATTTGACGTGGTCTCCTGACATGCCATCAGGGCATCACACATCCCCGTAACCCGCGCAACTACCTAGGACACGCCTCAGTTAATTTACTTTAGCTTTTAGATATTCTTAAAATTAAGTTATACTGACGTACATGTATATGTACCTGTGAATAAATGGTTACTAAAAATGTTATAATTTATCACAATAAAAGTATTTCTATAATATGGTGTTTTTATTGGCTTTCCTTGTTCAGGGCGCTTACGAGCATCGTGCCTACTACCTACTCATAAAATATTCCATTAGTAATCAATGATTCCGAACTCTTAAGATAGAATGTACTAAGGTGAGGGGGGCGAAGTGCGCCTACCTTTAATATATTTAATTCTATTTAATAGAATATTGACTTTCATGGAATGATACGTACTAGTAATAGGCGCACTAGACGGAAGCCGCACTTCGCCTCCCTCACCTTATCGGGTTCAAAATTGCATGGGCAGTTTATGAATGAATCAATTCATAAATTGCATATGCAGTTTTGAACGCGTGTATACTGCGGGCCATAACGGCGTCATCTTAAGGGCAGCTAGAGGTCCATATCTAAGTTCCTTCAACAACAAAAAAAATTTCGAGGAAAATTTATAGAGACACGTTCCTCAAAATTCTCGTGACGATTTTTGTTGTATGGTGGGAGGGAGGAGGCTAAACGAGGCAACACCTGAGTGCGTAGTCAAGATGCCAGTCGCTCACGCTACGTGGCGTATCGTAGTTATCTTGCTCTGTCACTCTTCCTTATTATATAGAGTTCATCTATGCTAAGTTTCCTAGATTATGATAGCACAGAATGTGAAAGTAAACGTCATAATTTCACAGAAGTTTGACGCTTAAAATAACACTTTAAAATTTGAAAGTCCATTTGCTCGGCAGAGATAACGTGGTTTGACTCTAGTGCGACATTGACTGTGTTTCGTTCGGGATTGGCATCTTGGCTACGCACGCTGTTCCACGGAAGAATAACTAAAGCATGGAAGTATTAGGTACCAAAAATGTCAAATGACAACAGTTTCGAGCGGCCTTGAAATTGGCAGTGGATTTTTCAAATGTCGTAAGAGGCACGTTATTAGGTTAGACTTACGACATTTGAAAAATCCACTATCAAAATATGCGACTTAGTTAAGTTGTAATGCATTGATACCGACTACCAAATTATAACGGTGTATTTAATTTGGCTGCTTGGACGAATTCCATCAAGAGATCAGCAAAACTGTTGACAACATACGGAATCGGAAAAATAACAATCATATATACTTACATCTCTTTTTGACACTTCCTTTACTTGGTGAGGAAGTGAAGGACGGGTTTATAACTGATGTTCAAACTTTTGACGGGGGGCTTGACGCACGCTGTTCTCTTGTCAAACAGTACACTTACTGCTCGCACTTATGCGATGGAATGAGATATACAATGTTGCCTTCTTAAGCTCAGTGGCGCCCTCGGTAAATGTATTTTTTTTCCTGTCGCAAGGCACGATCACTTCTTCACTCCCTCTGTCACGAAGTTTTCTAAAAAAACGCATGCATATAACTCATGTAAGCTAAGATTATTATCAAATTATTTGCTTCTTCCTGGCTGTATATGTCAGCGTTGAAAAAGTCTGGAAGAAATCCGATATTTTCCCAGACAACTCGTTTTTTTTCAGAGTATTTCGGAAAAAAACAATGAAAGTGTTCGATCTAATTTTCAACTCTAAATCAATGCATATTAGGTCTAATTTACACCTACAACAGGGCTACATCGATGACATTGAGGAAGAAACAATTGAAACAGATGAAAAGAGTGATAGTGACATTTTTTATCTCTTAAAAACCCGAAAACTTCGGAAAAAAGGAAAGTTTCATTTAATCATGAAAAAAAAACATTGGACTTTTTCCAGAATTTTCAACGCTAGAAATTATGTCCCATATCATATCATTTGGGGTCAACCCTCCTAGTTCGTTTACGCCACAATGTACAATTTGTGTTGTCGCCGTATCTACGAGTACCTCCAATATGGGTTTGACTTGAGTCGTGGGTCGGCCTGGACTTACTTTTCCCTCCTGGATGGCCATCACACCTTGTCATGTGGTCTTCATTTCTCCGCATGACATGGCCGTACCATCTCAGACGGTTTTCACAGAGTTTCTCTTCGATTTTAGCGACTTTGATTGAAGGTCCCTCTTATGATATAATACTCGTATAATTTAAACTTTCGTGAGGCATACTGATATTAAATTGCAACGGTTAACACTCACGTATTTTTATCACAATAGGCGTGACATGTTTCGTCTGCGTCGGGCAGACATCGTCGGACAGACAGAGTGGTGTTATCACCTTCGCGGCCAGGGCATCACTGCCCGAGTCCGGCGTAGGTAACAGGTCGCGCGCGATGAAGCGGAAGCGGGGTGTTGTCCCTCTTATGAATTCATTCCTAATCTTGTCACAACGTTTCATCCTAGAGACTCCACCAGCCAGTAGCATGTTCATCTCTGTAGTGTGAAGTTATAAAATTACCTTATTCGAATACTCCCTCCGCCTGTTTCACCACTGCATACTAAAGTTCATAGAAAAGTTGTGACAATTGGCGTGGCGAAACAGGCTTGACTAATTCTTAAATCACAAGATAAGATACCAAGGATGTCTTTGGATGTTATTTATTATGAAAGATCGTTAACGTAACTATCCATCTAATCACCTCTAGTGGATTAATTCCGCTTGATTTTAAAGGGGTTTGCGTAACCATGTGTGTAATGATTATCAAGTATGAGAGTGCATCATCAAGTATGTAAGTATGAAAAAAAGCAGGCTTATTATGGAGAGGACGATAAATATCCTTTCAAACATCTGGAAGCTGCTTTTAATAGTTTAGCGAAATCAGATATGGATAGCAGTTGGTAAGTGCTGAATGGAACTCTTCGCGTGAATAAATATCTGTTCTTAAGAACTATTATATAATCTTACCTAATTCATACAAAAAACACGCGAAGTGAAATTTTTTTAAGACATCAGTGTTTTGATGAGTGTTAGAAAAGACGTGGGCAGAAACACTTGTTCCAGTTGTCAAGAAATATTTAAAAACCGGGGCGATTTAGTAACTCGCATATTTTGTAGGAATATAATAAATAAATATTTGTGGGACAATCTTACACAAATCGACCTAGTCCCACGGTAAGCTCAATAAGGCTTGTGCTGTGGCCACTAGACGACGATATATATAATAGATATATACATATAAATACTTAAATACATAGAAAACATCCATAACTCAGGAACAAATATTCGTGATAAACACACAAATAAATGCCCTGACCAGGATTCGAAGTATTCGAACCCGGGACCTCCTGCTTCGTAGGCAGGTTCACTACCAACTAGGCTAGGATAGGAGGCCGCCGAATATAGTCTTGGTAATAGTAGATTACATACCAAGGCCGTTTTAGTGGGAAATGTCTCGGATCCCATGTAATTGTCGGCCGAGGCGAAGCCGAGGTCGACGAACATGTGATCCGAGGCTTTCCCATCTAACGGCCGAGGTTTGTATACTATTTTTCTGCCCGACGGAGCCGGTAGGCGGCAATTTAGTTTTGCGTAAAGTGGCGCTTACTGGCCGGAGGACTGAAAAATCTATTTAAATTAGGTGTTTTTTACCTATACACATAGCAAATACAATTGAATCTTGCAGTCGCTATCGATTACGTTTACGAAAAACTCGCGGTAGGCACACACTTATCAAAATTGATATTTATGACCAAATTCAAATATTCATGTGTATTAATTTTCTATTCAAATAACTAAAACTCAAAGGTACCGGATTAATTTATACCAAAACATATACAATTTACTACATTTAAGAATAAAACATAAGGCAGTCATTGTATCACGTCGGGATAAAAGAAATGAAATAATACCTGATTTTCTTTATAGGTGAAGAGACGCAAAGTGGCGTCAAATTTGAGTGCTCAGCGAAAGAAGACGCCACAAACAAGAGGACTACTGAAAATCAAGAATCAACAAATACGCATGAAAAAGCAAAAAAAGCGAAGGGCCCAACAGAATTAGAAATGCATCGGAATAACATAAGAATTATATTGGATAGTTCGAATGCGACTCCTATTAGAGCGCACGGCGGTATTGGGTACCAGTGCTGTTTCTGCCCAGAGCAGTATCCAAACCCGGCTGACCTTAAATCGCATACCACTCAGGACCACGATAGTAAGACTAAGCGCGCCTTCATGAGTGGAAAGACTATGGCTGAATATTTTGTGAAGCTTGATATCACGGCGCTGCGCTGCGAACTATGCGGTAGCAGCCTCGATTCACTAGAAATACTCACGAGCCATTTAATAGAGAAGCACGGCAAAAAAATGTATACAGACATCGACAGCCACATCTTACCTTTCAAATTCGAGGACGAAACGCTGCGGTGTGTTTTCTGCCCCAACGATTTTAATACTTTCAAGGTTTTACAAGAGCATATGAACGTTCATTTCCGAAATTACATTTGCGAGACGTGCGATGGTGGTTTCGTTACGCGCAATATGAGAAGGAACCACAAGAAAACCCACGAAACCGGTTCGTTTATTTGTAGTTTTTGTCCTAAAGTTTACGACACAGCACTTAAGCAGAGGGCACATGAAAAACAAGTCCATCGGCTTCCAAAGCTAAATCTATGCGCTTATTGCAATGAGAGATTTAGAGATTTTAGACAAAAAGTAAAGCACTTGAAGGATGTGCACGGTATACAAAGGGAATCCCCTAAATGTAAAGCTTGCGAAAGGACATTTGAAACTATGGCAGCACTACGACTCCATATCAAAAGGGATCATTTAATTCAAAGGCCCCATAAGTGTTCTCAATGTGATATGTCTTTTTACGCGAAGGCTCAGTTGAATAACCATTTTGTTATTCATTCTGGTACTAGGGAATTCTCATGCGCCGTGTGCTTTAAATCTTTTGGGCGGAAGAAGACTTTGTCGGATCATATGAGGATCCATACTGACGACCGACGGTACAAGTGTAAGCATTGCGACATGGCTTTCGTGCAAAAGAGCAGCTTAAGAGGCCATATGCGTTCTAACCACCCTGAATTAAGCTTAAATTAAAATACTAATTTTTGAGGAAATATATTCGATAAATTGATTAAATATACGGTCTTTTATTTAGTTCAAAGAACTTAAATTCCTAGTGCAATAATATAACAAATTCCTAGAAATTACCTAATGTTATGCTTAAAAAAACACATTCAGTGAACAATGGTACATTTCTTTACAGAACCAGGACAAAGATGCCAGTACAAAAAAGTCAACAATCATGAGCCCACGCAACCCAAGGTGGATATAAAAATAGAAATCGAAGATATTGAACCGAACACACTGAAGACACCTCCTACAGTGATTCAAAAAGGGAATAATATGCAAGTTACTCCTCCAAATTCTGAATTAGTTTTGGAAAAAATAAATACCCCAACTAGACAACATATGAAGAAAGAAATAAGACAACAAAAGGAGAATTTATATATAATACTACGATGTTCAGACGCGACGCTAATTCGTAATCTTGGTAATCTCGGCTACACGTGTTATTTCTGCGACTCATCGTACCGTGACGCAGCTAGCCTTAAACAACATACGAAGGACAATCACTCTTACAAAGATAAACCATTCATAAGAGGCAATAACTCCAACTATTTCGTAAAGCTAGACATAACAGCTCTGCATTGCAAACTATGTGGCCAATCTATCGATAAACTTGAACAGCTGTTGGAACACCTTACGAAAGTCCACAAAGAACCACTCCACACGCTCGCCAAAAGTCTAATTATCCCTTTTAAGTTTGAAACCGAAGTTCTGAAATGCGTTATATGCAACCTAGAATTTAATAATTTCCACTCTTTACTTGATCATATGCGTAAACACTATAGGAATTTTATTTGCGATGTCTGCGACGAAGGTTATTTAAGCTATAATAGTTTGAAGAATCACCAATCCGGTCATAATTTAGGGGAATACACTTGTAACGAATGTAAAAAGCTCTTCAGCAGCAACCTTAAACTGAAAAATCACACACGAGTGGTCCATCTCGGCGTTAAAAGAAACAAATGCGGCTACTGTGGGGAAAAATTTGCAGAGCTTAACTGGAAACTGAATCACTTAGAAAAAGTACACGGGATTAAAAAGCCAGAATTTAAATGCACAGTATGCAATAAGATATTTTCATGTGCGAAGAGTTTGACGAACCATAAGCGTGGATTTCATTTGATGGAGAAAAATCATAGTTGCCCGGAATGTGGCATGAAATTCTTCCGAAAACACACTTTACAGCATCACATGACCACCCATACGGGGCTGCGTGCATTTCAATGCACGGTGTGTTCTAAGGCTTTCAGCAGGCGTTCGACATTAATGGAGCATATGAGAATTCACAATAACGATCGGCGATTCAAATGCGAACACTGCGATATGGCGTTCGTACAGAAATGCAGCTGGAAGGGGCATATGCGATCGAAGCACGGAGAAGATGTCACGTAAACGTAATAGAAGTTGATTCCATAAAGAAAATTAAAAACAATATGATTTTTAGTTATTAGTGTCCTTTTTGTGGGATAAATACATATAATTATGGTTGTTATTAGCATTGTTTTATTTATAATTTGGAATGCGATTCAACATTTAAATAGATAATCCTTTGGGACATATTGATGTTGCCGTGAAGAAGATTTATTTTGAACGTTAGAATAAACCAAAACTTGTCTTTACAGATGATTCCGAGGATGGGAGCTTGTTAATAAAACTCGAAACCAACTCTGACACGGAAGTGAAATCACCGGAAGATGACTACGTAGAAGACATTGTTATAGTACGCACAGAAGGAAATTACAAAGAGTCTAAAAGTCGAAATAAAAAAGGTTCGAAGACGAAGCTTTTGGATGACCACCTAATCTGGTACGCGAAAGGAGTTGGCGGCAAACGATCTGTTATTCTTAAAAAAATCTCCGAACTAGATTCGCATCTTCAGAATCTACAAACGGTTATGCGATGTTCCAATGCTACTCCACTGAGAATGCAAGGTAAATGGTACACTTGCTGTTTCTGTCCCGAACGGTACGAAAACACGGCGGCCTTGAAGAAACACACTATTGAGAAACATCCAGACGGAAAAGGTGCAATAGTCGGACGGAACATTTCAGAACTCATCATAAGAGTGGATATAACAGGTTTAGAATGCAAGCTTTGCACGACAAAAATCGATGAACTAGAAAAATTAATGAAGCATTTAAAGGAAGATCACTTAAAACGGATACACAAACGGACCAAAAACTACATGATCCCTTTTAAATTCGACAACGACAATGAGCTGACGTGCGCTATGTGTGAACACGTGTTCCATAATTTCAAGATGTTAGTTCAACATATGCATGTACATTATCCGAACTTTGTGTGCGATTCTTGCGGCAGCGGCTTCGTAAACCAAAGGAGCTACCAACACCACGCGAGCAGGCACGCCAACGGAGAACACAAGTGCGAGAAATGCCAGCGAATATTTAATAACGACGCCAAACTAAAAGTGCACGAGAAATCCGTGCATCAAGGATTTAACAAACGAAACAAATGTCAATATTGCGAAGAACGTTTTGTTGGTTATATAGCGAAAAACGCCCACATGATTAAAGTTCACGGTTTGCCAGAGACTCAGGTTAAGTGTCCCGCATGCGAAAAGACCTTTAAAAACCATAAATACCTCGCCATTCACAAGCGAACGTTTCATATGATGGAGAAGAGGCATAAATGTACAGAATGCGATAAAATGTTCTTTAGTACCCATGAAGTGAAACAACATATGTTAACTCACACGGGGCAGCGTGACTTCCAATGTATTATTTGTAGCAAATCTTACGGTAGAAAGAGTACCTTACGGGAACATATGAGAATACACGCAGATGACCGCAGATTCAAGTGTGAACACTGCGGTATATCTTTCGTTCAAAAATGTAGTTGGAGGGGACACATGCGATCAAAGCACGGGGAAGAAGTTTGATCTTCACATCCAATTTAGGTACTTGTTTCAGTTTAGGCATTTAAGTCAAGAATATCCACAATAAGCTAAATAAATAAGAATTAGCCCTATTTACGTGTTTTAATATATCGAGGGAGGTGGCGAGAATATGTGGCCTTTATAAAACATAACTTATCTTTGCAGATGGACCTGAGGAAGGAAGTTTCCAAATAAAAGTTGAGGTCGATTTGGCGCTAGAAGAAACAAAGCAAAAGAAAGCTCGCGCCACTGACAAAAATAAGCGTGTATCTAAAAACAAAGAAAATTCCCAAATCACAGTTTCAAGTAAACAATATGTAGCCAAAAGTGACGCAGCCAGGAAACCTAATGAGTTTGATTTGCATATCCAGAACCTCCGTACGATAATGAGATGTTCGAACGCCACGCCCTTAAGACTGCACGGCAAGTGGTACACCTGCTGCTGCTGCCCCGAGCGGTTTGACGACACTGCAGCTTTGAAAAGTCACACGACAGAAAAACACCCCACTGGACAGAACGCTTACTTTGGCCGGGACATCGGGCAACTAATGATAAGAGTGGATATTACGGATTTGCAATGCAAACTTTGCAAGTGCACACTCCACAGCATCGATATGCTACTAGAGCATTTAAAGACTGAACATTCTGAAACCATACATTCCTTCGATAAAAACTACATGGTACCCTTTAAATTCGACAATAAAAGAGCAGAACTGAGATGCGTGAGCTGTGATCATGAATTCCACAATTTTAAAACGTTGGTTCAACATATGAACACGCATATTCCAAATTTCGTTTGTAACACTTGCGGCAGCGGTTATGTCAATCACAGGAGCTTGGTGAATCACGTACGACAACACGCGAACGGGGAACACAAATGCGAGACGTGCCAGCGGGTTTTCAATAACAACCTCAAATTAAAAGAACATGAAAAATCCGTACATTTGGGGTTCAACAAACGAAACAAGTGCGATTATTGCGACGAACGCTTTAATGGAACTATATCCAAAAATATACATATGGTCAACGTCCACGGTAAACCCGCGATCGAGATTAGGTGTCCAGCGTGCGAAAAGCCTTTTAAAAGTCATAAATACCTGGCGATACACAAGCGGACTTTCCATATGATGGAGAAACGGCACAAATGTCCTGAATGTGATAAAATGTTTTTCTCGACACCCGAGGTGAGGAACCATATGCTGACGCACACGGGGCAGAGAGACTTTCAGTGCGTGATATGTAATAAATATTATGGCAGGAAGAGCACGCTGAGAGAACACATGAGGATCCACGCAGACGATCGCCGGTTTAAATGTGAACACTGTGAAATGACTTTTGTGCAGAAATGTAGCTGGAAGGGGCACATGCGATCCAAACATGGGGAGGATGCGTGATTCATTTAGATTTTGTATTAATTGTTGTCATAAATAAATGTCCTTAAGTCTAATGTATTTCAAATTATTACAATGTGTCATAATAGTTGTACCATGTACCCAATTTTAGAAGATGTTATATATTTAGTGAATGAAATAGTTGCATTCAACGAAGTAGGAATTCTAATTGACAATTTCTATTTCCATAGGTGTGGGATGGAAGCTCCGGAGATCTTTGGTTACACCCTGCGGGAATAAGAATACCAAAGCTTCAAAGCTGAAAACGATCGTTCTAAATCAAAAGGCGGAGAAACCACGGAAGAAACGTTGCAAGGTTATCGAAATTAAGCCGGCAGAGGTTAACGTTTCGTTTAAGAAATTAAACGAAGCGCACAAACACCAAGCTAATCTAAAGGAAATTCTACTTTACTCGAATGCGACGCCTATCCGATGCCGCGGTAGCGTCGGGTATGCTTGCTGCTTTTGCAGCGACCAGTATCGCGATCCAGCGGACCTGAAGCAGCACACGATAAGCTGCCACGACAACACGACGAAATCCAACTACATGAAAGGAGAGTCCATAGTCGGTTTCATCGTAAAACTAGACATAACATCTCTCAGATGCAATATCTGTTCCGAGCCTATAAGAGAATTAGGGCAATTAATGGAACATTTAAAATCCGCTCACGACCGTCCTATACTCACAGATTTAAAGAACCACCTAGTTCCCTTTAGATTCGACTCAAACATGCACACGTGCGTGGAGTGTTCAACAGAGTTTAGTAACTTTAAAGTGTTGTTAGCTCACATGAATGAACATTACAGGAACTGCATTTGCGAAATTTGCGGAGCTGGGTTTGTCACTAAAAGAATACTACAAGCGCACAGTTACAGGCATATTACTGGTGACTTTAGCTGTAGGTATTGTCCTAAAGTATTCGATGCTAAGTTACGAATGCAGGAGCATGAAAGGAATGTCCACATTTTAATGAACAAGCGGAACAAATGTGGATACTGTGGGGAAAAGTTTACGGACTACACTAAGAAAAACGATCACGAAGTGAAGGTTCATGGGGTGAAGCCTATTGTGCTGCACTGTCAGGCTTGCGCTAAGACGTTTGATAACCAAAGGTCGCTTACAGTCCACACTAAGACATTCCATTTGATGCAGCGGAGGAGTCCAAAGGTATCGAATCCGTTGAAATTTTAGAAAGACGCAGTACCTATGTCTTTCATCTTAAGAATAAAGTACAAGTACAAAATCTTTGTCCTGACTCCTGACAATTAAACTAAGAAAATACCTAAATATAAAATCTTCGTCAATCCAACTTCCTAATAATGTAAACAAACCGCCATATTGATCGTAATAACCTCACTTTTATGTTTTTAATGAAATTTCCAAGATTAAGTTATTTATCTTTTTGTATGCTACAATAATGCGACCATATCAGCAGTACTTAAACGTTTTCAGTGGTGTTTGATGAGTTAGTATTAAAATATAAGGAGAAACAGTGACACAACATGTGTGATACCTTTTGTTTACATCATTTGTAAGTTCTACACTTGTGAGTCATTGACGGCGATTTTACTTAGTATTAGAGAATTCAATAAAATAAATAAATATTTTATAGGACATTCTTACACAAATTGACTAAGTCCCGCAGTAAGCTCAAGAAGGCTTGTGTTACGGGTACTTAGACAACGATATATATAATATACAAATGCATAGAAAACATTCATGACTCAGGAACAAAATATCTGTGTTCATCACACAAATAAATGCCCTTACCGGGATTCGAACCCAGAACCATCGGCTTAGCAGGCAGGATCTATATTATTATAGGTACTTATATCAAATATTTTTAATAAATGTTGAAATAAACAAGTAAAGTCGATGGAACAAAGGTAAAGTAGGTATGTTAGTGTGAAACAAGCGACGATCCACTTTTCAAGATCGCAGATACGGGACAACAAGCGTTGTTTCCAGATTCCTGAACATCAAATGTGACACAAGGAGTATATTTGTACCGCTGGATATGGGATAAGTATTATCATTTTCAATTTAAGTACTGTGATTGGACCTTTTTTATTTGAATCATAGATGTAGTACCTATTCAAGTTTATTACTCTATTACCTAAAATATCTGTTAGGTACTCTTAAATCCGAAGTATTGCAGCTTGGCAAAATAGAGTAGAAATTGAAAAGTGGCAACATCGTAGTGTCCTTCCAGTGGTCTAGCTTTATAGTACCTAATCCAGAAATATTGATTTACGCCTACGACGGACATGGGGTATCAAATCGATGTCGAAACTTGCTCGAACATAGTATTACTAATTACTATGTTGTTACTGAAATAACTAATAGGTAAATTAATCCCTTGGACCCTTGTCCTTATTCGATGTTACGGCAACCACTTACCTTCAGGCGAGATTGTTTGCTGCCGACGATATAAAGCGACGAAACCTGGCAACACCCAGTATCTATAGCAGAAGTAGCAGAACAGCGGCATATGGAGAGTAAAGAGCAACAGCGCAAGGACCTACAGATTCAATGCATAATGTTTTGCCCTCGGAAATGCCCGAACGTGTCAGGCTATTTCAGTTAGTACAGTCAGCCACACAACTATGACTACAGCCAAAGTGCCAAAGTATGTATACACGACCTTAATGCTAAGGCAATAAAGTCCTAAAGTATAAAGAGCAAAACATTATTCACTACATCTCTCATACCTACAGGGACACCCTTAGAGTCAAACCACGTTATTTTTTCTCTTATCTTTTAATGAACTGTCAAACTTTAAAGTGATATTTTAAAAGTAAAACTTCTATGAAATTATGACATTTACATTAACATTTTCAGTCTGTGCCATCAAAATCTAGGAAACTTAGCATAGTGACCATCGATATGCCATCGCAATGAGGACTACCGCGAGTCGATTTTCCGCTAGGAGCACTAGTGGAACGTGGGTCCTGCAGAAACATTTCAAACGTCACTTTGGCAATTCTCTCATACTGACACAGGACCTAGGCATGAGTGGCGCCGCCTGGTGAGCGGCAATACGGTAGCTCCCATTGGGATCACAAGTGGTCTGTTACCAGTGTCGGCCATTGTACCTAGTCTAGCCATAAGTTCTGTTACAAATGAAATGAAACATATTTTTAAAAGGATGTAATTAATTTACCATAAGTAAATGTTTATTTATAGGTAAGTTAATAAGGTTTCTAAACAATATATTTTTTATTCAAAATGCCCGCCTTTAGCTTTAATACACGCCCTCAAACGATCCGGCCACACGTCTATAGATTCACGCACTGTATCCATTGGGAAATTTGCCACTGCTACCTTCAAAGATTTTTTTAGAGAATCGATATTGGCATGGCGTTTAGAGCAGACCATGTCCTCTAACACTGACCACAATTTATAGTCCAGGGGATTTAAGTCGGGACTGGAAGAGGGCCAATCATCTGCCTTGATGAAGTCCGGAACATTCCTTTGCAGCCAAATCTGGGTGGTGCGAGCTTTATGACCCGGGGCTGAGTCCTGCTGAAAGGTCCAGTGTACATTTTTGAACATTGTGTCGTTTAGTGGTTTAACTACTGTTTCTAAAATCGTATCCTGATACACTTTAGCTGAAATTTTCACTCCTTTTTCGCAAAAATGGATCTCAGAGACGCCTTGATACGACACACCCCACCAAACCATGACGTAAGCGGGATGATGACCTCGCTGAATCCTTCCAACTATCTCTTTAGCTTCTCGAGAGTTGTGTGCGTACACTTTATCATTTTGTTTGTTGTAGTGCTGCTCGATAGTAAAAATTTTTTCATCCGTGAAAAGAATATTTTTATATTTCCCATGTGCGTATCGAGATAAAAGGCTTTTTGATCTTTCAACTCTCTTGTCCTTTAGTGACTGATTTAACATATGTCCTGTATATCGTCGGTAAGCTGCAAGACTCAAGTCATCTTTGATTATACGCGAAAGTGTCCTAGGTGGTATTTTCATTTCCTTAGAAAGGATCTTCTGTTTTCTTATGGGATTTCGGCGAATTCTGGCCCTTACAGCATTAACGGCTTGTTTTGTTCTAACAGTACGTGGTCGGCCAGATCTTTTACTGTCATCGACAGAGGACGTTTTGGTGTATCTTTGAATGGTACGATACACAAACATTCGACTGATCTCTAACTTTTTTAGTGTCTCAAAAATGTGGGACGGCTCCATTCCTACCTTATGCAGAGCAATCACAGCAATTCTATTTTCTTTGACACCCCACTCCATTATTAATTTACTTATTTTAATATTATATTGTATATAAATGGTGGCAAAAACATCCAAGTACTTACGTCAAAACACAACATTCGAAATTCGAATTATTATTTTTCTTAAAATCATTGTTAACTGCCAGTAACAGAACTTATGGCTAGACTAGGTAGAGATCTATGTGGTTTCACCCAAAGATAGGGGTATATTTGATGGTCTGTATTTCCTTTCATATGGTTTTAACTATATCTAATTCACATTTTGAATTCTCAGCAGAATTAGTTACAGTAGGATAGAGTGCATCATACTGTATTTTTCTTACGCTAGTATTACCACCCCGAAAAAAGGGATAGATATAGTTTTTTTCCTACTGTTACTGCACTCGCTGGCTTGTCAGACTATACCTACATTTCCTCAGATGTTTTCCTTTAACCTTTTAACCGACGTAGTCCTATATATAAGACAAACATTTTCCAGCTCATTTCGGCGAAGTCTGATAAATAGCACAAATCTTCGTGGAATTTCGGGTGACGTGGCGATACGAGTACGCTCAATGAAAAATTCTAAGCGGTTAAATGGTTAAATACTATTGATGACTGCTTTGAGCCGAATAGCCTGGGATTAGTGAATGAAAAGACACAGTCAGAGTCTAGGAATAACGCGCCAACACCTATAGTCACAATTAAATTATAATATGCTCATTTATTTTTAAAATATATGTACCTACGTATTTACCTACGTACTTGCTTAATAAAAATACGATTGTCTCCACATTCCTCTGAATTTATGCGCCTATAAATTCAAGGCTCTAGTATTGGTATTAGGTGCTTCCTAGACAAGCATTTAAATGTCTCAATAAACCCTCTGAATAGTTTATTATTACTCGTAAAATATCAATAAATACAAAACAATTTTTTTTTAAACATATTTTTGTACTTACTTCTTTTAATAAAACAAACATCTGTGCTGTGTTTTAGCTTTATAGCATTATTTAAAAGTTCACTTTCGTCGAATCACACGAAGGTAGGGGTATGTAATTGTTACTCTCCACCGAAGATACAAACATAAACTCTTGGTTTGTATCTTAAATCTAAGGTCCGACCGAGACCACTTTTATTCTCGGCCGAGACCGAGACCCAGATTTTATAATAATATACGCAAAATACACCCGTTTTCCAGAAAAATATTCAATGATCAAAATAACTCTGTTGTTTAATAAAGCCAACATTAAAACAATACATTTAAGCCAAGGTGCGAGAAAAAAGTCATCGCTTGCATTAGGATGACACGATACACTTTATAACTGGCTTAAAATACTGGTAAATAAATACCCACAAAAATTGCAAAAAGTATCAAGACTGAAGGTTCGGCTAGAGTCGAGAATCTCGGCCCTTTTTGGCCGAGAGCCGAGACCGAGATCTGCTCTTATTTTGGCCGAGACTGCCGAGACCGAGATCTCGGTCGGACCTTACTTAAATCTAGACATGATCGGGATGATGCTTGATCATATGGTAGTTGAGGCTCGCTTTCTGCACAAAAGCGGCATCGCACAACTCGCATACTTTATTCTTCTCCCCGGTATGGATCATCTCGTGTATCCTGCACGTCGTGGGCCGCGGGAACGTCTTCTTGCAAAACCTGCAAGAGTACACCTTCTCTACCTTATGCCTTATCATGTGTCTCTTCAACTGCGAGTACCCGTAGCATTGATATTGACAAACCGAACACGTCACATTCTTCTCCTTCAAATGCACTTTCTGCTGGTGTTGATCTATCCGGTTCTGTGACATACCTTTTAATCCGCATACTCCACAAGTCGGTAAAAGGTCTTTGTGAAACGAGAACATGTGAGTCTTTCGGTTGTTATAGTTGGTGAATAGCACGTCCGGACAGATGGTACAACGTACTTTCGCGTGGTGATGTGTTTTGTGTGATTTAAGCTTTGCTACAGTTGCGAAACTTAGCTCACATAATTTGCATGGATACTTCATAGGATGCGGCTGGCTTTTGTGAGCTTGGAGTAGCTTTTCGTCGGAGAAGATTTTGTTGCACACGTGGCAGGTCAATTGCTGCATATGACCAGAACGGATGTGATGCACCAGTGAACTTCGTTTTTCAAATTTGAACTCGCAGAGACGGCAGGCGAATACGGTTGTCAGTCCTTTGACGACATTGATAAAGTCCTGGTATTTGAATCTTGATCCTGAAACAAAGAAAAACAATATTTAACACAGCAAAGTAAAATACATACTCGTAGATATAATTTATACCTATAAGTATTTCTATTATTTTATAAGGTTGAGTGGTAGAGAAATGCCCTATGGCACTTTGTACGATAAGTTTCTCTATTGTGCAATAAACATAAAATCAATAATAGTTATTTATTATACAAGGGGGCAAAGTTGTTGTTTAACTCTCGGGCTTATATTGAGACCCGAGCAAGCGAAAGATTCCAAAATTGAGCCACGAGCGTAGCGAGTGGTTCAATAACTGGAATCTTGAGCTGTACGAGGGTCTCAATGCACGAGAGTTGAACAAACTTTGCCGCCGAGTGCAATACAACATTTTTCACCACACTAAAGCGAGGAAACAGGAAAAAACTCAAACAAAACAAATCAGTAGGTATTTAATTCCAATCAATCATCAAGTGAAGGTGGTAAAGGTAGTGGTGAATATCTGAACATGCACTCTACCACCAGGTAGAGTGCATATTCAGATATTTCGAGCACTTTGGCAGCTCCAATATATCTAATGTATAGACAAATCATACAAAAAAGGCATATATCAAACTAAGATATCCCCAATCAAATCCTAAATCACAGGTCCAGATCACAATAGATTTGAGTATTATATTACTTAAGATAGTATTTAAAATTATCTATATAATATATTTATAATATTATTATACATGAAATTAAACAATAAAGATTAATGAAGTGATTGATAATGATGAGAGTGTAATTAGGGAATTTCAAATGAATATTATATTCTGTATTTTATCTTTTAACTACTAACTAACTTAGCTAGGCATTTAATTTACTTATATTTTATCTGTGTGTCTACGAACGACAAAGTTTCTCTCACAATAGGTTTTGGTATTTGGCAATTTGCATAGAAGTAGATTTTCCGAATGTTTTTGAACATTATTTGTTGTCAGGAAGGTAATTTCGTTAGTGCGGCAAGCTCCATTTATACCTATGATAAGGATTACCTGAAACATAAGCAGTTTGTATTCGTTATAAAGACAGTATATATTTAGTTAACGAGATTTTTACCTGTTTTTAAATAATTTTACTTACTTTTGCTGCTAAATATTCTGAGTCAGGAGCACTGTTTAAAAATGTTTCTATTTGTTGGCCAGTAAATATCCTAGATTTTTTCGGCTTTTGGCCAGTTGCTGTTCTTTTTAAGAACGCTATCAGCTTTGGATAGTGTTCAATGTGAACATCCTTCTTTAGTTTCAGTACCGACTTAATCATTGAATTATGCTCCAAAGCGAGCTCGGCATTTTAGTTTTTGATATTTCGATGAAATACGCCAGTAAAACCGTCTCTGAGAAAGTTTTCGCGCCTTTGGTATGCCGCCAGGCATTCAATATATCAAAGGCTTTAATGTACTTCTTTCTTGACTTTTCTGGCAGCAAACGAAATTCGGCATCTTTCACAGTTTCTTGCAATTCCTCCGGCTCTGAATCACTATTACTCATCATTATTATTAACTTGTATTACGTTTGTATTACCTACATATATTCGTCGAGAAAACTGTGAAAAGCCTGAGTGAATGAAAACAAAACACGACCCGCCTCGTTTAAATTTTAAAAGAAAAAACTATTCGGATGCGTTCTGAAATTTGCGTAGTATCAACACTTTCATCTTTTAAAAATAAAAGCCACATAATTAATACAATTAAATGTGGTATTTATAGTCTGACAAGCGAGCGAGCGCAGTAACAGTAGGACAAAGTAACTAATATCCATCTCTTTTTTCAGGGTGGTAATACTAGCGTAAGAAAAAGACAGTATGATGCTCTCTATCCTACTGTTACTGCGCTCGCTGGGTTGTCAGACTATAATTTGGATTTAAGCATATTAAATATAATACTATGAACGGTTCATGTGTATGAAACTGTTTGAGACTATCACGTTTTCGAACGTACCTAGTGCATGAAAAGCGATTTTATGTATCAAGAAATCACTATCTAGATACGTTTCTGCTTTTATCACTGCGATTTTCAAAATCACTCGATATGTAGACTAAAAAATAATCCATAGCCATCTAAGCACCAAGAAATGAATCTTTATAGGTACCTACATTCGGAACCAATTAGACTGTAGAGTGTAGACACATTTGAAAAAAACCAAATGAAAAAAATGTCTCAAATTAATACTTCATTCACACTATATGCCCTGGGTACACTACATAATTCCAAAAAACTATATACCTACCGAAGGTATTATAAATTTATTCGGAATTATAAAAATCGGAATTACGAAATTCGGAAAATATAATTTCAGAATATTTGTGTGTTCCGATTTCCAAGCCCTACACAGAGCGTGGCCCGACATGCTCTTGGGCGGTTTTATGCCTAAAGTAAAGAAAATGTGATAAATAACATTGTGTTTGCCTCGGGCGGTACAAGAATTACGAACTCGTGTTAAAATTACAAATTGAATTCACACGTTCGAAATTTCTTGTATAATACTACCTGTATAAAGGGAGGTACTTTATACAGGTAGTTTATTCACGCTCCCTGTCGTATATTTTCGTAAGCATAATCCAAATACATTAGATTTACTACTTCCATGAACTGAAAACTGCTGAAAACATTCTGATTTGTTGGACCCGATAAGGCCTCTCTGGTTTAGAAGATCAGATTGCAGAAACTTTCTTAAAAACTAAACTTGGTACCAAGAATTCAGGTTCAGGTTATTGAGTGGACTCTAGGTAGTCTTGGTCCGTTAAGAAGCCATAAAAAAGAAGTAAATAAGCCGTAACAGTGCTAGGAATATGATGATTTACGAGTTTGCCGATTTTGTCTTCTCTTACTACGATTGTTGATCATTGAAATTAAACACTTTAGAACGGATTAATCGCGTTTATTAACACCATGACTGACCCTAAGTTCCGAGCCCTATACAGCACTCGTTTTCACAGATTTAAGATGATGGTGTTGGCGTTTTCAATGATTTTGTCATAACTTCTCGTAAATTCAATAGTCACGGATTACACTCACGTAGTTTTAGTCACTATACGCGACATGTTTCGGACGTCTTAAGATGCCATTAGCAAGCGTCAACAACCGTGCGCGACGTGCTCCCGACTCGCGATAGTTTAAGTTCAATAATAGGTAGTTTGTTAACCAAGGGGTGAACGGCGCCTATTTCAGTCGAGGTAGGCGCTCGAACGTAGTGAGCCGATAGTCCGAGACTGAAATAGTGCCTTTCACCCGAGTTGAAAACTCTACTTTTCATATAGAATACGAGAAAAAAAATGATGTATTTATTTATAAAACTTATCTAAAAATTATATTGTATTGTAATACGAGAGTCTTGAAGAAACTTTAATTTTAATGTAATTTATGGAATCCGGTAATAAAAATCAGACTGGAAATCGTACAGTGCATCGATTTTGAACCAATTTTTATAATATAATAAATTCAAATTCAAATTCAAATCATTTATTTGTTCAACATAGGTGTGCATTACAAGATGTTAAAAATGATTTTGTATCACTATGTCGTAATAAAATGTGTTTTTTTCTTAAATTTATATAATTTAAGAAAAAAACGTATTTGGTAAGTAAAACGCCCTAGAGCGGACCCTATCATTTTCCACCCGTTTCATAGGTTAACAATACTCCGTTTTCAGAGCATGAGATATGAATAATATAATAATGTATGGTGTAACCACTTAAAACAATAAGCAACTTAAATTAGTGTAAGTATTACATTAAGGGCCACTTGTTCCAATCGAGGTTGGCCATCGAAGTAACCCGGAGTTAATTATGCGTTTATAATAGATTAGAAAACTAACTCCAGATTAGTCGGCTCACCTAGCTAGCTAATTGATTGACGATACTAACAATGGTTAAATTGTAGAAATTAATAAATCCATTGTACCTTTTGTATAACGGCACAGTATAAACAAATTAAACGTGGTCGGGATGGTGCTTTTTCATATGGTAGTTAAGGCTCGCTTTCTGCACGAACGCGGCTTCGCACACTTCACACACTTTATTCTTCTCACCAGTATGGATCATCTCGTGAATCTTACGCGTCGTATGCCTCGGGAACGTCTTCATACAAAACCTGCACCCAAACGTCTTCTTCACCTTATGCCTGATCATGTGCTTGCTCAACTCATTATATCCGAAACATTGAAATTCGCAATCTGGACACTTTACGTTTTTCTCCTTCATATGCACTTTCCGTTGATGCCTTACTATGAACGCTTGAGTTTTTCCTTTGTAACCGCAGATCCCGCATGTCGGGACCAGCTCTTCATGGGAATCCAGGAGGTGCTGTTTAAGTTTTAATTTCAATACTAATTCCTTACAAAAAGTGCATTTCACAACATCGTGATGATATTTGTTATGGTTTGCCAGGAGCTCTTTTTTTGTGAATTTTAAATCGCATGGTGTACAGGAGTATTTAACGCTGTGCGGTTTAGCCTTATGAGCTTCTAGTTTTTTCTTATCGAGAAAGTATTCTCCACACGTTGGGCAGGTTATCTGTGGAATGTGCCCGGAACGGATGTGGCAGATCAGCGACCTGCGAACTTCGCAGGCATATTCGCACAGTCTGCAGGCATACATCGGTTTCTCTCCTTGGGTGACTTCGATAAATTCCTCGTATTTGGATTTTACTTGTAAAACCCTCCTCGTGTATCCTGCAACCAAAAAATGGAATGAAAAGAAGTAAAATATTTTGGTGCATTAATGATCAAAGGCCATTTTCACGCAATCCATCACAAGTTGTAAATGACGCTGACAAAAAGTAAGTATTACATTCTGAGGTTACCCCCAGTTATTGCCCAGATTTTGATTTACTAGGAACGAAAGGGTAATAATTAGACTACAATCTCACCTGTGGGTAAGTGCCGATGCAACTTAAGATTTAGCATGTCTACATTGTCTACCCAAAAATATACTTAGTCATGTAATCACGCGCGATCAAAAAATAATGCAAATGTTTCTTCTTAGGTATATGTCACATTAACCCTGTTCTTTCATATAATTTAAGAGGGGGCAGAGTGTTTTCAACGTAAACGACAGTTACGGTTAAGACTGTGGCGTCCTCAATTATTTGCAAAGACATACAAGATGCATGTAATTATTATCTCAAAGAGTGTGTCTACCATATTCGTATATTTATAATCTACAATAATGTACAGTTTAGTAAATATGTCTACGCAAAGACGCAGCAAAATTGAGAAAAACGCGTGTCAGCGTTTATGCCAAAGTGAATGAAAAATCATTTGCTTTATTTTTAAAAACTAACTCTATCCAATCTCAAATATACAAGCTACTGAATTCGTATAGTCTTATTACATAATACTGGTTCATTAATTAATTATGATTTTTTTAAAACGTCCTAAAAATCCGCCATACAAAATTACTATGGAATCTGATCGTTGAAATATAACAAGTGAGCAACACTCGAAATAGTCAGTCGGCCCCGAATGTTCGAAGCGACACCACGTCTCTCTGTGGAGCGTCTACATCTTGAAATAAATCGATGTTCATTGTGTACGTATACTGCGTTATATAGGTAGCAAAACGGTATAAGAATTTTTTTACCATTTTTTGTGTTTCCAAAGGAAATAGGCAATAGCAACCAGTTCAAAATGAATGACATACAGAGTTAGTTTCGTTTATACCTCATTGTATATAGTGTCACTTGGACCGTAGAAGATGTCCAAGGTCTGATGACGGAGTAGAAAGGTGGCCACCGGAACTCAGGAAGTAGTTGATGTAATACCCCCGTGTTTGGACTCATTTGTATTGTTTTGGCGGGCACTTGGACCGTGACTGGTGTCCAAGGTCTGATGATGAAGCAGAAAGATGACCACCGGAACTCAGGAAGTAGTTGATGTAATACCCCCGTGTTTGGGCTCGTTAGGTTTGTTCTGGTGAGCACTTGGACCGTGAGTGGTGTCCAAGGTCTGATGATGGAGCAGAAAGATGACCACCGGAACTCAGGAAGTAGTTGATGTAATACCCCCGTGTTTGGGCTCGTTAGGTTTGTTCTGGTGAGCACTTGGACCGTGAGTGGTGTCCAAGGTCTGATGATGGAGCAGAAATATGACCACCGGAACTCAGGAAGTAGTTGATGTAATACCCCCGTGTTTGGACTCATTTGTATTGTTTTGGCGGGCACTTGGACCGTGACTGGTGTCCAAGGTCTGATGATGGAGCAGAAAGATGACCAGCAGAACTCAGGAAGTAGTTGATGTAATACCCCTGTGTTTGGGCTCGTTAGGTTTGGTTAGGCGAGCACTTGGGCCGTAGGTGCTGTCCAAGGTCTGATGATGGAGCAGAAAGGCGGCCACCGGAACTCAGGCAGTAGTTGATGTAATACCCCCGTGTTTGGAGTCATTTGTATTGTTTTGACGAGCACTTGGATCGTGAGTGGTGTCCAAGGTCTGATGATGGAGCAGAAAGGTGTCAACCGGTACTCAGGAACCAGTGGGTGGAATACCTTCGTGTTCAGAGTCGTAGATTTTGTTTTGACGAGCACTTGGGCTATACATGGTGTCCAAGGTCTGATGGTGGAGCAGTAAAGTGTCAACTGGTACTCAGGAACCAGTTGATAGAATACCTTCGTGTTTAGACTCGTTAATTTTGATTCGACGAGCACTTGGGCCATGCATGGTTTCCAAGGTCTGATGATGGAGCAGATATTTACAAATATATTAAAAAATTATAAATTATATTTATTACATTAATATTTATAAATTTTGTAAGGTTGACTCCGATTTGGATAAAAATCGATATCTGAGGATCCGGCGGGGTGATTAACATGAATCTTGAGTCAAATTTTTTAAATATTGTTTAAACCGACGCCATCTTGGATTTTGTAATATAAACTCAGATTTGGATAAAAATCGATATCTGACGATCCGGCGGGGTCCTTACCATGAATCCAGAATCAAAATCGTAAAATACTGTAAAAAGCGACGCCATCTTGGATTTTGTGCGATAAACTCCGATTTGGATAAAAATTGATATCTGAGGATCCAGTGGGGACCATGACATGAATCTAGGATCAATATTGTAAAATATTGTAAAAACCGACGCCATCTTGGATTTTGTAAAATCAACTCCGATTTGGATATAAATCGATATCTGACTATCCGGCGGGGTCCTTAACATGAATCCAGAATCAAAATCGTCAAATATTGTAAAAAGCGACGCCATCTTGGATTTTGTGAGATTAGCTCCGATTTGGATAAAAATCGATATCTGAGGATCCAGCGGGGTGATTAACATGAATCTTGAGTCAAAATTGTAAAATATTGTTAAAACCGACGCCATCTTGGATTTTGTAAGATCAACTCCGATTTGGATAAAAATTGATATCTGACGATCCGGCGGGGTCCTTAACATGAATCCAGAATCAAAATCGTTAAATATTGTAAAAAGCGACGCCATCTTGGACTTTGTGAGATTAGCTCCGATTTGGATAAAAATCGATATCTGAGGATCCGGCGGGGTGATTAACACGAATCTTGAGTCAAAATTGTAAAATATTGTTAAAACCGACGCCATCTTGGATTTTGTAAGATCAACTCCGATTTGGATAAAAAATTATATCTGACGATCCGGCGGGGTCCTTAACATGAATCCAGAATCAAAATCGTTAAATATTGTAAAAAGCGACGCCATCTTGGACTTTGTGAGATTAACTCCGATTTGGATAAAAATCGATATCTGACGATCCGGCGGGGTCCTTAACATGAATCCAGAATCAAAATCGTTAAATATTGTAAAAAGCGACGCCATCTTGGATTTTGTGAGATTAACTGCGATTTGGATAAAAATCGATATCTGACGATCTGGCGGGGTCCATAACATGAATCCATGGTCAAAATTGTTAATTAACGTCAACACTGACGCCATATTGGATTTTGTAAGATAAACTCTGATTTGGATAAAAATCGATATCTCATGATCCGGCGTGGTCCTTAACATGAATCCAGAATCAAAACTGTATAATATTGTAATAAGTGACGCCATCTTTGATTTTGTGAGATTAACTCCGATTTGAATAAAAATCGATATCTGACGATTCAGCGGGGTCCATAACATGAATCCATAGTCAAAATTGTTAAATAATGTCAACACCGACGCTAAATTGGATTTTGGAAAATTATCTCTGATTTGGATAAAAATCGATATCTGACGATTTTTATCCAAATCGGAGTTGATATCACAAAATCCAAGATGGCGTCGATTCTTACCATATTTTCCAATTTTGATTCTAGATTCATGTTAAGGACCCCGCCGGATCGTCAGATATCAATTTTTATCCAAATCGGAGTTGATCTTACAAAATCCAAGATGGCGTCGGTTTTAACAATATTTTACAATTTTGACTCAAGATTCGTGTTAATCACCCCGCCGGATCCTCAGATATCGATTTTTATCCAAATCGCAGTTAATCTCACAAAATCCAAGATGGCGTCGGTTTTAACAATATTTTACAATTTTGACTCAAGATTCATGTTAATCACCCCGCTGGATCCTCAGATATCGATTTTTATCCAAATCGGAGCTAATCTCACAAAGTCCAAGATGGCGTCGCTTTTTACAATATTTAACGATTTTGATTCTGGATTCATGTTAAGGACCCCGCCGGATCGTCAGATATCAATTTTTATCCAAATCGGAGTTGATCTTACAAAATCCAAGATGGCGTCGGTTTTAACAATATTTTACAATTTTGACTCAAGATTCATGTTAATCAACCCGCCGGATTCTCAGATATCGATTTTTATCCAAATCGCAGTTAATCTCACAAAATCCAAGATGGCGTCGCTTTTTACAATATTTAACGATTTTGATTCTGGATTCATGTTAAGGACCCCGCCGGATCGTCAGATATAATTTTTTATCCAAATCGGAGTTGATCTTACAAAATCCAAGATGGCGTCGGTTTTTACATTATTTTACAATTTTGACTCTGGATTAATGTTAATCACTCCGTCGGATCCTCGGATATCGATTTTTATCCAAATCGGAGTTAAGCTCACAAAATCCAAGATGGCGTCGCTTTTTACAATATTTTACGATTTTGATTCTAGATTCATGTTAAGGACCCCGCCGGATCGTCAGATATCAATTTTTATCCAAATCGGAGTTGATCTTACAAAATCCAAGATGGCGTCGGTTTTAACAATATTTTACAATTTTGACTCAAGATTCGTGTTAATCACCCCGCCGGATCCTCAGATATCGATTTTTATCCAAATCGGAGCTAATCTCACAAAGTCCAAGATGGCGTCGCTTTTTACAATATTTAACGATTTTGATTCTGGATTCATGTTAAGGACCCCGCCGGATCGTCAGATATCAATTTTTATCCAAATCGGAGTTGATCTTACAAAATCCAAGATGGCGTCGGTTTTAACAATATTTTACAATTTTGACTCAAGATTCATGTTAATCAACCCGCCGGATTCTCAGATATCGATTTTTATCCAAATCGCAGTTAATCTCACAAAATCCAAGATGGCGTCGCTTTTTACAATATTTAACGATTTTGATTCTGGATTCATGTTAAGGACCCCGCCGGATCGTCAGATATCGATTTTTATCCAAATCGGAGTTAATCTCACAAAGTCCAAGATGGCGTCGCTTTTTACAATATTTAACGATTTTGATTCTGGATTCATGTTAAGGACCCCGCCGGATCGTCAGATATAATTTTTTATCCAAATCGGAGTTGATCTTGCAAAATCCAAGATGGCGTCGGTTTTTACATTATTTTACAATTTTGACTCTGGATTAATGTTAATCACTCCGTCGGATCCTCGGATATCGATTTTTATCCAAATCGGAGTTAAGCTCACAAAATCCAAGATGGCGTCGCTTTTTACAATATTTTACGATTTTGATTCTAGATTCATGTTAAGGACCCCGCCGGATCGTCAGATATCAATTTTTATCCAAATCGGAGTTGATCTTACAAAATCCAAGATGGCGTCGGTTTTAACAATATTTTACAATTTTGACTCAAGATTCGTGTTAATCACCCCGCCGGATCCTCAGATATCGATTTTTATCCAAATCGCAGTTAATCTCACAAAATCCAAGATGGCGTCGCTTTTTACAATATTTAACGATTTTGATTCTGGATTCATGTTAAGGACCCCGCCGGATCGTCAGATATCGATTTTTATCCAAATCGGAGTTAATCTCACAAAGTCCAAGATGGCGTCGGTTTTTACATTATTTTACAATTTTGACTCTGGATTCATGTTAATCACTCCGTCGGATCCTCGGATATCGATTTTTATCCAAATCGGAGTTAATCTCACAAAGTCCAAGATGGCGTCGCTTTTTACAATATTTAACGATTTTGATTCTAGATTCATGTTAAGGACCCCGCCGGATCGTCAGATATCAATTTTTATCCAAATCGGAGTTGATCTTACAAAATCCAAGATGGCGTCGGTTTTTACAATATTTTACCATTTTGACTCTGGATTCATGTTAATCACTTCGTCGGATCCTCGGATATCGATTTTTATCCAAATCGGAGTCAACCTTACAAAATTTATAAATATTGATATAATCAATATTATAAAAGTGACGTTTTCTGGGTAAAGAAAGATACCACATTGTCGCTTATTGATAAGAATGATAAGGCGCTTCTGTCATAAAGAATCACTTGGAAAATCTTATCAACAGGCGACAATGTGGTACTTTTACCAAGAAAACGACACAATTTTTTAACGATTTCATAATATGTGACGTTTTGCGGTGAAAGTTACCTTATGGACGATCGGCGCTTACGCTGTTAACAAAGACGCTGATAATAATGCGCTGCAACGCGACGTAAGCGCCGACCGTCCATAAGGTACCTTTAGCCGTAAATAGCCACATATGAAATCATAAAAAATGTGCTTTTATTTAGAAAAAGGCACTTTGCCATTCTGCCGGTTGTCGATAAGGCGCGAATGTCATAAATATTAGTTTAGAAATGAACCTTATCAACAACCGACAGAATGGTACCTTTCTTTAGTACTAAATACAAACACAAATAATAAAATCATTTGGAAAAACCGAACAAATATTAGGTGAATTAATACAATATCTGTATCAAAGGATTATAAAAATGAGGAATTCTAAGATTTCTAAGTTATAACCTTTTATTTTAACGCCCGAATAATGACGCGCCGGTGTAGTAGTGTGCGTGCGCGCACGCACACAGATAGCGAGCAGTGCGGGGCCGCTAAATGCCTATTTCGTGTCCGCGGCAAACACTCTGCCCGCTCTTAAACTTTCGTGAGTCATACTGATATTGAATTGCAGCGATGCCTGATTGAAATGATGCCCGAGCCGCGAAGGTGACAACACCACTCTGTCTGTCCGACGATGACTGCCCGATGCAGTCGAAACATGTCACGCCTATTGTGATAAAAATGCGTGAGTGTTAACCGTTGCAATTTAATACCCGTTCTTTAATGTTGATTTATTTATTTAAAAAATATATATGCGTAAAGATGTTTCTAAGATATGTTTCCTAGATTTTGATAGCATAAACTGTGAAAGTGTTAAGCAAACGTAATAATTTCATAGAACTTTGTGTTTTAAAATAACACTTTAAAGTTAGTCAGTTAATTTGCTTGGGAGAGATAACGTGGTTTGACTCTAGGGGTCCCCGCAATGACAACTAGGTTTTAGGAGGCGTGCGATTCGACGCGACGTACCCAAACTGACACATGGATATGAATTTACGCGGTAGTGTTGAATATTCTTGAGTGTTGACATCAATGTCTTCGAGCCACACTTAATCCTATCAACTATTTCAATAGCTCCCCGTACATTTCTCCTATAGAAATGACGTTCCGTTAAAAGGATTTTAGGTTAAGTGTGTAACTCAATTCAACGGTTTGGTCCTGATTCTAACACGAGTAAATGTTCAGCAACTATTGACTCGTTCAACTGGCGATTTATGACGGCTGCAGTACCTATGTTCCTTAACTTTTTCTGTCGCAGGAGGTAAATATTTTTATAATGTAGTAGCCCTTATTAAGTCTTGTTTTGTTTAATTATAATTTTCCTGTGGCCCTACGTCGATGTCAAGTTAACTCAGTAAGTAACGCCCACGTAAATGTAGAGTTAAAAGATAGTAACGCAACGGCCAAGTAAGTTACAAATGATACCTCACTTACTAGGGCGTTCATCATTCATTCGTGACGCTGAGTAAATATTTTTAGGTCCCTTTCATTTTTGCACTGTGCTTCGTTTCTTGAGCATATAGCAGGTAAACCTTTGTACAAGTTTTGCTTGGTTTGATCTGTGTAAGATTGTGCCCCAAATATTTATTGATTGTTTATTTCTTATCTTATGGGAATACAATCGGCAAAAAATGGAACAGCAGTTTAAGTAGGTATGTAAATTAAAATCTAATTCTCCTGCCAGGAACCAATGCCAAATCAGATGGATCCGAAGTTTAACATTCCAAAATGTAGAAATATTGGTGATCATTTCTTTTAGAGTTGTATAATTTGTAAATATTGCCATAACTATCGACCTAACTTTCGTTTAGGTACTTAACTTAATGGGGGCTACCGTATTGTCGCTCGCCAGGCGGCGCCACTCATGCGTGGGTCTTGTGTACATATGAAAGAATTGTCAAAGTTACGTTTGAAATGTTCGCGTCAGACTCAGACCCACGTTCCACTAGCGCCCCTAGCGGCGAATTGACTCGCCGTAACCCCCAATAGTGCCTACTTATTTTTCCTCATATCGTGGTAAAAATTAAATAACACTCCTCACTATTTATATTTTGTCAAAGATGACGATACAAATTAAAAGTGGTTCAAAATTTAATTTATTTATTGAATTAAAGAACGCCATATGAACGCAAAATACTTAAATAAGACAATCATATCAACATAAAACTATTATTTCAAAGAACCGGCCAAGAGCATGTCGTACGGCCGGACAGACAGACAGACATGGCGAAACCATAATGCCCGCTCCACGCAATGGGCCATTGGCCATACGGGACGTAGCTATACAGCAGAACGGGATGGCAGTATTGCGTAACCCCTCTTATTCATAACTGCGTCCCTTATCTTATCATCGCCCATCATGGCCCATTGTGTGGAGCGGCCATAAGGGTTCCTAGTTAACTACGGATCCCTAAAAATAGTAACGGTTGCTGCAATTAATAAAATAACAAATTTAATAGAATTACTCCCAGACAGATTAATTAGGTTTATGCAAAAGATAAAATAATTAACTAATAGTTACTTACTTCAAAACTTCAATAAATTATTTTTATTAATTAAATGAAAAAACACTCGACGGTGGATGATAACGTACGCACGTGTGCATTTAATCGTAATGTCCTGGCATGTAACGCGTAAAACCAAATAGGGCTTTATTCCAATAGTAAAAGCTTAGGTTTCTTTGAATTTTGTTTTATAAAAATTAGATCCAATCAAACACCACATCACAGGTCACAAAAGGAGCAAGACATTAAATCTTCTAAATACCTTTTAGATATCTGAGTAAACAAACATTATAAATACTTTTTCACTTCTCTTGCTCGAAAAGTTCACCTTTGTGTCGTGGCTAGGCGACACAAAATCGCTTTTCATGCACTAGGGCATAAAGTAACATCCCAGGTGGCGCGCGCTCGCCGCGGCCTCGCCCCTCGCGCGCCCGGCCGCCTGCAGGCGGCGCGCAGCGGGGAGAACCCAAGCGCAAGAGTATGGATGTTACATTTTCAACGATTTGAAGTGATATAAAACCAAATATTTTCCTTACAATCGAAGTGAAAAGCAAAGTGTATACCTCGGGCATAAATACCCATTTTATCCTCGGCTACTATATTGGTCCTCGTTACACTCGGACCAATAAATGGCCTCGTCTAAAATGGGTCACTTTATGCCCTTGATGTACAATCTACTATTAATACACCAGAATAAAAAAAATACTTTAACCGAATTAAGAATTTCTTGGTGAAGAGAATGGAATAAATAACACAAATAACCGTACATCCCACCATAACATAACAATGATCAAATGGTAAGTATAAAATAGGTCTGTTATTTGTAATTTCTTGTCCTCACAGTATGTCTGTTTGAACCAATTAAACGTGGTCAGGATGGTGCTTCATCATATGGTAGTTGAGGCTCGCTTTCTGCACAAACGCCGCGTCACACACTTCACACTTTTTATTCTTCTCCCCGGTATGGATCATCTCGTGTATCCTGCACGTCGTGGGCCGCGGGAACGTCTTCTTGCAAAACCTGCAAGAGTACACCTTCTCTACCTTATGCCTTATCATGTGTCTCTTCAACTGCGGGTACCCGTAGCATTGATATTGACAAACCGAACACGTCACATTTTTCTCCTTCAAATGCACTTTTCGTTGATGCATTATGATCACACCTTGACTTTCGGCTTGCAAGCCACAAACTCCACAAGTCGGGATGTCGTCTTTGTGGAAATCTAGTAGATGCTTCTTCAGTTCCACTTGGGATAGAACTTCCGGACAATAATTGCATTTGACGAGGCCATGGTGACGTTTGTTGTGTTTTGTCAGCAGAACTTTTTTCGTGAACTTTAAATCGCAAGGTTTACATGAATACTTTGGGTAATGCGGTTGGGTATTATGGTCTTGTAGGAGCTTTAAGTCGGGGAAGACTTCTCCACATATCGGGCAAGTTAGCTCTTGGATGTGACTCGTTCGAATGTGACAAATTAGCTCATTCCGGTCTTGATGCTCAAAGTCACACTGGCGGCAGGCGTACTTCTGTTCATCTCCGTGAACGTTCTTGATAAGATTCTTGTATTTTGACCTTGATTTTTGCTTTGCCTTTGAACTTATCCTTTTTGATCCTGCAAACAAAAAACAAAACATAGAGAGAAAATGTTTGTATATGGTTTCGTCTCCATGTGACGCTTCAATTCGGAAGCATTGAAATTAAGAAATTGTGGGATCTATACTTAAGATGCTAGATTTAATCGTTATATATTTTGCATGTTATACATGTTATACTATGTAACAATACATTATCTTCGTTGATAAAGATATGCAGACATTTGTTGCGCAGGAATTATTTTTAGGAGTACGTCCCGAACACTGATTCCTAATAAATCTAATAATCAAATATGATTTAAAATAATTTTATATCTCGTCAGTAGTACATTTATTAGACACTTTTGCCACCTATGAGACGATAAAGTTACGTAACAAATATTATAGTTTAGGTACTTGCTTTTGTTTTCGATATTTATAATTACTTACTTACTACATGTATCTAAATAGAACAAACATTATTTTTTCCTTTTACGTGAAATATTCGGTAGGTATTTAAAACTATTGCGTTTTAAATACTTACATAATCACTAAAAATGAACCACGATTGAAAACAACTTCAAATCTATTAGGTATTTCATTTTAAGTTAACATTGATCTCAAGATCGTTTGTATTATATCTTTGTGAATATTATTCATGTGACTGTAAATAGGTAATTAATGAAAGGAATTAAAACGCGAGTGTAGGTTTAATAAAATCACACGAGTGTTTTAATGCCTAATTATGTACAATCACATACGATAGTTTATATACCTACACACTTATCATGAGTTCTCCTTGATAAAACCTTTCTGTCATTAAATTTTTGACATTTATTTTTTAAATATATATACAGGGCGTCCCAAACTTATGGGACATGAAGGGGAAGTACCTTAAATATCGTAGATAGTGAATTTTGCTCAAAGAAGACTTTATGTTATTTTTAAAAGTTAGTAATTCTGCATTCATAGATTTTCTAAAAATTACTTGCTTCGTCTGGGAATCGAACCGACTAAAATGTGAAAAAAAATCACCCTTTTTTTATGATGCCAATCGAAAGAACAGCTAAAAAATAGTAACTCTGCTTAAGTAACATAGTATTTTAAAAGAAAGGAACACCATAAAATGATTGAGTCAAATTTCAAGAAAGTTATTTATTGCCGAAGACGACGTTCGAAAAGTAGCGATATTATCATTCTAAAGATAGCATTGATTATTCGTAAATAAGTACCCACTTCATAAAATAGGTACTGGCATAAGTTTTCCTTATTATAAGTGCACGTGTGGATAAAATGATAATTTGATAAAACTTAAATTTTAAGGGATAAGATAAGAAACCTTTCCGCGGCGGAGCAAGAAAACTTAATTTTCCAACAAGATGGAGCTCCGGCTCATAATAGTCGGAGAGCAGCAGATTTTCTAAATGAATGTTTTCCTACATGGATTGGTACAAATGGACCGATTAGATGGCCGGCCAGATCCCCGGACCTCACACCATTAGATTTCTTCTTTTGGGGATACGTGAAAGATATGCTATACAAAAAGCGATACGAGAACGTAGGCGAGTTGCAAACAGAATTGTGCCATATCACATCGAGTGTTCACCATAAAATGATAAGAAAATCAACAGGCAGCGGGCTTATTACAAGATTGGCGATTTGCGTAAGACAAGAGGGATCACATTTTGAGCATTTAATTAATTAATTTACAAAAAAATACCTACTTAACTAATTGACTACGGCAGTTTCATGTATGTTTTTTATTTGATTAAAATGATTAATTTCACGTTGTTCCTTTCTTTTAAAATACTATGTTACTTAAGCAGAGTTATTATTTTTTAGCTGTTCTTTCGATTGGCATCATAAAAAAAGGGTGATTTTTTTTTTCACATTTTAGTCGGTTCGATTCCCAGACGAAGCAAGTAATTTTTAGAAAATCTATGAATGCAGAATTACTAACTTTTAAAAATAACATAAAGTCTTCTTTGAGCAAAATTCACTATCTACGATATTTAAGGTACTTCCCCTTCATGTCCCATAAGTTTGGGACGCCCTGTATATATAGGCCAAATCCAATTTTCTTGTTTTCTTTAGAAATGTTCGAAATATGAATGTAATCATATTATCGAAGCCAATAACATTATGTAGTTATAATATTTACAACAAAAATTTGGATGTTATTATGAGGGTCTTTGAATCCGGTTTGTTTTTGCATTGTAGAGAGCTAATGATATGTGGGGTGTATAAAGCTTATAAAATAACTCGGGTTTCGACACAGGTTACATAACTCATGGTCGCGGACAACTGAAGTCTAAGCAAATTCAACAAGAGTATACGTCATAATAACGTACATATACGTCGTAATATACGTCATTTTGCTAAACTTCCCGAAAAAGTTAATAAAATTCGTTGGGGGAGTACCACATGAATGTAACAACCCACCACACTTCTGTTCCGAATTAATTCGCGATATAATCATTTAGTATTAGCTATCAAAGCTCTAACTTTGATAACAGTAGACAGTAGCCCTTTTTTCCACGTTGAGTGGGTTCTACACGGTAAAGTAATAACTAATACGCAAATCCAAACCATTTGGGTTTCCTGAGGGTTTAATGTGAACATCGAAATTCCTTATCAGCTTCCCTTTCGAGTAATCGAAATACTTATTATTTTTGATGTTTGTATGCTCACAGTAAACTCTCTGATGGAGGACAGGATAGGACATTTGGGTTTGGGCATGACATCATAATGACTAAAATAATAAAACCGATATTTAACACTGAAAACTTTATTATGTAATTCGTAAGTAATCCTACCTATATCAAATCATACAAAATTGTAATTTAAAGAGTACGTAAGTATATTAAGTATTTTATGAAGATGAAGATCAAAATTGTTAGTATCAACGCGGAAAAATTAACCAAAATCGTAAGGTGGTGCTATGTATTTGTGGTATTTCCATATACATTTTCTGTTATACCAACTTATTAATAGAAAATACTACACAGTCCTGGGCTTTTCTTGCTTTTAGATAAAACCTAATTAAAGTAGGTATATGCACGCTAATACCTATTTAAATCTAGATATTACTTTTAAGAAAACCGTGTACTAACTCGTAAGTAAGACATCTTTAAAGATGCGTCTTTATCGAGCAAACGAAGTTTATCTATCTTCGTTTTTCAGTTTTTCTCTTTGATAACTCAACTCGTCCATCATAAAAAATTAAGTGAAATATCAGCTAATGATCGCCTCATCGCCAACCATTGTCTTGCAACAGTTGCAACTCCCTGGAATTCCAAATGAATGCATAGTGATCTTTGCCGTACTAAAACCACTAAACACTATCAGGGTGGTATTTCATCATATGATAGTTCAAACTCGCTTTCTGCACAAAGGCGGCTCCACACAACTCGCATACTTTATTCTTCTCACCCGTGTGAATCTTCTCGTGTATATTACAAGTCGTTTTCCGAGCAAATGTCTTCTTACAAAACTTACACTCGTACGCCTTCTTCCCTTGGTGTCTAACCATGTGTTTGTTCAATACAGAAACATCAAAGCATTTAAATTTACAAATGTCGCAAGCCACATTTTTCACTTTAAAATGGACGACGTTTTTGTGACGCGTCACTTTACTTTGAGATGTAGATTTATAACCGCATAATTCGCAAGTCGGTAGGTCAGGCTCGTGGACATCCCTCAAATGTTTTATCAGCTCCTTGTGGCTCATACTTTTAGGACAGAAAGAGCACTTGAGCATGTTATGGGAGTATCTTTTATGTTTGATTAGTTCGGTATTGTCGGAGAATACACGCTTGCATGGTTCGCATGAGAGATAAGATTCTTTATTGGCAGGATGCGACTGGGCTACATGCATTTCCAACTGCTCTGGCTCTCGGATGATTTGGAAACATATTTGACACTCCATCTTTAGGACGTGGTTTCGTATGTGTTGGTAGGTAGATCTGCGACTGGATACGTAGCCGCACAGCTGGCAGGCGTACCTCTGGTCGGAGCCGGCTTCAGATATCATTTTCATAAATTGCCCATATCGCGAGTCTGTAACCAAAGGAAAGGAGAGAGTAGGTAGTAAAATGCCATTTTCATTCATTCTTTATTCTTATTTACACTAATTTTGAACATTATTTCAAAGAAAACTTTGGATATAAAATACAAAAGTAAAAACGTCATTCTCTCTCGCTTGCTTTGTAAACTTAAGATTCGCATTAAATGGCATTCAGACGTAGGTAAACATACCATGATACGGTTGACGCCTCTCTACATTAGGAAATTCCTCAAGGATTTTTCAGTCTTAATCGTGTGATTAAATAACCTTAGTTTGGGACGTGAAATGTTTTAATAAAATTACGTGAAATAACTTACAAACTAATATAACGAAGTGCTGCTGCTACCAAACACATCTCTGCAACTTTAGTTACTGCCTGCATAATTTCGATGTATGCAACCGCTATTAAAACCGGACACGTTTATTAGACATTTAGTTCTTGAGTTTAATTTGCTCTAAATTAATCCATTCCATAATGGATGACTCCTATTCGCATCCTTTTTCATTGAGCATGCTTTTGACGACTTCGTGAACGTGAATATCCAAGAAAAAAATGAAACTCTGAAACTACCACGGTTTGGCAAAGATATGGATTTGTCATAGGAAAAGGTGACTGCTTCCTATGTCATATTGGTGTTCCCAAAACAGACACATACTTCTATCTATATTTATGCCATTGCGTACCTAGTTACTATTGGTCTACTTCGATATCACTCAACCAGTTTCATTCGGTATTAAGTAAAATAATAATTTCAAATAATTAAAAAAAAAATGGAGGTCACCTCAGTAGGTGTACTCCAGAGTGCATTGTCGCAGAGTGATTTCCATCCATATTTACTTCGTTAAAACGTAAATTACTTACAACATAGTTGAATTAATGACAAATATCACAATAAAAATACAATAATCTGGGTTTTCAAATTTATTATTAATTAACCACATCAGTCAGAAAAATAAAGCAGGTTTTAAACATATTTCTTAAAGTAATCATTCTGCAACGCAACTGTGTCAAGTATAACATTGTCACTGTGTTCATTTATTATTAATATAATCTGACAGTAGATTCTTTACAAAAAAATAATAGAGGGATATTAATTTAAAAAAGAATCTTCTCTCAGACTGTGGTGGTCAAGACTAAACATAGGCTGAAAAACCCATCTCACCAGTAGCAGAAGAATAAAAAATATGTTATACAAGCGTAAACAACTGTATTCCCTCGTCTATGCTGTACTGACAAGCTACCTTTCAAAACTAAACATTTCAAAATATGTACTTAATCAAATTGTAATTATAATTCCCAACATCGCCAGACGCAGAATAGGTACTCGTTAACTGACGCCACCAGCCAGCCGTTCAGCTGCAAGGACGCGGAGGCGCTGGTCACACCAAGGAGGAAGGGACGGAGAGCCTAGTCGAGATTGCTCGAATGTACGTACCAGTACGGTCCGGGTCGGTCGGTCAGAGGCGTATAATTTGGCGGTTTAACAACCTCCGTCCGGACTTAACCCGTCCGAGATGGGACGGGTATCCGGGCCTTCTTGCATATTCTCTCCATCGTCTGCCGCCTTGGCCTGCCCAACTGGCCCTCCTGCCCGAGACACCAGTGGGCCAAAAATACAGGTTGGGAGTGTAGGGCTTGTGCAGTTAAGGAGGGGAGTTGACGGGAGTGAGAACCAGACCGAATACTTGCATCGTGCCCAGTAATAGGGAAAGATAGACATATACATGTGTAGATATATACAAGAGGGATAGTGACTGCGGTTAAGTCGATTGACTTGATTTAAATCTTTGATGTATAGTTAGTTGGGTGCTTCATTCATTTTGCCCTGCCTGTGGCTGATTGGTCTCGTCTGGCTCAGACTCGGTGTCAGTCTCCGGTTGTTTGTAGATAGTTTCCACTTTCTTCTTGAATTTTTCTCTGTCCTGCGCTATATGTTTCCAGTATGTTTGGCTTTTTTTTGTGTAGCGGGTTATATCATGGTCCAACGAGTCGAGCCATGTGAAAATTGGCCTGCCCACTTTTCTTTTGCTTTCCCTGTATTCCAAGGCTGCGTGAAGGAGGTGTGGTTTAGGCCGTCGGAATATGTGGCCGTAGTAGGATAGCCTACGTACTTTAATAGTTTTCGTAATTGATTTTCCTTGAAGTATGTGTTGTATTTTTCATTTTGGTGGGCATTTGGAAACACCAAGCATCTCTACCGTTGAGTGCTAGTCGGATGTCGCTGTCGTCTTTCTCGACGTATAGATGATTAGCAAGTGTCTGTCGAAATTCGACATGATCGATATTCTTATCTAGTACTGCATTTAGTTGGTCTGCTATGGCTCTGTATAGACAGTTGCCGTCTTTAGGTATCGGGTAGATCTCCTTGTGAGTTGGCTGTTTCTTAAATCCGATTTGGTTTATTAAAGAAAAGCTCGGGCGTGTTGCTTAATTTGTATTTGAATAAAATATTGGATGTGATCTTTTGATGCGCGTTTGACCTTTGTTTAAAACCTAATGTAAACTTAAGACATGCTAGGGTTGTTGTCAAGCAAAACAATGTACTTGTATTGTATTACGCAGCTGCCCCTACAACACAACCACGTCAAAAAAAAGGGATTTATTACAGAGGAAGCAATGGTTATCTTTTAACTCGGCGACTCTGACACGCGACTGTGGTGAAACAATGGGCATAGAGACAGGAACTATTGCTACAAAAGGGTCTAGTTTCAAGTTATTGGTAGTTGCCACATGTGGTTGCACTTGGTCTGTTTTGAGAGTTCGGAGTAAGGAGTCTCGAATTTTTTTTTTTTGGTGCAATATTTATGGCAGTTTTTGTTTTGCAGAATTGGTACTATCCTTTTTTTTATTAGTTTCAATTTTTTTTTTATTTTTCGTTGTCTTAAGTTGACTCTTAATTGTGTTTAAAGGGTAAGTATTTGATTTCGGGTTCTGGGAAAGCTTGCACAATTATTATTTTTTGGCTTTAGAACGCGATTTATGTGTTTTGGGACGTAGGTTTCCTTTTCTGGTCTTTTATCAACTTTCCGTAGGATTCAGGCAAAACTTTATGTCAATAAATTGCTATGTACTTATTTGCTTAATTTCGCACGGTAAGTTACAATATAGGACTTGGTTGGGGAGTGGCGGATTTTTAATTGGTGTTTTATCTTCTGCGCTGTTTTGTGTTTCTAAATATGAGCTAGTTACTCGTAATGTGGGTACCTGGACTCAGCCTGTGATATTTCAGGTTATTAGTTTGTTGGAAAAATATTATTAACGGGTACTGTTCGAGATATGTAAAGGCCGCGGTAGGGATGAATCTTGTAGGTAAGTATCTGTTACCAGGGGAGTTATTTGTTTTTATGTTATCATACCGCGAGTGTTAAGTTAGGACCCTGAAATTTAGTCTTGCAGAATAGGTATGAACCTATGTATGCGATATTTCCCGGTTGTTTCTGGTCTGTAAGACTGGTAGCTAGGCTAACTTGTTGACTCTAGGCTACGTACATGCGAAGGTGTCGGTATTAACAGGTGGAAAAGGGACCTAGGTCTAGTTGAGTAGGTTACGATTATTGTAGTTGGCTGAAGTCCTAGGTGGCACGGCTAATGTGCGCGATATCTAGATTGGGAGCGCTAAAGCCTATGAGAGATAAGAATAAAGGAACGTCCTCACCGGATTTGTCAATGGAGTAACTGCAGACAGCTATGTACACGTTTTTGAAGTTGGTCTGCGCCTGCTCTCTGTCACCGCGGTTGGAGTGGACACGGACTGCAGACTATTTTATAGCACTCATTGCAGCACTAGTAGGTACACTTGTTAATTAAACCTATTGACACTTAGTCAGAGTTTGTACAAACAAATTTAATTTATTTACAAAACAAATGCACAATTACAAGAACAAAGTACAAATGGTGGCGTTGAGGCATTTAAACAAACGTTTTAAATAATTTTCGCACTAATCTAATCTAAAACAAGTAAGTCCAATTTTATACGAAACGAAACAACATTTTTATTTTTCAAATTCTTGCAATCATTCACGCGGTACAGCCGCTAAGTATACTATCGCATATATATCGTATTTCCGTTAGTGATTCCAGTTCTTTGATTCATGATTAAGAACAACTAAACCCGATCAGGATGGTATTTCATCATGTGATAGTTCAAACTCGCTTTTTGCACGAACGTAGCGCCACACGCCGCGCAAATTTTGGTTCTTTCGCCTGTATGTATCTTTTCATGCAGTTTCCACGATTTAGCGCGAGGAAACGTCTTTTTACAAAATCTACACTCAAACTTCTTGTCCACGCTGTGACTGATCATATGCTTCCTCAGTGTAGTACTGTCGTAGCATGGGAAACTGCAAATATGGCACGAGACATTTTTCTCTTGCAAATGTACCTTTTTCTGATGGCGAACAATTTCGCTTTTTTGCGGAGATCTGAAACCGCATACTCCGCAAGTTGGCAAGTGAATTTCGTGGTATTGTCTCAAATGCCTCGCCCTCAAGTTTCTAGTGAAAATTTCGGGGCAGAAAGAGCACTGGACTGTGCCGTGGTAGTAGTGTTTATGTTTGCTCAAATCTGAATTGCTTGAGAACTCGCGGTTGCAGGATTCGCACGAGAATTTCTCACATCTCGAGTCTGTAACCAACGAAAGTAGAAACGAATAAGAAGTGATAATTCATAGATAAATGATAAAACCGTTCCATTGGAAAAAGTTGTTCAGTATGATGTACAATCTAACCACCTTGCATAATGTGGTAAGCTGATAATAACACTCTCTTTAAGAACGTCGGTCATATTATGTTAATACTTATATAATATTTGATTCAAACGGCGCCTACTCGTATAAAGTAAATTCAAAAATTGCACATGGATTAGCTAGATACATCGGGAAAAAATTAAGACTAAATATATTCTGAACTTATGAAGTCATAGAAAATTTTATTTACCCTTACTGGTAACCAGTTATACATAGATACCGGGGCCAGTGTCACAAACGCGTTTGAATATCTGTACACTTCTTTCTTCATGTATCTCGTACTATAGTCGTCTATTCCTTTGCACAAGGCACCTTTGAACCGCAAAGCATCTTAGCTAAACCGCTTTAAATAGCACTTACCTAAGTCGATAATATCATAGGTAAGATAATTAAAATTGTGTGAAACAATACTGACAATGCGTATTAAGGACTTTATAACTGAATTAGGCAAAAATGAACCAGTCACAAATTTCAGGTACCTACGATTAATTGGCATTCAAGAATAAAAAACATCCAGTTGGCCACCATTTTAAAAATAAAAATAAATAAAGGTTGTGCCGTAATATTTATTTATTTATTTAATGGCGAAACCTAACATCATTGATGAAGCGCATCTTTGTTGGCACGGTCATCAAGAATGGGCGTGTCGTGGTACGGAGCGTTTTTGTTTTATATGCTGGTGGATGCCTCTCCGGTTGACCTGCAAAAAGCGGCAAATGGTTTGTACGGTAAGTTGTCGCTTTGCCTTCTCCCTTCCAACATGTTGGACTCCTGTGTTCGTCGAAGAAAGACATGGTAACTAAATCCAGAGCCAGTTCGACGCAAATCCAACCAGGGTTGTTATTAGCTACCTAATTAACAACTACACACGATCAGGGTGGTATTTCTTCATGTGGTAGTTAAGGCTCGCTTTTTGCACGAATGCGGCGCTGCACTCTGTGCAAACTTTGTCCTTTTGCCCCGTATGGATCTTTTCGTGGAGTTTCAATGCTTTCGTTCGAGCAAATTTCTTTTTGCAAAATCTACACTCAAATGACTTCTTCGCACCGTGACTGATCATATGCTCATTTAAATCAGCTTTGGTATAAGACTGAAAATCACACATGTCGCATGTGTGATTCTTTTCTCTCAAATGTACAATTTTCTGATGAACAGTCACTGTACTTTGACTTTGAGATTTGAACCCACATACTCCACAAGTGGGCAAGTCTTTTTTGTGGAACTGCCTCACGTGTTTCGTCAACATCTTTTTAGTCATGACCTCTGGGCAGAAAGAACACATGAATTCAGAATGGTAGTAGTATTTATGGCCCAATAGCTGACGTTTTCCTGAGAACTCTTGATTGCAGGGTACGCATGAGAATTGATTATTTCCCAAGTATGTAAACTCTGTAACCAAAAGAAATGAAAAAAAGATAAAAAACGTGTTTTCCTTCAATACGTCACCATCTTTAACATAAAGTGTAGAAACATGACAACAAAAAAGGGTTTTACCCTTTGCGTACGTAACCCTTAAACCGGCCAAGTGTGTGTAATGGAGAGTTCCGTACCTTTATACGAATAGAAAATTAAAAATTTCAAAATTATTTTCGTGATAATTACGTATTATTTCCTTCGGACAACCGGTTCAGGGTACATACTCTTTAAGAGTTTCAGAGCGATGATTTCTGTAAATAATCTAGGTATCTCATGTTCAAGAAACCTTAGTTATTTTCAAATACAATTGTAAAGCACGAATCAAATCATTTATTAAATGTAATAAGCCCAGCCCTGCTCACCTTGGTCACTCTTTCTTTAGTATATGACATCTCTTTAAATTTATATTTTCAAATACCTGGCGGCACATAAATTACACCTCTAAGCCTTAATATAACCATTACACTTTATTGTTACTGAGTAAATCCACTGTGAGGTACGGACATACAGACGGACAAGACGAAACTATATGGGTTCCATTTTTGGCATTTTGGCTAATGAACTAAATAAGAAAACAGATTTATCTATGATCTTTTGTAAGTAGGTACAGTAGATACAATTTTAAGTTATCTAATTACATTTCTTATATCCTATACTAACCACCGTTAGTAAGGATACACAAAATCTTCCGCCTACAGGTGGCATACACTGTCATGGCCGCTCCACACAATGGGCCATCGTGGGCCATTATACGGAACGTGATGGCAGTATTGCGTAACCCCTCTTACTCATAACTCCGCCCCTTTTCTTCGCTCATCATGGCCCATTGTGTGGAGCGGCCATCAGAGTTCGCAAAACGCGCATTACCTCACGGGTGCGTTCAGATAATTTATATTTCAAACACCGCATACTAATTTATATTTAGTCAAATTAGTACCAATACTAATAAATAATTAAAATAAACGTGTTCTTATAATACAAATAATGTACCGATACATATTTTGTTCCTATTTATATGTTTATACAAATTGTTGTATCACCATACGCACCTGGCAGCATGGTGACAACCCTAATGTTAATGTCATCTTGACATTTGCATGCTTGACAAGCTAAACGTCAAATGTAGGAAAGAGAAGCTTCTGTACTTCAGTCCTAGTACTTATTCTGTGGTATTAGAGTTACACACAGTATTTAACGGTACCTTCAAACTCAATAAAATTGAATGTCTCTTTGTGTAGCTCTTCACTGCGGGTATTTGACTTTTGCCTCTCGCTCGCACCAGTTACATTTTGCTTCGGTGCGAGCGAGAGGCAAAACGCAATCACCCGATGTGTACGGCGTAGGCCTTTATATGTTTAGTCTCGTCTAGCCGAGAGCCCCACAGGCACCACACGTTCCACAGAATGCTAACCAGTAAAAAAATGTACATGAATTACCGGTAAATCAGTAAATTACCGGTAGTTTTCATACTAAATATTTACCGGTTGAATTCCCCATCCGCAAGTCAGTAAGACCGTGTTCCAAGACCAAGTTCGTGAATTCTGAAGAATAAAAACGCTTTCAAATGAGTTTCTAGTGATCATTTTTGGATAACAAAAGCATTTGAAACTATTACCTATGCTTTTATATTCTTATATAGCGGAATTAAAATATAACAGCCATCTACGTTAGCTGGGTTCGCAAGAAACTTTTTTGTGACGGTACTGTTACACATGCTCAGTACTAGCATGCTTATTAGCATGCTAATAAGCACGAAGCATGCTAGTAATTAGCATGTGTAACAGTACCTTGAGTGTGACTGGGTTATGTGTACAGAGTGCAAAACCGGACAAACTTGACTCACGACGTCCGATTTTTGTGCCGGTGATATTAGCTTACGCTTACAATTATTAATGACCGGATTCCATGTGGTCGAGATTTATTTCAAAGGCTTCCTGTACTTATTTATAAAAACGATGATCCGTTGAAAGAATTTTAGGGTAAAGTTAAGAAGACGTCAGAAAAACTAAAAAAAAGTTATTTATTTAAAAACAAACATTACATAAAAATAAGAAAAAAAATTGTTAATTCAAAACTTTTATTTCCTTATATTATACTTATAAATTGAATAACATCCTGTTATATTAAGTATGCCTTACTTAGTTCAAATGAGGGTAGGTATTTATTCTAAATTCTAATAGATCTGGTGCCAATGTTGAATGTCTTCTTATATTGCAGATATGAGTACCTAAAACAAATACCTATTTTGGAACAGCAAATAAAAAGAAACTTTAGATGATATTTAAAATAAAGTTATCGAAATTTTGATTGTTTTACCTACCGTCGGACGTCGACAATTAATTAAAGGTGCTATTTGATTCCATTAAAAAAATGATTTTAAAACTAACTAGTTTCTTAAAAAGTACCTACGTGCTACTAATTACTTGATTTTATTTATCTATCTATTCCTAAATTCGTTATTGGCTGCTCTTAATAACTTGTATATCTTTTATTCTTCAAACATATTTGGTCCCATAACGAGAAAAAGGAGTTTTTTTGAAACCACAAAAATTGGCACCAGCTATTAGCTGCCCATACACGTTCGGGCATATCTATGGAGATCAAACGGATTACCCGAACGTAGGCTGATGTTGAATGTAGAAGCCAGATATGAGTGATCTTATGATCTCTGTCTTAGGGGTATAATTCGTATAATTTGGCAATATTAAACACGGTCAGGGTGGTATTTCACCATGTGGTAATTCAGGCTCGCTTTCTGAACAAAAGCGGCTCCACACGCCGCGCAGACCTTGTTCTTCTCCCCAGTGTGAATCTTTTCGTGCAAATTCAGAGTAGATCTTCTAGCAAATTTCTTCTTGCAATATCCGCACTCGTGCATCTTCTCCGCTTTGTGACTGATCATATGTCTCTTCAATTCCGAGACACCGTAGAACGGAACTTGACAAATGTCACATGTGACATTTTTTTCTTTCAAATGCACCTTTTTTTGATGGTAGGTCAATGTATATTGCCGTGAAGCCTTGAAACCACATACTCCGCAAGTCAGCAAAGTTTCATCGTGAAATCGCTTTGTGTGTTTGTCCAATGACTTTCTTGTGACTATTTCTGGACAATGAGGACATTTCAAGGGAGAATGGATTAATCTTTTGTGTTTCGCTAGCTCCATGATGGTGTTGTACACTCGGTTGCAAGGTTTGCACGAGAATTTTTGTGAGTCCGGATGTGGTTCGGATTTGTGTTTTTTGAACTCCTGTGGATCGGGGATGAACTTAAAGCATACTTGGCAAGTGAACCTGCGCACGTGGGTTTTAGAGTGAGCGATGGTTGCAATGAGCCGATACGATCTGTAGTCGCATAGTGTACATGCGTATATCTTCTCCGGCCGCTCTTGGATCACTTTGACAAATGTCTTATATCTCGTGTCTGTAACCAAAGGAAAGAGAATGGATAGAAGATGGAACAACTGTTTTTTATTTATGAATTAAAAGTGGGTACGGATTGTTTCACTTAGCATGGAATGATATGGTATAAATGGTATAATTTTCATTACCTATGATATTTATATGCGTCTGCATTCCGAAATAAAAAACTGCTGCCGCGAAAGCAGGAGGTCGCTGGTTCGATCCCAGCCCTGTATATGACATCTCTTTCAATTTATAAAAAACTTCTTGTCTAAAAACGTCAAGAATTCTAATAATAATAACGAACAACTGGATTAACATTAGAACTGGTAAGTTGTTAGCCTTAAAAAGTTTACGGGGAATTTGTGTTTTTAAAAAAACGGTCTTGTGGTTTGAAAATTAATGTAATTCGCAGGAATTGGATTGAATAAATAACTGAATTTATACACGTTTTGTCAACTTTAAGATGCTAAGTGTCCAGTCAGTTCTATAGGTACATTATCTGTCAACAATGTCACTTTTTGACAGATAACGTATTGAACGTAACGTAAACCTGTCATAAGAATCATTATTCACAGCGACAATTATAATTTGCAGCGGCTGCATGGATGTTGATTGGTGCTAAAATGTTGGAATAATATCTTAACTCCAGTTTCAAACTCTTTGCTGCGTTTAACGATAATATATAATATAATGTTGACGCCAGCATAGTTACTGATACAATATCGTCCCCTCCATGTCGTCGCCCTTTTTGACCGTTATCCTCGCCGATCCTCTGGCCAATTGAATCCCGTTTAATTTCCTGCGTACACTTTTGCCTTTGCAACGCAATTGCGATTGCTTTCTTTTCCGATCCTACGACTTCTACGTCGATTTCCGGCGGCTCACGCAATGGTAAAACTCGCACACATCCGCTTCGGTTTTTATGACAAAAAAAGTGATAATTTACCGGCTGCATGCTAAAAAGTGTCTATGGTCTATTGTTGACCACCTTACCGAGAAATAGCGCAGTCATCGGTATTCACGAAAGCCACTTACAGAATGGTTCTACTAGAATATTATATGTAGAGTATTATTATTTTGTTAATATTATATATTAGAATTATTCTTATTTAAGAATCAAAACAGTAAGAACGGGATAATATCAATTTATAAATATAGTATTTATCTATAATCTAATAGGAATAAAAATAAGTTACCTTAATGCTTGATGTCAATATGTTTCAAAATCTCACAATCTTCTGGACTTTCCAGGATATTCCAGAGAAATTCCAATTTACGATTCTTCGCTGTATAGCCTAAATAATATCTGTCTGCTAAAAATTAAGTCATGCTTTTCTTAACAGACCTCAAAAAAAGGATAGTTAATGATTTTGCTTTAAGAATTAATCCAGCCCAGGAGGAGTATTAATTGACTGTCCTAAGTGTCCTAACTGTATGTCGAATGCATATAACCAAACGATCATGTTCATTTTATGGACAGACGTTTATCTGAAATAGCTATTTGCACATAACATACGAAAAGCCATGTATTTGACGTGCCCCTCTCCTCCCCCGCAAAAATTGGCAGACTATTTTTGAATAGAGAAAGACAGACAATGCGTTAAGGTTGATAAAATAGTTTTTCTTTTTCGGTCTGCTAGGGGTCGTCTGTATGGTAGTAATCATGGGAAAGGTATGTATATTTGAAAACCAAAAATGCGATCGTTTAAAACGCTCGTTTGTAGTTTACAGCTGAGTGCGTCTTTAAACGAAGAACCTTCGCAGATCTAGCACAAAACTCAGTGGAAAACTCTAGCTGTTAAAATTATTTTTAGACAAATACACTTACAATAATTTTTCATAGGTATTAGTAATTTAAATTAGTGCCGGGAAGCAACTGAGTTGAGAGACTGTACGCTCATGTTTCTGTAGCATTTTATGGAACATACTCTATATAAAAAATAATTATTCATGAAACAAGAATTCGTTGCTACTAGAAAAATGTCTCCTTCTGATGCGATGTAAATTGTCCATATACTGTGGGACGACTACCCAAACTGAAAAAAACGTCCACCCTACCTTAAATCGCTGCTCTTAAACCTTAAGATCTGGTTCACTGCTCCTATGTCTGCGATTCTAACCTATAAAAGATATCACTCCGAAATTCTCGTATGTCCCCGCATACGCGTTGTAAGACCACAAATTTAAATCAAGTTCTGAAATCTTAACGTAAGAAACTGTCAATACCCAAATTAATTCTGATTTTAAGAACAGGAGTGGAAGAGAAGACCTGTGCAGTGGGCGACCAGGTCGCAAATCTTGAATACTGATGGTGTGATTGGTGATCGTGCAACAAGAAATACTTTTGAGAATATTTTTGTAATATTTACGGCTATATTTTGTTAATTTTTGCCGTAAAAGTTGAAATAGTAAAGAAAAAATCTGTTTTTTTAATCCAAAAAATTAGATTCAGCCGTACACGAACACATATATATTCTTGAAAGGAATGTTTGTTTAAATTTTATGAAAAAACCTTAAGCAGTGGAAGAAAAAAACAAACAGAGATTAAATGACACAGGGGTTAAACGTGCCTCCCGATGGTTCGTGTAAAATATCAAACCGCAGCTGTGTCGCCTGAAATCGGCTGGCCACACTCGCTGCCGCGTGTCTAGATTTTCAGTGCAACAGAAAAAGGTAGAAATTAAAAAAAAGTGGCAACATCGTAGTGTCGACACTACGATTTTGGCACTTTTTAATTTCTAGCTTTTTTTATGTCGCACTGTATATATGCTTACTTCTTCTTAGGTTAATACCACTAGCGAGAAAACAGCACGAATAATATGCAAAATAAGCAACGTCAATTTAAAGACCCTTGACAATCCCTTAAAAAGGTTCTAAATCAAAAATGCCGTCGCCATGGGACCTACGAGAATCAGGAATCATTATATAATCGACTCTTACCTGTCTCGGGCTCGGTGTCTTTATCATGGAACTGCTTCGCGTGAGTCTGCAGGCTCCTCTTCGTCAGGAAGGTCTCGGAGCAGTCGGGACATTTCTGTTCAACCCTCAGATGGGTCCTCCTTATGTGTACTGTCAAACTGGACTTCCTATTAAATGTTCTCTGGCATTCTACACACTCGTATATTTCAATATTTGGTGCATCCATATCTATGCTTTCTAAACTGTCGTCGTCGGAGTCTTTATTGTCTTTTTGTTCTCCGCTTGTTGCGTTATCGTCTTCTTTTGAATTACCTGAAATATGAATGAATACAAGAATTTACTGAGTTAAGGTAAGGTAGTCGTTGCTTCTTTAACTTTTAGCAGTGTTGTGTGCTGTCACGTTCTAACAAATATGTTAGTTCAAAAGTGGCGCGGGATACGATAGACGATAAAATACCAAACATTATATCGATATAGGATGCCTTAAGACAGTATTTTTTCTATTTAACATCCAAAGTGTGCAGCGAATGAAAGTGACTGACAAATCATTTGCTTGCCAACAAATTATGGAGACATTGAAAACGCAAGTAATAAAAACATGTTTGTATGCACTTATTAGTGTGACCATATTTCATCCACGTTTGCGACCTCCATTGTGTTACTGGTCGCCTAGCTCGAGCGGCCATTAAACTCGCAAACTGATAGAATATTGATTTTATAAAAAAGTATATGTCAAATATATGACTTAACTTTAAACTTTCGCGTTTTATACTTCTTCTTCTACTTCTACTTACATTATTATAAACATAGAACGAGTCGATCGCCCGTAAAATAAACGAAAATCGCGATAGATTCGTTCTATAATAGTATTCGAATTTGAACTACTTTTGGGACTCTTTAAAATTTAAGCTTCCGTTTTCTAATGTTGTGATGGACTCACCGGCACTTGCTTGTAATAGGTAGTCGCGGAGCACGCTGGCCGGCGCAGGGCCGTCGGTGGAGCTCCCGGCTGGCTGGGGCTCCGCTGGAATAAAGGGATTTCATCGATATCTTGCATTCATTTTACCATCCTATTCCTAGGGTTCCTAGGGTTACCCTACTTGTCCTTAATTCATGAATGCCATCTGACCTAGTCCAGCGGACAAACTAGACCTTCATTTATATGAGAAGCGTCATATTAATGTAAAATAACATATAGTAAATCATTTTCGAGAAAGTTATTGGTACGAGCGGGATTCGAACCTGAAGGTGAGCTGTCAATTTGGAAGCCGCTCACCGCATTTACGGGTTTGGTCCTTTGACAAAGTATTACACAGCGACTTATATCTGGACGACCTTCTGGAACAGCCTACTGAGGAAGTCACAATGTCATAGGTAAATCTTACGTCGCGTTTCATGCCTAGGGCGAGCCCGTATTCACCGTCACCAACGCTGCAAGATGGGCATACTCGTATAGTGGATGGTTTAGTGGGTAATGCGGGCCCAGGCCTGCGAGTCCAACATACCCCGTCCTAGTTCCCCGGCTAGGCGGGATGTCAAATGCATTCCTCCACGTAAAAAAAAGGTAAATCATACTTTCACCACACAGCATATCACAGATACAATAACACTGCCACATTCTTAGGTATGTACCTATGTAGGTAGTGAATTGGATATACAAAATATTATATAACATTTGGATTTTCAGGATTAGGCAAAGTCTCAGGGATAGTTTTAATTCTTTTCAAAATATTTTTTTGTCATTCATAAGTCGGTACCTGCAGTACATAACACCTTTTTTACTGCGGTATTGCCACCTTGTGGTCTGATCTTAAGTATCTGAACATACCTACTTACCTATTGACTGTCATGAGAATAATAATAAAAAATCGAGAGACTAATATAAAAACAAACTTTTATTTAATTTTAGGTCATAATTTTACCAATGAAATTTACGTTTTATGTAGAGAACATCGAAAAAATAAGATTTTTTGTGGCCTATTTCGCAAAAAGTCATATAACTTTTTTGCTTCTGTTGAAAATACCATCAAAACCACTCGCAACGCTTACGCACACCTTGTTCTTCAAGCGTCAAAAATAAGTCCGTGGGTTTGTAGGAAAAAACGCTTTAGACTATCTGCCTACCCTGCCCGCCGTCAGTACCACTATCGTGGGAAAAATGTATGTTCTTACCTGGTTTGGCAGGCCCGTTGTTTTCTTCATCGGTGGTGATAAAGAAGTTAGTGATGGGGCCTTCTTGTAGCTGCTCCCGGACGAGCCTCACCACGCAGTTGGTGAGGACACAAGAACAGTCCGGGCAGGTGTTGCTGTCGCCCAGGTCTTCGACTTTGCGGATCTTCTTACAATTGAAGCAGGCTTTCATGCGATGTTTTTCTTCGTCTGTAAGAAAAAAAATGGTTCTTTAGAAAATTGTGCAGGTGAGACAATATCTGCTGTCGTAAGTCATTGGGCGGGTTCACCTTAAACAGGATTTTGGTCAAATTCATCAATTTACTATTAGTAAGTACGAATTTTAGGTAACCCTTTGAAATGCACCTTTGAATACCGATTTATTTCGGTTAAGATCCACACTTTTAACGGAGGTTAACTGGAATTGATCCCTCGTAGGGGTAAGTTCGCCTTTGTACTTTTCTATTTATTCCTTTTTGTAAACGCATGTCCTGTACTTACCTACTTTTCTTAAGTATGTTGTTGAAATAAAATAATTATTTATCAATCAAACTAAATCAAATCTACGGTTGACAAACTCAAATCCGCAACGCAGGCTTCGTCAGGTAGGTACTGATATAAACCAGCAACAGGCATCGTCATTACTCACCAAAAAATAAAATTGATTGAAATTGATTGTCTGTGCGGAAACAGAAGAGTCGTGGCTTGTATACAAACTAATGAAATGATAGACTCCTCTGGTTCCGCGCTGACCCTACATATTCTGAATAAGTGCATTTTCAAAAATAGGTTACTATTTCCTTCTTTTTTTTAATATAGGAAGTTTTGGGTAATATACGATTTTAAACTAACATGGTCATTTGCATTAACCTGTGAACATGACGCTTGCAACAGTGTCGAAATATCGGGTGCTCAATAAAACAAACATACATGGTAATTATCCTGTTTCAAATATTAGTTATAAACAGGGCTCGGAACCGGTTTAAAAAATAGCGGTTTATACCGGTTTATTTCGGTTTTACTCCGAACTTTCTCCAAGAACGCAAACGTTTTAAGAACATAATAAAAACCTGGATTTAACCGGTTTATCCGAAAAGCAACTTGACGGTCTAAACGCGACGTTGCCAGATTTCGTGTTCAAGTCGCAAGACGTACGAACGGATGGTTCCTTTAACAATTTTAGTTTTATGATTTTGCATACATGTATCTAGAGACGGGTCAAAAAATATAGGCAAACCAGTGAGCTGGTATTTATAGGTGACAGCCAACAGTGTCAATAATTTATTTAAAAGAAATCAAAATATAAGTTCATACAGGGTGTATTTTCTTTTCGGGCCAATGGGGTCAACTAACAGATCCCGAAATGTTACACGAAAATGATCTTCAGACCTTTCCTCGATTTTAAATTAATGTTAGTGGCCTTTACAGAATAAAAACATATATACAGGTTACGAGAAAAAGGTAATTTGTTACAAACATTTATTTGTGCTAATTGATTCAATTCCTATCCAGAATAAAAAGTTTGTATGAGACATGGAACCAAAAAAAAACTTTTTTTCTAAATGCATTTTCATATTTTCCTATTAGTCCTAACAACAGGCAGGATGCCGTTCAAATGTAATACAAACATAATTATCAGTCCCATACGGATGAAATTCATAATAAGAAAATTATCTTTTTTTACATTTTGGTTTAAGTATAGATGAAATAAAACACATTCTTTTTAGTCCAAATTTGGCACTTTCACACCCTACATTACGTGATGACGCACCAACTAAAATTAAAATTTTAGCACCATCTTGTATAAATTTTTCATTGATAATAATATTATAAGAATATAATAATAATAGATGGTAGATGTGGAAAGCTAAGTGGCGAGTTGGCTATGTGTCAGTGACACCTCTTTACCTTCATCCCTGATACTCGTACCGGTGTTGCCCCCTTGAGCCATCCTAGATGTCACCTTTTGTGGGAGCCCCTCTTATGTGGGCGAGTCACCGTCTGCCGTAAATCAAATTGCTTACCTTTTTCTTAGACAGACGCCCGATTTTATTTTCCATAACCCAGTATTTAGTGCACCACTTTCACCTAATAGTCCAGTATATTTTGGACTCCATTAAATCTCAATAGTACATACACCCTGGCGGGTGCTGCCTCTGCGTGCGTCCCATGGTTCGGGCAAGTGCAACATCCGCTCGGTGTACCCCTTACATTTCATTACATTGTCCCCTTTCGACATGATCTTGCGTGTTGGTTTTAGCTCCGCGTAAGCCTCCCAAATGTCCGGAACACCATTGTTCCGTGATGGGAAAGACATGCCTAACATAAGTCTTTATTTTCCAAATAATACATTTTACAAAATTACTTATTTCTGTTTTTTTTGCTACCCGTTATTGAGCAAAGGCCTACTCCATCGTGCTCCATAAACACCTATCAGCCGCCATTCTTGTCCAGGTAGAGCCTGCATACAGCACAATGTCTTAATTCCACTTTCGTTGAGGACGGCCCTGCGGCCGTTTCTCTACGCGTCGCCACTAGTGGAGTACGCTTTCGCTCCATCTGCTCGAGTAACATCATCAAATCATCATTGATAGTATGTAAATTAAAATATGCGATAGATTCTCTCTAATTGTGTCTAGAGTAACCTCGTTTGTAACTATTCCAAATATAACATCGGTAGCTTAAGTAGTTCTCGAGACGTTTTTTAATGATGTGACAGACATACTGAGTCACTCCATAATAAAAAGGAACCCCCTTTTTATCATTTAGGTACGGAACCCTAAAAATGAAAGTATACTAATTAAGAGGTATAAATGTATGTAATTATTTGTTTTTATCAATTTTAAAATCACTTACAGGTACAAATATAAATAAAGCAATTACGTGGCATCCTAGGAACTATGCCTCAAGCGGAGGATTTATGGCATCTTATCTATACATATTTTAAATTGTTTTTTTTTGTTATTATCATATTTTTGTGGAATTAAACTTGTTTGTTGTTGTTGTATTAGTTGCTTAAAAGAAACTATGCAATTAGTTGAATGCCAAAAATACGCGGAAATACTCGCGCGTGGCAGATTTTGATGTACAGATCGCGCAACATTTCCTAAAAAATAAATAATAATCTATTGCGCTCCAGTAAGTCAAGATAACGTTTGGTTTGTCGGAACTTTGTAACCCTGCTACTCCTTAAAGTTTCACTGATATTGCCAGATTTTACATGAACACCTTTTAACAAGTAAGTAGGTAACTTATTCCACTATTATTTAATATGACAGATTAAAATATTTTTCTTATACCATTTTTTATCATGATGCCCTGGTCGCGCGAATCTATATTCGGGGGAGGTACTTAACAAGGTATTCCCCATATGTTAGACTGCCGCGTCGGTGATTGAATATATAAATAAAACTTCAGTCTTTCTCCATAGTAAATGTAAGGAAAAAGTTGTTTTAAATATGGGCCTAGTACCACTAGGCTTGTGCTAATTAAAACGATTAGTATGAAAAAAAAAATCTATGAAAATAAAAAAAATATTCCTATAGAAACTATTGTGTGGGCTTCGATTTATAGCCGGATTTTTTTTCCATACTTATTTTCTTTTGATCTCAGGCAGGAGTGGAATACATCGCCATTAAATTGATTCAATTCCTATCCAGAATAAAAAGTTTGTATGAGACATGGAACCAAAAAAAAACTTTTTTTCTAAATGCATTTTCATATTTTCCTATTAGTCCTAACAACAGGCAGGATGCCGTTCAAATGTAATACAAACATAATTATCAGTCCCATACGGATGAAATTCATTAAAAAAATACTGTCTAGAAATTACCTTACATTCTCTTACCATGTAGGTTTTTATTCTAGAATCTGTAAACGCCTATCTCCATTCGGTGTAAATCGAAAAGGAAGGGAAGGTCTAAAAATATAGTTTTTATGTAGCAGCACAGGATCTGGTAGGTGCCCTCACTGACCCATAAAAAATTCACTCTGTATAAATTACTTACATTTTTTAAACCGCAATAGTGTATAATTTGCAAACCTGGAGTAAACTGTTAATACATAATTTGTGATTATTTTGGAATATTATAGTCGTACCTACTAAAAAGTAAAAATAGTGTGGGAAATACTGAATTTATATTATTTATAATATTATTTCTTCAATATTTGATATTATTATTTCTTTGAATATATTTAGTTCGCGGCAGAAGAAAACACGCTTAAAAATGATTAAATATGCGAAACGACGTGCTTTTTAAACTTTGCTAACTGGACTGTAACTTGTTTATCCTGCGTCGCTAAAACCGGTTTTTATTGTTCTAAACCGGTTAAACGAACAAGAACTTTATTAAAATATTACTCTAAAAACCGGTTTAAAAATAACGGTTTCACGAACGTAACCGAAATATAAAGGTTTTGCGCCAAGTACATGATACCGGTTTGAAAAATTAACCGGTATCCGAGCCTTGGTTATAAAGTTTTGGGTACCCATTTATAACCAGAATCACGAGTACCTAAAAAAAAAAAAAAAGAAAAAAAAAAAGAAAAAAAAAAGAGTGTTCCTTTTTTATTGGTCAGTTTCGTAATGCATTTTTTCATACATTTTGTATGGGCCGTTCAAAACTGTCTTTTTTTTTCTGTGGAAAATCGAGGACCTATTTTCATTGAAATTGTGCACTTTTTTCTGAAAATGCCCATAATCCAGTTTATTCTATGGCTCCTATAGACTCTCGACCGAATGTCTCCGGCAAATGCAACCTTGGGCCTATACTACAAAAATCGAATGATTGCGGATTTGTATCTCCATCCCTGTCACACTTGCGTATTTGAGCGACAAAGAGGTTTTCCCGTCAATGCCAATTTTCGATCTTCGTGGTAGAAGTACTGTATACACTTATTCGAGAACCTCGATGAGGCTCGGACCAGAAATAGTTTAAACTATTTCAGGTAGTTTAGGTGAATTAAAAATTGTCTTAAATAGCTTCGCTCACTTCACGAAACATCCGGCCGAGAGCCCAAGAGTCTACTGGTGCCATTACAAGCAAGTACATGGTGGGCGGACTGTTGAATGTTTCAAATCGTTAATTTTAATACGGTTAATCTTATACAACCTTTGTGTAATGCTTAACAAAAAACTGGTTTAAAAGGATTCGATTTTTGGGCCAGTTCAATTCTAGACTAACAGGTCTCCCACATGTCTTCCCGGGAATTACCTCACGTATTCTGCTACAATTATTTAGCTCTCCACCAATCGGCTCCGATTTCAGTTAAAACAATAAAAAAACTCCCGGTTTCTATTTCATGAAGCCATCTCCATAACATCCCTGTGTTTGTAGATCTGTATTGGAATAGTAGTTTATGCAACAGTGATATAATAAGGGTTCTTAAAACTTGAGGGTCGCCGTTACAAAACGAGGCGAAGCCGAGTTTTGTAATAATAGACCCGAGAGTTTAAGAACCAATTATGAGCTGTTGCATACCCTAGTTTTTCTACGACAGCTAAAATAGCGTAAAAAGCAAAATATAGAAACGTGGCAGAATAGGGAAGATGTTGTGCCCACTATGGAAATTAAAAAAAAACAACAACAGTGCTAATATAAATGTATGAAAATTCATAGGAGCAGTGTTCTTATGGAATACCACAGACAACGTTATAATGGTTACTTTTTAAATATCGCTGTCAGTCATCTAATTGACACATAGAAGTGCTGGAGTAGAAAAAAGAACATAGGGATCACCCAAATATTCCGAAATATTATTATACTATTTTCATAATCCCTATTTAAATAATGCCAAATTTTTATAAATCCTATAAGTATATAAAATCCCGAATGTTATAATCTTATAATCTCCACCTATCAAAACTCCGATGATTAAAATTCCGACTCATAAAAGCACAAATATTCAAAAAAATCAATTCAAATCTATTTTAGATATTCGTGGTTTCATGAGTTGGATTTCTGATAGGTCGGGGTTATAAAATTTGGCATATAGTTGTTCGGAATTATGTAGTGTACCCAGGGCAGAAGCGGTATTTGAATACATATTTGATAATGAAAACAGATCTACAAGGTGGAAAAAACATGTTAGTGGTCCGTTTAAAGGCCGTTATCAGTATTGATTTCTGATTTAAAAAAAAAGAAAAAAAATACGTTTTTTATTGTTAACTCTCATATTATGTCGTAAACTCTCCGCATAAAAAAAGCCGTCGAATACCGCTGATTTGAAATTAAATAAAACCAGTTTCATAATTATTTATAACTTTATTATAATCAATTAATCAAACCTTTTTCGTTTGATATTATTAACGCTTTAGTACAGCACAAGGCAGAAACGTAAAAAATATTAATAGGTTCATTAAAATAACAAGGAGTTACATAAAATCAAGATAAACTTAAACTTAACAAATATTTCAATGTAATTTTTTACGCCTACCTACAATCCACTCGCGAGTTTCATGGGTTCCGTTCCGAGCGAGCTCTTCTTTGCTGCTCTCTACCTATTGATTCTTAAATCACAAATCCTCGGAGTTCCCACGTGGACTTATTTCTATTACTAATAAGAGTAATATTACTTTAGACTTATGAAACTTTAACTATGGGGTCTAATAAAATCCAGGTACACACGCGTTTAAAAGTGCATGGGCAACTTATGAATGAATTCATTCATGAACTGTCCATGCGATTTTTAACGCGATAGTACCTACATAGCAAGTATCAGCAGCGAAAATGATTTTGATTTAAGACCTACAATTTCCAAAAAAATATGAACATGACTGGAAATCAGGAAATATCGATTTTAGACAAAAGGTGACATAAAAATAGCTATTTATTATACACGAGGGCAAAGTTGTTTACTTTCGTGCTTATTTTGAGACCTGAGCAAGCGAAAGATTCCATAATCGCTATGCTGGTGGTTCAAAACTGGAATCTTGAGTATTTCGAGGGTCTCAAGGCACGAAAGTTGAATTTGGTCGCCGACATTTGTCACCTCAGTATGTCGTGGAGTCTGTATATTTTTACAAATCTCATTCAAGTTTAGGCTGTGATATATTTATTACACTAAACCATCGTATGACGGTCAATGCTCCCAGCAAACGTGAAGAAACAAGTCAGAACTTCAAGGTCAAATTAGGTTCTCCGCTAGTGGATAAAATAAGTACGTTTTTGCCGCTCATTTTAAAGGATAAAGGAAAGCTTTCCGAGCTAGTGAGGTGAAAAATAATTAAATCATTTCAAATCTATTTTAGATATTCGTGGTTTCATGAGTTGGATTTTTGATAGGTCGGGATTATAAAATTTGGCATATAGTTGTTCGGAATTATGTAGTGTACCCAGTGTAATTATGTAGTGTGTGTTTTTTATTAAATCATTTTAACAAAAACCTAACATTCACTTAAATTGTGAGTTAGTGGATATGTATGCTCACTGGTAAAATTATTTATATTAAAGTTTTCGCTAAACGAAATGTTAATTTCTTAACTTTTTTTTAACCCGAACATAACAAAACAATTTAGTTGGATTGTACAGATCTAAGCCCATTTTCAATAGAAAAGCTTGACTGCTTACGTTTTCAACTTATCAAAACTTATATCTACATGTGAGCTCACCACCTCAATGTCATAAATTTATATTTTTTGACTGTTCTAACCAGTACATTTTAACAGGCATCCGGGTGGTGTTTAACCATATGATAATTTAGACTGGCTTTCTGCACAAACCTCAAGCCACACAATTCACACACTTTATTCTTCTCCCCTTTGTGTATCTTCTCGTGCATCCGTAGCGTCGTCTTCCTCGGAAACTTCTTGTGACACCACTCACACTCGTGTATCCTGTCTGGGTTATGCTTGATCAAATGTCTCCTCAGATGCTTCGAGTTAAAGAAAGTCAGATCGCAGAGTTCGCAAGGTACAGTTCTTTCTCGAAGATGCACCTGCCGTTGATGAAGCAAAACTAAGTTTAATCTCTTATTCCGGTATCCGCAGATCCCGCATGTAGGGATAGGCGTTTTGTGAACGTCATTACGATGCATGGCCAGTGCTTTGTCTGTGAACATTAACGGACAGTCGGGGCATTTCTTCAGCGTGTGCATTTTGAACATATGATTCTGTAATCCTAACTTGCTCGTAAACTGTTTTTTGCAAATGCCGCAGACGTGTTTGCCGTCATCTTTTAGCTCGTCAACTTCAATGTTGTGAGACTTGAGGAGATGATCGTTCTTCTTTTGTGTCGTTTTGAACTCTTCTTTGCAAATTAGACATTTGACGTCTGTGTGACGGGTGATGACGTGGCGTTTCATTGTATGGGCACTGGTGGTCTTGTTGTCGCAGAGTACGCACTGATATTTTCTCGTCTTGGCGCCATCTTCTTCGATGATCGTGACATATGGAAGGAGACGAAGTTCCTCTTCTATTAATGGACCTGAAATCAACGGAGAATCGATAAAAGCGAGTTTTGTTGTTAACATTTCGTAAATAAACTAAATTATACGACGTGTTTAATTGACTATGAGAAATAATTAATTACTAAAACGTATCTTAATCAGTACACGGTAATTCGTCTTATACTTATCTACTGAATTTCCCTCCATTCTTTATCAATGCTTAGCTATTTAGGGAAAAAAAAATTCGTTACTCATTATTGTTACTTATATATAAATTGAGACTTTCTAAGATGCATCAAATAAGTAACTAGTATTTTGCAAATTCTAAGTAATTGTCAAATTATGAAGCCAGGATTGGATACAATATGGACTATTATCTATTATACGTATGACGACTTTTTCATAATAGCAAAGGTAATTTATATTCTATAAGACAGCTGCATGAGTGAACTGTAATTTGACAACATAATCATAATTATCATAAGGAATTTTCAGTCTAAAAAGACAGTAAAATGTAATAAAATTGTTTATTTTCACTATTAGGTACATAGGTACTACATTACATAGTAAAATTAACTAAGCAAACGTGTTCATATTATAATTGAAACACATCATAGTCATTCTTAATAAATAATATTTGAGCACTATGATTGAATTGAAATGTAAAAAATACCTGTAGCGTGACTTTCTCTGACATTATTTTCCCTTGCAATATAAATATAAATAAATAAAAAATAACTTTCTGTTGACACAAATCAAATAATTTACAATCAAGCGATATTTTTTTTATTTGTTTTTATAGTAGTAACACTACTTTATATAATTTATAAATTGAAATAGATGTCATATACTAAAGAATAAGTGGTTATGGCGTTAGCCGCGTAAGCTGAAGACCCGAGTTCGATCCTCGGATTGGCCTTCGTCGGTGTTGGTCTTTTTCTTTAGTAAATCTATTTCAATTTATAAATATAAAATCACCAGCTTTTTTCAGCCTCTGTGTAACTTAATATAATATAAAACTTATTTCGATCATTATATTCACTTGCTGTATAAACATTAAATATGTGTAATGCCCTAGTTGTAGAGCGAAACATGAGCATAAGCCGCATCACACATCGGAGTTACAGAATTTATTTACAATATGTTTTTTTTTTATTGTGTCCAATAGTACTGTTATTCATAAGTGCGTGCTGTAACGCGTCCGGTAACACATGTGTTCACTTGTCACGTTGATGGCTTTTGGCATGAAACCTGAGTCCGGCTCGCTGCACGAAAGCCGCGCCGCACACTTCGCAGTCATAAGGTTTCTCCCCAGTGTGTATCCTGTAGTGCGTCCGATAACACTCTTTTCTGGCAAACGTTTTAGCACAAACATCGCATTTGAACACCCTCTCTTGATTATGCGTGATCATATGATCGTGCAAGTTTGATCGAGTGAAAAATCGCCGCTTGCAAACTTTACAAACAATGTTCTTCTCATTAAGATGTACGTTCCGTTGGTGTCTGATTAAAGCGCTTTCTTTTAAAGACCTTAAACCGCATATTCCGCATGTCGGCATAGGAACGCCATGGACTTCGTTTAAATGAAACAATATTTTTTTCCTAGCAAACTTGAGGTCGCATTGCTGGCATCTCTTTTCTATATGGACATCCATCATATGTTCAGCCAAAGTATTTTTCCTTCGAAATTCCCTGCCACAGTCTCCACAGAGGAAATTCTCTGGTTTCTTGACTGAGTGAACAGAGTACATGTGATTTTTTCTTTGTGTGTGATACATAAAACTTTCAGGGCAGAGCGAGCATTTTATGAATTTCTGTTTCAAGTGCGTCCTCGATATATGGTTGCGCAGGTCTGATAGGCGCCTGTAAGAAACTTTGCAAGCTTTGCACATGTGCTGTTTGTCTGTCGACAAGTCTGGGACTTCTGTGACGAACTCGTCTATGTGAGCTTTACCTATAAAGAAGAGAAAGTGTGTTACATTTTTACTCGCTCTGTAACTACTCGTGCTCATGCTGTATATTCTCTCTACGTTTATATATGCTATATCTATTTTATTTAGCAAATAAACGAAATTAAATAAGCAAATAAAATGTATAAGCGTTCACACCTTGGAAAATCTTCGAATAATAATTCAGCTATAATATCACCCACCATTCAGACTTTATTTATTTTCTGTATACTTCTCCTCTATTTAGCTGCTGGTCTAGATCCCCTGAATCTGATATACGGCAAACGATGAATAAGGAAATTCCGTTTGCTAATTCTAATAAAATAGAGGCTCCTCCGTAAGTCATAGGATTGATTTAGGAAGAAATTTTGACTTATGTGTATGAAAACCTTTTGATGTATGGTCGAGTTTGCTATCATTTTCGTGTAGATTGAGGATGGTTAATTCATTTCTGATATTTATTTATTACCTCTACATACAAAAATATAAAAATTCAATAAAATACAAGAATTTCATGTACTTATCAAGTTAAAAAAATGCCTTTCTTTCTTGATAGGAGATGAGTATTTATTGATAGGAAAAACAATTGATGAAAAAGTTAATTCTGGATTCTAATATAGTTGGGCCACGTACAAAATCAGATAATTGTCTTTCTTACACTCGTATTGCGACATTTGCGATCCAAAAAACGGGGCTGATATTATTTTATATTGATATTATATTTTTTTACTCTGGACAGACTATAGAAGTAATATTTAGTTTTTGATCTGTTCTTGTGTACCTAATGGAAAAGACTTTGAGCTACTAATAGTGTTAGGATAAATTCTGTCAAGACAGGTAGAATAAAAAGACTAGTTACCTATTCCCTTCTTTTAGGGTCATATTGTAAGAAACAGACATAACGATTGTTTATTTTTATACTCCAGTGACAAACAACCCCGGGCCAGGTATATACAAAGCTTAATTGTTTTATAGGCAGTTTATTAAAAAAAAAACATTTGCAATAATGATTTATTCATTCGTTAAAACTTATAAATGCACATTTTCATACTTCTTAAATCATACTACAATTGCTTACTTCAATGCTTATTACTTATATTATCAGGTAAAACTATAAATGCATTATAATATAATGCCTTAAGTGTATTCTGTTTTGTTTATATAATTATAAACTGGTGATCTTGTATGATTAGGTAGGCTTTAGGGTGAAATGTAACACATTTTTGTAATTTACAAATACAATATCATAATAATTAGTTCAATCGACTAATGGTAGAGTCAACATTATTTATTTTTACAGATCTTAAATTGAAGTATTGTTTTCATCTGCAGTAAAATTATACACATAGAAAGGGGAGAGCAAAGATACTGACACGCTTTTATAGCTATACAATTTACATAGTGTCAGATATTTATTGTGAAAATACTAATTTAAACTGGGCAGGTAACTATAGATTACGTACCTATATTCGTTGATATTATTTCACCTGAACTATTAAGAGTCCGTCAATCATTAGGACATATACATTATTTGTGTCTGACTAATAATATGTGGCACAATTTGTTAAAACTATCATTTATAAGGAAATCTTACAATGTGCTAAGTTACAAACAACATATTAAAATATAAATCCACGTTCAAGTCTTTCAACTGGTATGAAGTCTTCAAGACCGACAATCTTTATATAATACACAAATTGCAACTATTACGAGTATGTGCAATATCTTACATAACGCACAAAATAAAAATTAACTCAAACGTGTTAAATATTACCAAAATAAATGCTTGTGAACCGTTTAAGGTGATTTTAATCGTGTTCTGATTAGAAAACATAAAAAATATTTTTTTGACGCAAAATAAAATCTAAACTGGCAGGTCGTGCCAATAAGGCCCTACCCTCCTTACTCCATACAAAAAATAGCAGTTTCTCGTAAAAAAAAATTGCCGCATTCAGCCTCAACACCGTATGAAAAAAAAATATATCGCGCTGATAAACTTCGTAGCTCTGAGCTTATATTTCTCCACCACGCACTTTACGATTTGCACGTAGCAAATAAATATTTTTAAGAGTTACTTTGTGCAAGATAATCATAGATTAAGATATTACAACGGATGACAATTTAAATAATAACTGCCATTAGGACCTACGCGACTGAGCACAGCTCCGAAAATACATAAAAACTCGAAAACGCGCGTTTTACCACGGACGAGACCAAGCTGGACCGATTTTTTCGTCTCCAAGAACCCCTAAGTATATAATTTTCGTCTAAATCGAGCAGTTTCCGAGATAGCCGAATAGATATTTAGATATTTATACATATATACAAGGATTGCTTGTTTAAAGGTATGCTTTCTGATTTTGAATAGAAAACTCCCGTGAGAATTAGACAAATTAATATACTTATATTGGGTTACTCACGTCTATAAAGTCGAAAATAGCTTGACATGTCGCTGTCGCGCGCAGTGTGCGCAGAGCAATCGCCGCAAGCGCTTCTCAGTCATGATTATGGGACGCGAACCGTTCCGAAACATGTCGAGCTATTTTCGACTTTATAGACGTGAGTAACCCGATATAAGTAAATTAATATGTATGCTTTCTGCTTGGCATAAACGCGATTGTGCAAGCTCATAATCAAATGTTAATGACGTTATTGTGAAATATTACAGGTACGGTGACTGCACCATTTATAAACACTTAAAGCTGACAGGCATCAGTAGATTTCATTCAAATATCATGTAGTTGTCAATTGATTGACACAAAGTAAATGCATAAACTTACTTTCTCATAGTACGAGTAAGAGTGAATGTAGGTACATTAACGGTGCCGCCACCCTATTTAGATAAATTAAGTAGATACGTTCGGTAATTTGACAAAAAAATTAGGCACAGTTTTAGTACCTAAAAGTATAAAAAAGTCACTTTTATTTACAAATAGTCTGCTGTTTAACCTATTATATAGTAATCTCAATTTATACACTCTAATAAGTGTCAGTTTACTCTAATTCTAGATACTTAATATCTCCGTTACTATTCATAGCACTACAAGAACTTGGATCTCATGAAACTCGGAATTAAGCACGATTACCAATGTCATGAAACACTATATAGCTAATATATCAATTAACTAGGATCATACAGTAAAATGTATTGTAAATCCATTACATTTCATATTAAATCGTTGTCTGAGATTCTTAAAAATGGTTTAATCCTAATATTCTCTCTTATATCGCTTCTGGATGCCTCAATTTGACATGGTGTTGTAAACTCCTATGCTTCACAAACGCGGCTTCACATATAGTGCACACATGTTTCTTAATCTTTACATGTGTCTTTTCGTGCTCAGTTAAATTATTCCGCCACTTGAACGCTTTCCCACATAGTTTGCACTTAAACTTCTTTATATCCTGATGCTTCATAATATGGAGATTTAAGTTCTTCTTATGAGAGAATGTCATGGAGCATTTGTCGCATTGGAAATGTTTCTCTCCCATGTGAAAGGTTTTGTGGTGGCGAATAACTTCGAAAGGGAACGAGAATTTTTTTCCGCAGGCCCCGCAAGAGGGGGCAGGTTTCCCGTGGACTTGTTCTAAGTGTCTAGCATGTTTGTGGGGAGTCAGCTGGGCTCCGCAGATAGTGCAGGGGCGCGTTTTCGGACGCTGTTTTAGATGCACATGCTTGTAGTGTAGTCTGAAGTACTGGCGCTGTTTGAAAGTGTTGCTGCAGGTCAGACAAGTGAAGGTTTTCGAGCCATCTTCTTCTCGAGTGACGGTACATATTAATTTGTCTTTTTCGTCCTTCGATTCCTTCCGTAATCTCCCTAGAAAAGAATTTGAAGATGTGTTAGTATGAGGGTTTCTTCTGACGTTTCTTGATAGCATTGCAGTACTAGGAAGCGTTCTAATAGGTTCTATGGCTATTTTCATGCATTTAGATATTATTTAGTTGGGTGTTGTAGAGGATTGTTTGCATCTTGCATTATGTGGTCACTTTTTACTGTTGTTCAGAATACATTATAATTATATTATACGTCCGATGACAGAATTATCACTATTATCAGCCTTTCCCTAATAAAAAACATATAAATGTTGTTTCGTACTACAATAACAAAACAGAATGATAAAAGAACATACAAAATACATATAAATAACTAAGTGGAATCCACATAAAATCTAAATCTGATACTTACTATTATTATTTTAATAACAAGAACCTATAAGAATGACCATATCATTCAAAAAAACGGCCAAGTGCGAGTCGGACTCGCCCACCGAGGGTGGGCACAAAGGATGCTCCGCCCCCATTTATGACCTTAGGTACTTAAAAATACTGGTGGCACGGAACTCTCAGTGTGCGGCAATTATATGGTTTTCGGATTTTCTCCTGTACTTGTGCTACTAGCTCTTACTATTTGACAAATTTCGTGATTCTAGGTCAACGGGAAGTACCATATGTATTTTGATTCCCATAGCAAATGTATGAGAAATGCGACATAATTGGTCGTATATTTTGATTGCGTTCACGTAAAAGTTTGGTTTTTTTCACAGATTGAAGGGACCGTAGACCTGTGTATGTGGTATAAATTTCAACTTGCTGCCTCTACGAGTTCTCGAGATAAAGGGTCTTGACAGACAGACGGACGGACAACAAAGTGATCCTTTAAGAACCCAAAAAAGTATGTTATGATGTGCAGTGCACCTAGGTAGGTTTAGAAGTTTAATTCCAATAAGGGCGCACACTGGAATCGAGATCAATTATTTAACATTGATAAATATTTATTATCTTATTAGTTATTACGTAGCTCACTCGATAAATTTTGAGATGCTCGAAATTTGAAAATGGAACGCACCCATGTTATATGTTTTTAAAAAGCAAATTTATTTAAAAATAGAACACTAGTATCCAGTACACTCTAATTTCAAAAATAGATTAGTTCCAGTTGTTTTGCTACAACGTTTTCCGTGGGTTTTTTTTGAAACGATGGAGCTGAACCGCGAACATTTTCGTGCTATGATATATTACGATTTTAAATTTGGTTTAACCGAACAACTGACTTTGCAGCGATTACAATCGGTATTAGGAGACTCTGCTCCATCCCGGGCAACTGTTTTTAGATGGTTTAGTGAATTTAAAAGGGGCAAAACCAACCTCGAAGATGAACACAGAAGTGGTCGCCCTCAAACAGCAGTAACTGCAGAAAACGTATGGACTACTGAAATGTTAGTGCGAGAAGACCCACGAATTACATACACGGACATCGAGAAGATCCTAGGCATTAGTTCGGGGAGTGTTAATATCATCCTACATCAACATCTTGGAGTAAGGAAGCTTTGTTGCCGTTGGATCCCGCGTTTGCTTTCCGGAACTGAGAAACAGGCTCGTGTGGATTGGTGTCATGAAATGCGTTTAAAATTCGAAAACGGAACATCAGGACGTGTTTCTGAAATCATTACTGGTGACGAAACATGGATTTATCAATATGATCCGGAAAGTAAGCGGCAGTCGTCAGTATGGGTGTTCTCAGAGGGCAAGTTACCAACAAAATTACAAAGACCTCGAAACGTAGGCAAAAAAATGGTGGCTAGTTTTTTTTCTCGGGGGGGACATCTGTCGACTTCAGTACTGGAAAATCATAGGTCTGTTAACTCGGAATGGTACACTACAGTAGCATTGCCGCAAGTTTTCCAAGCAGTGCGGGAGAGGAGACCAAAGGCTGGACTTCGGGGAATCATGCTGCATCACGACAACGCCTCTTCACATACGTCCCTCAGAACAAAGGCGTTTATTGCAGAAACTGGGGTTGAAACCTTGCCTCATCCACCCTACAGCCCTGACTTGGCTCCCTGCGATTTCTTTTTGTTCCCAACAGTGAAGGAAAAAATAAAAGGCAAGTTTTTTTCGAGTGCCGAAGAAGCCGTGGCTGCCTATGAAGGAGCGATTTCTGACCTATCCGATCAAGACTGGCAAAAGTGTTTCCAAAGTTGGTTTAGACGAATGGAACTTTGTATAAAGAACGATGGAGAGTATTTTGAGAAAATGTAAAATAAATAGTGTTTATATCTTCAATAGTTTTTTTGTATCTCAAAACTTTTCGAGTGACCCACGTAATGTATAATGAACATTCAGAATAAAATCAAATTTCGCGTATCTTTTACTTTTATCAAATTCTAACTACCTAACTTCAAACTGACTGACTGATAAGTTACGTACTTTTCTGATTAGCAATTCCGATTTTGACTGATAACGATAGCATATTGTCCGTCGTTACTCGCTAGAAATTAAAAAGAACAACATAGAATAATGTTCTCAGTGTTTTCAACTTAAACACATTAGTATTCAAACAGTTCAATTAAAATTATTTGTAAGTACTAAAAATCACCAGAATACAATCAGCTGTCTCATAGAAATCAAATAAAGCTATTTAGATATAATGGATGGAACTAAAAATTTAATTTGTGAAGTTGAGATTGAATCACCTCATTGAGTAATAGCATCGGGCTAAATAAAAAACGAAATTCTGCTAATAATGTATGTTTATTTATAATAAATATAATAAAGGACATTGTTTTACTAGCATAAATATGTATTAATAATTATATGAATAAATATATCTTTTGAAATTTATGTGTAATATTGAGTTATTTGAAAGAAAATGAAAGAATAAGGATGATCTATGAAAAGACGTAGAACAAAATTACCTATAATTATTTAACTTTTGAGTCGAGCTTTGCCCTCCTTATTTTGCCTTCATAATCAACATCCGGATGTCGTCTAGCCATGTGATATTTCAAGTTTCCCCACTGCACAAATGCTTCCGAACACACTTGGCAAACGTATCTCTTGTCATTCAAATGAATCTTTTTATGCGTTCTTAAATAAGACATTTTCTTAAACGCCTTTGGACAAAAATCGCACTTCAAGTTTCTAATATCAGAGTGTTTGTAAGAATGTTCTCTGAGACTTCTCCGGTTTGGGAATGATTTGTCGCACTGATCGCATTGGAAGTTGGATTGGCCCATGTGATAAAAATGCTGGTGTTTCATCAGTTGGTGCGGGTAGGCGAATTTCTTGTCGCAAACACCACAGGTTGGTGATTCCCAGCCGTGAGATTCTTCCATATGCTTCGCTCTGAGCCAGGGAAGTATTTCCGCCTTGCAAAGAACGCAGGGGAACGTCTTTTTTCGTAGTTTCAAATGGACGTGTCTGAAGTGTTGGCGGAAGCAGGTCATGCTTTTAAAGGCACTGGTGCACTCTTTGCATGCGAAAGTTACGGTGCCATCATCTACGTCGATCGTGACGTACTTTAGTGATTCGTTCCCGGTTTTTGGTTTGCCTAGAAAAGAATTAAAGGGTGATGTAAAAGTGAGCCAGGTTCAATACTTAGCTAGGACTGCATGGATAGCATTCCTCATTGTAAGTATACATGCTTCGTTCAATATTTATCGAGAATATAGTTTAATGTTGGACGATACTGAAATATAAACGTAGCGATGAAGATTCAAGTAAAATTGATAGCTGTTGAAATAACTTTCCAAAATGACATTTCCAATATCGCGTACTTATTTAGACTACGTAGGCTGGATTTGACCAAACTGTTTAACCAAGAGTAACGCTTACTCTTTGATACTAATTTAAAAATCCCATAGTAATTTGACGTTACTATCTGAGAGTAAGCGTTATTCTCGGAATAAAAATTTGGTAAAACGTATAAGTTAACGTTGAAAGCTAAAAACCGGAGATGTGACTACACCGCAAAAAAAGTTCTTGTACTTCTTGTTAGTTTTTTTAATACTAAGACGGTGACAAACAAGCATACGGACCACCTAATGGTAAGCGGTCACCGTAGCCTATGGACGCCTGCAACCCCAGGGGTGTTACATGCGCGTTGCCGACCCTTTAAAAAAAAGGAGGATTTGCTGTGTTGACGGCTAAAGGGGCAAGCTTTGCTCGTGGGTCCTCAGCTGTCAACACAGTGAATCCTCTTGGAGCTCTGACGACCTTACTCACCAACAGAAACACAACACTATGAGTAGGGTCTAGTGTTATTAAACTACGGTTTTCTGTAAGGTGGAGGTACTTCCCCAGATGGGCTCTGCTCCAAATGTATGTGTGCGTTTGTTTTTGAATAACTATGTAAAGGCGGCTAATGAATTAAATAGTAGGCACATGCCATTCGTAGTTATTTCGTAAATATGACCAGCTGGGAGAAGTGTATGGATGTGTAATCGAGTAGCAATTGGGTGTATGATACCTACATACTTTTTTTATTGATAAACAATCATATAACTACATAGCATCTGGTTAGGGGTTTGAACCGGTGTCATGTGCCGCGGATGCACATACCTACTGGTCGCGCGTATTACAGCTATGTTGATTCTAGCCCTCAGCCAGCCGAGTCGGCACACGACACTAGGGAATGAAAACCGGGTACCCGGGTAACCGAAAAAACCGGGTACCCGGACTCATTTGGGCTCGGTTCTGAACCCGGTTTCGAACATCAAAAACCGGTTTTTAACCGAAACATTATATTTTATAAAAAAAGTAATATTTTCTTCAGATTTTGCTATCAAAACACGTTTTTGAAAAAGATTGTATTGTATACAGTAGAATACGATTAGTACGACCCCGCTTAAAATAACCAAACGTTTTTAGCGACGTAAATATAGGCAGATGGTTGGTTTTCATGCAAGCCACTATGAAAGTGCACCCGTACGTATTTAGTACGACTGCTTATATTGACGGACTGCTTTTAACGACGGGAGTTCACACAAAATAGTTCGGTTACAACGATGACGTACATTGGAACCAAACAATACCTACAAGAAGAACCTTTGTTTAAAGCGAATGTTCTAAAACTTAAACTAAGGCGAGTATTCGCAGGCTTAAGCTGCAATGTAATCTGGAAGGACGAGTAAACATGTCTGTGGTTCAACTATTTATTTCGCTAAAGAGCATAATATTCTTAATTTCGATTGTTCGATGAGTTCATAATAGAATAATGGTTCAGAAATCGATAAACAACTTTAAAATTGACAGGATATTTAGTACGACTTTCGGTTAGTACGACGTAATATCGTCGGTCCCTTCGACGTCGTTATAACCAGATTCTACTTTACCACAAGTTGAAACGGTTAAATACCTTAGTTACCAAATTGACTCTGGATTAACGTGGGCCCACATATACAGGTAACTAGAGATAAAAAAAAATGTTGACACAAATCAAATTATTTTATTTAATATTGTTTGATTTGTTATTAAAGTAGTAACACTACTATATATAAATTATAAATCGAAAAAGATGTCATATACTAAAGAAAAAGACCAACACCGACGAAGGCCAAACCTCGGATTATGGATTATGGATATTTCGATTTATAGAGATAAATTGGCCTTAGTGTGGTATGCACTGTCCAGAATAGTACCCAGTTTTATCTTTTGTAAATATTGAACTGCCTACTATGCATATTTCCATTCGATTAGGGTAGAGTTGTGTCCTCAGAGCTGCAAAATCTTATGGGCGTCCCTCAGGGGTCCTGCCTCTCAAACACCTTGTTCAGTATCCTGCTGAACGACTTGCCAAAGGCGATACCAGGCACAGAGTTATTTATGTACGCCGATGACGTCACAGCAGTCGTCAGCACTACCGCTGACCAGAACTTGGAAGAAGCCCTTAACCTGGTGACGGAAAAATTGCACAAGTGGTTCCAACTGAACGGTCTGGCTTTAAACAAGGACAAAACCTGTTTCACAACCTTCAAATTGAACGGCCACACCAGTCCAACCTTGAGGGTGTGTGCGGGTGGTGCCCCTATACAGCACGTTGCCCGAACACGCCTCCTCGGTTTCCAGCTCGACAACGCGCTGACCTGGGAAGCACATATAGACGACGTGTGCGGGAGGCTGGGTCGCGCGTGCTTCGCATTGAGAAGACTGACGCAAACTGCAGGACGAGACGCGGTGAGGCAATGCTATTTTGCAACGGTGCACTCAATCCTCACTTATGGAGCTGAGCTATGGGCCCGCGCCGCTGATTGGAAACGCGTATTTGCCATGCAGAAGAGTGCTGTCCGCGCTTTGGCTGGCAAACCGATGGATGCGCCGGCGCGTGAGCTCTTCCGAAATCTCGGAATCATGCCCCTGCCCTGCGTCTATATATATCAAGTCGCAGTATTTACGCGCGAACATACATATATTTAAATGTAAAGGTGTAAATATTAACTACCCCCTCCGGAGTAACAAACATAAAGATAGACTGGTCGCCGAAACACACAGACTTGCAAAGTCACAGAGATCTGTGTACTTCTTAGGACCCGCTGTTTACGAGTATAACCGCCTACCGGAAACGATAAGAAATGCAGCTACCTTCGCGGCTTTTAAACAGAAACTAAAAACGTGGCTTATGAGTGAGTTATTTTATGAGTATGAAGACTATTTTAATCTTCCTCTACAGTTATAATGTAATATACAACATATTCATAATTTATACATAAAATTATAATTAAAATATATGACATTATAAAAAATATTGCTAATGTACAAAGTTATTTATTATGAACTGTAAATGGGACATGTAACAATTGTTTTTAAAATATTTTGATTTGATTTAAATAGGTCTATGGATCAACAATTTCAATCACTAAAGAGCAAAATATCCTTAATTATGCTTGTTCGGTGAGTTACATGAACTATTATATAATGAATAACATATATTGCATGTGTGATTATTAAATAAATAAAGAACCTTAAAATGGACAGTTTGTTTAGTACGACGTAATATCGTCGGTCGCTTTGACGTCGTTATAACCGGATTCTACCGTGTTCATTATTTGTGTTTTCGACGTGTTACTTCGACATTTACTTTTTCTTTCTTCCCGAGATAATAACAATAAAAAGAAATTCTTCTCTTTTTAATCAATATTTCATTGCTATTTAAATGCAACCGGGCGAAGATTTTTTTCTTATGTAATCTTCGGCTAGCAGTGTAATTTTTTAGGTTAAAAACAGACATCAAATAAAAAACTTAGAATGCTTCCATTTAAAATAGCCGCTATTGTTTCTATGTAGTTCTGTCTGCTACAGTACGGTCACGTCTAAATATATATACGCTTCGGAACTTCTTACGGGGAAGAAGGTTCAAAATTAAATACAGGTACATAGGTATATATTTATGAAGCCAACCGTACCAGTTCAATTTACCAACATTTATTTGCATTCCAACTCATGACCAGGCCTGTTTTTTTGTTTAATAATATTTATTGAATGTTAAAAACCGTCCTGTGAATGTCAGGAAGTATCGTTGAGGATAGTGACACTTATGCAATATTAAAAAATGGCTTATAAAGCGACAGAAAAAAAATAGTCCAAAACCGGTTAAAAACCGGGTACCCGGTTTTGAGCATTGACATTTCGGTTAAAAACCGGGTTTGGATTCGGGCGGTTTTTACAAACCCTACACGACACCCCTTCAAATCCCTAACCAGGTAGCTCGGAATTGACGACGGCGCTGCCCTCTCGCACTTGAAGTTTGAACTAAAAACTAATTTATCTTTCCCTAGCTTCACACCTACTATTGTTGTTGCTTTATGATAATAAATCTATCTATATGTTTATCATACTATTACATAGTACCTTAAAAATATTTTCGCCAAACTGGAATACAGTTGTGGGCGGTGCCCTCAAATAAATCTTAAACTAGGAGTAAGTTAAGTAGGTATATATATAATTACTGAATTGGCCTATCGTTTTATTAACTAACAAGGAAGCGGTGCGGTAAGGGAAGACGTCTGGCTCTCAATCTGGAGTTCAAAGGTTAAATCCAGGATAATAGAAATGAAATATGAGAAATATAATTTGATATTTATCCATAATTTTTCAATGTTGGGAGACGATTTAGGCAGAAAAATGAAACCAATTTTTTTTTGTAGTTATAACATTTATTTATGTCTTAATACTTTAACATTTACCTTCCACACTCTTATTTGAAAAAAATCGTTACTTAAAAATTAAATGAACAAAAAAAATACAGTGTCCAGCAGTCTGGCCTCTTGTCTTTTTGTTATTGCTTATAAATGATGTAATTCGTATTGTTTTTGTATCTTAATTTGCAACCATATTGTAAAAATCCTAACCTAAGAATAAAAAATTAATGTAAGTTCTTTACTAAACAAACAATTGTAAATTCTAACCTATGAATGTAAATAAGCAACGTAAACATCAAGACATATTACGTACTAAATATAATGCAATACAATTACCTATTGGCATCAACCATAATATTACATAAACGCTCTCAGGCTAACACCCTTGCGCCGTAATCGGTATCTAACCTAAACTCTAATCTAACTTAGCCTAACTTAGAGGGAACTCTCAGCGAAAACTCTGATCTCGGATTGATTGTCTTTTGTCACAGAATAAGTGTTTTATCTTGTGTCTCCGAAGACATTGCCTCACAACTCAACGCGCGCCTGCCGGCGTCAGTATGTCACCGTTAAATTTGTGACCTCCCACTTTATAATTTGACTAGGGATATTATAAACTACCCTAAGCCTATCCATTTGTTTACAATCTCGTGCGTTAGTTTATACATTCACAACTCTACGGTGACATACCTACACTACAGACCTAAAATCGCCGTCAATAGAACTTACTAACGATGTAAACAAAAGGCAGCACATGTTTTGCCACTGACTCTCCTTGTATTTTCACACTACCTCATCAAACAACACTGAAACGATTCACTACTTAAACGGTCGTATTATCGTAACATACCAAACATAAGATAAATAACTTAATCTTGGAGATTTCATTAAAAACTTAAAAGTGAGGTTATAACGATCAATGTGGCGGTTTGTTTACATTATTTGCAAGTTGGATTGACGGCGATTTTTCTAATATTTCTACTCGTAGGCAACATTAGCGTTTGGGGAGAGGGGAGGTCAAGCGTTAATTATTATTGCGTATAGTTCAAAACGGTTTGTATTCGCTTCTTCAATATCTGTTCTTAAATACTATTGTATAAGTGCTATAGGTGTATGTATTTTTTCCTCTAGAACCCAGCAAAATTAGGGTGTCTTTTCGCCATGTGGTACTTCAAGTTACCAGACTGCACAAACGCCTCTTCGCAAACTATACAAACGTATCGCTTATCATTCATATGTATTCTCCTGTGACTCTGCAAATACTTCAAGCATTTGAAAGCTTTTGAACAGAAATCACATTCAAAATCCCTAGCATCGGAATGGCTGATAGAATGGCGTTTCAGACCTCTTGGTGTAGCGAATGACATGTCACACTGATCGCATGTATATTTTTTTTCGCCCATATGGTAAATCTTCTGATGTGCTAGCAATTCGTTAGGGAAGGCGAATTTTTTTCCACACGCTCCACAGGTTGGTGCATCCCAGCCGTGCTCTTCTTCCATATGCTTAGCTCTGTTCCAAGGCAAAACCTGTTCACGGCAGATGACACAAGCGAACGTTTTCTTTCTTAACTTGAGATGAACTTGCTGAAAGTGCTGTCTGAAGTAAGACCATTTCTTGTACGTCCCGCTACAGTTCTTGCACGCAAATGTCTGTTCTTCGTCTTCATCCGTTATGGTGCAGAACTTTTTTAAGTATTCGCTTTCGAGGATCCCTAGAAAATAATTAACATTTTGTGAGGATGTTATCTTGGTGAGAATGCTGAAAAGTAACACTAAATATTTACAGTCAAGACAGTTTATTACTGTAAATTGAAAATAAATATCATATACTGAAGAAAAAGACCAACACCATCGGAGCTAACGCCACTAGGCCACCTGGTCTCAACGCATGCAGTCGAATTTCTCGAGTATATGCAATCTCTGTAACAGGCAAGACGCCTGTGGCCGTACTCTAAGTATCAGCATCATCGCTTAATAAAATCGCGCGGATTATCTCATTAAATAAGTTTATTTGTTTCAACAAAAACTTTTGATTTATCACTGTTAAGGAAACCACGGGGGGAAAGGGTTAAGAATGTCCCCTTTCCGTCCCTGGGTGTTGTAGAAGTTGACTGTGGGATACAGGTACAAATATAATATATAGTGGGCGACAGGCTAACATCCCGTCACTGCAATATCACAATTTCGTTATCTTTAAAACTCAATTGCTAAAGCTGGCACTGAAACTTGAAGCATCATGTGCTCAGCTACCCCTTTCGAGGAATTCAGAAGTGCGTTTACGTATATGTATGTACATTGCACGTATTTACGTTTACATAAAGATATAATAGTTTCTCGTCATTTATGCTTTTCTAAAAAGGTATAGTCAATAAAAACATACATATAGGTAGGTATGAGGGCGAATCAACTTTCAAACTGATACTAATCTGATCTGTCTGTGATCTACGAACTTACATCGAAAATCATCATCTAACATCTAAAAGTTTATTCGCCCATGAGCTTATTGTGTTTTATTATTCTTTATGTGGAATTTCAGAACCAACCTTTGATCGAATAAACTGAAAAATACAGAGTGGTTCAATATAGGGATGGATCATTGTCAGCATTTGGATGTTTTTGCTTCATATGAAGTTTTAAAGATCCATTCTGAACGAATGCATTTCCGCATATTCCGCAAACATGTTTTGCTTCGTCGGCATGTGATTTCAAGTGAGTACGCAAATTCTTTGCAGTCTTGTAAGTTTTAGAACAATATTCGCATGTATAGGGTCTAAGATTGGAATGCTTAGTAAAATGTTCCTGGAGATGTTTCCGACTACCGAATGACTTCCCGCACTGATCGCATTTAAAGTTCTTTTCGCCCATGTGGTAACACTTTTGATGCACTAAAAGTTTATGTTGGAAGGGGAACTTTTTCCCGCAAGCTTCGCATGTAGGAGCCTTCCAGCCGTGAGCCTCCTCCATATGCTTGGCCCTCAAATAGGGTGACACTTGCACACGACATATGGCACAAGGGTGTGTCTTCTTTGTAAGCTTTAGATGTACTCCAAGGAAATGCTGTCGGAACAAGTCCCTCCTCCTGAAATTCTTGTCGCAAATCTTGCACGTATACTTTCGTGATTCGTATTCTTCTGTCACGGTGCAGTAATTTATGTATTCTGCACTGGGAACCCCTAGAAAAGAATTAAGAATTTGTGAGGAGTTTTGGTATGTTTAAATTGTAGTTGTTGTTTTTAATTTTTGATAATTTCACTCATTTATTACATGTCCACTACCTAATGAATAATGCCAAACGATGGGAAACCACAGCCAGTCTACTGTACTAAAGTTAAGAAAGATATGTCTTAGTGCATAATGAGTAAGTTCTAAGGTATAAGTGCTTGCAATTATTTTGTCGGGCGTAATTCTCTAAATTGGTGTTGTAGTGCATGTGCTGGCCAATATTATTTTCCTACTCCAGCACTTCTATCTGTCAATTAGGCTCATTTACGCTTACAGCTTGCCGTACGCACTAAGCAACAGAGCTTTTTGTGCAAGCAACATTATGAGCAAGAAAAGTTACGTCTTGCATGCCCTTTAAGAACTGGGTGCATAAGATGCCGATCATTCACACTCCGTAGCGTAGTGTAGTTCTCTCTCTGACACTCCAACTTATTAGTGCGAAGATATTTGCGCTTCGTTCGCTACTGAGCATTAATGATTGGAATTTTGTCACCCCTTGAGAATCAGAGCGCACCATGCTCCAGTAAGAAGCAACGATAACAAAGGAGTCAGCATATTTATGCGCCATCCAAGAATCCTTACCAAATTAATTTTATTTATTTTATATTTTGCCTCTGGCTTGTATATATGTACTAAAAATCTGTATTATTTCAAAGAGATACCCACAATATTTTAAAAAGCGTACTGACATATGTCCAGTTATCCCAAGACCACAATGACAGACATTTACAGAAAATTACCTGTAGAAACAAAAGCACTGGATGGTAATAAATTTCAGAGAACACTTAAAAATTGTCTCTCGATAGATGTTCCTAATTACGGTAAATTATTTTATGGCTCATGACGAGTGATATAAAATTAATAGAGCGTTGGTGGCACAGTGGTATGACGTGAGACTTTCGATCCGTAGGTCTGGGGTTTAAATCCTGCCGGCTCGTACCAATGAGTTTTTCGGAACTTACGTATGTACGAAGTATCATTTGATATTTACCAATGGCTTTGCGGTGACGGAAAACATTGTGATGAAACCGGACTAATTAATAATTAATAAGGCCTAGTTTACCCTCTGGGTTGGAAGGTCAGTTGGCAGTCGCTTTCGTAAAACTAGCTCCTTCGTCAAGACTTTGGATAAGTAGTCAAAGCCGCAGGCTCCACTAGATTTACATTAGTCAAATTGTTAAACTCATATTTAAGAAACCGTAAATATTTTTGCATGCTGTTAAGTAACAGCTGGACAATTGTAAACTATATTACCATGTACCCTGTTCTGCAACTGAACGATTCTTATTCTTGTTCCACTCCTAGATCTATCAAGTGACCATCCTTATATTATGGTAAAGCAAAACACCAGGCGCACTGTAGAATTGTGCCCGCTCGGTCTTTGAAGGCAGTCAAGGGAGCGCTCCCATCTCGTTCAATCGGTCAAAGAAACTAGTTCGTTCTTTAGTTCGTTAAGTTCAGTGCGAGTTTTGGCGTCTGGGAAGGAGTAACCGGCTTAGGTGTGGTGTTGCATTATTAACTCAAAAATGTAATCATTACGTATACCTAAGTAGCCACATTAACAAAATGTAAGCAACGTTACAACTTTAATTTACTCAATAAATATTTTTTATTTATTTATTTTATTTTATTGTATACAATACAGCGGGCCTACCACGAATATCCACGGCATTGACGGAAAAACGTCTTTGTCCCTCTAATATGCAAATGTGACAGAGATGGAGATATTGGCTATACAAATCCGCAATCGTTAGTACCGAAGGAGCTCATTAGTGTATGTGACGTATCTCAGGTTTCATAAATAAACAGAAAAAGTTAGGAGTCAAGACATTTATTATAGTTGTACATAAAAGCAGACAATTTATCAACTATAGTCTAGACATACATATAACTAACTAATTTAAAAGTAACATGTGTATTATACTACTTATTCCTTTTAAAGTAACATGTGTATTACACAGGAACATCTCTTAAAATACGTATCAACTCTCCGATTAGAACATCAAGAATTTTCAAACGTATCTCGTATTAATTTTAATAATTAATTTTGAGACGGATTATCAGTATTGGGATGTTTGTTTTTCATATGATACTTCAAGAGTCTGTTCGTCACAAATGCATTTCCGCACATCTCGCAAACATATCTGGCTTCATCAGCATGTACACCCAAGTGAGAACGAAGATTGTTCGCACTCTTGTACGTCTTAAAACAGTACTCACATGTGTAAGGCCTAGCATTGGAATGACTCACAGAATGTCGCATGAGATTTTGCCGAGTCCCGAATGTCGACCCACACTGTTCGCATTTAAAATTCTTTTCACCCATGTGATGGACTTTTTGATGCGTTCGGAGTTGATGTTGCCAGGAGAACTTTTTTCCGCAAGCTCCGCAAGTAGGAGCCTTCCATCCGTGGACCTCATTCATATGCTTAGCTTTTAAGTAGGGTAACAGCTGTACATTGCATATGACACAAGGGTGTGTCTTCTTTCTTAGCTTAAGATGTACGTGTAGGAAGTGCTGTTGGAAGTAGACCCTTTTCTTGTATTGTTTGTCGCAAATGTTGCACGTGTACATTTCTGATTCGTTCTCTCCCTTTACGGTGCAGTAATTTAGGTACTCACTGGAAACCCCTAGAAAAGAATAAAGAATTTATGAGTACTCTTGGTACGTCATATGGTTTTTCAGATTTAAGGCTTATATTGGGGTTGTATTGTATTATTTTTGATAATAACCGCACTCATTGACTTCCACTAATGAAACAAACAAGGAACACTGTGTACTAAAGCTGAGCAAGCTATTGGACAATGAGTTCTTAAGTAAGTACCTACATGTAATTATTTAGTCGGGCGTCATATTACCTGAATTGAGGATCTCAACTTTTGAGCTGTCTCAGACTATAACATTGCCTAGTCGTTGGTCACTAACCAACAAAGTTTTGCGGCTTTTACTTTGCAAGTTGAGTCATAAGTCTACTCTAAAAACAGATCAGAAGGATCAAAGGCAAAATTATACGCCGGAGATTCATCAGGAGGTCGGAGGTCAATTGTTGGTCTCCTCAGTTAAAACAGATGCCATGATCTATTTAAGAAGGTAAACCTGCGCTGACATTCAAAAGGCTCGGTGTGCTCAATAGAGCGAGGGACTTTACTCCGGTGCAAAGACTGCTGTTATATAAGTCGCACGCAAGTCAGACCCCATATGGAGTACTACTGTCGCTTTTGGGCAAGAGCACCTGGATATCAGCTTGGACACAGAGATTTCGGGACAGAGACGCGCTGTACGAATTTTCGACGATCCCAAACTCAGGCGGTATTGAACCCTTAAGTCTAAGGAGAGACTGGCTCCTTGTTTATATTCTATCGCCTGTACAACTTGGTTTTTGTTTTTTTTATTTTACCCTTACCTATGCCAACGAATTTCCTCCCGCGGAAGCTCCGGCTGTGGAATCTCGTCCATGCCGAGGTTTTCCCGAAATACTACAGTATGGGATCCTTCAAAAATGGACTGTACAGTCACCATCAGATATATCGGAGCGTCCGAGGTGCTCACAAATATCTGAACACGCCTCTATTGTCTAGACGTTAGAGTGCTTGTTCAGATATTTTGAAAGTCTCGGACGCTCCTATATATCTGGTGGCGACTGTACAAGATTGTAATGGGTCGGCAACGCGCTCGTGACAACCCTAGAGTTATACGAGAGCGAGACGTCCATAGGCTACGACGATTTGCAGCCGACGTGGTATTCAATAAATTGATTTTGGAACTATCGAATTGGTCTTATATATTTCTTAAGGTTGGTGGTAAAATTCGTGGTTATATTGAGTTAAAATACGTTTCAAATCAAAGTTCAAAAGTAAATGCGGACTGGGGCACTAATTATTATTTTTACTATTGATAACCACTTCCTAACGTCGCCAAGAATACGATTTCGCGGTTTAGTTGTGATGTTAGTGTTTATTTTCTATTTGACGTTTGTACGGAAGACTTTTTCAAGAACATTTCTAAGGTTTCGAAAATAAATACAAACATTGATAGACGGTGAGTGATTTGTGAGAGCGTCGGTGGCCCAGCGGTATGACGGGAGACTTTCAATCCGAAGGTCTCGGGTTCAAATCAACTCGTACCAATGAGTTTTTAGGTACTTATGTACGAAATTTAATTTACCACTCGCTTTTCGGTGGAGGAAAACATCGTGAGGAAACCGGACTAATCCCAATAAGGCCTAGTTTACCCTCTGGGTTGGAAGTTCAGATGGCAGTCGCTTTCGTAAAACTAGCGCCACGTCAAATCTTGGGATTAGTTGCCAAAGCGGACTCCAGGCTCCCTGACCCGAGGCATAAGCTAGGAAGAAGAAAAGTTACAGTCAAACAGTTTATTATAGTTATACAAAAAAGCAAACATTACTTAGCCTAAATACTAACTAAGTCATTTAAAAGTAACATATCTATGTATTAGAGACTACTTAATCCTTTTTGTATAACAACAGGACTTTGGAGTGGATGAAGAAAATATTAAATCACGACAAGTACTTATCTACTTCGCGATTACGAACATTATGAACTATCAAATTTATCTCGTAATAATTATTGTGAGGAGCATTTGAGATGTTGTTCCCTCATATGGTACTTCAAACTGCCATTCTGCACAAATGCCTTGCCGCATATAGCGCAAATATATCTCCCTTCATGGACATGCGCCTTCATGTGGGAACGAAGATTGTTAGCACTCTTATACGTCTTAGAACAATATTCGCATTCATACGGCCTAAGATTGGAATGCTTAACAGAATGGGCTACTACATGCTTTTGGGTTCCAAAAGCTTTCCCGCATTGGTCGCATTTAAAGTTCTTTTCACCCATATGGTAGACCTTCTGATGCGTCCGAAGTTGATGCTGGTAGCCGAATTTTTTTCCGCATGCGCCGCAAGTAGGAGCTTTCCAGCCGTGCGCCTCCTCCATATGCTTGGCTCTCAGATAGGGAAACAGCTGAACGTGGCATATGACACAAGGGTGTGTCTTCTTTCTTAGCTTAAGATGTACGTGTTGAAAGTGCTGTTGGAAGTGGACCTTCTTCTTGTAATTCTTGTCGCAAACGTTGCACGTGTATACCTCAGACTCGCCTTGCCCCTTTACTGTGCAGTATTTTAGGCAGACGCTGCCAAGCCCTAGAAAAGAATTAAAGTATTTGTGAGGCGTCTTATTTTCGGAGGATTTTGTTTGTAGGAAAAGTTAATGATAGTTACGTTCCAATGTTTAAGTAAAATAAGGAAGATTCTGACGAATTAAGAACCATTTGTTTGACGACGATTAAAAATAAAAATACTTCCATGGCCATGTTTATCTATTTTAAATATTACATTTTTCTTTAATCTCACAATTAAAAGAATAGTTCGTTTCTTTGGAAAGCAAAAATGTCCACATTAAGTAGATAGATTTTAATTTCAAAGTGAATTCCATTAATTCAACGAATTTACGCCATGATCGTCACAAATTAAAATAAGTAATTGAAATAATAATGATATTGTGTCTCCCAATGTGATTGTCATAATGCGAATAAAAACAATATACCTATATTTCGCATTTTATCTATAAGTTTATCTCTAAGACTTCAAAGTTAATTCATATATTCTAATTAATATATGAATACCTATTAGATTGTATCCAATTACCTACTCATTTATTTAGATACCTATTTATATGAAGCGGTCGAGAAAAATTAATGAATCAAAATAATATATATACCTTGTTTTTTTTCCTTAAATTCGACACGTTGCTAACGTTAATAGGAGCTGCCTTATATATCGGTTTCCATCGAATCTCCTTATGTATATTCTATCGCCTGTACAATGGGTTGTGTTTTGAAGAATAGTTTGACATTACTTCTGAATCAGAGCTCATTATTCTTTATAGAAATATCTACGAAAGATTCCAAATTTATTAGAAAGAATCTAAAAGTGGAAAAGGCATGATGAACATGAACGTGGCTCCTAGAGTCGCGGGTTCGAGTCCCGTCCGAGGTCATGATATATTTACCACATTTCCTTACTTAAAATTGCTTTAAATAAACTGAATTTATAATTAGCTCATTCTTTAAGGTAATTATTTATTTCAATAACAACAAAAACACATAAAAGTAAAATAAAATAAATGTTAAAGTAAATATTCCCCCCTCGGCATGGTACCGTAGACGCTGGCAGCGTTTCCTCGCTGTATTGCAATACTAATGCGTTGGGCGAGGAAGCTGCCAGCTCTACGGTCTCCGGTAGCGCCCACAAGCCTCTTTGAAATATCCTTAAATAAATTGCTCATTGATGTGGTTTTAATTCATCTTAAATGTTTGGTTTTAAGTAAATTTACAAGACCGAAGACACTTTAATCGACGGGATGTTTTCTATAGTGCTTGGCACAACTTTCATAAATGATGAAACAACTACAGTTAGGACCATATTTATTATAGTTGAAGTCAAACAGACATTTATCTTATTTACTCGGAAATTAGATAACAGAGCATTTATTGAGTAGATATAGATCCAAACCATTTTAATAGTACATATTTTTAACCCTTTGACCGCTTTCATATTTGAATGAAGTGATCAGTCAGACGCCAAGCACGTTACGATAACCAAAAATGACGAATCTCGTAGTGCTGTGCAAAACGATTCTAAATAGATTTTAGTCATGATCGAAGTACAGCTTAACTGAGACAACTTTAGGCGTTGCTGGCATCGTGGGTACGACAGCACACGACGCCTTTAGGCGTTCTTGGCGGTCAAAGGGTTAAAATACGAATTCAATTATAATAAATCGCTTTTCGGTGAAGGAAAACATCGTGAGGAAACCGGACTCCCAATAAGGTCTAGATTACAGTCGCAGTCGTTTTCGTAAAACTAGTGCCTACGCCAAACCCCCTCATGGCTCCCCCTACATGAGCCGTGCCATAGGCCGGGGAAACGCTAGAAAGAAGATTATTTTATAGTAAATATTTTTAATAATGTTTTGAAGTAGTCACACTACTATACTTAGGTACCTATATATAAATTATAACTTGAAAGAGATGTAATACACTACAATACATTTTAAATTAATTCCTTATTATACATATTGTGATTATTTGTGATTAATTATCATATAGCTACAAAGGCCTGGACTGGAAGGAGCTCGAAGACGCTGCGCAGGATCGAGCCAGATGGAAACTGCTTCTTAGAGCCCTATGTCCCTGATGAGGGATAAGAGGACGTCATCATAGCTACAAATGATTACTGAATAAACATGTGCAGAATTTGAAAATTCATATTTTTTCATCAGCATAGTGACGGGCCATCAGCATTTGGATGTTTTAGCTTCATATGGTAATTAAAACTGGTGTTCTGCACAAACATCAATCCGCATATATTGCAACCATATTTTCCTTCATCTTCATGTATCTTCGAATGAGTACGCAGGTTCCTCGGAGTCTTATACGTCTTAGAACAGTATTCGCATTCATAGGGTCTAACATCGGAATGCTTAGCAGCGTGGCGCAATAGATTCTTCCGAGAACTGAAAGCCTTTCCGCATTGTTCACATTTAAAGTTCTTTTCGCCCATGTGAATCGCCTTTTGATGCTTATCAAGTTGATGTTGGTAGGAAAACTTTTTCCCGCACGTCACGCAAGTAGGTGCCTCCCAGCCGTGAACCTCTTCCATATGCTTGGCCCTGTGAGGGGGAAGCAGCTGCAATTGACATATGACACAAGGGTGTGTTCTCTTTCTTTGTTTAAGATGCACTACTTGAAAGTGCTGCCGGAACAACCCCTGTTTCTTGAACTGCTTGCCGCAATTCTTGCACTTGTAGGCTTTGGATTCGTTTTCTTCCGTTACCGTGCAGAATTGTAAATACTCGCTGACAAGCCCTAGAAAAGAACGAAGAATTTGTGAGGGGTCTTGGTAAGTCACTTGACTATATTTATAACCGACTTCAATATTTCTAAAGGAGGAGGTTCTCAATTCGTCTGAATTTTTATTGGTTTCAAAGCTTGTATACTGGTTCGTGTACATTTGTAGTATATTTATTGCATTTGCTAAGACAAATGCCAGGAATAGTTTTGAAATCACATAAAATCCATGGAGTTACATACCAATTGATTATACCCCGAGTTCAGTAAGTCGTGTAAGTATAAGGAAAACTTAGCGAGACTTTGCACGAAATTATTAAAATATATATAAATGTGTGAACGTTTTGGCGCGCCGGCTTTTACGACGGATCGGAATAGCACTTCTCGTATACGTGTGCGAGCGTGAGTCAATTCTGATCTGTAATACACAGCATTTGTGGTCGACGTAATTTTAAGCACAAAATGCCTTATTAGTTAATAGGTAAAAATACAAAGTTGCTCGAATGCCTAAAATGATACACTTAACGTAATATCTTCCAAACCATTAACACTTTCGACACCGCGTACCCGACACTCGGGCACTCGTAAACTTTACTCAGACCCGGTGGTCGGGCAAGAGCTATAAACCTACACGCGACACCAAAGTACCCGACAGGCGGGCAAGCATTGCATCTTCGCTACCTCAGGGCTGCCACTGCCACTAACAGAAAAAGTCTTCTGATTATTTCATTAAGGTAGGGTAAACATTAGGTATTTCTAATACCCGGCCTCCATACTTGACTTGAGTATCAACTATCAATACATACTTAAATAGATTAACTATGCAGTCGCAATGCAAAGTCTTTAAGTCTTTTTTCCTTTTTAAAGACCGTTTTTGGACTACTTGTATAATTGAAATTAAACACTTTAGAACGGATTAACCCTGTGAAAACGAGTGCTGTTAACAATTACCGTCAAGGAAATTTATTATAGGTTAATAGTATAGTAATAGTTAAGTAATGACATATTCATACAGGATTAGGTCTAGATAATATTGATACCTCTAAAGTAACTTGTGTACTTTAGTAACATATAAAGCCTTACAATGTTATTAATAACTTCAGTCACTGAGCAGTCACCCTTTTCTAGGCAATTTTCGCCAGTGACCGTGTGATAACTGAAGAAACATTTTTACAAACAAAAATCTATGTATTTCTTAATCAAACGTTATCATTACTATCATCATTTGGATGTTCTCTCTTCATATGGTACTTCAAACCTCCACTCCGCATAAAGGCAGTTCCACAGATTTTGCAGACATATCTTTCTTCACCCGCATGTGTTTTGAAGTGAACATACAGATGTTTCTTAGTCTTGTACGTTTTAGAACAGTACTCGCACGCAAAGGCCCGGACATTGGAATGCTTAGTAGAATGCGCGCGAAGCAAATCTCGATCACGAAATTCCTTCCCACACTCTTCGCATTTAAAGTCTTTTTTGCCCATGTGAATAGCTCTTTGGTGTATTTTAAGTTTGTAGGGGAATGGGAACTTTTTTCCGCACTCTTCGCATGTCGGTGCCTCCCAGCCGTGAGCCTCTTCCATATGCTTGGCCCTCTGAAATTGGGTCAGCTGCACTTTGCATAAGACACAGGGGTGCGTCTTCTTTCTAAGCTTCATATGAATGTGTACGAAATGCTGTCGGAAGTACTCCCTAAACTTAAAATTCTTGCCGCAAATGTTGCACGTGTAACCGCATGATTCGCCTTCTCCTGGCTCGGTGCAGTATTTTAAGTAATCCGTGCCTCTGGCAAGCCCTAGAAAATAATGAAAATTTGTGAGACGACTTGGTATCATGGCTTTGTTTATGGATCCAGTGCCCATCAGTAGCTTGGAACGTTTTTTATATTACGGCAAAGAATATATGGCAAATGTCGTCACAACAGACATATATTCATGCCAAAATATACGTAACAATTTATCTCTAAAAAAATAGAAGGATTCTTCAGCGGAGACCGAAGCGTGCAGGTTTTTAACCATACGTTGAATGAAGATCCTCCTGTGTTTCAGCAAACAAAAACTCATCGACCAATATGACAAGACATGGATAAGGATACAATTTCTGTCCCATTTAATCGGATTTATAAAAGTATTTCATATCGCAGTTAAATCATAGGCAATTGTGACGCGTTTGAACTTGAATCAGAACAGAAAAGAAGCTAATCGAACGGTAATACGAGTAGATTAGCATCATATAAGATTTTAAGCTGTCATCAGTAATTTGCAATATAACTAATAATACATGTAATGTTTGTTTTATTGAGCACCCGATATTTCATGGTAATTATCCCGTTTTAAAGATTAGTTATAATGATCAGCATCATGTTTAATTTGTAATCATGATTTTGGTGTATGAGTAAGAGCTCCTTCCCACTAGTCGGATGTCAGATCCGGATTTTTGTCAGAGGTTCCAGTACTTCCAGTGGCAGATAATTTTATATGAAGGTTAATATCCGATTAAAACTCCCGATATCCGACGGCAACAAGTAGGAACCTATAACGTGTAAATGTTGATTGAAAAACCTTCTTAGGACGCTGGGGACAGGGTCACCATCAGCTTGAAGATCGGGTGTATTACTATTTGCGTCAGGAGAATTATCGACTTTCCTAAGGCACAATGTTCTTCGTATTCACTGGCTAGTGGTACCAAAAGCTCTCTTCATCGTTATACGGAATATACGAGTATGCTTGCGATTGTGATGACTGTCACTAATATTCACATATACGTGTGAAAAATATCGCAGTGACGATTTCCATGGTGGCAAAGTAAGCGTCATAATTCACATCACACCGAACACGAATCCGACTTAAAATAAAAATTCGTTTTAACATTAACAAGGTGGCTTGCACGTGTCCACGAATACTACGTTCCACGCAAGATTTGCTAGGCCATTAGATTGAATACAGCCGTCTACATTCCTAATGGTGAAGAATTTAATGTTTTCGCGTTTAAGCTTTCCTAGAGAGGAATATATTGCGGATCTTAGCAGATTCTTGTGAGTTTAACTACTTATTTACTGAATTCTCTATTACGTGTTTTACGTGTTAATGTTTACGATTCTATTGTATACGTGTCAGCAAATAAATGCAGGTTTCCTCACCATGGTTTTCTTCGCCGTAAAGCAACTGGTCAACATAAATGTCTCTCTTTCTTTCTTTAACCGGCCGGCCTCTTTCTAAAGGCCTTGTCTTATACAAACGATATACAAATGATATGCTCTGAGTGCCACAGGCTGTATTTTATGTAGAATGTTTGACGTATTTGAAACGGGTTGCGGCTGTTTACCGTACACAAGGTAACGACACTTTATGTGCAAAGAAAGAAGAAAGTAATTCTCATTTCATACAGCATGTTTATTTTTTAATAAGTGAATAATCACGGTCAAGATTATGTGTTATAGTTATATAATGAAATTCATACAGAACTGTTAGTAGTGTTAGTTCATTAGGTCTAGATAATATTAGTAAGTAACTCGTGTATTTTTGTACAAAGTTTTTTTCCCATGACTGGAACTGAAGTAAAATAATTAATAAAAATATTTATTTCCTTTTTAACTAAAAAACTCTTAGGTACGTCGTAAATCAACAGCCAAATCAATCAAAGGGGCAAATCCTCATCAATATTATCCTCATGCGGATGTTCTCGCTTCACATGGTACTTCAAACTTCCATTTAGCACAAAGGCAGTTCCACATACTTTGCAGACATATCGTCCTTCATCAGCATGTGTTTTTAGGTGAACACGCAGATGCCTTATGGTCTTATACGTCTTCGAACAATACTCGCATGCAAAGGCCCTAACATCGGAATGCTTGGCAGAATGCACGGTGAGCCTCTGCCGAGTATCGAATGCCATATCGCAATGTTTGCATTTGAAGTCTTTTTCGCCCATATGAAAAACTCTTTGATGTATTTTAAGTTTGTAGGGGAATGGGAACTTTTTCCCGCACGCATTGCATGTAGGTGCCTCCCAGCCATGAGCCTCTTCCATATGCTTGGCCTTCTGAAATTGAGCCAGCGGCGCATTGCAAAGGACACAAGGGCGTGTCTTCTTTCTTAGCTTCAGATGTACGTGCAAGAAGTGCTGTTGAAAGTAGTCTCTGTGCTTGTAATTCTTGCCGCATACGTTGCACGTGTAATCGCGGGATCCGCCTTCGCCCGGTTTGGTGCAGTATTTTAAGTACTCTCTGGCAAGCCCTAGAAAATAATGAACAATATGTGAGGGTCTTGGTATATCACATAGCTTTCACTATGGATCCAGTGCCTATCTGTAGGTTATAATATTTATTTCCTTTTCATATTTATCCCATCGAAGACACCTCGTCAAATGTCAATAAAACAGACTTCATAAATTACCGATTCATCTAAACTATTATTGGAAATCACAGTAAACCATCCCTTAAGTAGTAAGGATAGCCTGTGGGGTCATACAATAAACGCCTGGCACGAATTTCCATATAATTGGTGAAAACAATATGAGGAATTGAGGATACTTCCGCGGAGGCCGAACAATTTAAGAAGACAATGTCGAAGCCGCGGGCGTCAATTGTACTCGTGACTCTTCTCCATCAACTATTTTACAGCACGTATATTTCGATGGTGGATCACCTCCGAAAGTCAGCCTACTAGAGGTTGACATTCGTTTCATACGGGCAACACAGCGTAAACTTTCGACAAGCTTGTACATAAGATGCTTATGGGACGATCAGTAATCCAAATCAAAATTTCATCACTTTTATGTGCGACGGCTGTTTCTCATGATTTTGGTGTCACCGTCAGCGTGAAAACCAGCTGTAATTCTATTTTCGCCAAGAGAATTACCGGCTATGTGATACAATGCTTTCCGATTCACTGGTTTATATCAAGGGTCTTAATCGTTTTACAAAAATGTGTGTGACGTCACACGGAGCACGCGTCTCATTTCTATGCTATGTATTCATAAGTACATACCTATGTATGCTGGTTTCCTCATGATGGCAACTGGTAAATATCAAATATTTCTAGCATAAGTTACGAAAAACTCCAACAAACTATCGAATTCCTTCTCAAGAGCTTTATATCATCTTTATAACTACGCAAAGGATTTTGATGCGGTTTTTTAATAGATAGAGTGATTCAAGAGGAAGGTCTATATGTATAATAATAACCCGTGCGAAGCCGGGGCGGGTCACCTAGTGTTTTATAAATGAACAAACAATTCTGTCAGTAACACCATTTATTAAAACTACACTGTATTTTTGTCAATCATGATATCAATATAGTACAAAAAAAGAAATTAAAAACAAGTTCTTCCAAATCGTAAAACAACATTGACAACTATTTACTTATAAGCATTTTTTTTAAGTTGAACGGAGCAATTTTAATTATTTTCCTTACATACCTACAATTTTGAATACACGAAAAAGCAGGGGTCCATTTTCCTCTTGAGCAGGTATAGACAAACTCAACGAGTAAGTAATGACCGAAAATATTATAAATCGACATTTTATCTTCTTCAAAAGTAACGATGTTAACCTACATCTTGTAAACCAAATAATAATCTTCATCTTCTTCCTCGTCGTCATTCTCATCCTCATCTCGATGATCTCGATGATTCTGTTTCATATGATGCTTCAAACTGCCTTGCTGCAAAAACGAAGTAGAGCATATTCGACATTTATATTTTCCTTGTCCCGAATGCCTCTTGAGGTGTGCACTCAAATTCTTCTTAGTCTTATACGTCTTTGGGCAGTACTCGCATGGGAACGGTCTGGCATCGGAATGTTTAGCAGAATGGACGATGAGCCTCTGCCGACAATCGAATGACATGTCGCAATGTTCGCATTGGAAATCCTTTAAGCCAAGATGAAAAACCTTTTGATGCCTTTGCAGTTGGTTGGGGTAGGAGAACTTCTTTCCGCACGGTAAGCACGTAGGAGCCTTCCAGCCGTGCGCCTCCTCCATATGCTTGGCCCTCTTAGAGGGAAGCAACTGCATCTGGCATAAGACACAAGGCCATGTCTTCTTCGTCAGCTTTAGATGCACTTTGAGGAAGTGCTGACGGAAAGGCAGTTTATCCTTGAAATTCTTGTCGCAAACGTTGCACGTGACAACTTGCTTATCACCTTCTTCATTTAGGGTGTAGTATTCTAGCCAATTGCGGGCATATCCTAGAAAAGAATTAAGAATTTGTGAGGAATCTTGGTATGTCAGATGGTTTTTATTTGGCCCAGGGCAAGTAAACTTTACATCTGTATTTCTTTCCTGTTAGGTAATGAAAATAAATATTATGAGATTTATAATTTCAATAATATTCTGCAGTCCTTTAAGTTCGAGATGCGGTCATAAATGTATACAATTTGCATGTATGAATTTCTGTTGTGAATTTAATTGTAACATTTTCAGCTCTGTTCGATTTGTTTGTAACTATTTTGACTGACGGTTTAAATCAAATTCCTAACCTGATACTTAAAATAAAAACTTAAAAGTCACTTGGTTATAAATATCAAAACGGAACGTACAGGAGAAGTAACAAATTATAGGATTCAGTTTAATGTAACAGTTGTATATTAACCTAGCAATATTTTTAGTGAGAGTAAAATAATAGATTTAAATTTTAGAATTAAAGTAGAGCTAAGTTAAAAAAAACGCTTCTATATACTTCAAAACTAAGTTAATTTTCACATATTTTTTGTTCCAATACTTACAATAATTACAACTCAGAATCTGGGTTTAAATGAATGAAAAGAAGGATTTTTACAAAACGATTGTAAATATAATGAAACAAACCTAACTGCATAACTCCACTGTTTTTACTTGTATATCCCAAAGTCTACAATGACAGATTGGTTTCCTATTCTACGAGCCAAGCTATCTGGTACTACACTAAAATGACAGACCCAATAAAACAGATTAGGTAAAAGATAGGGAAATTGAAATGTTATTTCCATTTCTGAATAAAAGTACCTACTCGAATACCAATCGATTCCATAAAAAGCGAAAAAAAAAAACAATTAATCAAAGTTATACTAATCAAATCGTTTATTAACAAATTATGGACTTATTGGAGGTTTTTTTACATCTACAGTTGAGATATCTACGAATTTGATTGAGCTCAAAAAATTATAAAGTAAAAACCAAATTCGTCGGTGTTTTACTAATTAATTGGTACCACAAACTTGCATTTATTTTACGTTACATTTAAAGTAAACTTATTGAAAGTTTAATACTGTAAAAATAAACCTAAAGCATACATATCTATATTTCAATAGACATTACAGACTGTGTTATACTAAAATGTATATTTTTTAAATTACTAACCAATGACTAATTACATATGGCAATGTAAAAAATAATATTTAGAATAAGATATGAGATCATGTATTACATTTACGTAATGTTATCTACAAATTTTAGTAACTGAAGCGCAGTACAGTCAACCAATTGGAACCCTAGGCCACTGTAGGACTTTGTCATAGTGACGCTATAAATCAGATTGTAAGAAGTCTCTTACTGCTTGTCATTTTGACAAGGTTCTAGAGTGGCCTAGGGTTCCAATTGGTTGACTGTACATGCGTTTAACAGAAACCACATTTTTTTCATATACCTATGCCAATCGACTTTATCATAAGCGCTACCGGATTGAAACTTAGTGGATTTTTCCTAAACCTTAAGGTAGGTAAGTAGTAAATACTTTTCACTTAATTAATTATAAGTAAATTGTATACATCTCAATTTCTCAAACGGGTTCAAAGAGTATGTTTTTTAGACTATAATGCTGACCCAATAACTTGACCTAACCACTTATAAAAGCAATTGTGATTTGCGACTTTAGAAGTATGGCGTTTATAAAATTTGATAAAAAAAAGTTGGCGGCTAAGGGCCTCTTGGTCAGGAGTAACGTCGATCATGTATCCATACAACAAACTAGCAATTGGTTCCAATAACCTTAACTGAGTGCCGTTGGTACATAGTCAGGGTGCCGCCTGGACATGTGATATTTAAGACTGGTTGTCTGCACAAACGCCTCTTGGCAAACGGGGCACTTATATCTCTTATCATTCAAGTGTATCTTTAAATGTAACTTCAGATACTTTGGTGTTTTGAATGCCTTCGAGCAAAACTCGCATTTAAAATTTCTAACATCAGAATGCTTGACTAAGTGCTGTTTTAAGTTTTTGATATCGGAGAACGCTTGGCCACATTGTTCGCACGTGTGATTCTTTTCACCCATATGGAATCGCTTCTGGTGTTTAATCACTTGGTGTGGATAGGAGAACTTTCGTCCGCAAGCGTCGCATGTTGGGGCTTTCCAGCCGTGTTTTTGCTCCATATGGCCCCAACGGTGTCGAGGAACGAGTTGCTCCTGACAAATGACGCAGGGATGAGTCTTCTTAATCAGTTTAAGATGCACGAGCTTGTAGTGTTGAAGCCAGTTGTTCCAATGCTTGTATTCGCGATCGCAGATAGTGCAAGCGTAAGCTTGAATTCCATCTTCCTTGTCCTTAACTTCGCAGTATTGAGCCACGTCTCTTTTTGGCTTTGATCCAGGGGGTTTCCCTAGAATAGAATAACAGATTGTGAGGATCTGTAGTAAGTAGCCTTGAGTGAAATAATAGTGATAATATATGCTTATACGCACGTGAAACGTAAGCAGATAAATTTAATTCTAAGAATTTTTAACGAATCCAAGCAACGGTGAATGAACATATTTTCTTACGGCTATGATTTTTCACTTTCATTCTGCACCAAGATTTTTTCTTCTTTATATAAAGGACCAACAACATCCAGCGCGCTACCCTCAAGTTAATCAACCCAGAGACACAACGAAACTGAAGGCCAGTGAAGACGTAAGAGAAAATAAATTAAATATGCGTGCTTATAATGATAGCGGACGTAAAAACAATTTCAACTTATTAACTTCAACAACAACAAGAGATCAGTCAACTCAACACGAAATATGTATGGACTATTTTACTATACGCTGTCTGGCAGCATTTCGATACTTTCCCATAACCCGAGTAATTGTTTCAATTTATGATTGAAAATAAAAACGTTTTATACTTGTATATTTGTGTAAGGTCTATTATGCATGTTATTTTCCAAGCAGAAAGATGTTCATCAAGAAACAAATTAGTTTTTAATGTTGTTATTCAAAAAAACATTTAGAATGGGCGAAAAATCTACTCACACACATGTATATAGGTTACTATTGCAATATCACAGCCTCTCGTATTTGAATTCTCTATTTTTTTGTTCTGTGATTGTTAGTTACCAATTTCACAATGAACGATAACATTTACAGTTGGGTGCAGTTGGTGTAATTGATAGCTTTAGTTACCTAAAGTTTATTAATGACGAATAGAAAAAGTAATGAAAGATGAAAAACATGTAAAGCAGTTTAAACTACATATATTTTGTCATTAGAGGAATTGTTGTACAAGAATTTTCATTTTCATTAACTATTATTAAACTAAATATGATGATGACAAATAATGCAGTTTGGAATGAGATTCAAATGTTTCATTCAAAAGGTGATACAGTTCGATATCGGTGGCCAAAGTCACTTTTTACATTTTCGAACAACGAAGATAATTCATTCATACGGCGATAATTCATCATTACTGAAAGAGCGAGATAAAAATAGTTTGTCTGATTTCACCTTTGAACAGGTCGTCTGCTGCCAAGCTTCATTGACCTTAACTGCCTACCGTACATAACTAAGATGGCGTCTGGTCATACTGCTGGAGCGGCAGACAACAAAATGCATCCACAATTTTCAATAAATATCCTTAACTGACTGTCGTAGGTAAATAATCAGGATGCCGTCTAGACATGTGTCCTTTGAGGCTGGTTGACTGCACATAAGCCTTTTCGCACACCGGACATCTATACCTCCTATCGTTCAAGTGTAACCTAATATGTCGGCTCAGACTTTTCTTCACTTTGAATGTCTTTAAGCAATACTCGCATTTAAAATTTCTAACATCAGAATGCTTGGCCATGTGCAGTTTCATGTTCCCGATAGTGGAAAACGCTTGACCACATTCCTCGCATAAAACCTCGGACTTGTAATAATTTTTCTGTTCTCCCATATGGTATAGCTCCTGGTGTCTCGTCACCTGATGTGGAAACGCGAATTTTTTGCCGCATGTGTCGCACGCTGGAGGTTTCCGACCATGTTGCTGTTCCATGTGAGCCGCTCGCTTTACAGGATTGAGTTGCTCGTGGCATATAACGCAGGGGTACGTCTTCTGTCTCAATCCCAGGTGAACGTTGTTGTAATGTTGAAGCCATCTGTCCCAATTTTTATATTCGCGTTCACAGATAGTGCAAATGCAGTATTTAGTTCCATCTCCTTTGTCCTTAATTTCGCAGAATTTTGTCACTTCTTTATTTGTCTTCTTTATTCGTGGTGATCGTGGGCCGATCCCTAAAATAGAGCAACAGATTGTGAGGATGTGTAATGTCCACTTTCGTTTTACATCATAAGGTGTTCTTTAATTAATTAGTGACAGCAATATCTGATACTCGCAATACGTAAAACGTAAGCAATTTTTTAACTAAGATTTCTTTTCTAAAACTAAAAAGAAGTAACAGTACATGCATATTTATTTTAACGTTGAAACTAAAGACGTAATAGACAACGAAATGTTATAATATTGTGATTGAATTTATGCCAAAATCACTATATTTATAGTTACGCTCACATTCATAGACGCATATTATGGCAATCCTCTGTCAGGCACAACCAAACGTTGGTGAAGACGTCCGAATTTAAAAGAATGTACCTATATCGCTTAAGTATTGTGGCCAGCAGCTTAAGTGGTGTTCTCTCTAGTCTCTTACGGCTGGAGCTACCCAACAACGTCGCCTTCCATCAGGCGACAAACCGGATCTGTTGAACAGTAACTGATCGCTTAAGGAGTCACGATCCTCAGGAACGACTAGGAAGAGTGAGTCTCTTAAGGACTTCCGAGGTAAATATTAGGTATGGCGATATATTTAGACGACCGGTTGGCGTAGTTGGTAGTGAGTGACCCTGCCTGCTATGCCGATGGTCCCGGGTTCTAATCCCGGTAAGGGCATTTATTTGTGTGATGAACACAGATATTTGTTCCTGAGTCATGGGTGTTTTCTATGTATTTAGGTATTTGTATATTATATATATCGTTGTCTGAGTACCCGTAACACAAGCCTTCTTGAGCTTACTGCGGGACTTAGTCAATTTGTGTAATATTTATTTATTTATTTATATATGTACCTTAGAGGACGATTCCCTAACTTAATAAAAAAAGAATATGGGCAGAATGAAACCAAAAACTCGTTCTAAGCGGTACGATGTTAATAGTTACTTAAAAAATATCATGCCTACTTCTACTTAGTCATACTCATATCATACAATCTATGAAGTAACTATTCTTCTGCACTTTGTAAAGACGCTGAAGAAAGTAATAATAGTTTAGAAACTAAAAAACACGCTTTTAGCACGCCTTTCATTTGATACCCATATCATGGGGGTGCATTTCAAATTGCCTGTCCGCCATCTTGGGGAGGCCGCCATATTGGATTTGTAATGACGTTTCTTAGCTAGTCATGTATTGTCATCAGAACTCAGAGCGTGTGCAAAATTTCATCATAATCGGAGACCGGAAAGTGGGTCAAATTAAGATTCCAAGATTTTCTTACATACATACTCGTAGTTACAAGTGAAGCTAATAAAAGCGTGTTAAAAATAATCAAGCTATTTTCAATTCTAGTATTATTTCTCCATCTCGGGAAAAGCTCTTGGCAATGAAACGCTCAAATTTCATCCTTACAGTGTATTTCTTAGCTAACAAAATAGTGCAGAGCAGAATTCTATAAACACAAATACCACGTAATGATTATTAGTGGTAATAGTAAAAAAAATATGTTTTTAAGCCTTCGATGTTACCAGATTAACAGTTTCAACAACTACATCTAGATGATGCGTCCTCATATGCCATTTCAGATTGCTCAATTGAACATACGGCTTTTCACAAACAGAGCACACGTATTTCTTGTCATTCAAATGTATCTTTAAATGCAGCCTCAGATACTTGGCCGTTTTGAATCCCTTCGAGCAGTATTCGCATCTGTAATCTTTCACTTTCAAATGCGTCGAGATGTGTTGCTTCAAGTTTTTGAGGTTCGAGAATGTCTGTCCGCACTCTTCGCACTTATGATTCTTTTCTCCCAAGTGGAATTGCTTCTGGTGATTGATGACTTGATGTGGGAAGGAGAATTTTCTCCCGCAAGCATTACATGTTGGGGGGTCCCACCCGTGCTGCTCTTCCATGTGCCTCGTTCTTTCCCAAGGGGCGTATACCTTGCTGCATATTACGCATCGATGCCTGTTCTTATTGAGATGTTTTCTATAGTAGTGGTGGAGCCAGTTATCGAATGCTCTGAACTCTTGGTAGCAGATAGTGCAGCTGTGTCTAGTTCCATTGTCCTTCTCTATTATTTCGTAGAATTGTGAGACGTCTGGTTTTGTATGTGAATGTCCCCCTAGAATAGAATAAGATATTGTGAAGATACGGGATTGTTAAGATAATATTAGCATATTTTGTTTTAAGTTTATATGCGGAGATTTAGTTTCATCAATGTAAGTTCGGCTACTTAACTAATTCTAGTCAAAATGTAATCTAATTTGTAGTAAGAGCCGATAAATTATACACCGACGTATTACGAACTTCATCATAAGGAGTCCGGAAATAAATCCTGGCAACTCAGCAAAATATTGAAAATGACCCATCGTCACTTCAATTTATCTTCGTAACTATCGGTTGGAGGAAGACGTCGTATATTTAAATTGCAATTCGAATGCGCAAATTTGTATGTATTTGTACCTTCATACACCTGTCTGTAACATTCTTTAATGTTCATACATTCACTCTTCGCCACATTTACTCAATCACAACGCCATGTTGGGCAGTCTGAATTCGTCTTGCATTGAAGATGCGTAGCGCACGATGCCTCATAATTTTCAGACAGTGATTTCTGCCTATTTTAGCTTTTTGCATAAACCACAAGACCCTTGCAACCATCCCCGGCTATACTTGGCGCCGGTTATAACCAGGGATGGCCGTAGTGGTTTATTAAATCAAATTCACAAAAATATTATTACTCGAAAGTAGTAATTTTTTAAACCATGTTAAAATAAGTTTCGGACAGTGACTATATCACAATCTAAAGGCATTTTGCATTTTGTCGTGATGAGATTTATAATATTTATAAATAAAAAATTACAGATGCAGTCCGAAAAATGTATTCAAGCAAACAATGATGGTTAGGGCGTCTGCCGCGAAAGCAGGAGGACGCTGGTTCGATCCTAGCCCTGGGCACTGGGGGCCTTGGTCACTTTTTTCTGTAGTATATGACATCTCTTTCAATTTATAACAATGATTAATGAACATCACCGAAAGCCACGTAGGTATCAGTAACAATTTATTGCTTAATTAATAGGATTTCGTTACGTAAAAATGTTGAAGAATGCATTGAATGTACATAATAATTCTAAGCTCCCACGAGAGTTATTTTGCATTTTGCTCGACTTCCTCTGGATGGTTCGTCCTGATATGATACTTCAAATTATTTGACTGCACATATGCTTTATCACACAAGTGACACTTGTGTTTCTTATCTCCAGTATGTATTTTCTCGTGGATACTCAACTGCTTCGGAGTTTTGAATCCTTTGGAGCAAAATTGGCATTTGAAATTCTTCTCAACAATATGCTTATCGCTGTGCGCTTTCAAATATTTGTAATTGTTGAATGCCGCTCCACATTCGGAGCAGATGTGACCCTTGACATCTGAATGCCGAATCATGTGTTGCCTTAAATAGGTGTAAGTTTTAAATGCCTTCGGGCATTGGTCACACTTGTAGTTCCTCTCTTCCGAATGCATGATTTCATGCTGCTTTAGTCTTGGGACGCTAGAGAACTTGGCACCGCATTGTTCGCATACACATGTGAGATTCTCTAGACGTTGGTGGACTTCTTTTTGATGTGCGGCCACTTGGAAAGGATAGGAGAATTTTCTGCCACAGTCAGGGCAGGTTGGAGCCTGCCATCCGTGGCGGTCCTCCATATGCTTCCAGCGGTTCCTGGGTATCACTTGTTCTTTGCATATAACGCAAGGGTGTGTTTTCTTTATCATATGCTTCAGTTGCAAGTGCACGGTTTTGTAGTGCGCGGTCCAGCGACGACGTTCGTCGTATTGCTTTATGCAGAGCATGCAAGAGTATTTTTGCTTGCCCTCCCGATTGATCGTCACCTTGCAGAACTGAGCATATTCTTTAATTATGAGAGCCTCTCCGCGTTTACGAGTGGGACCTAGAAGAGAAAGATATCGTGAGGATTCTGCGAGTCACCAGGACTATACATGAGGTTGACGGGAAGGCACAGCCATTATTTCGCCGTATGTTCCAAGTTTATTTTTAAGTGTCCCGTTTATATTGTTTATTATTAAATATGATATAAAAAGCTCCCTTAAACTTAGAGGATTCACCAACTTATCTTTTTTTAAGGATGTCAAAGAAAACGCCAAAATATTATATCTAAACTGTATTTGAACAAACGCATTTTCACAATTAATAAAGAACATAATTAAAAAATACCGAAAAGTTAGGTACCCACTACAAAGTATATGTTACCTATAATGAAATGAAATGAAATGAAAGAATTTATTTCGGATAGTTTACATCCATATTATGTTAGTTAATAATATATTTTGTTGGATAAACGTGATGAAACCAATTTAAGGCCCTAATATAACTGTCTGTTCAGTCTCAGAATTTATTTCAGGATGGTGCCTCTTAATATGCCATTTTAAATTACTTGACTGAACATATGCCTTTTCACAAACGTGACATTTCCATTTCTTATTATCGTTATGTATTTTCTCGTGGACAACCAACAGCGTCTTAGTTTTAAAGGCTTTGGTGCAAACCTGACAACTGAAATTCTTCTCAGTAATGTGCGTTAGGGTGTGCCTCTTTAAATCCTTGTAGTTAACAAAGGCCGACCCACATTGCTCGCAAATATGCCTTTTGACAGTCGAGTGTCGCACCAAATGATGTTTCAAATAAGTGGTAGTTTTAAATGCCTTTGGGCATTGGGGACACTTGAAGTTCTTCACTTCTAAATGCTTAATTTCATGCTGTTTAAGTCTGTTCATGCTTGGGAACTTGTCGCCACATTGATCGCATATAAATGTGAGCTCACGTTGGTGGACTTCTTTTTGATGATAGCCCACTTGGGAAGGACAGGAGAATTTCCTGCCGCAGTCAGGACAAGTAGGGGCACGCCACCCGTGATTTTGCTCCATATGCCTCCATCTGTGTCTAGGCATCACTTGTTCCTTACATATGACACAAGGATGCGTTTGCCTTTTATTATAATGAATTTTCAAGTGTACCCTCTTGTAGTGGGCGGTCCATCGACCGCGCTCGTCATATTTTTTCACGCACAGAGTGCAAGCGTATTGTTTCTGTCCCTCCAGATTGATGACCGTCTTGCAGAATGGAGCGTATTCTTTAATTACCTCCCCCGGTCTACGAGTAGGACCTAGAAGAGAAAGATATTGTGAGCATTCTGCGAGTCATCAGGACATACACGATGGTGTTGCTAAAAAGGCACGGCTTCGTATTCGGTTAGTCTTATTTGCAAGTATTCCATCTAATTTAATTCGTTTTTATGGACATAATTAAGTGTCAACGTACGACTACGGATACGGACCTCTCGACAATTCCATAAATTGAAATTATTTAGGATTTTAAAGAAAACGCAATTTTTATTTCATGTGAGCTATATTTTATTTATATATGAAAAACGATGTGCAAGGCCTTGAAAAATTAACAAGTATTCATGTAAAAACAAATACATTGTCCTCAACGCTTTTAAATCACAAATAATAAACAACTTCATTATTTTCAGAACGCGTATCAAATGCATTACACCTTCTCAGGATGCCGTTTGCTGATATGATATTTCAGACTACTAGCCTGCACGAACGCATCGCCGCAATCCGCACACACGAATCGCCTCACGTCGTAATGCATATCCATATGCGTGGACAAATTCTTCTTCCACCTAAACCTCTTGTCGCAAATGTTACACACGTATTCCCTGATATCAGAGTGGATAGCTTGATGCTTCTTCAGATGGGATCTATTGAAGAATGTTTTACTGCATAGACCACATGGATAGTTTTTCTCGCCCATGTGAGTTTGTCTCTGATGATGCAGCACCAAATGCGGAGCTGTAAATTTTCGTCCACAAATGTTACATGTGGGGGCAGGACAGCCGTGAACTTCTTCCAAATGGGCATATTTTTTATGAGGCAATAGTGGTATTCCACAGAGTTTACAAGGGAAAGTCTTGGGTCTAAGCTTCATATGCGTATGTTTATAATGCTGCGTGAAGAGGTGCCTGCCGGTGAACGTGTGTCTGCATTCGAGGCACGTGAATAGTTCGTCTCCGTCGTAGTTTTGAGTTATTTCGCAAACTGCCTTCCGATCCGTTTCCACGTGTCGATCGCCTAAAAAAGAATGTTTACACTAAGTGAGTAAGAGTGCTCGTTTATTTATAAAGCCGAGAAGGCAAGTACCGTATCTGTGGATAATTTAACGAGCAAACCTGATTTCGGGTCTAATCTAATCGTTTTAGGTCTAGTGTAACCTAAATAGACCTGCTAGGCTGTTATGGTCGCGTCTTATCGACTATCACCATGGCTGTCATGTTCTAACAAGTAGGTATGGAAGTGCGAAAGTGACGCATGGCGGTATAGTCGATAAAATGGCAACCATGCTAACCTTCCTGGTCCAAAATAATGGAATTGATGCCACCAACCAAACCAATCATTCTAAAATTATAAATATGAAAGTTTATATATTTTAATGTTTGTTCCTCTTTCACGCTTTAACATAGAATTGAGAATGACTAATTAGTTTTATATTTATAGTATGGTTGTCCACATGGGGCGTGTCAAGTGCGATTAACACTGTTTTTAATAATTAAGTTCTTGAGGATAGAACTCCAAAGGCGGGAATAGCAACGAGCGAGGGTACGATCGGGATTTATAAGGAAAGGCAAGATATTTTAATATAGGTTTTTCATAGTTTTTATTTAGTGCTAACGGTTCTCTAAATTATCGGCGAAAATAATTGCACCGAATACCATTTCCCAACCAAATTATCGCAGAATTTCATTTCGCCGAAAAATCAGTTGCCAACTGTAACGTTTCGCAGACGTATCTTTCGCATATTATCATAATCCAACCTAACCTAACCTATTTGGTATACTGAATACTGAAATACTGAAATACTGAAATGAAAATTTGACCAAATGAAAGTTGCCAATTTACATTTACCAAATAGGTTAGGTTAGTAGTATTAAATTGCAACGGTTAACACTCACGTATTTTTATCACAATAGGCGTGACATGTTTCGTCTGCGTCGGGCAGACCTCGTCGGACTGACAGAGTGGTGTTATCACCTTCGCGGCTAGGACATGTCACGCCTATTGTGATAAAAATACGTGAGTGTTAACCGTTGCAATTTAATATCAATATGTCTCACGAAAGTTTAAATTATAAGGTTAGGTTAGGTTGGAATATGCTAATATGCGAAAGATAAGTCTGCAAAACGTTGCATTTGGCAAATGAAAATTCGGCGAAATGAATTTCTGCGATAAATTGGTTGGGAAGTGGTATTCGGCAAAATTATTCTCGGTGACAATTTAGAGAAACAGTGCTAACAAAAGGTAGTTATTTTTAGAGTGACAACCTAACAATCAATGGTTACAATACAAGTATGTCGCTATGTTATTTCTGATTCAAAAGCGCTTTAGATCTCAAATCCTCAATTTAAATACATACGTAACACTTAAGGATTACTTCAACGGATTCGTAGTTTTCATCAAAGCCGCATAATAAATTTAAAATGACCTTTAGATCTAATTTAGTAGAATGTAGAACGCAATATGGCCTAACCTATTCCTCAGCATTCTTTTATACGGCCTTTTTCTTAAATTGTGATGTATTAAACTGTCATTATTTTAACTGTCAAATGGTGCAAAATTCAATGGAGATGTGTACAAAGGGTTTAAAGAGAACAAAGTTTAAATAAAACTGTACTTCGTACGAATTCGTAACTTTTATTGAAATAAAACAATATATATACTTATACGCTGGCATCACTAACAATTACATAATTAAAAATATATAGAAGCTATGATTAACTTGTAACTAGTTGGACAAATGGAACCAATCAAATCATTGATTTAAGAAAGTATTTACCAGCTATTTAAAGATTGTACAAATTGTAAAATATTTTTTAACGGCTTATATTTGCTACTTTACATTTATCACCAACCCTAGCGGTAATTTATGCTACAATTGACGTTCAACGCCAGGAATATAGCTATGAATTATAAATACATCTATAATTTTACGATTCATTCTTGTATTTATATGAAGTTGTAGTTTATGACAAAGTGAAAAGATACTCTAGTAATAGTAAGCTGCGAGACTACGATATAACCCTTAAATGCATTAATTATCAATATTGATCCTAAAACCAGTGATAACCACATTCATTTTTAACTAAGAACCTACGACGATATGACAAAGTCGACATTTGAAGAGAACTTGATTGTCACTTGTCTTGTCTCGTTTTTGTATCATAAATGCATTTAAGGGTTAAAGTCGCCAACTGAGTTTCCAATGGTGATAGCATCAGAGCCTACACAGTTAATGAACCCCTCTCGCTTACCCCAGAGGTTAAGACAAGTCAGGATGCCGTTTCGACATGTGATACTTCAAACTGCTCTGCTGAACGAATGCCTCACCGCAAAGCTGACACACATGAGACCGGTCATCCAAATGTATCATAACATGCGTCTTCAAATTATTCTTCCACCTAAAGGCTTTGCCGCAAAACGTGCACTTATATTTCCGCATCTCCGTATGCTTTATACCGTGCTGCTTTAACCTATACTTCGAAGTGAATTGCATGTTGCATGTTTCACAGGTGTAAGATTTTTCGCCCATGTGATAGGTTTTCTGGTGTTTTAGTACTTGGAAAGGGTAGGCGAACTTTTTGCCGCATGCACCGCAGGAGGGGGCCGGCCAGCCGTGGACGCTCTCTAGGTGGAACGCTCGGAGATGAGCGGGCACTTTGAGATGACAGAGACAGCATGCGCGGAGTTTAGGCCGTAGCTTGAGATGCACATGCCTGTAGTGCTGGCTGAAGTGGCTCCGTTTCTTGAAGCCACTGCCGCATTCGTCACAAGTGAACGTTTCCGAACCGTCGTCTTCCAATGTGAGGGTAAAATTGTTGTTGAACCCTAGAAAAGAACGAGAGTTGAGATGGCATCCTTGCTCTTGAGTCGTTTGGGTTAAATTCGAAAGCCGTTTAATTGGCGCTGTTTTATATTAGTCATTTGGCTTGAAAGACGGTAAATAAAAAATTACATTAATTGTGAAGTTGGTTTATTGATTTTTTTCACAGTTTAGAGATTACTGTTAGTCTTGATTTTGAACACTAAAATATCATGAACGAGATTCCAGTTGATAAATAGGAATATATATCTTTCACTTGGGCGGGAAAACTTAACTTTGTACGCACAACGCTGTAAGTATTCACTATACCTCTAACAACATTTTCTATGTAACATTGACGTAAATTGGTTTGGACTTCGATTACAGTAGCTGCAAGGTCCTCGGACTTCACGTATAAAAAACGCAGATGTATTCGAGATTAGAATTCCACACTTTCCGTACCTTAACTTATAGATTATTATCTATTAAAGTCAATATCGACTCCTCTGTGATTCCTCAACGCATGCTGTTTCAGCGTGGACTTCTGTACAAAAGCCTTGCCACACACTGGACAAATGTACCTCTTGTCCCCCGTATGAATTTTCACATGATCCTTCAAGTTATTCTCCCACCGAAACTCTTTGCTGCACTCTCCACATTTATACTTCCTTTCACTGGAATGCGTCGGCATGTGTACTCGTAAGCTTAAGTTATTGAAGAAGCTTTTCGAGCACACTTTACAGGTGACAGTTTTCTCCCCCATATGGACCTTCTTTTGGTGTTCCAAAACGTTGCACGGGAAGCGAAATTTCTTGTTACATATCCCGCAAGTTGGGGCTGGTATGCCGTGTACTTCTTCCAAATGGTACGCTCTCAAATGCGCTGGGACGGTGACGTCACAGTGTCGACACTTGCGTCCTCTCGGGCGTTTTTTGAGATGGACGAATCGGTAGTGCTGCGAGATGAGCGGTTGGGAGAGGAATGATTTCTCGCATTCGTTGCACGAGTACCTGTTGTCCGTTGTTAGTGTGTAATATTTGGCTCGCGGTTGCCTCCCTAGAAAAGAAATAGGGCGTCATAGGCTTCACTGAGGAAAATGGGAGCAGCATCAAGATCTTCAAAAGCATGGACATGTAATGAACCTTGTTTATTCTTTTACGTGTGCAACTTTCTGACACATGATATTTTACCAGTAAGGGCAAACGTTTTACAGCTGTAATGGTTTTATTAACGGCATAAGTACCTACATTAAATAATTGTAGTACTTCTAGTCTACCAATGGTTTAAAAAAAATATTACCTAAGTAATTTTGTGTAGGAGTTCTAACGATCATCTTCATGGAACTGATAAGTAATGGGAGTTAGGAGGTAGTACTCCCGAATCCCTATACAAATGAAAATACTGACATAAAAGTGCAGCAGTTGCTACACTTTTTTACATAGTCTTGTTCGGAACGTGACGTTTCGTTGAGTCCCAACAGCCTATAAACTTTAAACAGTTTTGGTAGTTCTGTGTATGAATTTGACACTTAATACTTACGTCAGTAAGCTCTTTTTCGTACGACACATTTATCGTTTGTATCATCATCAATGCAAGTTCGCTAATGTCATTCTGACCCACATTATTTGACTTTTTTTTCCTTTGTAGTCCCTATTACGTTATGCTATGATGAATCCATTTTTTGGCACTTTTATTTTATTATGATTGTCTTTTGTGATATTTGTATTTGTTTTTTAGTCTACGAATAAATTATATCTGTTATATTTTATTGCATCGACATAAGCTCTAATCAATCAACATGACATGGGTTAGAGTAGATACCTGCCTACGTGAAATCAGTAGGCTCTTTAGATATATGAAGTACCTTCTTTCGGTTTGATCGTGGTTTATCTAAACCAGGACCGATTATAAAAGTTGGTCAACGTGTGTGCGTTTTAATTTCAACGCTTTTCGTATTTTCAACGAAGATCCATCGAAAATTCATTGGTTATTGGCAATTTAAAGGGTAAAATCATTGGGTTACAAATAAAAGCAACGAATCATACTATGTATGTATAATAACCATATATCTACAGAATAAAATTAACAGTCTTATATACCTATAGTATCTATGTACAATGTACAATTTATTACCTATGATTATGCTTTACATGTAAAGTGATGTACTTTGTGATGTACTATTAAATAAAAATATATAAAAATGTTACAACGTATGAGGATTAATTAGGCACGTGAATAGCCTGCTGCTAGTCTACTGTGGTCGGGTATCGTATATCGGTGCAGCTGTCACGTTTAAACGAGAGAGTAACGTAGAACGTGATAGACAGTAAAAGTAGTATCGCTCTATTCGTCTTGAACTGTATGAAAAATCCTCCTTAAGCCGACATGCGTCATATGGAAAGGCTCGCGGTCGGCGGGGGCGAGCCTTTCCATATGACGCTGCGCCGACCTATGCTCCTTGTCCTTTTCGCCCCCATGTCAAAAAGGCAACAAATCAGAGGCAAACTCATACTTGAAATGTCGTGGCGTGTGGGCACGAAATGTACTGACTTGATATAAAATGACGGGGAAAGGTTAAAATTGGCGTTATTTTCCCGGTCACCATCATAGCGGTCAATGTGCCTACAAATATCTGAACACGCTTCCATTTTTAAGGCGATAGAGATCATGTTCATAGGGCTTATAGGCCAATGTGATCCGATGGAGGTTTTATGAAGTGGCTAACGGTATTTACAATTAATGTAGTTATGACACACCAGGCTTAGTTTATTAACGTGATATAAAACTTAACACTAACAAAAATTTCGTTAAAATTTGCAACTTTATAAATATTGAATGACGCCTGCTATAGAAAATGTGGGAGTAGTAACTAAAATAGCATAAAATACAATCTTAATAAAAATATGTAGGCAGATTACGATGTTGTTTCTTGAGAAACAATAAAACATTAACATATATAATGGTGCTCTGGTTTGCATAATCATTGGATTGATTTATTATATTTATTAAACCAATTGTCCATTCAATACACATTAGGTGTACCTACGTCGTATGATAATTTGAATTGTAATTTGCAAATTTTGCACAACCCTTTTAAATCTGAAAAAGTGACAAAACGCTCAAATATTTAGTTTATACCAACATAATTTAAATAATATCATTTATAAAATACAATACACAAATTTCCTTAAACACACAAATCTTATAGTCATCATCATAATTATAAGAGTGTATATTGCACAGTTTATGATTGCAATGATAATAAAATAAATTAAATATAACGTCGTTTTCTGTAAAATAAGCGACCTTTTTTACTTTAGCCGACTTTTTGCGAGGCAATTAATATGATCAATGTCAAAAGATAATTCAAAAAAACCGAGACCCGATGTTTATTTTTGCGCAGATTGTTCTATTGTTCAGAGTTCCTGCGTTATATCGACTATATTCGTATGCCAGAATCTTGTGCATTGTAGTACAAGTACGTGGGTCACTAGGACACAATTGAGAGAGCACGAAATTAGACATGGTATGGTCATCTATTATATGTTTTTAAAAGCTTATTTCATTAGAAGTAGAATATTAGTAGACAGATTTGCCTAATTATATAAATAAAAATTTTAGAACCATTTTAGATCACCGATTCGCATCTTTTTTTTTAGACACGATGGGCTGAAACGAGCACATTTTCATGCTATTTTATTTTACGGCTCAATATTTTAAACCAAAATTTTTTAAAACATATAATAAGGGTGCTCTGATTGATCTGCTTCTGATAGATTTCGAGCATCTCAAAACTTTCCTAGTGACCTAAGGTATTGTACCTTGTACGGTGCCTGACTTACGATGAATGCAGGTGAAACAAAAATTGGTGAAAATATCATCACATAAGTACCTGAGACCCGTTTCTCGAAAGCTTGAGACTTGTAAGAAAGGTTTAAATTAAAATATCGAAAATTATTCGTTATTCAAATTTAGCCTATATGACTTTGACCTGAAGAGCCCATGTCGATTAGGTACTAGTGCAGTGTCGAGCACTGGTATCTACTACCTAAAAACGGACTTCTGCTTGCATTACAAGTTAAAAGCTTTCGAAAAACAGGTTACAGTAGTCTACTTGAAGATATCAACTTGAGGCAATACTCTAAGTTCAATACATGGAGTGGCCTTAAGCCCCCATTACCTCTGTCAAAAGAATGTATGTAGAAAAATCATATCATTGACATTGATATAGAAAATGTCAGAGAAGCGTACTCCTGTCATCATAGCATGATGATTAGACTAGCCGTTATTGGGATGTAACCTTAACCTTGGGCGAGATTATTCGCGACAAAGCGGGAGGCATGATCGACCGCGGCAATGTACGAGGTGCCTCGCGAGAACGTCCACATTCCACGCGGCTACTGCGAACGTAAGTGCAGCGCGTGCTAGGTGAGGCGCTAGGTCCGATGCGCTAAGGCGGATATCACACTGCATGCCCCATTATACGCCTGTGTGCGAGGGGGATAGCGGTATACACGCGCATATCGTTGTCTCACTCACACACCGGGGTGTGGTTCGAATCGCATCGAGTGACATCCCGCTAAGCAAGCCTGTCAGTGCGTACATCAACTGAGTGAATTTAGCTCGACACTAACTACTTTCGTTTCACACTCGATGTTATAATTTCATCATTAAAGAAATTGGCTTAGAAAGTTCTTTTGGTGTATACGGTATATATCTGGCTATCGAAACGTTTAGTTACCGAATATTGCTTATATCACAGTCTTATGCATACCTATGTATTACTGACATACTGACAGCGGTGAATAAAGACAAGGATCCAAGGAACCACATCAGCTCTTTATAAACTGTCATAAAGATTTATTTCTATATCAAAGGCTATAGTTTGCAATAATCAAATAGTCTCACGTAAAATGAGATTGGCAAGTGTAACAAGCGTTAAAATGTTTAATAAAACAGTATTTCAAGTCGTTGAAGTAGATAATTGAGTGCTCATCGAAATAAATGAGCATATTATTATTATTATTGATCAATGGTGTTTAAAAAATTGTAGATATGTTGTTATCCTCATAACAACAAATATAACTAATTGTTACGAACCATATTGCATTCAACTCCAAGTTAAAACTAAATAAAACAAAAGTCCTTTACCTTCAAAGTCCATTTAACAAATCACAGACACGCTCACTAAAAATTCACTTCCGGGTGATATTTGGCCATATGATAGTTCAAACTAGCCTTCTGGACAAACGCCTGTCCGCACACCGAACACACTTTCCTCCTGTCCCCAGTGTGTATTCTTTCGTGAAGATCCAACGTAGTTTTCCTTAAGAAAGACTTCCTACAGAACTTGCAGTGGTAATCTTTGACCGTTCTGTGTTTGAATTTATGCTTGTACATACCTTCGAAGCTAAACGATTCGTATTCGCAAAATTCGCACTTATATTTCTCGCCTAGCATGTGGAAGTTGTTTATGTGTTTACGCAGTTGTATTTTAGTGTTGAACGTGCCTTTGCACGCGTTACATTTGAAGCGGTCGTCTATGTTGTGTTCTTCTAGTTTATGGACTGTGAGCGGGGCTAGTGTCATGAATTCTTTAGAGCAGTACTGGCAAACGTAGCGCGGGATCTTGTAGTGTTTTGTTTTGACATGGAATCGTAGTGAGAAGATTTTGTAGTATTTTTTGTCGCATCTTGTGCAGAGGTAGGCGTCGCCCTCCTTCTTGTAATCATCATCGCGTAGGCGGAACTTTGGCGCGCGCGGCGCCTTTACGCCTGAAGACAGAAAAACATTACTTTTATCTCGTCTTCGTTTCTCTGCGCTTTTGCTTAGTCATAAGGGCCATACTGCACTTTTAGGGGGGCGACGCCCCATAGATATGTTATCATTCTTACATTTGTATGGATTAATTTCCAGAGGTATTAGGACCTCTCGCTTCCCGCTCAAAATAAGTGCAGATATCCCGATTCGTGCTTAATATACGTGGTGCTTCTAAATGTGCCTTTTTGTGTAGCGAAGTTTCTTTTGTAGCATTTTTGGAAAATGTCTTCAGTGTTCCAAAAGGAAGATTAGACCCGAAGTAAATAAAAATTCATACGCATATGAATAATGATAAGTACGACAATCATTTTTAAAGTATTAATAAAAGAGAGATCCCTTTTCGTTGTCATCAGTAAAAACCGATGGTGGCTCCATAAAAGTTCATCAAAAAACTGGTTAAAGAGGACTTAAAAAATCCTCTAGCGAAAAAATGGTATTACGAAGTAAGGTAAGTTTCGTGCTCGTTAGATTAGATAAGGTAAAAGATTCATGCCTAAAGTAGGTATCGTTAAAACAATACCTGTGTTCATAATAAAATTTAAATTTCATACCTAAAATTCGTAGAAAAACAATATATGTACAAACACACCGATATAACTGTTTGTCGTAAGGCTCCGATTATGTCCGTGAACATTGCGAATACAATAAATGTGGCCGGCCAAAATAACACGAGAAGATATAATGCTTCGAAAACTTGGCTGACTGACGCAATCAGTCATAAATACATACAAATATTCAACTTAATGTAATAATATAAGGTGAATCGTATACGTGATTATGACTGAATGTTACCACGCCTGAATTGGGATATAAATAAGTTACCAAAATCGAAGCACATTGTACCTTCTCATGATAAAATCACATAGACACCAAACAAGCATAGTAAAATAAATGTAGTACGGATTTGAAGTGCAGTGTATTTTTTCATATTGTCACGTACAAATTAATATTTAAAAAAAACTTAATAAAACAAGCGCCACCGGATCCTACGCTGTTTCCTAATAATAACTAAAGTTTGAGTTACTATTTAAAAGTCACACGCAAAACTAGCATTATTCCTGGAAACACATGTACAAAACTAATTAAAACAGATTTTTTATTAACACCAAGACGTGGCCTATATTGGTAAGTTGGTAGCTAACCCACTTCCTACTCTAGCTTAAGTATGTTATTTGCACGTCTATTCTAATGAGCCCTAACTCAGGTGACAAGTTTTGTTTCCTCAAGTAATTCCTTAGGTCACCTTCCGTCTGCATCATCGAATCAGTTCTATTTTTTGTGTTAGTATATTATTGCATCCTTAATTTAGGAAGTATACTCAATATCAGCTTAATCAGACACCAGAAATTGTTGGAAATTTAAAACTTACAAGATTTAAAATATTTAAATCGACAGTAAGAAAATACACGAAATCAAGTTAAATCAAACTGTAAACAATGATTCTTATTGACTTGTAAAAGTGCCCTTGAGGCCTACTCGTAGAATAAACTCTGAAGGCACCATTACTTACTATGCTTATTAGCATGCTAATAAGCACGAATGTGCTGAATGTAAGAATGTGCTGTTACCATAAGATGAAAAATCAGTCACCACCCGTCATCTCGGATCAATTGTGTGCGTTCTAGAAAACACTAAATGATATCGAATCATTAACAGATGACTCCTACGTATAGAGATAAGACAAGCAAACAAAGCTGTACATTTATATTAATAAACTATGTACTAGCATAGTTGGTAGTGACCCTGCCTACGAAGCAGGAGGTCCCGGGTTCGAATCCTGGTCAGGGCATTTATTTGTGTATTTATCACGAATATTTGTTCCTGAGTTATGGATGTTTTCTATGTAAGTATTTATATGTATCTATCTATTATATGCATCGTCGTCTAGTTCCACAACACAAGCCTTATTGAGCTTACCATGGGACTGGGTCGATTTGTGTAAGATTGTCCCATAATATTTATTTATTTAAACATTTCCTAAAATATACAATTCGAATAAAAGGTGTCACTGATTACAGTCCACTTCGTTGTATATAAACTGCCTGACAAGAGAGAGCCTAAGCCGTCAAACGTAAAACCCTAAAAAAAAAATAAGCTAAAGGGGTGAAAGCCGACGGAGAATAGTATTCTCATAGATGGCGTGGGATCTCGCTGCCATTGGTACCAACACTTCAAATCCGTACTACGCGCGGCATTGTCAGTATGGGATCACACAGTGTAGTAAACGCAGGGTCCAGCTTCCTTATCCTTATTTATATTATTATATCCTTGTAAGTTGGCAATTTGTCTAAACCATATCATACGGCTACTAATGGGGGATATCGTATTTTTGCTCACCGGGCGGCGTCATGCACGGGTCGGGTCAAAATAATTAGCGCGATATCAAGTGACTTTTGTATCCCGCCAGACGCACGATTCATAGCGCCCCAAGGGGCGCATTCGATCGCGGTCAGCCTCGCAAAGCAAACGTCTACATTGCGCGAACCTGCCGCACGTAATGTATACTCGGCTGTAGAAACAAATGATATATGCCAAGTCGTATATAGAAATTGTATAATTTTAAAACAAACGAAAATAATGTTGCATAGCTATTCCGCCAAACGTGCTAAATTAGTGCCAACACGTTATACGTACTTGCGTATTTTATAAACGGAATCAATAATTTTTCTAAAAATATAGATTTACAATTTATGAACAGAAAGCGATTTTTTTTTTTTAATTATGATCGATCTTTTGTAGCGGTTGGCGTGAGCATGCACTAAGCCGTGGAGAGTGGCGGAGCAGAGGGGAGGCCTTTGCCCAACAGTGGGACACAACATACAAGGCTACTAAAAAAAATGATCAGATCTACCCAGCAAGTACTTCCCACAAAACAGAAAAAAAAAACGATTCGAAACCAATTTTTGGTACAGTTGAGTTCATAAATATATGAGCATTTCCAAGGCTACAAAAATATCTGTACACCCTAAGGACATTGACAATAAGGTGTAAGTGTTTACATATAATGCATTGAGCTGCTCAGATATTTACGAACTCGACTGTAGTATACTGAAAAAAGACGTTAATTATGAGTAAATGCCATGCATATTTACTAACACTAGAAAATGCAATGTTTAACCATTTTTGTATGAAGTAACGTGTTTCTCATATATGGAAAATAACTGATTGCGTTTCCTAGTCGAATAAAACCAGTATTTTTCCTAACGTACAGTCAGCATCAAATGTTCAGTACCAAATATATCGCGATGATACTTGTTCCTACGGCAAAAAAGGTGTTTGGCAAACATTAGACCACTTTAAATAAAAATAATAAATTACTAATATGTTTATTGACAGAAACAGTCAACTCATCACCTTAAGTTTTGAAGCCTGAGCTAGGTAACAATTTTGATAGTCACATATACATATGTATATGACGCACGGTGGTACCGCCGCTACATTTATTATTATATCCAAACTCCGGAATGACAGGGGCCAAAATGTTAATTAAAAGTGATTAATTAAAAATCGACTAACTTTATCGACATCTATAAAAGCAAATTTTGACCATCATTATCATAACTAATGGCTAAGTTTTTCATTTCAACTTTTAAACCATTAAATTATTTGGTATCCGGAAAATAAATATAACTGAATCGTACAGAAGAAATTCATGAACACTATCAATTGTTTGAATTTGCTCCAATCATTACAGTTGACTTAGAATTCGTTTCAACGTCATTTAGTAGGCTAGAATGGATATTGTCGCATTCAGTCCACCTTTTTTCTTTTTGTGATGAAATAAAATGATAATAAAACAAATATATTTACCAATATGTTTTAATTTATATACCTCATATATTTTAAAAAGAAAGCTGGTGGAAATCTTTCAATGGTTGGTTAAAATGGTTAACGTGCATGGCATGCTTAAACACTTTTCGAGACTTATGACCTAGAGCGGTCCCACCGTGTGACTCTGAGCTAACCGTACGTCTAAGAATACCAATGTGTTAACCGCAAATCATTTTGTCCTTCCCCAACACTAATGCGTTCTCTTTCTGACTTGCTCGACTGCAGTCCGCACATCAAGCAATATAACACTGGCCTGGTTTCATTTCATCAAATTTGATGTGTAAAGTTTGTATACTCGTAATAATTAGGTTTGCCGCTCGTTGCGAACCCCACACTGACATTGCCGCGCTGTAAGTGAAAGAGGCACCTACCTTTCTTCTTCTCTCCGCTCACAGCCGCCTCTGTCAGGTCCTCCGTCTCCACCTGAAAATAAATACACTATCAGAAGGCTGTTTGGATAAAAAACCATTACATGTAATAAAAATGATTTGATTCATGCTTTACAATTGTAATGAAGTTAGGGTCAAGATTATATGTTTCCTGTAATATTTAGGATAATATCAAGGTTGACAAGGTTGTGTAAAAAATCAGATTTTTTCCTTCATAAACTTCGGAGTTAAAGGGGGGAAAGGTATTTTTTTCAACATTTTCGTTTATAAATCAAAATTTTTTCATTGTAAAAAATAATAAAAAATTGTTTTAGAATGTGCAAATGTAGCCCTTTCAAATGATAACCCCACATGACCCAGTTACTAAATTTTTGCCTCCTCTTATATCGGGCATTTTTCATTGAAAATAAATAAAAATAAATAAAAAATCTTCGCTCAATGTGTCTGGATTAACTTTGTTTATAGCTTTATTCCTAATGTTATAGCTACCAGCTTAAGTAGTTCTTGAGATATTTAAAGATGTGACAGAAAGACAGACAGACTGAGTTGCATCATAAAAAGTGTACCTTTTTTTTAATATAGGAAGTCTGGGGTTTTTTATAACCAGAATCACGAGTACTATTGATTTAAAAAAAGAAAAAGAGTGTACCTTTTTTTTGGTCAGTTTCGTAACGCATTTTTTCATAATTTTTTTACTACTACTAACTTTCGACTGACCAATTTTCTTTAAAATGGTGCATTTTTTTCCGAAATGCCCATAAATGCAATAGTGAAAGGGGAACACAAATGGTGTTACCAGCCCCGGGCGCCAAAAAAGGGGCGCAAACTCGGTATCTGTTCTAGTCACACCGGTGGTCTCTAACTTTGGGGAATAGGATGATTTACCTTGATGGGTTTCTCTTTGGGCTTGGTTTTCTTCACGGGAGCAGCCTTCTTGGGCTTGGGTTTGGGCTGGGGCTTAGCCTTGCCCTTGCCCTTGGCTCGCGGCTCGCCCTCGATCTCCACCGTCACCATCTCCTCGTGATCTTCGTAGGAATCATCGTCGTCGTCGTCACCGTCATCTAAATGATTACAACAATTCTATAATAACATACCTAAGAATTTTAAAACCCAATCATGACTTGTTGCATACACTTGCGGCAGAATGTGGAAGATGTTGTATGACGACTATAGAAATTTAAAAAAATCAACAGTGTCCTTCGTAACCCACGCCCGCGAATTACCGGGCTATCATGTACTTTGATCCCCAAGAAGTACCTCCTTCCCTTACCCCCTCTACATTAAAGCCCGCGAATTACGGGGCGTGGGGGCGAAGTGTTTAAATTTTTCAACTGACGTGTGAGTAGCAAGGGTTACATTGTATGAAAATCCAAAGGAGCATCTTATATACCATAGACAACATTATAATGTATATTTTTTTAAGTTAGTTATACCAAATCAACTGCCATCTGACCTTCCAAGTTCCAATCCAGTCTAAACTAGACCTTATTGGGATTAGTCTAGCTTCCTCACGATGTTTTCATTCACCGAAAAGCGATTGGAAAATATCAAATGATGTTTCGTACATTAGTTTTGAAAAACTAATTGGTATGAGGCGCTTCCATTTTATTACTGTTTAGATAAATAAATAAATAAACAGTTTTAGTACATACCTTCAAACTTCATGAACGCGTCATCATCATCATCGTCATCGTCTTCAGTGTTTAGGAATTCAGTCTTCATATCAGCTATAAAACAAACAAAATAATATCAGATATAGCATTCTTCTTATTGCCCTTCATTATGTTGTTATCTTCTATTCTCCTCTAAAACCTATTTTTTAGTTCCGGAGACTAAAATGACATGTACATCTCATAAATAGTGATGTACCACAACCGATTCTAACCAAAAAGATTGGGGGCTACTTACTACTCAACTTAATAAGTAGGGCCCGGAATATTGCGTGCGGTTTTTGAAAAGTCATAGGGAGAGAACACCAATGTTTATCGACATATGGGTAGTTGAGATTAATTTATCTTTAATTAAATAAAACTTGCATTCTTGCAAGCAAATACCTACTCAGTTTATTAACTATTTATTGATTGTATATCCGCTGTCCAAGACTGGCTGTTACAAATGTTATATACATTATATCTTTTTCTGCCACGTAACACTATCCTTGTCACACCGTGTTATGTAACATTTATACTAGCCAGTGTGGGAGCACCATAATATGTATAGACGCTGTCATAGTGGTAATCAAACCTTAATCAGATGGTAATTCATTTATACATATAACTTTTTACATCATTGAGCGTTGCAAAGAGTATGTATTATCGGAAAGTGTGAGGTATTATTTTTTAACGCCACTAATAAAAGATGATGCCCGAGCCGCGAAGGTGATAACACCACTCTGTCCGACGATGTCTGCCCGACGCATACGAAACATGTCACGCCTATTTTGATAAGAATACGTGAGTGTTAACCGTCGCAATTTAATACTATTAAAAGACTCGATATATCGATAAAAAATTGCGTTCTCTCCCTATGACTTTTCGAAAACCGCACGCAAAATTCCGGGCCCTATTAATAAGGCCTGTTTTTAAATGTTCAATATTTTCAATAAATGATAATTATTATGATAATATAACACTATTGAATATTATTGCATTACTAGTAGGTTTTTAGTTTAATTACGTCATAGCAAAGTACATAACATTAAAACTATTTTGTAAGTGGTCGTAAATTGGAACAAAACTAGATAAAAAAAAAGTAAAAAGCATAGGTCAGAATTGTGCACGCAAAAGATTAAAAAACTCATTTTTTGATCAACTGTAAACAAAGTTGTATTGTAAGGAAAAAGTAAAAATTTTGATATGAATTGATACAAACTTGGAAGAATTTGATAATTGCTATAGAAAATAAAAATGTATTTACCTTCAGACTCACATGGCTCCTCCTTGACTTCAGAACCTGGAACAAATATATTGTTAACAGAATATGTGGTTATTGTCACTTTGTTACTAAATAAGTTACTGTATTTAGATGGTAATGTGTGTGTTCATATCAACAAATTGAAGTGCCTAGTTTTGTTATAAATATACATATACATAATATCAGTGTATTGTCCCTACATGAACTGGAAATATATGGCTTCTGGGCCTGCTAGATGTACCTTAGTTTGAATAATCAGTGAGTGAGTGTGTGACCAAACTTAGGAACTTTGATGTTCAAATAGCTCTTATGATAAAAGTTCACATTAAATGTTATTGAGACTATATCTTTGTCACGTTATAGTCAACATGTCACAGACAACACAAAATCTAGCTTTAACTATCACAAATCGTCTATCACAAGCGTCTATGGTTCAACAATTTATTTTGCTGAAGAGCAAAATATTCTTTATTTCCATTGTTTGGTGAGCCAAATTAAACCATTATGAATTATAATGCATATGTGACTATTTAAATCGATAAATAACTTTAAAATTGACAGTTTGTTTCTTACTTCTGGTTAGTACGACGTAATATCGTCGGTACCTTCAACATCATTATAACTGGATTATACTGTTCTTTTCTTATAGGTTTCAAGGTTATATTGGTCTGGAAATACGCTACTCCTCTATTAGTAGTAAAACAAAAAACTGAGTTACTACATTTGCTGTATGACTATTTGTTTCATAATAAATATTTTAAAAAATGTGTCTTGGAGCATGGAAATATGGATTGTGAGTTTTCTCAATAAATTTAATTCAGTTTTTGTTATCATATAATTGAATGTGACCCTTGACTCAAGTCTAGTCTTTAAGCCCAGGATCTTGTTTAGGTCGTAATGCTCACACCTCACATTCACATTACATAATATTCACTCACCTTTGATCAAGTTCTTGTTGTACATGTCCTTGAAGCGCTCTTCACAGTCCTGCACCTGCCGCTTGAAGTTGGACGCATCTCGGAGGCGCACCACGCACGACTCGCATATCGTGTATGTGGCGTCGCTTAGGGGCCCCGTCATGGCATCAATCTAGAAATCAACAAACATTTGCTATGAGCAAATAAATTATAGCTAATTTCGATAAAAAGTTAAATTTCCTCTATAAAGGAAGGCTTGCTGAAACTACTTGTATTTCTATTGCAACTGCCATTGACCATAGACCAAAGCAAGGAAGGGCTGAACAAACAAACCAACTGGGAACAATATTTACTTAAAGGCCACTTGCACCACCCCGGGGTTAGTCACACAACCTGGAGTTAAGCATTTTTTGTATGGAATTTGATAGCTCAACTCCAGGTTCGCAGATAACCCTGCATTGTGCAAGTGGGCCTTACAATATTAAATTTTAATTTTGTTGTTCACGATATGATGATATTGGCCAACAGATGGAATTCAATTTGGCAGGGCCATTATATATCTTACTTTTTACCTAGCTTTAACTTTATATTTTTTTTTGTAAAAATGTGGTATGCTTAAAGCCTGCTAAGGGCCACTTGCTCATCCCGGAGCAATATAACCCAGATTTCAGCATTTTTTGTATGGAAGTTGCCATTTAACTCCGGGTTAATAGCTAACCTTGGGTGGTGCATCTGCGCCCAAGATTAGTATTTTTTAAAGAGCTTTAGTAGGTTTCTGGAATTTTCAGTGCACACTTTTTTAGTCACTATTACAAAAGCCATATTTGCCCCATAATATTTCAATTTTAATCTTCAAAAAGCAGTAGAACAAAAGCTTGTAAGGAAAACAAGCGTGTTAGCATATACCGCCCTAATCCAACTAGTCAAACGATAGAAGACTTCGAGTAGATACAAACCTTGATATCCAAACAATCTTGCAACATGACAGAGTAGATTTCTTCCTGTCCCAACAGGAAGCAGGGGTCAGATAAATGTTTAAATGAGCCCTCCGCGTGACAACAGCGGCACAAGTCCTTTTCCAGCTTCCACATTGCCGTCGACATTTTTAATGTCCAATAACATCACAATTTCAGTGTTAGACGCTATAATCCTTATTTGGTAATTAAACCAAAACTTTACATTACACTACACTAATATGAAACACAAAAGTAAAGAACGTTAAACATTTCTATAACTAAAGCATAATTATCAGAAAACGCCGTGATCTTCGCGCAGCGGCCGCCATGTTGTTGTATCTTCTTTTTTCTTTAACGTTTTGTTCGTGTTTAAGAAGCCAAATATGTTGGCGTTTCGTTATGTCTATGGCTAGCTGGATAGTGTGTGTCGGACTTAACACAAGATTGATATGATATTAGCGCCATCTAGTGTGGAGTAGCTAACATGAATTTTAACTCGCTGATAGAAATTTGGAGATCCAAAGGAGATGGAAACAGCATGCAGAGGGTTCTCATGTTCTCATTTTGTGGGGGTTATTAATTTTTTGCGTTTTTTTAATCGTATACAGCTAGACCGATTATAGTCTGACAAGCCAACGATCGCGGGAACAGTAGGACAAAAAAACTGTAACAAACAGGGCCCCGTCTTATAAAATTACAAGTTTACAGGCGTTTATTGGCAATTACTCCAAATAAGAGGGTGGCAAAGTGCATGGTACGTCTAGCGGCAAAATCCATCACTTTTTTCGGGGAGATAATACTACCATAAGAAATAGACAGTATGATGCTCTGTAATGTCTCTAACCTACTGATACTGCGGTCGATTGCTTGTATGTTTGATTACTTATATGTGTAATTTTACAGTATACATCTTCAGGTATAATAATTGTCCAATTAGTAGGTATTCAAATAAGAAATTGCTTTTCGGCTTCAGTCGGTTTTTGCGGGTTATGGTCGACTGGCGTTTACGCTATTCGTTATTAACAACCGACAATGTAGGTAAACGCCGACTTAGCATAAGGTGCTACAACAAGCATAATATTTCTGTAACCGGTATAAATAAAACACATTTTGTAACTAAATTGTATATTCATAAAAACATTTAAATTTTTTCAAACATCCAAATCCGGATGATGAACACGTATATGATTTTTTAAACTACACTTCTGTATAAAAGCAGCTTTACATATGGCACAGGAGTGGGGTTTTTCATTTGAGTGAATACGCATATGTACTTTAAGCGTATACGTTTCCGCAAAACGTTTACTACATAATTTGCATTCAAAATTCTTAGCACCAGAATGAACGATTAAATGTTTTTTCAAAGTCCAGTTATACCCGAAGGTTTTACCACATACATTACATGGATATTCCCTGTTTTTTATATGTGAATACTGTACATGAGCGCTTAGGCCCCCGGAACTTGCGTAGTTCTTGTTACAAATATCACATTTATATTCAGGTTTTTTTAGGTTATGTGCGTCGACCAAATGTTGCATTCTTTTTTGGTATTGCGGAAACATTTCGTCGCATTCTGGGCATTTATAAAGAATCTTACTATGAACTTTTCTGACATGATAAGCTCTAGAAGAAGAACTTCTAAATTGCTTTTCACATACTTTACATTTTAAATCGTTTTCATTGTGCATTTTCACATGCGCGTGCAATCTATGATCGGACAGGAACATTTTTCCGCAAAAATGGCACACGAAATTGGCACTATGTTCGTTCATATGAATTGAGAGGTTTTTAAAAAACCTGAACTCTTTTTTGCAAATGTGACACAGGAATTTTTCTGATGACAAATCAAAGCCCAAGATACCATGTGACGGTTTGAACTTGGGACTACTGTAGTATACTTTATTATGGCTTCTAACCAAATGCTCTATTAAATCGTCAATTATTTTGAAAATCGTATCACATAGCTTGCATCTGATATCGCTAACTTCGCCTTTTATTAAGTTTTTAGGAGTTTTTAAGCATTTTGATATTTCCTCTTCGCTTACATTGTCATGTTTGTCGTTTATATGTATTTTTAATTGTTTGAAAAACAGATATGACATGTCGCAATAGAGGCAGGTGTATTTATATTTGTTAATATGCTTGAAGGGTAGGATGGTAGAGTTCTTCAGTACTAGAGTGATGTTGGACCTAAGATGTCGATTTTCAATGTAGCTTTCGGGAGTGACTCTTGGAGTTTTCCAACTTGATTCTGAAAAAAGAGAATAATAAAAATAGAGAATTAAACAGAAAATCTAGAGGATTATTATTTATTACTAGGAATTTAAATCCACGTAGAATTAGAAAAAATGGAATACGACTAACTCGTTGATCACACGATAACTTTCGCTATTCGCCACTAGATGTCGGAAGTATTTAGAATAATTTACTGGTATAGTATAGGATGTAATAAATCATCATCATCCTGCCCTGTTGAACTGGCTACAGAGAGCGCCGCTCGTGTTCTCTGAGGTTACTGACATAACATAGCCTATTTTTGCAAGAAACGTGCGGCCATTTTTTTTACAAGGGAGAACTCCTTCTAGTAGTTGTAGTCAATAATCGCAGGTGGACGGGTTTTAAGTCATAAAATATGAATGCTGTGACCATCTTGTGCAAACACTTAACTTATCATAATAGAATCGTGACTTATTGTTTTATAATAATAAAAAAAACACCTACGCAGTTTATTCAGGGCACATAAACCTCCGATCGTTCTCATGGGCTCTCATATGCTCCCTCAATGTGTAACTCCTCGCGTAAGCCTTGCAACACACAGAACAAGTATACGGCTTTTCACCAGTATGTTTCAACATATGTTTCTTCAGCCCGTGGTTAGTTATAAACGCCATGCCACATTCCGAGCATTTCTTATTTTTATGCCCATGCGTCTGCCTTATATGCGTGGCTAAATAATGCTTTATGTTATATTCTCTAGCGCAAATAGGGCATTTAAACTTATGCGTAATATTATGCGCTTCTGACATGTGTTTTATTCTATCATTGTAATGTTTCATAGGCTTGAAACATATCTGACATTTGATAATGCGTTTTGAATGCGCGCTCTCCATATGGTTAGCTTTTGAAGTTTTTGTTTTCAGTATTTTCCCACATTCAGAGCATGGGAAATTACCAGTATCATGCGTGCGTTTATGGACTTTAAGTCTTTTAGAATTAAGGAATGATTTCCCGCAAACATCGCAGATACAATTCGCGTAGTGTTCATTTAGATGTGTAGTCAATGTTCTAAAAACATGAAATTCCTGCTTACATAAATGACAAGTATAAGGACTAGTATCAACTTTATAATCAGCAATGCACTCCCTATAAATAACCTTATTATGAATTTCTCCAAGATGGCGTCGCATATTTTCGACATCTGTTAAATTCAAACAGCAATGGCGGCATTCCAAATACGAAATTTCGATTTGGAGCGAGCGCGGGTAGCGTTTTATTTTTTTTAATTCTCCCTCGATGTCAGAATGCGTTTCGTTCGTGTGAGTTCTTAGTGAATTTAACTGGATAAAGTTTTCTTGGCAGAAGAAGCATTGGAACCAGCTTTTGTGGTGGCGGAATGGGCAGGCCGTGGTGTCGCGGAGGATCGCGCCGCAGGTTAAAATGACACGCTTCCGTTCTGATATTTGCTTGGTTGCGTTTACTTTGACAGGCAGGTGGCCTGGAAACGGAAACAAAAATAACTTAAAAACAACTGAAGTTTGTGTTATTTTTCTGAAAGTAGTAATAATAAAAGCAACCAAGCAAGTTACAGATCAAGCATTAGAAAAACGAACCCTCGATTGGGTTATTTACATGTGAAATTGTGAACTTAATGCTTATTCATATTCATATTTTTTATTTCTTACTTTAACTGCCGTTTAACAGTGTGTACGACATCTAGTGGCAAGTAGAGAGAACTACTTTTTTCTCACATTTATTTGTTAACAAAATCGTATAAATGAATAATAAAACAGCACAAACCTGCATTCGTAAAATCCAACTTATCATCAGTCACTTCACATCCAAGATCATCATTGTCCATATCATCATCAATTTTATTTTCATTAACATTCTGAGTTTTTTTAGACATTAATGTCAAAGGAGTATCTGAGTCACTATCAGAGTCTTCCAACCTTGTGTTTTCTTCAGGTTTTCCAAGTTTGTGTCTCTTTCTATTGGGAGATTTACTTTGTTTCAACTTTGAAGCCATGTCATTTCTTGAAATTGTGTCTGAAAATATGTTTTACAAAATTTATAACCTACTGTTTATGTAGTATTAAAGTTATTTGATCATGTGGTAAACTTGTGTTTAGCACAACAGATGGTAAGCATTTACCATAGCCACTTAGCTGGTTGTCTTGTAAATTTACCACTTGAAAAGGCACTAACTGCTTTTACTACCTACATATATTGTCTTTGGTAGAGCCAGAGTCTCCAAACCTGGAATTAAGGGCAGGGAGACCCTTGTAGAGTCATACCTATGCATAGCTTATTAGACCAAGGACAAACTACTGGACAATGACAAGGGCAAGTTAAAAAAAAACATGTGATCATATTTGCCCCCCTCCCCCCATCACCCCATGTACCACATGATTTTTTAACAAGCTCCAAGGCTCTCTTATCAAGAAGAAAATTGGTAACACAGTATTACTTAGGTACAATCAGCATCCAAAATATATTTATTTTTTATCTGTGATTTGTTGTAGTTTTACTTTCTCGAGAACATTCTATCTTGTATGGGAGATATTCTTTAGCATAAATATTCTCTATATAAACCAGATAATTTACTTTAAATGGGAGAATTTTAATTTTTTCAGTAAGTTTAACATGTTGATGGACACTATTTTCAATTAATGATAATTAGCTATACATTGTGAATGCCTATAGGCGCACTGTCCCGCAAAGTGTTAAATTCTAATAAAATTACTAAATTTACCTTCTGTAGGAACTTTTGTCAGCTCAGCAAAGTCATCTATACTGTGGACCAGCTCTGGTTCAGTCTTTATTCCCATTTCAATACAGTCTGAAAGCATAGAATTTATAACAATATAGTCAAACCACATTATCTATTCCAAGCAAATGAATTATGATGTTTACAAAACACTTTCACAAAAAACAAAAACATTAATTCGACACTAGCTTTTGCCTGTGACTTCCTATGTCTTTCCCCAGCAGTCATATATCCCCATACCAAATTTAAATTTAGTCTGGTCAGCGGATTTAAAGTGAAAAGGTATGTTAAAGGTATAAGTATGTTTTAGTATCGATATATCTGTATCACAAAATAAGCCTCGGCATAAAACCAATAATTTTTGATCAAAAATAAAATAAAGATACCTTTCTGACTAAAATAGTTTGTAAAGTATTTCTCTGCTTCCTGCACTTGTTTCTTGAAGCTGGTGGCGTCTCGTAGATGTCCTATACATAGCGCACACACCAGCCGACTTGGTCCCCACTCCGTTAAGTATGACAGCTGAAATTTACTCAAATATATTCCATACTATGGAAGAATATATCAACCATTTTTTTACTGATCATACAATTCTTTACCAACGAAAAGATATGAAAGAGCTAATATATATTCATACGGATATAACTGAATATTCATTATGAAATAATACTCACTGAAATCCCGTAACATTCCTGTAAAATGTCTGAAAATACTTCTTTGATTCCTGCGTCTGTTATGTACGATGCTGTGAGATCCCAAGTACCGCTAGCCGACAGGCAGCACCGACACACGTCTGGCTGTGATACCCAAATCTTTAGATTCTCTACGTCCATGATTTTATTTAGAAATTGCAAGTTATCGAGAAAAATAGAACAGTCGTATAGAATATATGTATGTTGACATTTTGCTATTACCCTATCCAATCTAATGAACTATTGATGATGTGAAAATATAGTTGTGTCTCACTCAACATACACGAAATCGTGTTGTGAAAAAGAAATAGCTATAATATTTGACAGTATGTAATCGACTACCATATTCATTAGGACTATATTATAAATTCGTTTAGAAATTCAGAATCTCGTGCGAGGGCTAAATTATTTTTATATTTTATCATAATATTTCCAAAATATTGTGACGAAAACCAAGCTCGTACCAAACAAACAGGTGTAATACTAATAATGTATTTTATAAAAGCAAGCATATATTGCTACCTTTCCGGATCCGTAGAAAGAAAAATATGTAGTGTAATGAAAAAAATAAAATAAGGTTTACCATTTTTGAACAAAGCTGTTGTCACTGAGAAAAAAGTTGATTTGTTTGTAGGGTATTTATTTTAATTGGAGCTAGTATTCAATTGTTCGTTCTTATTTTTAATTGTGTTCACAATGCGTAACGTAGAAATCAAAGCAAAAATAACTAACTTTGAGAACATTTGCAAAGTGGCTGCAGAATTGAGTCAATCAGAAGGAACCATTATCAAGCAAGACGATACGTTCTACAGAGTCAACGATGGCCGTTTGAAGATGAGGTTCTACGCGGACTCGTCGGCTACATTAGTCCGTTATGACCGTGACGATGAAGGTGGACCGAAACTGAGTAATTATGAATTGTTGGAATTTTCGGCAAATGAAAACGAGAAGGCATTGCTGCTAGATAGTATGTTGAAGAAGTGTTTGGGAGCGAGAGGACGTGTGGTGAAGGAGCGGTATGTAATATTTGAAACAAAGTTATGAGGGCTCCAAGAGGATTCACTGTGCTGACAGCTGGGGACCCACGGAGCAAAGATTGCCCCCTTAGCTGTCAACACATCGAATCCTCCTTTTTTTTTAAAGGGTCGGCAACGCGCATTTAACTCCCCTGGAGTTGCAGGCGTCCATAGGCTACGGTGACCGCTTACCATCAGGAGGGCCGTATGCTTGTTTGTCACCATCGTAGTATTAAAAAAAATTTATTAGCTACCTAGGTTAATTGTGATAACTTCCCCGCTGTACTTTTTCATATATTCCTTTTTGTAAATGCAACTCTCTGTGGTCGCTCCCTCATGACTGAGGATCGTGGTCATTGACGGATGTGGATGCTCTGCACCTAGATTTGTAAATGCATAGGATATGTATATACAAAAAGGAACTTTCGTGCAATAAAGTGTATATTACTTATTTTATATCAGATTTGGTTGGCTAGTTTGGAATCAGAGTAATGGAGGTCGTTCGTATGTATATCATACAGTCATACTGCATGTATGTATGTATGTGTAGGTCTAGTAGAGAATGCAATAGGTTATTTTTTGTATGAAAAATACTGTTTTGAACCTACACCGGGATTTTTTTACAGTTAACTGTTGCATCCCGGAGCAGGATGTGACATGCTACATATGCAAGTTACCTAAGTACAGTTACCAATTTTGTGCAGACTTTTATTTCGAACCTATCATTTTTTTGTTGCAGCAAGCTCTACATGGTTGGCCAAACCCGAGTCCACATAGACACCGTTAAAGACCTCGGACACTACATGGAGTTGGAGGTGGTGTTGCGTCCAGAGCAGTCCCTAGAGGAGGGACAGGCTATAGCTATGGACTTGCAGACCAAACTTGGTGTTAAAGACGAGGACCTGATTGAATGTGCTTATGTTGATCTTTTAGATAAGAAATGATGGTGCTTTATTTTTGTAATGTGTAAGGAAGGGGTAACAAGAGACCACATACAAATTGATGGGGAACACAGTTTGAATTTCAAAAACTGGGTTGCTTAACTTATTGCTGTTGACCCCTAAACCCAGAAACATGTGATAAGGAAAAATAGTTGTATTTAAGACATAAATAAAAACTGAAATGTGATTTTTTTAGCCTTCAGCTATGATTTCATCAACATAGTTACTGACCGATTGAGATTGTACCTACTCCTCATATTCAGGTGAATTAGTTATTAAAATTCAATTAAAATTCAACAGCTAAGAAGGTTCTTAGCTGTTGAATTTTAATAACTAATTACTAACTTTAATAACTAACTAACACGCGACGCCAAAGTACCCGCCCGCCTGGCGGGTACTTTGGCGTCGCGTGTAGGTTATGCTTGCCCGCCTGGCGGGTACTTTGGCGTCGCGTGTAGGTTTATACCTCTTGCCCGACTAGCGGGTACGCCGGCATCTGAGTAAAGTTTACGAGTGCCCGCGTGGCGGGTACGCGGTGTCGAAAGTGTTAAGACTATTTATTTTTCATCACACTTGCTCGGTAATGGTGTTATAACGCGCAGGCGTATAGAGCGGTTAGAGCCGATTTAGTCCCCTCGGTTTAAGTACACTATAACTCCTTAGTTTTAAAATATCATACGTCATTTCACTTCAGACAGGAGGTTTTGCATCAGCTAAGGCTTATTTCAAATCTTCAAACTTGGCTCTAAACCAACTTTACTGTGTAATTTTATTATTACATTCAACTTTAATAAATAGATTCATTTGTATATTTGTTTCCGTTACAAGTGTGATGAAAAACATTGTATGCATCACGGTCGGTAAGAGTATTACAAACTCGAGTAATTAAAAGCCCTCCGCCTGCTGCGTCGGGCTTCTAACAGCCTCTCGTTAGTAATCCTGTACTTACCTCCCTAGATGCACAATGTACTAATATAGTCTATAATCCTCACCTTTCATCTTCACCTTCCTTAACTATATCTGACAATGTGTAGATACAAATTTTCAGTTCAAACAAACCAACCTGAGAAGCTGACGGCCCATTTTTCCTAAGTCACTTCTGGGTTCTCCTCAGACGTTTGTATGGGTGTTTTGGAGAGTTCATTCGAGATTATAAATAGCTACAGAATTATGCCTTCTTCCTAGGGTTTTCGCGGGTTATGCCACAGCTTAGGTCGCCTGGGGTCTGCTTTGGCAACTAATCCCAAGATTTGACTAATGCGCCATTATTTTTACGAAAGCGACTACCATCTGACCTTCCAACCCAGAGGACAAACTAGGCCTTTTTTGGATTAGTCCGGTTTCCTCACGATTTTTTCCTTAACCGAATAGAGACTGGTATATATCGATGATAATTATTAACATGTTTAAAAAAAAAACTCATTGGCACGAACCGAACCGGCAGGATTTTAACACGAGACCTTCAGGATTGAAAGTCTCACGTCACACTCCTAGGCCTACAAGGCTCAGCTACAGAACTATATTTTCAGAAAATATAAAACTGTCTACTGCATGGTCTCTAAATGGGTCAATCCAAGGACTTTTCAGTTTAGCCAACGTACTGCCCCTTTCTGGGCTTAAAAATGAAATATTTGTTTTTAAGTAAAAGCTAGGATTTAAGATAAAGGCTGTAATTATACATTAAATTTTATTAAAATAAATGTAAGTAATAAAATCTGTCATGATTTTTCTTTTCATCTTATAAGTCCTTATGTCCTATATTTAGGACACTGGGTCATGCTCATGTGTACAAAGTAGGGATGTTATGGAGCTTCAGATCCGACTCCACCCTTCCGTATGCGGTATGGTCTTGGACCTTAGGAGTTAAATACAAATTGTTTTGGAACATATTAATGTATGTCATGTTATAATATCATAAACTTAAACACTATCTTGATATTAGTACATAGAAATATTTAAAATTAACATCTAGTTAGGCGACATATTCTCTTTGTCGGTGAGACACCATTCGGGCGCCGCCACAGCTTCCGCGAGCCGCCAGATGGAGGCGCTGGCGTCGCCCTCCAAGTTGAATGGCTGTAACAGCTTCCGGGATTCGCTTTTAACATCTGATAATGTTCAGGAAATGTATTGTTCACTGGGTAAAGTAGGTGAAGATATACATATATAGATAGGGTAACTAAACTAATAAAATGTGTTAAATCAAACTAGTTTAGGTCCATGAGGTAGCCGGTAGGGAATTCATGAGCTAAAGTAACAATAATCTAACCTCCTAAGAACCATGGTCCTCCCTACACATAGTCCTTAGTTCAATGAAATTTAATTGAAACCAAGTTACATTTCTTTTGTTTCATTTCATTTTAAAACAAAATTCTTAATAAAATTAAAACTATTGATTTCAAATGGCATATTTAGTACCCGAAGGGTAAAACGGAACCCTATTATTATAGGCCAATAAGGGTTGCCACACACGTCCGGATCATGAATCTATCAGAACAATCTTAACAGATTCATTATCTGAAAAAATCTAAAAAAGGTAACTTGTATATGTAATTCCGTGCGTTATCCTGATTCCGGACCGATAAAATTAACAATCAATTATGTAACTGAACCAATTACTGGATCTAGATGATCTTTAAACACAACATTTTACTACAATGTAAGTACTACAATTTCACTTACAACACAAATGCATGTTAAATTGACCAAAGCAGTATAAAAGTTTATTTCCATGAACTTGCCTATTTCACTAGTTTCTATTTAACTCACAATGTATGTTTGTTTGGATCAAATATTGTATGCTAATTAGATCAACTTGATTTAGGTGAAATTTCACATATTTATGTGAGTTGGGTGACAACACAAGTTATGGTAACATTGTCATTGAGCTGCCTGCTGGAATAGTGCTGAGGTAGCCATAAGAATCTTTGATGAAATAATACTGTACAGACATACTGCATAATGTTTTGCCCTTGTATTTTATCAGAAACACCGTAATGTGCCATGCTATTTCAGTCAGTACTAAAAGCACTGAGTTTCATTGAAGTATAATGTCAAATACCACTGTTCCCAAGAAAATACAAAGGGAAAATATTATGCATTACATGTAATGATACCTGGTCATGACAGGGATTTAAAAGGATACAGCCTTTACAAATGTTGGGAGGAGCCGTGTAGTCAAACCTCACTCCTGTCAGCTCCTTGGCTACTTCATATGATAACCTGTGGATCAAAAACAAATATCTTACACATTCAGAGTCAATCTATAAATACATTCAGAGCCAAGACAAAAATGGTGCTTTAACCTAGAAACCGGTTTCTCATTTTGTAAATGCCCACTGTATACTCTGTATAGCAACAACTAGACAAGCAGATTGTCCTGTGTCTGAGCAAAATTCACATGCCATGGACTGGGCAGGTTCCAGGCACTGAATGTGTTAATAATTCTTTCAATTGAAAATACTACACATTCAAAAGTGCATGGGTCATTTACGAATGAATCCATTCATAAACTGTCCATGCAATTTTAAATGCAAAAGTACCAATAAACATAATTTATTTGGTCTTGAAAAATAAAGTGTGTAAAACTAACTTAGCCTGGTCAAGCCGTGTCTGGTCGTTGTCAGAGATAGTGAGCTGTCCGGGGAACATAGCACACAGCCGATCAAGCTCTGTATATCGGCTGGACACCTCTTCAAGCTGGCGAAGGAGCTCTGCCTGTTATAACAATGTATATGTAAGGAAAATGCAGTTTGAATTGTAAATATTCTATTTCAATACATGCATTATCCATTTTTGTTCAATAACAATGACTTTACTATCAAAACAATATTATTTACTAAGATAAATACAAAATATTATCTGTGCTTATAAGTACGTTACTCACATGCTTTTTCATTTCCTGTGCTAGCTTTTCTTCAAGTTCGGTGTTTTTCTTCCGAGCTTTCAACTGCTGTTGGTCTTTGTCCACCTTTTCTGATCATAAAACAAAAATAAGAATCAACTAAGTGACCTTTGATTTGAGACAACAATGTTGTATTTATAGAGCAAAATTACCTTCTACTTGTTTACAGAATGCGTCTAATTGATGACATATATCTAAATATATTGGATCTTTCTCTTCTAAATTCATTCTGGTGATAAATTAATAAGTAATAGATATAATTAAACGCAACTCTCTAATAAACGGATTTCTGTTCAAAATGAGCTTTGATTGAGCGTTGAGCGTTCTTGTTTTGACAGTTTTTCAGTGCTACCATACCAACAATACCAACTCATTTGACTTGTGGCAGCACTTACATGTGCGTTTCGTTACTGCATTTGGAATAATTATTACGCTTCTTAAGCTTTGCTTACACGATACTTGGCAATCAAACGACACCGATCGATGAATATTGTTGGCCAATATGATGGTGCTTTTACATGCTCGGGCTCTCGGCCGAATGATTCGGCCCACCCTAGTACACGCTCATTCGAGACAGACTATATAGATAAAATTTAAGCCAGACCATAGACAATTTAAGTTTTTCAGGTAGTTTCGGTGAGTTGAACGGTGAAATTTAAGACACTTTTTAAATAGCTTCACCGGAAGTGAAATTATTTAAGACACCTTTTAACTCAACCAAACTACCTGAAAAAGTACTTAAATTGTCTATGGTCTGGCTTAAATTTGATCTATATAGTCTGAAGGCCTACCACGAACCACGAACGAAAGTGTACCTCCCTTTCGCACTTGTGATTTCTCACTCAAGTGCGACAGAGAGGTGAAACTTAGTTCGTGGTTCGTGGTAGGCCTTCTGTCTCGAATGAGCGTGTACTAGGGTGGGCCGAATCATTCGGCCGAGAGCCCGAACATGTAGAGGCACGGTCAGACTATAGCAAGCGGGGAGGTGAGAGGGGCCCATCTTCCAACCCCTCTTCTTTTTCTTGCTAATAAGCATGCTTATTAGCTTGCTAATAAACACAATGCTTGCTAGTAATGAGCATGTGTAACAGTAGCTTGACTAATGTAGCGAGCACGTGCGCGTACAGGCTGCGCGACCATTTACATTCTCGTTTTGAATATTGGATGAAAGAAGAATGAATGCTTAGGGTGACGGCACCAGTAATCGATAAGCGAAGAGTAAGTTACATTCACTCTTATTATGAGCAAATAAGGTTCATGCATTTATTTTGCGTCATTCAATGGGAGCTACCGTATTTTCGCTCACCAGGCGGCGCCACTCATGCGTGGGTCCTGAGTCAGTATGAGAGAAATGTCAAAGTGACGTTTGAAATGTTCCCGCAGGACGCAGGACCCACGTTTCACTAGCACCCCTAGGGAAAAATCGATTCGCGGTAGTCCTCATTATATTATTATGTTCTTTAACCATAACCATATCTTTTATCTTTGAATTAAGAATGAAGTAACTGATACACATGCTCATTAATAGCATGCTTTTTAGCAAGTGGAGAAGTGGGAGAGGCCCCGCTGCCAGCCCCTCTTGCTAGTAAGCGTGCGTATTAGCACGCTAATAAGCACAAAGCATGCTAGTAATGAGCATGTGTAACAGTAGCTTATCTATCACTGGTGCTTGTCAGGTTTAAGCCCCTCATTGACGGCAGTCCGCCGGCACCTCCGGCACGTAATAAAGTACCGTGAATGTCGTTGCCGGATGCGTGCCGTACGGCAACACTGGGCAGGATGTGCCTTGAATCCTGCCCGCCTACCACGAACATCGAAAATTGGCACTGACGGGAAAACCTCTTTGTTACTCTAATATGCAAGTGTGACAGAGATGGAGATACAAATCCGCAATCGTTCGATTTTCGTGGTATAAGCCCTGAGCGCCTACCACGAACCGCGAACGAAAGTATGCCTCCCTTTCGCACTTGAGATTTCTCACTCAAGTGCGACAGAGAGGTGAAACTTCGTTCGTGGTTCGTGGTAGGCCTTCTGCTAGCTCCGCCCACCCCCTTGCAGTCCGAATTGCACTAAATTACAGTAAGAAACAAATGAGAATTGCGGCAATGCATAAAATATTAATTATTATTATTAAAAATTACATACGAGATGGCGGCGATTTTTAAAATTTGAGTACAGTGTATGCGCTACAACGCAGCGCTGCGCATCTTTCAACGAATAAGTGCCAGGCTGCAAAGCAATTGGACTGCCAGGCTGGGCCACTTGCACACCGTGTGTGCGCTACATCCAGCCATGCCGGAGTGCCGGCGCGGAGTTCTTGACCTTTGTGGTCTTCAAAAACGCCAACTTTAGGCGCAGGGGCATACCCAAGTGAATCATTCGCTCCCTGTACATAGGGAGTACAGTCAGCTGCAGAGTTAAGTGCCCCCCTGCATAGAAAGTTTGTATCACTTTACTCTGTAGCTGACCGTACATGCAGATCAGGCAGGGTGTTTGATGTTAATAAAAAGGAAGCGCCTATAATAATAACTTCTAAATTTTAAAATAAAACAAACTTTTACAAAAAAAACTTTGCTAACAAAACCCTTAAACTAAATACATACAAACGTAATAAAGGTAACAAAATAACAGCTATTTGTACTTTTATTGTTTTTCTTGAAAGATAACTTACTTTCTAGTAACAACATTTTCACAAAGCGCAAAATAATCTACTTTGTCAATTATGGTGCGTCCAGATCTTGCAAATGTGCTATGAGTGTAGGTATACATGTTTAGTTCATTTCTTAAAGCTACCTTAAAGTATGGAAAAGCAATAGATCTGCTATTTTGTGAATTGTTAGGTTTATGTATACTTAAGTATTTTAATCGTTAATTACCTACTGATCATCGTATACTAAAATGAAGTTTGTTTATAGGTGAACAGTTTTTTTTTCAGTTAGTACCCTAATGTGTCTAGTTATTGACGATTTACCCTAGTTTTCATACAATTTTCTTTTCAATAAGTATAATTATGAATATGTGTGTGTACTCACTGCTTATTCAACACGATATAGATAGATCTGAACAGTGCAATCTATGATAATATATTTTTATGTAAAAAAAATCTCGTTTCTATAAATGTATGTATGTACATAATATCACTGTAGGTATATTGCACGAATGCTTAATGTATACAAAACCTAATTTTGGTACTTAAATACGTAGTTAAACATCCATAACTCAGTAACAAATATTACTGATAAACACACAAATAAATGCCCGGCGCCTTCCGAGATCCATATAACATTATCATATATCTATAATTATAGGTATATTATATATACCTAATTTTTTCTCTAACATGTGTAATATGGGCCATACACTAGCAGAACGAGCGGGCGAAGTTCTAGTGTAGGTACTGTAATCCGGGGTTGGTATGATTGTATCTATATTTGTTCCTACCCGAGTATTGTTGGTATGGATCATCGCGAAATTTGGCAGAATTCTCAAGTTCTTTTTTTATACTACGACGGTGACAAACAAGCATACAGCTCACCGGTAAGCGGTCACCGTAACCTATGGACGCCTGCAACTCCAAGGGTGTTACATGCGCGTTGCTGACCCTTTAAAAAAAGGAAGAGGCGCTGTGTTGACAGCTAGGTACTTCCCCAGATGGGCTCTGCTCCAGATTTGAGCGAGACGACATTCGTTGTGCTGTGCCCTACCACACTAAACGATATGCATCCGCTGTGCCCATACCTCAAGTTCGAATTTATGAGCCAAATTGGTCATAGGGTTGCCGTGATATAGAGGTTGCGAATTCACGGTCGAGGCAACCCACTAGTACAGATGTAGTATTACTATACTTATATCGGGTTACTCACGTCAATAAAGTCGAAAATACGCGTCAGTCGCCGGACTAAACGGGCGGTCGCGCGCAGTCGCAGATCAATCGCCGCAAGCGCTTCTCACTCATCATTATGGGACGCGGACCGTTCCGAAACATGTCGAGCTATTTTCGACTTTATTGACGTGAGTAACCCGATATAAGAACATTAATATGTTTAACACATTCACTGCCAGGAACCCACCAGGTGGGCGCTCGTAAAGTTTACTCGGATGCCGGAAAACCCACTGCGCGAGTTCACTTTATACACAGCTATAGACGACTACCGTCTACGCCAAAGAACCCACCCAGTGAGCGCACATCTTGGCAGGGTTTAATTTAGGTATATGTAATTTATGATTACTTACATTAATAATTGCTTTGAAAATGCATCTCGTTGTGAAGGGATGAGTAGGTCCGTACTAACCAAAATAAAAGTACTAGATGTTTGACTTATAAAACTTAGTATAGCCCTAGCGTGGCGCAGGCGCACCCGCCTGGCGGGCGGGGCGTACAGTACTGGTTTAATCATAATGTGAGTTTGCCAACCCGCACAGCGGGCCCTTATATATATTGGCCGGTTTTCTGGGCTAGTGCGCCATTTTTCGTCTGGCAGTGAATGTGTTTCACAGGAGTTTTCTATTTAAAATTGGCCTCTTTTCTCAGAAACGCTGGTATTTGTCACGCTACTTCAATTAACCTCAGTAATTTTAGTACTGAAACTGACTGAAATAGACATAAACATGCGCTACATCTGTAAGCACCTTGACCGGTTCAATATATTCAGGTACATTCCCTGAACAAACAAAAATAAACCTTAAAGAGTAGCTTCTATAGTTAATAGTCATTCTCAGACGGCGGTAGACTCTTCAAGTAGTCCAGGGCGCGCTGGATCGCCGGCGGGATGGGGGGCGGGGTGGGGAGGTGGTCGCCCGTCGCTTGGAACCCGTTCTCGTCTGCCCTGTACACCACGTTTATTACCTGGAACCACAAAATATATAATATAGTCTGACAAGCCAACGATCGCAGTAACAGGAGGAAAAACTATATCCATCCCTTTTTTCGTTGGTAATACTAGCGTAAGAAAAAGACAGTATGATGCTCTCTATCCTACTGTTCTTAATACAGACTTATCTCTCATAGTAGAACAGTACGCAAAACAACTGACGCTCGGCTCTCGCGCTCGCACAACGCTAGGGTTGCCTACGATTACAAATATTATATAATACTGGCGGCGGCGTGCACGGGGCGCGGTATGTTTGGATAGCCCGTGAGTCGGTACCGACACAAGACCAAAGACGATCGATTCGAGTCTGTGGAGAGTTCCATAAGCCTGAGCCTTCCGATGTCAGAATTGGTATACGCGTCTTTATAATTATGTTTTAGGTGCATGTATCATACCTATTTGAACTCAGGAAGGCTGACGAAAAATCGACAAACAACAGATACAACAAACAACACATGTGTCACGAAAATCTCATCTCATCTCAGCGTATTGGTAGTGTATGCCAGCGCTGAACTTCCGATGAGACCATTCGGTGAGCAATCTATCTATACCGAACAAAGCACACAGATATAAAGGGACACAATACAAAAGTTACACCCGACCACATCAGTCCAGACCTAACCATGGTCGGTCATTAAGTTTGACGTTTAAGTGAATTAAGTCTGACAACATATTCAATGGCTTTGAAAAACCTTGTCTCTTACAATTAGGCTCTGGTCCCACCAGCGGCAATCGGCGGTCAGCGAGTAGCAATTTTCCTACGCGGGCGAGCGATTCTCCAATAAAAAAGTACTCGCCGGCAGTGTGAACAGCCAGCGATATAAATAAATATTATCTTTTGTTCATTTCTTGGGCGACAAAATCGCCGATAACTTTTTGCTTACTCGCGCTTGGTGGGATCAGTGCCTTAAGTAGAAGTGGGATTCTTCAGTATAGAATTATATGATATATTAGTAGATATACCTGTCCATCAGGCGCTGTGTATTGGTATTGTCCCTCCACCACCAGCGCTGGTTCTTGGCCCTGCAGTGAACCACGCTGCTCGTGGTAGATCCCGCCCTCTATAACAAAGAAAATAAAGTAAAATTTTGACGGCCTAGCTCAGTTGATACCCTGCCTACGAAGCAGGAGGTCCCGGGTTCGAATTTATTTGCAGCATTTATTTGTGTGTTTATTACGAATATTTGTTCCTGAGTCTTGGATGTTACTATGTATTTCAATATTTATATGTATCTATTAAATATATCGTCAAAGTCTAGTACCCACAACACAAGCATTATTGAGCTTTCTGTGGGACTAGGTCAATTTGTGTAATGCTGCCTGTACACTCTCGCGCTCTCGGCCGAATGCAACACAGTACATACCCATTAAAGAGCCTCGGGCGAGGGGATTGGAGGCTTATGTAATTTGAGTGAGTAAAAATATGTCTTAAATAGCTTCGGTTAGGCTGAGATACGAGTAGGCCCATATTACACTGTATTACATCATACAACTTACGTGTCTGATAAGCGAATTTGTAGGAGCCGTCCGCATTAGGTCCCTCGAAGTCGTTCCGCACGATCTCCTCCTGCTGGCACCGGCACAGGCTCAGCACTATCAACTGTAACAAAAATGAACCTTGTATTTAAACTGATAAGGCTGCTTTTTCAATGCAGACGTTATAGTCTGGCGACGGAAGAAACGGGGCGTAATTAAGTTTCACGTGTGCTTTTGTCTTTTTCTGTGGCAACGTAATTCTGGGACCGGTGAATCGATTTAAGGATGATTCACACCAGCACGGGACGGGACGGGGCGGGACGGGAAAATCTGGCAATTTCTATAGAAAGAATCACGTGACGCTTTCTATGGAAATTGACAGATTTTGCAGTCCCGCCCCGCCCCGTCCCATCCCGCCCCGTCCCGTTCTAGTGTGAGCCATCCTTTAACTGTATTTTAGTTAATTTTTAAAACGACAAACATTTATTAATATTAGCTCACTTAGGGAGTACACAGGGGCTGGCAGAGGCAGGGCACACGAGATATTGTTGAATCAAGTACCCATTTTAGTAAAATCTAATATTATAAATACAAGCATCTGGAAAGGAAAATACAAATGTCAATTTTTAATACGCTCGCAATATTACGAGTAGATTGATAGCAAGGATAGAAAGGCCCCTATTTCAGTCGAGGTATTTATACTGAAATATTGCCTTACATCTGGGTTAAACAGTCTAATTTTGATATCGAATATGAGGATAGAAAAATATAGGTGTATTTATGAATTAAATCTATACATAACCTTCTCGAGGATACTTTGAAGGTAGGTTAGGTACTATAAAAAAAATATATCTTCTCGTCATTTCTCGATTCATACAATGTATGTATAATTCATCATCATCATCAACCTAAGATAGTCCACTGCTGGACGTAGGTCTCTTCTCTAACACGCCACTGAGCTCGATCTTGGGCCTCCCGCATCCAGCCGCGACCTGCCACCTTAGAAAGATCGTCACTCCACCTTGTCACAAGGCGTCCTACACTGCGTTTGCCAAGCCTTCGTCTCCACTCCAGAACCCGTTTTCCCCAGCGGTTATCGGTTCTACGAATAATATGGCCAACCCACTACCACTTCAGCATATTTCGTTCTCCGCCGAATCACCTGATTGCGGTTGCGATCCCTCAGAGAAACCCCGAGCATTTCGAAATTAAAACTCCGTAGGGCGGAATACAATTATCCACACGCATCATGAGTAGGTTAACAAAGACCCACTTTCAGAGCGTGAGATATGAAAAATAAGTATTTAACCTTTAAAAACGACACTTGATACTTATTGCATTCGCTGCACCTACATTCTCATTTCAATTATATGCTTACCATTTTGACGTTATAACTCGTAAGGTAAAAGTACTAGTGCGCGAACGCTGCACTAGTATTCGACATGGGCACTTTATGTCAAAGTGACAACGTTTAAATTCGAATATAGAAAAATCTTCGTTGTTCAAATTTAACCTGTATCACTGTGACATAAAGTGCCCATATCGAATACTAGTGCAGCGTCGGGCACTAGTACTTCTACCTTACGACCTTTTATAATATTCAAAATTGGCCATTCATCAATATTCTATAAGTCGGCACACCTCGTAATACATATTCATCATAATGTATAATCCGTTAACTTGAAACATATAAATCAAAAACTTAATTAGACGCATCTCATATTTTCAATAGAGTTATTCAACTTCAATAAGGCTTCAACGCGAAAATTCAAAGTGGTCAGCCATTTTTTTTGCAAATGCCATATCCTCTTTTTGAAAGACCGTGTCTGTCTGTGATCTGGACTGCCGCGTGATGGCTAAACAAATGTTTAACGCGTTTCAGAACTATTTATTCATTAGTTGCACAGTTCTTCGTTAATTTAACACATTAGTACATTAAACTTTTTATATTACACAAAAAACGTTTAGTGGACAAAATAGAAAAAAACTGTTCCAGAGACATTCTCACCATCCTGATAGTATCAGGGTATTTTCGCGATAAGAGATTATACAACTTTTTTTTATAACAGCCAAAAATGTTTATACTACTACGAGCTCTTTCGATCCTACTAGGAAAAAAAACATTCAAACGAATTGAGAACCTCCTCCTTTTGAAATTGTGAAGTCGGTTTTTCTCGTACGTTTTTTCGTCTACATTGAAAGAGCTCGTTATTCTGAGTAGGAAAAACTTTAACCTACCTTAAAAAAAACTCTTCTTGCGAATATGCCCATCAACCGGAACCGGAAGGCATATGAAATTATTATTTAAGTACTTACTCACAAAATTTACACTTTAATATTTGCGTAAGAGTCCTTAGAGTATAGATAACTGGAGACGTCTATTATTATTTCCCCTCTGCCAAAAAACTTTCGTATCGGCTGACGTTTATGACCCCCGCGAAATGAGAAAATATGTTATTTAAAAAATGACAAACAAGGCCTATTCAATTTGTCCTCTAATCTTTTATTTATGTATGAAGATCATTACACAACCGAAAACTAAATCATTTGATTCAACAACCTTCATATTAGTGGAAGTCATCAAATTCATCCAAAAAGCTCGGTGTGCTCAATAGAGCTAATACTTCTCTCCGGGGCAAAGACTGTTATTATACAAGTCTCAAGTCAGGCCTCATATGGAGTATTGCTGCCATCTTTGGGCGGGAGCACCTGGATACCAGCTGGGCCCCTTTGACTCGATCCAAAGACGTGCTGTCCGAATTGTCAACGATCCCAAACTCACGAGCGATATCGAACCCTTAAGTCTAAGGAGAGACTTCGCCTCCTTATGTGTATTCTATCGCTTGTACAATGGATTGTGCTCCGAGGAATTGTTTGATATGATGCCAACGGCTGCATTCTACCACCGCACCGCTCGTCGTCGGCAGGGTGTTCACCCGCATACCCTGGAGCCTAAATGGTCTCGTACCGTGCGGTTTAAGAGGAACTTCCTCCCGCGGACGCTCCGGCTGTGGAATGAGCTCCCTGCCACTGTTTTCCCAAAGGACTACAATATGGGGTTCTTCAAAAAAGGAATGTTAAAGTTTTTAAAGGGTCGGCAACGCGCATGTAACACCCCTGGAGTTGCAGGCGTCCATAGGCTACGGTGACCGCTTACCATCAGGCGGGCCGTATGCTTGTTTGTCACCGTCGTAGTATAAAAAAAAAAAATTAAAACTAAAACCCACGCCAAAGGCACTCTACAAAAGAGCCATCGAACTTGGGAAATATCTGTCAGAATGGAGAAGTCATGATTGCGCTGTCTTGACACTATAGTTGCTAATAGCATTTTTTCTACTCCAGTACAATTATTATCTGTCAATTAGATGACTGACAGTGATGTTAAAAAAGTATAAGTACATTATAACGTTGTCTTTGCTATTCTATAAGAACACTGCTTTTGTGGATTTTCATACAGTATATGAGCAACAACAGTGTTTGTTTAATTTCTATAGTGGGCACAACATCTTCCATATTCTGCCACGTTTATAGATTTTGCTTTTTACGCAATTTTAGCTGTCGTAGAAAAACTAGCGTATGTAACGGCGACCTTCAAGGGCTTCAAGCTTTTAGAACCCTTATTATATCACTGTTGCATAATAGTAGTTTATGCAACAGTGATATAATAAGGGTTCTTAAAACTTGAGGGTCGTCGTTACAAAACGAGGCGATGCCGAGTTTTGTAATAATAGACCCGAGAGTTTTAAGACCCAATTATGAGCTGTTGCATACCCTAGTTTTTCTACGACAGCTAAAATAGCGTAAAAAGCTAAATCTAGAAACGTGGCAGAATAGAGAAGATGTTGTGCCCACTATAGAAATTAAAAAAAAACAACAACAGTGCTAATATATTGTATGAAAATCCATAGGAGCAGTGTTCTTATGGAATACCATAGACAACGTTATAATGTAGACTTTTTGAATATCGCTGTCAGTCATCTAATTGACAGATAGAAGTGTTGGAGTAGAAAAACTATTATATTCTACTAGAAATCTGTAAAGTAGCGAACAGTTGGGTACAGTCAGCTTCATATACCATCCATATACCGCCACTTAGCCGCTTTTCGCCATCGCACCGCTCGCCATCGACAGGGCGCTCACCCGCACACCTTGCAATCAAAATGGTCGCGCACAGTGCGGTTTCAGAGGAATTTCCTCCCTCGGACGCTCCGGCTGTGGAATGAGCTCCCGAAAGATTACAGTATGGGGTTCTTAAAAAAAGAAGTGTGGAGATTTTAGTGGGTCGGCAACGCGCATGTAACCCCCCTGGAGTTACGCATGCGTCCATAGAATACCGCTAACCATCAGGCGGTCCGTATGATCATCGTCGTCATCGATCATCAGCGTGCTTAGCCAAGATGCCAATCGCTCACGCTTGATAACGTATCGTAGCTACCTGTCTCTATCACTTTTCCTTATTAGTGTGACAATGACAGTTGCGTTTCGTTAGCGACTTAGCGTGAGCGATTGGCATCTTGGCTACGCACCCAGCTCCATTAGCGAGTAAAATTCAGACAAATCTCCCATACATTTATCGGCAGATCCGGAAGATATGCCCGAAAGTATAAAGCCAGCTATATGGATATTGACTGCCAAATTGCCAAATATAACGCAGCGCACCATTTTAGGGTACCGTAGTCAACTAACCCTTGCAGTTTCGCCATGTCTGTCCGTCTGTCCGTCCACGGATCTCAGTGACCATTAATATTAGAAAGCTGTAATTTGTTACTATTATACACGGTGCCCAAGCCCATGAGCATTGCGAGAGATTTTAACAGTATATTCTTGAGGCTAAAAAAACAAAACATGTCATATTATGATTTTTGGTCCTTCCGACCAAAAAAAACCAAAAATTCCTTTTTTTTTTCAGATGGTAAGTAAATTTAATTTAGAGAAGGCCCACTTAAAATACAATAAAAATGTTTTTTTTGGTAGTTTTGCAAAGACATCACAGTGTCACTTTGAAGTCTGTCAAAAGTCATGTCTAGACTAGACCTATCACATTCCAAAACGCGTTATTTACCGAGTGGCGATAAAATTATGTTTAAATAAAAATTGCAAGTATCTCAGAGACTAGCCCTAATCCAATGCACTTAATATGACATTTTTTGTTTCTTTTAGCCTCAGGAATACGCTGTTAAAATCTCTCGCAATGCTCACGGGCACCGAGTATACATATATCATATCAGTCACGCTGACAAAGTGATGAAAAGTGGAAAAATACTTAACCCCTCATACACGTTAAGTGGGGGTGTTTTGTTTTCGTTTCTACCCTAAAGTGTGAGGACCTTTGGTTGTTATCTAGGTACCAAATACATAAAAACACACTGTATCCACTAGTGGGGAGAGTAATTAAAGATTTGACTTCTTTCTTCACGTTAGCTGGGAGCATGGTGGCACGATAGTTAGGAATAATAAATATCTCACAGCTTAAATGTAGATAAGATTTGTAACATTATACAGTATAGTGAGATAAAAAAATTTGTATTACACTCGGCGGTAATGTCTGTCTAAGTACCTCTCGTGCCTTGAGACCTTGAAATTCCAGTTTTGGAAATACTTCTTACGCTCGTGGCTCAATAATGCGATATTTCGCATGCTGCTAAAATTTCACCTTAATAGCACGGAAAGTACTTTCCTTCCTTTAAAAGTAGCGGGGGAAAACGCATTTTATCCACTACTGGGAAAAGTAGTATGACCTGGAGTTTTGAATGGTTTCTTCAAGATGACTGGTATAGCAATATAGCATTGACTTTTAAACGATAGTTTTGAGTAAAAAATATCGGATAGCTTACTTTTGGATGAGTTTTTTTTTAATTTGTAACAGTATGTAGTTTTTATTTTCCTCGCGATAGAGAGGTGAAAAATATGGTTTTACACTCGGTGGCAAAGTTTGTTCAACTCTCCTGCCTTGAGACCCTCGTAAAGCTCAAGATTCCAGTTTTTGAACCACTCGCTACGCTCGTGGCTCTATTTCACTACCTTTTACTTGCACGCAAGTTAAACAACAACTTTGCCCATTGTATAAGTAATAAATAACTATTTGACACGTTCACGCCGGATAGGTATTTTTATTTTTATAAATACTTAGTTAGGTATTAAAAGCTTATTTTTTCTAACTTTTTAGGTATAATTATGTTAGGACATATGAATATGACAGAGATGTCCTCCACATCAACAGCTTGTAAACTTGTGAAAAAGCTGACAATTTACATAATTTATTCTAGCACTAGATATTGTCTTTTTTGCCTAATCAGTGGGTTTGCGTAAGTAAGGCGAAAATGTCAACACGTATGGCAATATTGGCAATAGTATAATTTGTATTTTTTTTAAATTTACGATACCACAAAATATGTCTAGCCAGTGTTTTTAGTACAAGTTAACCCCTTTTATGAATAGGTAGTGTGAAAACGATTTAATAATTTCCTCGCTACGTAAACCAAAAAAGACAAAAACGTTTGTCGTCTGCAGATTTACTTACCGGTTTTAAATGTGAATCTAACAACGTTCACATCTACCTGTTCAGTTAATTATTTATTTATTATAAGTTATCATAATCAAATCTATCTATATTAATAAAACACATAAAATAGTCGTAAAACTAATGGCTGTTTTCGTGTGTTGTATTAATAATTGTTGTTATTTTTGGCGTCAAAGTCACACGAAAGTTATATTTTTGTTTTTGTTTGAGTGGTCATGTTGGCAGGTTATTGTACAATTCATGTTTCGAGCGCTTAGACCATAAACAACTGGACACGGCTTGTCTGACGTGTTCTAAACAAAATATTCTGCCGATTTTTGGCTTTTGCTATTCGTACATTACGCAGTAATAGACATGTTCGATTTATAAACTTATACAAATACTCGCACATTTGTGCAAGTTTTTTGGCGGAGGAGAAATTACATTATAAATTTACTTAATCGTGTAAAACTTTGAAAACGAACCTCCGACGTTTCAAGGGCGACATTGTCCCTGTGGTCCCGGAGAAAGCCTGGCTGAGGTTGACATCAACATCTTCTAGCTGCGCGGGTTTTACGAACTACCCGTACTTGCTCTTGATTATCAACATGAACTTTTTGCGCACTAGGAATGGGACTCTGTCGACATACTACACTCACGATGTCCGATTTAGTTAATTTATGATAATATACTTAAGTAAATTTTTAAGCCCCGTTTTAGTAAATTTATATGTGTAAAAATCGTGGAGGAGAAATTGTATTGAAAGCCAATTCCAGTTGTCTATGGTTGGGTTTGGGTGCCATCTATTTGGCATAATTTGTTTTGGCAGAAACGCTTTTGTCATAACCGGCATGCCTTGCCTTGCCATGCCTTGGCATAATCGAGTTTCGTCGAATCTTAATGTAGCAGAAATATAAATTTGGTATAATGCAGAATATGTCGAATAATACTTTGGCCGAAAATATATTCGCATACTAAACAGTGGGTTAGGTTAGGTTCGGACTGTGTTCGAATATTCGGCTAAATTATGCAATTTCTCTGGCGGATGCCCAGCGGACAGCAGCGGATCCACTATGGATATCTATCTGATTTCCCGAATATGGCAGGCTATTAGGAATTTAGGACACTAATAGCCCAACCACCATGCCATTTTTCGCGTAAAAGAAACCCACGTAACCTACTATGCTATGGTACTATGCTATATGCTATGGCTATGGTACTTTTTTTAATACTACGACGGTGACAAACAAGCATACGGCCCGTCTGATGGTAAGCGGTCACCGTAGCCTATGGACGCCTGCAACTCCAGGGGTGTTACATGCGCGTTGCTGACCCTTTAAAAAAGGAGGATTCTGTGTTGACAGCCAAACGGGCCAAGGGCTTTGCTCCGTGGGTCCTCAGCTGTCAACACAGCGAATCCTCTTGGAGCTCTGGCGACCTTACTCACCAACAGAAACACAACACTATGAGTAGGGTATAGGTGGAGGTACTTCCCCAGATGGGCTCTGCTCCAGATTTGAGCGAGACGACATTCGTTGTGCTGTGCCCTACCACACTAAACGATATGCATCCGCTGTGCCCTAACCTCTCTTAGCCTCCCTTACCCTCCCTTACCCTTCCTTACCTAAATCCAAGTCTATTTATCTCATAAATACCTATCATTACTTACAATAGGCTTTGGCCCGCATATAAACGTTTAATTTCTATAAAAAACGAATCAATCAGTAGAGATTGCTACCTATCCATCTATGTACTAATAAGCTGATCCATAACATTTCATAAAATTATAATTTTATTACTGACCTTGACAGTTTCACAACTTTAACCGTGCCGGCGATTGGGTACATTTTTATTCAAATCAACCGCATATTTAATTATGTGACCTTTCCATACATTTTACCTAAAATTAAAACGTAAGCAATTAACGTGCCTATTTACTTAGGCAATTTATTTTTGAGTAGTAGCGCGTATATTATAATTAAATACATTTTGTTTAGGCTCTATAACTCGTAGATTAAGCCCGCCTGAAATCTAAAGCTAAGGAAAAACATCGAAAAAATGCATATTTTATGAGGTATAATAGCATTAAAAATTCAAAATAAAGTAAAACTTGGTCTAAAGCTCTCTAAAAACTAAAAGTTAAAAAGTAATTTTCCATATTTTAACTTTGACTGCTTTGACGTAGGTACGAAATTAAACACTTTAGAACGAATTAATTGCGTTTATTAACACCATGCTCCTACGTTTCGAGCCCTTTATAGCACTCGTTTTCACAGAAAATGATGACTGAGAGAATGGGAATTCTGCCCGTCAATCAACAAAGTTATTGCCGTTATTGGTCATGGTGTTAATAAACGCGATTAATCCGTTCGAAAGTGTTTAATTTCAATGAAAAACAATCGCGGTAACAGAAGACAATATTATCTTTATTTATATTTAGGAAACCGGACTTCCTAACAAGGCCTAGTTTCCCATCGGGGTTGGATGGCAGTTGCTATCGTAAAACTAGCGCCTACCCCAAATCCTGGGATTAGTTACAAAGCGGACTCAGGGTCCCTGAACCATGGCATAAAGGATGACTCACATTAGCACGGGACGGGACGGGACGGGACGGGGCGGGACGGGAAAATCTGTTAATTTTTATAGAAAGAAAGCTCGGAGGCCTCAGATGTAACGTGACGCTTTCTATAGAAATGACAGATTTCCCCGTCCCGCCCCATTCTAGTGTGAGTCATCCAACTTTAGGCAAAGGAAGATGAGACATATGATGAGACATGTACGAGTAGATGTATTTTCAACCGACTTCAATATTTCAAAAGGAGGAGGTTCTCAATTCGACTGAATTTTTTTTTTTATTTTTTTTTTTAATGGATGTTCACTCATAACTCCGTCATTACTGAACCGATTTGAATTTTTTTTTTGTTTTCTAAAAGTAGACGGTTCCTGGTTGGTCCCGTTTTTTTCAAAATCCATTTCTGATGATGGGATCCATGAGGAACTGAGGGAACTCCTCAAATTTGAAAGGCACATGCATGCTGATTTGGGTGATTTCTTAAGAAACTCGAGCATTTCTTTACGAAAATCATCAATTTGGTGGAGTGGACCTGATGATGAAGACCAGGGATGGCAAAGTGGAACTGCTTCGTAATTCTCAGGACTATGATCCGATTTTAAAAAAAAATTTTTTGTCTGTATATAGATGGTTTCAGAATTGTCCCGTTTTTTTCAAAATCAATTTCTGATGATGGGATCCATGAGGATCTGAGGGAACTCCTCAAATTTGAAAGGCACATGCATGATGATTTGGGTAGTTTCTTAAGACACTCGAGCATTTCTTTACGAAAATCATCAATTTGGTGGAGTGGACCTGATGATGAAGACCAGGGATGTCAAAGTGGAACTGCTTGGTAATTCCCAGGACTATCGTCCGATTTTAAAAAATATTTTTTTTTCTGAAAATAGATGGTTCCAGATTTGTTCCGTTTTTTTCAAAATCAATTTCTGATGATGGGATCCATGAGGAACTGAGGGAACTCCTCAAATTTGAAAGGCACATGCATGATGATTTGGGTAGTTTCTTAAGACACTCGAGCATTTCTTTACGAACATCATCAATTTGGTGGAGTGGACCTGATGATGAAGACCAGGGATGGCAAAGTGGAACTGCTTGTTAATTCCCAGCTCTATCATCCGATTTGAGACATTCATCTTTTCTTTGTAAAGAAATACCTTCAAGATAGTCCTATTTGATTATAGTTCTATTTTGATGATGGGCTTCATGAGGGATTGAGAGAACTCCTCAAATTTTAACGGCACATGCATTCTGATTTGAGGGTTTCCTTAAGTAACTAAAACAGTGTTTTGGCGGAGTCAAAATTTTGATGAACTTGATCTGATGATGAAGACCAGGGATCGCAAAGTGGAACTGGTTAATAAACCTAGCTCTACTTATTATCCTAGTTGTGACATTCATCTTTTTGATTTGATTTATATTCTGATGATGGAGTTCTAGAAGAATTCAGAGAACTCTTCAAATTTGAACGGCAGGTTAATTGTGATTAGAGGGTGTTCATAATTAGCTTAGGCATTTTCTTACTGTGGCCATCATTTTGCTGGAGTGGACCTGATGTTGATAATCAGGGATGGCATAATGAATATGCTCGTTAATTTACAGTCTGTCATCCAATTTAACACATTGTTATTTTGTTTGTTTAAAGGTCTACAAGGGAGTTCCGTTTGATTATACTTCAAATGTAATGATGGAAGCCCTAGGACATTAAGAAAGCTCCTCAATTTTCAATCGTACACGTGCGGTGTATTGGATATTTGTGAAGTAAACTGGCTAACTCAAACAAATTCTTAATTTCACTTTTACCGGGAACCAAATGAAGTCGGTTTTTTTTTCTTAAAAATTATTGTTTACTTCTAAGGTGAATAAATTAGTATTTAACTAACATTTTACACATGCAACCACTTTGATATGGCAACCTTCGATTCTATATACCTTTTCATATAACATTTATTATCACTTTCTAAGATGGCATAACTCTAGAATGCCGAAACATAAACATAGTCCACTAAATCCAACGAAACTTGCCAAGTGTAAATTGAACCGAAGGCCTGTGAACCGTCGCCACCAAATACATATTAGCGGACGAGGTACTCAGAAATACCTGAATAAGCATAGTAACGCCTTGATAATAGAGCACAGACTACCGTCGAGTTTATAAATATATGAGCATTTGTAAGGCTTCAAAAAGATCTATTCACCCTAAGGACATTGACAATTAGGTGTAAGTGTTTACATATTATGCATTCATCTGCACAGATATTTATGGACTCGAGTGTACAAAAAGAACGAGGTCAGCTCTCATAATGCAGTATTTTACATGTGAACTTCTATTATTCTATCAGCGCCATTCGTCCTCTAGTACTAGTACTCGTCCTCTAGTACCTCTAACTATCCACTATAGCATTCCGTGTTCACGCTTGAAGGATAACTCACACTAGGACGGGACGGGACGGGACGGGGCGGGACGGGACGATGTGTCCATAGTTTTCTTATGCTCCGTCTAGTGATTGAGGTGGCCTATGCAATAGAGGCGTGGTCCGATATTTATGAGAACCTTGGCCGTTTAGTTACATCTGACGGCGGTTGTAATTCTAGCACAAAATATTACTCAACACAACAATTGCACATTACTTTCATAAGTAATACTTTACAACGTGTTAAATGAATTTGCGATGCAATGTTATTGTGCTAATTGACATTAGTTACGCCCACATACCCAGATGTTCATGTTTCTACATATGTACTTTCAATCTTTAAAGTTTGCTATTCGTTTTTAAAAAAATGGCTAAGAGCGATTTGGACTCTCATTCAGAGGGTCACACCAATCTTTGGCTGTCCATCAATTCACATTAGGAAACGTAAATATACTACCAGTATTTAAACCAATTTGCCGAGTGTTTACTGATGATCTTGACACTGAGTTGTCCGCGTTGCATAATAATAAGATATTCCAACATAACTGGTATGAATTGGCCTCGTAATTTACTATAAATCCACGCAATGGCGGATCATGCTTATGATGGTCATGGTACTCATGGTGAGCATAATATTCAAGTTGTTTTATGAGTGACGATGATTTATTTATTTAATGTTTAAATAGAGGCGCGAGAGCGGATGATTTGGGGTTTTGAGATAAGTAGCATAACTTGTGAAAAGGTGCAACACATTAAACATCAAGGGCAATTTCAAATAGTTTCCTAGATTTTGACAGCACAGACTGTGAACGTGTTAAGTAAACGCCATCATAATTTCATAGAAGTTTGACGTCTAAAATAACTCTTTAAACTTTGACAGTTCATTTTCTTGGACTTGGAGGAGATAATAAGGAAAATTAGGCAACTCACGGACATAGACACAGCAAAATTAGTATATTACAGCTACTTCCATAGTCTCATGTCCTATGGCATACTGGTTTGGGGGAAATCTGCTAATGTAGATAGCATATTTGTTTTACAGAAGCGAGCCGTACGTGAAATTTTCAATCTAAAGCGGCGAACGTCGGTTAGAAATTTATTTAGAAGAGTCAATATCATTACACTGCCTTCACTTTACATATATGAAGTTATTATGTGCGCTAGGAAATACTACGAACATCTGCCAAAGAACAGTGACATACACGATTTGAATACCAGAAACAAAGGTAAACTTGCCGTGCGCCGCTTACGACTAGCTAAAGCTCGGAAATCTTTTATTGGTCAAACTATACACTTTTATAACAAAATTCCTAAGCATATTATAGACCTGTCGGATCATAAATTTAAAAAAATTGTTAAAGATAGGTTAATTGAAAAATCTTACTATAATGTTTCGGATTATTTATCAGATAAATATATATGGGATGAAATGAAATGCGATGAAATAATTGTAATTATATGAATATGACAAATAGTTAAAGCACTATAAATACATAGTTTTAAGGAAAAGTGTGCAATAATTGACGGACATAAGTGTATCTTTGTATACCTACATGGGAAATAAACTGAAACTGAAACTGGAAATGTGATTCAATGCAATATGTTTATGCTTGAGTGAAAGGTGTTACATAAAACTTAAATGCTCGCTAAACGGGTCAAATGTCAAATTGAGCCATCATAACATCTTGACAAGTGGCTTGGACTGCAATATGATAGCTATCGAGTCGTAAGAGGGTCAAGTTCTTTATTAACACCAAAAATTAGCTGTTTATCTACCATCGCTACACTAATCCCTTTAAACAGGGGCATAAAGTCTACCTTACTTTAAAAGGCATAAGTAAAGGCATTAGTTATTAAGTCTAGAGTATAAGTACTAACATATTATGGATCACTGATCTGATTTTTTTTTATAAGAGCAGGAACGTTGGTATACCTAGTAGAAAAAGAAATAACACGCATAAGTTTATGACCAAAATATTTAAAATACGTGTGAAGTTAGAGTAGCTGAAGGGTAAATAACGAAACACTGTGCTGTTCGTACGATGGTTATTCAAGTACGCATAGATACCCATAGATAGTAGGAAATAAGTAGTTAAATCTACCCTAAGTGATGAATCACACTAGAACGGGACGGGACGGCGCGGGACGGGGCGGGACGGGACGATTTGTCAGTTTCTATAGAAAACGTCACGTGACATCCGAGGGCTCCGAAGCTCCGAACTATCACGTGATTCTTTCTATAGAAATTGACAGATCGTCCTGTCCCGTCCCGTCCCGTCCTAGTGTGAGTCATCTTTAAGTACATACACATTACGAGTATGCTTAAGAGCCTCGTATAGGCCAAACTCGAGCTACCTAAGTCAACAAATGTCATCTGTTTTGCAACCGGTGTAACTTAAACTGGGGCGACGCGTGCGAACTTGGCATACAGCTCTGCCGTGCCCCTCCCTAATGTATTATACAAACTGCCAAAGGTCATGTATGTCAGTTCAATCAGTGTTGAGTTATTGGATGCCTACTGTGTTGACTGATGAATTATCGGTTATTATACAGCTGGGTGCTTTTTAAAAGTGTAATCTTTTTCCTAGTGCTTTCCCGATTTACGAGTATTCCCCTTGGGATTAGGATTACTTGCCCGCTTTGGCAACTAATCCCAAGATTTGGCGTAGGTGTTAGTTTTTACAGAAGCGGCTGCCATCTGACCTGCTAACTGACAACTATTGACCACAGGAAAGCCTCTACAGTTCAGCCGAACACGCAGTTTTTCTTTCCTATTGTCAATAGTTAACAGCTTGTGGACATGTAGTTATGAATTTTATCATACAATGTAATAGAAAGGTACCCCTTAATATAGATAAGGCTTAAATAAGAGAATCAAGCTTTATAGCCCTTAACTTTTGAATATGCCACCGGAGACTCCGAATATCATTTTGTGTCTGACCCAGTCCTTAATGAATAAATGCTTAGGCATAGTTTGATTTGTTTGATCTTTGTAGGATATGTAGGTATATTGTTCCAAAATAACAAAATGTCAAAATTCTGACATTATCGTGATACGTTCACACGATTTGCCGTCATGTCAACCGCAGTAGCATTTACCTCTAACCTCCTAAATGAAAGGGGGGCATGTCAACTTGTCGCATAAATGTCGCACTGAAGCTGCGTCAGGGCCAAAGTAAATATTTACTCCTTCCTTGCTTCAACCAACCTATATACGGGTCTAAGATATAGGTACTGTGACAAGCTAAATGGAGCAGTAGATTAAAAAAAAACTAAATATCTCTCCATTTTTAGGGTTCCGTAGTCAACTAGGAAGTCTAGGAACCCTCATAGTTTCGCCATGTCTGTCTGTCCGTCCGTCCGTCCGTCTGCGGCTTAGCTCAGTGACCGTTAGTACAAGAACCCTCAATCTTGTCTCGGAAAACATTGACTTGTTCTCTTGCTCTCTGAATGAATTCACAAGGTCAGCGTTGAACAATATTTGTTACAACCGTGATAATTATGTATAAATAGATTAGCTAGATGTAGTTACACTATTGTCTTAGGCATAGTCCTGTAAAGATAGTTGTAAGTGTTGAAAGTAAATAAAAAAAAAAAAATAAAAAAAAAAGAAAGCTGTAATTTGGAAGCGGTAAAATAAAAAGTGAAAAAACTTATGTTTTTAGGGTACCTACACGTAGGATGTTTATTTTTTGTATGAATATTAAAGTGTGAGGTATTGATGGATAGGTAATTGAATAAAAAAGGGGTTTGTCAAAAACAGTTTTTGGTAAAGTAAATATTTTCGAAAATAATCGCTCCGGAACTTAAAAAAAAATGTGTCCTACCTCTAACTTTTAAACCGCATGTCCAAAAAATATGAAAAAAATCGTGAAAATAGAGCTTTACGAAGACTTTCAAGGAAAATTATTTTTAACCTCGTCAGTTCAGCCATTTTTGATTAAATGACAATTAAAAATAAATAGTTCTGTTGATCAAACAGTCAAAATACGAGTATTCTACAGTCAATTTCAAACTCGTGAAGTAAACTACTGTCGAATGACGTATGACTACGATTTACATCTGATTATAACCGTGAAGACTTTATTATTAATTTGACATTTAACATGATTATGTTTACATGCACGTTAATAAGCCTGTAGGTTAATTTAATAACTGGTTGTACGAAAAAACCGGCCATTAGCATGTCGGGCCACGCTGAGTGTAGCGTTCCGTAGTTCCGTCACAAAGATATCGGTCTTGAAATGTCGACTATAAGTACGCTACAGTACGCAGCGCTGCTGACTGAGTCGATAGGCTATCCTATGTGCTATCGAAAGTATGCCCGTCTCGCCGTGGTCTCGCCTACCACTACTTTGGCAGGAGCGAGAGGAACATATTTTCGAATGCCGCAGTCGCTATAGTTATAGTTGAGTCGGCAGCTGCATATTACGTCTCTACCATGAGTTAAATTGCCACAGATTTCGAAAGATAGATTTTGACCCGTTATCTACAGTTAAAGGAAGTTAAAGAAGTTAAACATGTGTGCTCCCATTTTTAGGGTTCCGTACCTCAAAAAGGAATAAACGGAACCCTTATAGGATCACTTTGTTGTCCGTCCGTCCGTCTGTCTGTCAAAACCCATAACCCTTTATCTCGGGAACGCGTAGAGGTACCAAGTTTAAATTAGTACCACATACACAAGTCTACGGTCTCTTGAAGCTGTGAAAAAACCAAACCTCTACGTCAACGCAATCAAAAGATACGGCCGTTTAATTAAATGTCACATTGCCCATACATTTGCAATAGGAAGCGAAATGTATAGGGTACTTCCCGTTGACTTAGAATCACGAAATTTGGCAAAAAAGAAAGAGCTATAATAGCACAAGTACGGGTAAAAATCCGAAAACCGTATGATTGCCGTTGCCGCACACTGAGAGTTCCGTGCCACCAGTATTTTTAAGTACCTAAGGTCATAAATGGTGATGGAGCATCCTTTGTGCGGAACCCTCGGTGGGTGACTCTGACTCCCACTTGACCGGTTTTCTTCATTTCGAAATGACTTACTAACCCGTACTATTTTATAATAGTATTTTTTCTACTCGCCGACTTTAATCTGCCAATTACGAGTACATAGACAAAACTATAAGCTCATACTTTTCGATATTAGACAGTCCAACTCAACTATAATATCTCATTTCGATACGCTGTAGGCAACTATAATAGAACTTCATACAAATTCTATACTTATTTGCGATGCCGCCTGGTACTTTGCCGAGCGCGCGCCTCACGCCCGCGCCGACCGCGCCGGCCTGCCGGCCATCTTTTGTGTTACATCCTTGTTAAGTCAATGAAATTGAATGATGAAATTGTTCCTCCATAGATGATGATGATGATGACTCGTAGAAAAAGTATTGTATACAATCGTAATATAATTAAGTTTTTCAATCTCGTACCTTACTTAGGCCACTCAGCAAGCTTCGTGGCCTAAACACGGTACTCGACTGAAAAACCCTTCATTATATCACGATTGTATAAAATACTATTATACAATCGTGATATAATGAAGGGTTTTTCAGTCGAGTACCGTGTTTAGGCCACGAAGCTTGCTGAGTGGCCTAAGTAAGGTACGAGATTGAAAAACTTAATTATATTACGATTGTATACAATACTTTTTCTACGAGTCATATATCAATGGAGGAACAATTTCATCATTCAATTTCATTGACTTAACAAGGATGTAACACAAAAAGATGGCCGGCAGGCCGGCGCGGTCGGCGCAGCCGTGAGGCGCGCGCTCGGCAAAGTCCCAGGCGGCATCGCAAATAAGTATAGAATTTGTATGAAGTTCTATTATAGTTGCCTACAGCGTATCGAAATGAGATATTATAGTTGAGTTGGACTGTCTAATATCGAAAAGTATGAGCTTATAGTTTTGTCTATGTACTCGTAATTGGCAGATTAAAGTCGGCGAGTAGAAAAACGATATTTTACGTGCAGGGAAGATTACGCAATAAAATATTTCAGTAAATTTAATATGAACTTTGCCGGACTGGATCCTAAAAATCAACCAATCAGCATAATTATTATATATAATTTTAAGATGATATTTGAAGCTCATGCATATACTCGTACGACCTATTAATATGCTGAGTCAAGCAGCGATTAGTGTCTTAATATTAAAAAAAAACAGATGTCACAATTTCACAATCTCCCACACTATTTAAAAAGTTAATTGGCATCTATAAAACCAGTTAAATTAGGACATAATTGTTTAACACTAAGATTGTAAGCCGAAATTTCAACACAAGTCAAAGTTGAGAAAGATATTACCTATTATATACCAAGACATTAATCTTGATTATTTTGACATTTCTTAACTTATTTTTAATCGGCTTTTGATCAATTATATTCTCATCTTCATTCAAATGAAGATATTTAAGTAATAAGTATGAAGAAACTACACCTACGTGCCCTACGTAAGTATAATATTACCCAATCTACTACTTAGAGTTCGACTAAGCTGATTTTCATCCATTTTGATAGCACGGATTGTGAAAGTAAACGTCATCATTTATTTACTCTCATAACAAAATGCAAACTTAGGTTGGTCTGATTTCGTCGGGGCCAATAGGCCGCATCGCCCTGTGTAATCGACGAAGGGAGGGTTACCTTCGTCATCGGTCCCGACGGATCGCCCCATGTAATACCTGTATAAATTAGGGCGTACAGGGATTTCCATGTCCGTTAATTACACCAATAATAAATAAATATTATTGGACAATCTCACACAAATAGACCTAGTCCCACGGTAACGATATATATAATATAGATAGATAGGTACATATAAATACTTTTTTTTTTTTTTTTAAAGCCTTTATTTCTACCATAATTTCTTTACACAATAAATAATTTGCATGCACTGTATTTTTGTATCTTCAGTTCATTTTTTTTTCTTGTTTGCCAATATTTAGTTTTTATTCTTATTAGTTTATATTTTATTATAATCTTCACTTTTATCACTTAAGTCATTCCGTTTAACACATTTTCCATTTAGAAGTAAATAAATAAATAAATTAATTGATTTTTTTTTCTAATAATTGAATATGTCTATATTAATAATAATAATTTGTTATTGTACTAATTAATCATATCTCTGTTTATAAAATGCAAAGTCTGTAATTTCACTCCTAAATTATGGAAGTCGCCTCTTTGGCGTAGGCCTCCCCCAGTGTCCTCCATATTGCTCTGTCTTCTGCTATTTTTTTCCATTTATCTCCACAACGATTCCTAAATACATCGTCCCACCTTTTTTTCGGGCGGCCTTTGTTTCGTAGTCCATCCCGTGGTATCCATTGTAAGATTTTTCTTGTCCACCTGTTGTCGTTTAATCTACAAATATGTCCGGCCCATTTCCATTTTAAATTCCTTATTCTCTCTATGACGTCTGTTATCTTGGTCTTTTTTCTAATGTCACTATTTAATATTCTATCTGCTGTGGTAATCCCTAACATGCTGCGCTCCATTTTTCTTTGGTGTATAGCTAATTTTTCTTCATCTTTTTTGCGCAGAGACCAAGTTTGACAACCATAAGTTACGCAAGGTAAAATTGCTACTTCATAGAGTTTTCTTTTTATGTGAAAGGGCATCTCCTTATTTTTCATTATTTCTTGTAAACTCCAATATTTTTTCCAAGAAAGAGCGATTCTGCGATTGATGTCTTTTTCTGTATGGTTTGAAAAAGAGATTAACTGCCCAAGGTATACATATTCCTGTACATATTCAACTTCTTCTTCGCCTATATGTATTGTCACCTTTTTGTCGTTTGTCAGTATTTTTGTTTTGGTTATGTTCATTGACAATCCAACTTTTCTGCTCTCGTCAGCAAGATCTTGCAGCATGCTCCCCAATTGCTCAGGTGTTTCTGAAAAAATGACTATATCGTCCGCAAAACGTAAGTTGCTCAGGTATTCCTCTTCAATTTTTAGACCCCTTCTCGACCATTTCAGGTTTCTAAAAATCAACTCCAATACTGCACAAAATATTTTTGGTGACATCGGGTCGCCTTGGCGCACACCTTTTCTGATTGGGAACACCCTCCCTTCTTGTTCAAGCTTAATTTTTGCCGTGAGCTTTGTGTACATGTTGCGCAGTATTTCTATGTAACTTGTATGAACTCCTTGTTGTAACATTGCTTTCCAGATTGCGTCATACTCCAACGAGTCAAACGCTTTGGTAAAATCTATAAAGCACAGGTAAATTGTTTTCCTGTATTCTCTGGACTTTTCAATGATTTGAGTGACAACCTGTATATGATCCATTGTAGAAAAACTTTTTCGGAATCCAGCTTGCTCCCTTGGCTGGTTTTTATCTAAGATATTCGAAATTCGAGATAAAATGATCTTTGAGAATACTTTATATATATTAGACATCAAGCTGATAGGTCTATAGTTTCCTAAATCCCCTCTATGGGTCAATTTCAACAGTACTAGTTTTTTGTGTCATTCCAGTGTAATTCTTTATTTACGTTTCTTCGTTGTTTCTTTTAATGTCAATCGACACCTCAGACTGTTCTTTGATAAGCCTCTTACAGAGCACTTGATATCTTAAGCCTTTTGAGAATTATCGGAGATTAAAAAAATTGACTCGCACGTGAATGATAAGTATACACAGGAATGATATAACACTCCACCTGAATGACATTTTTCCCAACGGAATGAAAAAAATAAACACAGGAATGATATCTATACACTAAAATGAGAAAAATGCTAAGAAGTGCCAAAAAATCAGCCAAGTTCAATAATTAACCGAAAATTTATTTCGAATGGCCATGTTCAATCTAGAATATCGAGTATTTATTGCAAAAGTGCCACTTTTATTAAATTATAAGGACAATTTATGGTACTTCTACTCGAGATAACAAGATCTTTCAATTTAAAAACGAAAAAATTGTCCCACAAATTTAATAGGTAAAATTTTAGAATTTCCATTTGAGTTACCGCAATACAAAGCCTATAGAAATAAGCAATACAGTAGAAAAGAACTAAGGACATTTTTGTTGGAAATTAAAAAAAGCTCGTTATTTCGATTTGAAATACATAACATAAAAATTATGTGCCCAAAATATATATATATTTCATAAAAGTGAAATTTTATTAAGAATATTAATACAAGCTGTGCCTGAGCTACCATCAAAGCTTAACCGTCGAGCCTGACGGACGCTAGTAATTTAAAGAGTTACCCTTAAATACTAAGCTTGAGTTGGTAGTCTAGCTTGGTATTTAAGGGTAACTCTTTAAATCACTAGCGTCCGCCCGTTGCCACCTACACGTCATCAGGAAGTGTCACCTCCACACCCTCTAAGCATGTATTTGTAATAAAAGAATCGGAACAGAATGAAAGGAAAAAAGGGCAGGAATAAGCTTCATTAATAAACATTAAGAGGCAAAACAATCAAACAGGGCTTCTTCTCATTAAGCGTTTTAAAAAAAAGTCGATGTCTTCTTGGCTTCTTCAACCATATGGTTGTACGATGCACGATGCACGATGCAACGTCGACGTAATGGCGACACAACGCTTTTTAAAGTAAGTTGAAGTGAAGACCCCGAAAAGACGTCGACGATCGATCTCGAAAAACGCTAAATATGAGAGAGCCCATAGAGCCGCGACAAAAGCGAGTTGAGATAAAAAAAGGAAATTTACCAATATAAGAACAGCATTGTATGTCCGTAACAACAAAATCAACAACGCGTACAAATAAAAATATTTTTAACTTATAAAAAATATAACTCAACAGTCACTTATTATTTTTATAATATTTACCCAATTTAAGAACAGTTAACAACAAAATCAATAACGCGTATACAAATAAAAAATATATCAAACAACTACTAACCTACTACTAGTTATCACTTATTTACCATGTTTAAATGAAGTAACATTTGAAGGCTGGGGGAGCAAGGGTATTGACGTTGGTGGAAGGCGATTAACAAATCTCCATTTCACCGACGACATAGTCTTCTTCTCGTCCTCACCTGCGGACCTCGGCATCATGCTAGAAGACCTGAGCAGGGCAATCCTTGAGGTAGGATTAATGATGAACATGTCAAAGACCAAGCTCATGAAGTCATGACTAACTCCTCGAAAACAACAGAGTGGTAGTAGATGGTGAAGCAATATTATATGTCGATGAGTATATAATTATATATACCTGGGCCTGGGAAAATGCCTGGAGGAGCTATTGGTCTATGAATGATCAGATGAAGGGTGACCTTCCCATATCTTTAAAAAAGAAACTCTTGGACATATGCATTCTTCCCATCATGACCTACGAAGCACAGACTTGGTCTTTGACAAAAGTTAAGAAATCCACCCTCAAGGTTTGCCAGCGAGCCATGGAGCGAAGTATTCTTGGCGTGAAGTTAACTGATCGCATCAGATGTACGGTACTACGCTCCAAGGCCCGAATAGCCGACGCAGCAGAAACAGCCGCCAAACTGAAATGGGACTGGGCTGGACATGTTTGCCGTATGCCCGATGAGTTGTGGGCTAAAACAGTAACCAAGTGGGTACCGCATAACAGAACACGGGACTGCGGCAAACCTCAGCGGCGATGCCGAGACGACCTGGATGCTTTTAGTAGGAACTGGTGGGAGATGGGGCAAGACAGAAATACGTGGAAGGAGAGGAGGGAGGCCTTTGCCCAGCAGTGGGACACTCTAGGCTCATATAAATAAAGATAAAAACATTTGAAAAAAAAGAATGGTACTATAAACATCACTGAAGTGTTTTTCGAAAAATAGTTTTGATTAATAATTACCTACTTGGAGTAATTTTGTCAAAATTTGCCAAATACAGGAGTTTACCAGTTTACCGAGAAACACCCAATTGATGTCAATGCCTATTTTTTAACCACAAATTCAGGGGTCTAGCTTTACCCATCACAAAACGACATGAGGTTTAATGGCTTGTAGAAAAATATGATACAGCCGGAATCTTATTTTGTCGGACTTGGCGGGGGCATGGCAGTGCCCCCAAATAAAACTAAACACAAAAGTGAAGCTACTTTTGATATCATTCCGGTGTTATTTTCATTCTGGTGGGTATTAAAGCCATTTTACTACACCGAAATCACCGGAATGAAATTGGTGGAATGATAAACCGAGGTGAAATAAAATTATAAAAAAATAACTAAGTCCCACATTCTTTAACTATCGCGACATTTAAACTGACAAGTACAAAATACACGATCTGTAAATATTTGAAAAATAACAAATATGAAACAAAAAACATATAGCAAACTCCGGAATGATATTTTTTTTGTCCCCGTTAATCGAAATGACATGACTCGCGTGTGTAGCGGATCTATTCAGCATCCCGTCGACATCTTCTTGCAGTGAGAGCCACGGCACAACTGACTCCTCAAAGTGCTCAGGAGACGGGGAGTGTACGAAGTCAAACTTAGCCAATAAACGTCGATGAAATTTGTCCGCGGTAATAAGGATTATTTTGCCGGACAAATTTCTTTACGCATAATAAGGGGGTTTATTAAAGAGTTAATAAGCAAGTAATATTTTAAAGGGTTCTTTATTGATATGGTATTATAATGAACTAAAAACTAATTTGATATCTTGTATAGTTTTCGAGTTATGCGGCATTAAACAAGAATAACTGGGTCCCGGACAACCCACCTGAATGAAAAAATGGGCCTTTATTATTTTTTTTCAATTATTAAATTATTTAATATTTTAATATTAGTTATTGCCCGAGGTCGATAGCTAATAGACGTTTCCAAAAAAAAATAGTATATGACTATTTTGACTTTCTGCACCAGCGTTTTCAGTCTTGCCATCAAATTTTATTGCTTGGGATATTCACCCCTATCTCCTTTTTTGTGTAGTAGCGTTATTGTGGATTGTGACCACTGCCTCGGTACCTCTTTTTTAAGTAAAATATTATTGAATAATATTTTTACTGGCAGTTTTAGGAATTCAAGGATACTCTGTAAAAATTCATTTGTAATCTGGTCTTCTCCTGTATAATATAAATACTTAAGTACATAGAAAACATCCATAACTCAGGAACAAATAAATAAATGCCCTGACCAGGATTCGAACCCAGGACCTCCTGCTTCGTAGGCAGAGTCACTACCGACTGGGCTAGGAGGCCATTCATTGACCAATGGGACGGTTACACGGACGATATGGAACGATAAACTATGGCGATGATTGGCCCGTCCAGGTGGAACCATGGAGCACGGGGTAAATTGGCCAATCATCATCGAGGATCTTCGTTCCAGATAGTCCCGGTGCTAATGAGCATTACCCCGAGTCGATTTTCCGCTAGGGGCGCTAGTGGAACGTGGGCCCTGCGAGAACATTTCAAAGGTCACTTTGACAGTTCTCTCATACTGACACAGGACCCACGCTTGAGTGGCGCCGCCTGGTGAGCGACAATACGGTAGCTCACATTGAACCTACAGAGGTATGCTACCATCGTTCCGTAGCTACCTATACCTACTACTAGAGTTTAAAAAAGTGTAATTTTATGTAAAATGATATTATCAAACTTAATATCACAGACATTATACATATAAATTGCCATACCTAAACCAAGGTCGAGGCGATTGTGTGATAATGAATATATAATGTTAAACTTTTCGCAATATTCTCATAGGTATTTTGTTTTAATGTGTAGACCTTTACATGTCCCTGAACCTGAGTTTAAGTAACCCTAGTATTACACGTCGCGATTTTAAGGAGCCGATTCTCGGCTTGGCTCCGTGTAAGCGTGAAAGGGAACTTAAGCCCCTCATTCACGGCAGTCCGCCGGCACTCCGGCATGACTGGATGTAGCGCACACACGGTGTGCAAGTGGCCCAGCCTGGCAGTCCAATTCGCACTTATTCGTTGAAAGATGCGCAGCGCTGCGTTTTAGCGCATACACTGTACTCGAATTAAAAAAATGCCGCCATCTCTTATTTCATTTTTAATAATGAATAATTAATATTTTTTGCATTGCCGCATGTCTCAATTGTTTATTACCGTAATTTAGTGCAATTCGGACTACAAGGAGGTGGGCGGAGCTAGCAGGATGTTGCCGTACGGCACGCATCCGGCAACGACATTCACGATGCTATATTACGTGCCGGAGGTGCCGGCGGACTGCCGTGAATGAGGGGCTTTAGGTAATCGAGGGAGGTTTAGAGAGGGGCAGGGGTAGGCGATTTCGGCCCCGACGGATCGCCCCAGGTAATACCAGTTTATGGGAAAGACAACGGCTATACGACAATAGGCACCGGTTACACGCACGATAAAGGGTGGCTCAGTCAGTAGTGTCAGTACCTACTACTAGACGGATGAATGCGCCGAGAATCGGGCATTCCGGAACGGTCTTGTGCCGGTCATGCTTTTTTGTACGAAATCCAGACTAGAGCGCCTACCACGAACCGCGAACGAAAGTATACCTCCCTTTCGCACTTGTGATTTCTCACTCAAGTGCGACAGAGAGGTGAAACTTCGTTCGTGGTTCGTGGTAGGCCTTTAGGTACCCCGGAGTCCTCGGTCGACTCGGTGAGCCAAAATATGTAAGTTGCCAGATGGCATAAACCTAAATAACACAGGTACTATTTAAAACATAAAATAAACCTACAAGTAACTATAGTCTGACAACCCAGCGAGCGCAGTAACAGTAGGATAGAGAGCATCATACTGTCTTTTTCTTACGCTAGTATTACCACCCTGAAAAAAGGGATGGATATAGTTATTTTGTCCTACTGTTACTGCGCTCGCTTGCTTGTCAGACTATAAAGTCCCCCAGGTCACCTTCGTGGCGTGTTGCCTCTTGCTTTTTGTCCGTTTGCTTGTATCCTTTTTCATGAATAACATTTAAAATATCTGTCACTACCCTACGAAATGCTACGATTTATTGTTTAACATTAAGCATTGAATAAGTGCGTAACGAATTAATGACTTTTTTAAATGCTTAATGTTAAATATACGAGTAGATAATGATGGCAGGAGTCCTTGGTTCCTTAGAGTTGGAGTCGGATCAGTCGGATGCTAGTGTGGGATGCTACCTAGCTACGTAGACATGCGGGCACCGTCCCACCTCCAACGAACTAATGTAAAAGCGGGCGCAGCGGCTGATAGTGCCGAGATTTTAAAACGTTATAAATTATAAACAACGAGGAAATGCCGCCAGCATCCTAGCTACAATGCCTCGAGGGGCTATTTTAAATCTAAGGTAGGTAGCTTAATATCTTACTGTACCTATATATAATTTGTAACAGTAAAACATCCAGGCTAGTTCGGATAATCGAAATGTGGAGTTTCCAGGACAAGATCGACACCTTTAAATATAAAATCAGTAGGTATAGATTATAAATGAAAGAAATGACATATACTACAGAAAAAGTGACCAAGGCCCCCAGTACCCAGGGCTGAGATCGAACCAGCGACCTGCTGCGGATGTATCTATAATAATTGAGCGATGATAATTTGAGCGTTCGGATAATTGAGGGTTCGGATAATCGAGGTTCTACTGTAGTTACCTATATCTTAAATAAGTAGTAATTTGAAATAAATATTTTATTAATACAGATGTAACTTACATGCATGTACCTACCTACCTACCTATATTTTTTAAATTATTTTAAATGCGTAACGAAGCGGAAAAAAATATAAATTTTTAAGGTACAACGAAAAATGGAAATACCCTAACACCACTGACCTAAACACCAGCTACAATTGTCTTGATGGCTTTACCTTAAGTACATTACCCTACGTTTCGAGCCCATTACAGCACTCGTCATCACAGTGTACTAACGGGTCAGTTTGTAACTTGTTTACAAGGGAAAGTCTTAAAGTCTTAAATATATTGTCTTTCTCCGGGACCACGGGCACAATGTCGCCCGTGAAACGTAGGAGGTTAGTCGTAGTACATTTTTGAGAGTCGTGAAATTTCAAATAAAGGAAATTCTATCTAACAAACCATACCTAATTACTTTTAGAAAGATAATTACTTACTTCTGCTTACATTACAGTAACATGTAGTAACCGATTATGTAACAATCTAGGAGTCTCGGCAATATATTATAATTAGCTTTTTTGCTGTGAACGCATAACACCTAAAAACACGCAAATAAACGCCTGAAAAAGAAATTCAAATAATCAATATACTCACAGTTAAAAATCCAACGGAATACATCGTCACTTTCTATGTATTATCTAATATCTTAGAACGTAAACAAACTTTTTACCGAAGGCTTTACTTCAAGCTTAATCCATCAAATTTCTTAAACGAAATTTTAAAAAGTTGGCGCGTCCGTATTCCCGCGCAAAATGACACTTTACTTTTTTAATTAGGCCGAGTTCTCGCGGCGACGACTGGCTAAGAACTAGTCGATAATGCCGTAAAATGGTTAAGCGCAGTGAATGTGACCCATGACCTCTACTTGTCGCTTCTTCACCTGTTTATTTTGCAATCGTAGCGTGCGTTTTAGAAGCATTTTAGGGTTCCGTAAGAAAGTGCCGTCTTAAAATTAGTGGTTCTGTGAGCTGTAAACTTCGCGATATGGTAGTGGTATTGGCATAAAGGTCTAGGGCGCTTTAATTAAGATCTTTGTACCAATTTCCGCCATTTTGAAAATTTCCGAAAACTGTTTCGACAAAATATATATCGATTGCTGTTTAACCTTTCGCTTTATGCTGTTACCGCACCTAAATATTTGTATCTGTTTGGCCTGATGGTTGACTGGTAGAGAATGCCTTCTGGCATTAAGTCCGCCTTTTGTACTTTGTTTTATGTGCAATAAAGTTTTAAAAAAAAAAAAATATTGCTTACAAAATTTCACAAGAATTGTTTGATAAATGCGACCTGAACTGTGAACAAATGGCTGTCCATATTTATTCTTTGCCCAAGCTGAAACGACTCTGAAATAACTCTTCGCTCACTCCGGTTTTATAAATATTCCGTTAATTGCATAAAACCAATGCTTTCACAATGGCATCGTTCTTCGACTATCTATTTCAAATATTTTTTCTCAAACATGCAATGAAATGTTGTTATAACGTTCGTTATAATAGGCTTCAAAGTACCACGTTTCAGGCGGGGCAACTGGAGAGACACGTAATGAAATTTCATACAAAATTGAAGGCCTAGGCCGGGAAGTAATATTTTTTTAATTTTATTCCACATAAATGTGTGACACAGCAACATGGTTTTTAGCCATTATAACAGTTTCATTACTATGGTTCATTATGACATTCTGCCAGTTATGCCAGTACGCCTATTAAAAAAAACAATAAATTATATATTCGAATATATAAAGTTGATACTTAATCGATATGGACATAAACATAACAAATAACACATTATAAATTTAAACATTGGCGGTAAAAGTGTCTACTCAAACCGTGCCGTTTTGTTTAATGATAATATTCTGCCACAGTGCCTATAAAAATAAAAATAAGTAATGATATTTTGAAGTTTTATTCATATAAAATGGACATCGACATGAACATAAGTAACAACACGTTATTGCAAATTTACTCACACAAATTTAGGTATATTCCAAATATTAATAGTAGATTACATACCAAGGCCGTTTAAGTGGGAAATGCCTCGGATCCCATGTAATTGTCGGCCGAGGCGAAGCCGAGGTCGACTAACATGTGATCCGAGGCTTTCCCATTTACCGGCCGAGGTTTGTATACTATTTTTCTGTCCGACGGAGCCGGCAGGCGGCAATTTAGTTTTGCGTAAAGTGGCGCTTACCGGCCGGAGGACTGAAAAATAAATTTAAACGTAAAAGCGTCTACTCAAACCGTGTGTGGAAAAACGCCTATGTAGTTTTTTAATAATTTTGGAGGTTAAGTTAAATAACTTTGATTCTTTTAATCTATTTCAATGGTTTTATTGTTCATTGTTATTTATTATAATAATGTTGTCGTCGAGTTTTGAAGCAGAAATGACTATTCATTGAGCCCCACCAGAATTAAGTGCGAAATGCGAAAGTAAAATTGAATGGGCTCTAAATTAATTGATAGCGCAAATGACAAACGAGATGTCGGAAGGCATATGGCTACCCAAAATGCATGCGTGTTTAGTTAATATTACGATAACTGTTTAGACTAAATTGGTTTCTTGTTTAAGTGAGAACTGTGTCTGTCTATCTAAGGATAAGTAGGAATTACAAAAATTTGTAAAGAGGTTATAATTTTCATTGTCACAGAATAACAAGTGCTGTTCGTGTTTGGTACATTTTACATTGCGACATATTTATACATCATTAAATATTTATGGATCATCTGTTTTATCGTTATAGACTAAATTCATGTTGGAATCACCACGAACTAAATAGCAATATTTGTGTTCGATATATTAATTCGTCAAGTCAACTTTTAGTTTTTCTAGAAATAAAACTATCATATTTTTGGAGATTTTTTTATTTATTTCATTGCATGTTTGAGAAAAGCACTATACATGCCTTGCCGTGAAAAGGGCTTTAAACGGCTTCGTATGGTTACCCGGCCTCGCTAACGCTCGGCTCGTGTATATACATACTCACCCGTTAAGCCCTTCTTTCCCGGCGTCTGCAGTAATGTACTATTCCTAAGTATTTGATGCACTCTAACGATTTGACAATCGAGGCGTGTTCAGATATTTCTTAGCACCTCGGCAGCTTCAATGTATCTGATGGCGACTGTACAATCGCGTCAAAAAATGTAATAACGTTTGAACGCGTGTGTACCTATACGTTATTCAGAACATTTTTTTAAGAAATAATATTTTTATGACCTCCCAGCCTAGTTGGTAGTGACCCTGCCTACAAAGCAGGTCCCGGGTTCGAATCCTGGTCAGGGCATGTAATTGTGAGTTTATTACGAATATTCGTTCGTGAGTTATGGATGTTTTCTACGTAACAATAACAATTAACGAGTACAAACACGATAGTAATACATCAACTTATTCTTGAGTTCCGGTGGACATCTTTCTGCTCCATAATCAGACCTTGGACACCACCTACGGCCCAAATGCTCATCGGAATAAAACTAACGAGTACAAACATAAAGGGATTACATCAACTTGAGTTCCGGTGGCCACCTTTCTGCTCCATCATCAGACCTTGGACACCACTAACGGTCCAAGTGGTCGCCAAAGCTAATTACTTCCTGAGTTACAGTGGCCATATTTCTGCTACATCAGCAGATACCACTTGCGGCCCAAGTGCTCGCCGAAACAACATTAATCGAGTTCAAACACGATGGTATTACAGCAACTTATTCTTGAGTTCCGGTGGCCACCTTTCTGCTCCATCATCAGACCTTGGACACCACTAACGGTCCAAGTGGTCGCCAAAGCTAATTACTTCCTGAGTTACAGTGGCCATATTTCTGGTACATCAGCAGATACCACTTGCGGCCCAAGTGCTCGCCAAAACAACATTAAACGAGTTCAAACACGATGGTATTACAGCAACTTATTCTTGAGTTCCGGTGGCCACCTTTCTGCTCCATCATCAGACCTTGCCTAAAATAGCTAGGGGGGGGGGGGGGGGGGGTGTTGAGGTTTTCATGGCCCAACGTAGACCTCAGATAATTTTTAACACGTTTTAGGCAATAAAAGCTTTAACTAATACTTATTAAATTATTTATTTTAATACTTGCGAGGATCTCGGATACGGCAATAACGATATATAGCGATGAAATTAGCTACCTATGTGGGTTTTTGCGGGCAATCAATCGATCTAGATTACTCTCAATAGTCTCATATAAGACTAAACAATTGACGATATGTATTTATTTAGTCTCATATTGAAATACGAGACTAAAAAACGCGATATTTTCTTAAGGAAATGCCGCTTTCGAAATTTCATGATTGTATTCATTGTATTTTCCGAGCTTCGCTTGGTCGCCTAGTAAGTAGTTGTGTCATTGTGTCAGATCAGAGCGCCTACCACGAACCGCGAACGACAGTATACCTCCCTTTCGCACTTGTGATTTCTCACTCAAGTGCGACAGAGAGGTGAAACTTCGTTCGTTGTTCATGGTAGGCCTTCAGATTTCATTTTGAATTAAATTTAAAAGTGTAAAAATCAGAATGCGCGTATATCTGTACTACAAAGTCGAAAAAGTGTATTTGTGCTTTTTTTTCTTGAGTTCTACGGGGGGATATACACTTTTTAACTTTTAGATTTTAGTGCTAAGTTTAGGCACGCCGGTTGTTCAGCTAAGACAGGCGGCGGCAAAATCGGCAGTATTCAAACTTTAAATAAAAAGACCGGCCCCAGAGCGGCAAAACCACGATTACATCCTATAGGTAGTGCTATACTTACCTACAACTAGCTTAATTTAGTTCTTGAAAACGGGGTAGCGACATCAATTCGCAAATATATTAATTGTTTATGCGACTTTTTTTTTTACACTGCGATGGTGACAAACAAGCATACGGCCCGCCTCATGGTAATGGAAGCCTGCAACTTCAGGGGTGTTACATGCGCGTTGCCAACCCTTTAAAAAAAAGGAGGATTCGCTGAGTTGACAGCTACAGGGGCAAGCTTAATTTGCTCTGTGGGTCCCCAGCTGTCAACACAGTGAATCCTCTTGGAGCTCTGGCGACCTTACTCATCAACAAAAACACAACACTATGAGTAGGGTCTAGTGTTATTAAACTACGGTTTTCTGTAAGGTACTTATGCGAGCCGCGTTGGACGGACCTTATAAAGCTGCTTCAACCCTGCCGCCGCCGCCAGCCGCCGCAGCTCAAACAACCGGAACGATTTTATTGAAGTTGCAAAAAAAACTCCAATTTTGCCGCCCTAGGCTTCAGCCTATTTACTCAGGCTACTGGTAAATGCGCCGCTGCGTGTTTGATAATATCTTTTCTCAAGCATGCTCAGAAATGGTCGCATTTTGTCCGCCAATAGAACTCTAAGCGCTGCGTCCGCACTCAAGCAAGCCGCGGACAATAATGGATATGGTTCATTTTACTCCTAGGGAAAAAATGGCGTACTGGCCCCGGGGACCTCACCTCACTCGCCGGTGGCCGCGCATGTGTGAGAAAAGGTGTGAAGTGATGATATAGAAGTGGTATATTTTTTTTAAATAAGTACTAGGAGGTTCCCTATGTGGGCTGTTTAACAATTGTAAATATTATAAATTTCAATCCGTTTATTAATAAGATACAATTTTACACAACAATCAATAGTATAAAATTAAAAATATTACGATTATAACTTAACACTATAATAGTACATTGTGCATCTAGGACGGTAAGAAGGGCATTACTTACGAGGGTCTATTGAAGCCCGACGCCGTAGGCGGAGGGCTTTAAATGACCCGAGTTAGTAATCCCCTTACTGCCCGTGGTACACATAATGTTTTTCATCACATTTGCGAGGAAATAAATAAACTCTCTATACAGGTAAAGAAACAATAGAATGAATTGATAGAATGATCAGCGGTAGTGTAGTTGCACAGTCCACAGTACTCCGGAGTGAGTACGTGCTGCGAGCGCGTGGGGGGCGGGTGCTCGGGGAGCTCCAGGCGGGCGGTAAAGTAGTATGAGAATCCTTTAAAACCATGGGAATAATACAGCACTTTAAGTGTAAGTATGCTTGCATATAATATCACCATTTACGAGCAGGTGTGATGAAAAGTACAATAAGTGGATGTAAGTACTTAGATCCTTAAAACACACATTCAGATGTACTCATTGAGTAAAAACAATGCAAACTCATACAAGTCACACAACCGTCGAAATGAATGACTTTTGTTACTGAATGTTTAAATTCTAGTCACATTTTTGAGGGAAAGAGCACTTAACTTATGCCATAAAATCTTTCGTCATCCAATTGGAAACCAAGGCCACTCTAGAACTCGAGGGTTCCAATGAGGATGAGCGAGTCAATTTTCCGCTACGGGCGCTAGTGGAACGTGGGTCCTGCGGGAATATTTCAAACTCCACTTTGTCAATTTTCTCATACTGACACAGGAACCACGCATGAGTGACGCCGCCTGGTGAGCGACAATACGGTAGCTATCATTGGTTAACTGTACTTAAGCACGTAAGATGCACATCATTAGAATGTACTTCAGTTCTCCGTCAACCAATGTAAGGTTTGCTCTTTGTTTGGATACATACTGTATGACACAGACTACTTGCAGATTGGAATCCTGCCCTGGGTTTAATAATTTATATACATATGGTGGTGTGACGTAATAAAATAATTGAATTCGCTCTATAATAGCATAAAGGATATTAAATTGCAACGGTTAACACTCAAGTATTTTTATCACAATAGGCGTGACATGTTTCGACTGCATCGGACAGTCGGTACTCCCGCACCGACGACGCCGGATTGCTCTAATCAACCTGCTTCGACGCGCGCGACCCTATACCTACGCAGGCACCGGCGAAGGCACTGATGTGCCGACGGAAACTTTCCAATATTGCGAAATATTTCGCATAGGAAAGTTTCAGAAACTTCTCACATTTTTGTATGGGGATTGAAACTTTCCGCAACGTAAAATGGAAATTTCTTAAATTTGAGTGTAATTTTCAAGAAAATTCCTAGAATTTTTCCAACTTTTTGGAAACTTTCCGCAACTTGACATCTGTAGGCGAAGGTGACAACACCACTCTGTCTGTTCGACGATGACTGCCCAATGCAGTCGAAACATGTCACGCCTATTCTGATAAAAATACGTGCGTGTTAAGTTAACCGTTGCAATTTAATGTCAGTATGACCCACGAAAGTTTAAATTATAGCAAAAAGGATATAAGATTCTTACTAAGGATAGCAGGATCCTTGTTCAGCAAGTTTTTTGTTTCATTAAATGTAAAAACACTGTTGCCCATAACTTAAATCAGTACTTAAAAATATCCATATTTTTTAAAAGAAAAAGCGTAGCATTGAACAATTTAATGACATCAGTACAATTAAACACATTTTAGAAAATAATAATATTTTCAATTAAGATTCTTAAGAACTAGGTAGGTAATTAAATTGATTGAAACATAATAAAATAAAAGTACATACATTATATTAATCCTAAAAGCGAAGTGCCTCCCAATGTGCATTACAATTTATTAAATGTATAAATGAAATTAAAATCTTTATTCAAAAGTACATGTACTCGTAGCGGCAAACAGATAACAGCTTAGGTTGTAATATCATCTCAATATGCCTTTTAGTTACTGAGTAAAACCGCTGCGACATACGGACGGACGGACAAACAGACAGATATACGGACTGGGCGAAACTATAAGGGTTCCGTTTTCGCCATTCTGGCTGCGGAACCCTAAAAATGCTGGTAATCAGTTTAAGGGCGTAATCAGTATCGTGCTCTGATACGAAAAAAATAAGAAAAAACATTTTTGACAAAAAAAACTGGTTACTCCCTTCATGCATTAATCATTTATGTGAAAAATCCGCTGGTTATAAATTCTTTTAGTTAGGGTTGCTTTACATATTATTTGTGATTTGAGTCAAGTATGAATTACTTTTGATATAATTATGCGTGTATAGTGTAAAGCATTACAATTGCTTATCACATGCGTCAGCTGAGTGTTTTTGTCTATGTTTGTCTAAACTATATTTATGAGTAAATTTCGCATTGCACTCTTCACAAACAAATTCTTTCAGTCCGGTGTGAGTTGCCTCATGTGTACGTAACTGATGATTGTGTGTGAACTTCTTGCCACAGAAACTACAACAGAGATTATTATCTGCATGTTTTTTTTTGTGTTGGACTAAATTTGTTATTCTTTTAAACTGCTTATTACATTCATCACAGCTGAATGGCTTTTTATCTGAGTGCATTATTTTATGGCTTTTTAATAGAAGTTGCGATTTAAATTGCATCTTGCATACTTGACAGCGATACGCTTTCTCTTTCATGTGTTTCGTTCTATGTTTACATAACTCAGTTTTCAAAGAAAATGCCTCATTACAGACTTCACAAGTGTATAATTTGTTTCTAGTGTGAATTGTTTTATGTCTACTTAAACTCGATTGAAAAGTAAAACCCGTATTACATACTTCACACTTGTGTGGTTTCTGTCCAGTATGTAATAGTTTATGTGCAGTTACATAAGCTCTTGTTGAAAATTGCTGAAAACATTCTTCACACTTGAATGGTTTAGCTCCCATATGAGTTCTTTCATGCACGACTAAACAACGTCTAGTTTTAAATGTCTTATTACATTTCTCGCAGTAGGGGATCTGTCCAGCTATATAATTTGTAACTGCACGTTTAAAAATACGTGGCATGTTATGTGTCTGTAAATGTTTAATTAAAACGGACTTTACACTGAAGTCCCTATTACACACATCGCAAATGTAGATTTCCTTTTTCGTATGAACATGATTAGCAATTAGAGTTTTAGATGAAAACTTTTTAGAACAGATTGGACAGAAATACATTATACATATCTTGTCTGGTTCGCTCGTGTGACCTTGTATGTGCTTGATTAACCTGAGCTTGTCTGTGAACTGTGCCCCGCAAATGTCGCACATGTATGCAGGTTTTGCGGCGCGGACAGGTCTGGTGTGTACAGGCATATCCTTCGCACGACTTACTCGCTGCGGCTCGTAGAGTGACTTCGCGGGACACGTGTGGATCTTGCGCGGCGCCTCATCGCCGCGCAGGCGCTTGAGCCGTATGGAACAAACCTGTTCTCCGTCAAGGATTGTCACAGGATGCCCTGGCTCCACTAAAATGAAATTAAATACGATTATAATCTGAAGCAGATGGATTTGATAATGATAAAACAAGTTTTTCAGTCCTCCGGCCGGTAAGCGCCACTTTACGCAAAACTAAATTGCCGCCTGCCGGATCCGTCGGGCTGAAAAATAGTATACAAACCTCGGCCGGTAAATGGGAAAGCCTCGGATCACATGTTAGTCGACCTCGGCTTCGCCTCGGCCGACAATTACACAGGATCCGAGGCATTTCCCACTTAAACGGCCTTGGTATGTAATGTACTATTATTTAATTATGTGTCATCATCTTAACCCTGTGAAAACGAGTGCTGTAAAGGGCTCGAACCGAAGGACCATGGTGTTAAATAATCCGTATTTTTATTTTTTTAAATGGCTTTCACTCCTCGGTTTTTGTCCCGAGGTGGATTTTGCCAATGACAACGTTACTTAACATACAACGCACGAAAAGAATGTTCGGTGATCCGAGAATTTTGCTTTTGGGAAGGAAAAGGATTGGAGACCTGAAATTAACAAAAAATAAAAAGTTGTTATTTAGACATCACAGACGAGATAACACTTAATTAGCGAAGACATTGGAAGAGGATAGATTTGAAAGTTATAGACATGAAAGGGAGATAAAAAATAATTTAAATATATATATATCTTCTTCTTCTTCTTCTGCGTATCACTCTTGACAGAGTGGTCGTGGTCATCATGATATTGTGTCTTACGATTCTCCGCCATTCTTCTCTGACAGCGGCACTGCGAGTGCCCACATGTAATGGCCCATCTATCGCTGCTTTCACCTGGTCTGTCCATCTCATAGGGGATCTACCGCGAGCTCGGGTCCCCGCAACTTTACCCTGCACCACAAGTCGCTCAATGGAGAGGTTTCCTCGTCGAGATACGTGCCCAAAGAAGGTGAGGATTCGAGCTTGGACTATAGAGGATAGGCGCTGTTTGATGCCGATCTCTTTCAATATGGAGTCGTTTGTGCGGAACTCAGTCCACGATATATATATATATATATATATATAAATATATATATATATATATAAATATATATATATATATTTATATAGAGCAATAAAATTGTACCAAAAACCATAGACAACAAGAAAACATGAGGTTGAACATACGCAAGAGAAACGAAACGTAAGATGCAAGATGGAGGCAAAGCCAAAAAGGTAGAGTCAATTTTATTTAAGAAATGTTATAGTTTTATGTTATTTTCTTTGATATGTTTTATAAGTATACTAGTGAAGGGAGGGTCCATAAAAGACAGAAGAGATTGGAAATTGATAGGTCGCGGAATATTGTTTGGCAGAAGGTCGTACAACGAGTGATTGAGTCTGACGCAGTTAAAAAATATGTGATCCGTGATACCTTCATCGAGTCCACACTCACACAAGGAGTTATCCCGCACCCTAATTTTGCAAAGGAACACCGGGGTGCATACGTGTCCCAAACGAAGGCGGCAAATAGTAGAGGTGATCCATTTGTGGGTAGACTTAAAGCGGGAGAACCACGGTTTAAAGAATCCGTATTTAATTTCAATAAATTATGTTTTCTCCCCTTTCTCACGAAAGCAAATGTCAAACTGACAGATAAGGGCACTTAATCATTTAGAGCTTAGAGATCGGCCACGGGCGTCTTAACTGTTATAGAGATTGCATATATTCGAAAAATTCACCCGACCCGAGTTCGATTCTCGGCTTAGCTTCCGATGGTGTTGATCTTTTTATTTATTATATGCCATCTATTTAGTATTACTACTTTAACCCTAGAATGCTCGCGCTGTGAGAATTTTGCCACCCACGGCACCATTTTCGTTTTATTTTGAACACTATTAATTTGTCACGGTCAAACGTCCGTGTCCGTGTCCGTGTCCGTCCTCCCCGTCCTTTGCCTTCTTGTTTTAGAAATAAAACTGGCCAAGAGCATGTCGGGCCATGCTCAGTGTAGGGTTCCTTAATTAAAAATAATCGTAAATACGTACGGGCGGCAAAATGCTCCCTACGCGATCACGCGCGTTTCACGAGAAGGCGCGACAACTCTAGGGTTAATGACATATCAATAGTACATTGTGCATCTAGGGCGGTAAGAAGCGCATTACTTACGAGGGTCTATTGAAGCCCGACGCCGTAGGCGGAGGGCTTTAAATAACCCGAGTTAATAATGCCCTTACTGCCCGTGGTACACACAATGTTTTTCATCACATTTGCGAGGAAAAAAATAAACTATACAGGTAAAGAAACAATAATGATAAGCGCTAGTGTAGTTGCACAGTCCACAGTACTCCGGAGTGAGTACGTGCTGCGAGCGCGTGCGGGGCAGGGCCTCCGCGAGCTCCAGGCGGGCGGTAAAGTAGTATGAGAATCCTTTAAAACCATGGGAATAATACAGCTCTTTAAGTGTAAGTATGCTTGCATATAATATCACCATTTTCGAGCAGGTGTGATGAAAAATATTTAGTTAAATAATTTGATTTATTTCAACAAAAAGATAAACACACAGCCAAATTGAGAAGATCTCTTGAAGTAATTTGAAAAGTTTACTGTGCAATGACTTGTCATAAGGATCAACTTATGCGTCATTTAAAAATAAGTTACGCAGACATCTTTTAGAAAAGTCTCATGAATAAGTATCATAGTCGTTTGATAGCAGGTATGTATATGTATATATATGAATATACATGAATATATGTAGGTAATAACTTCCCGCAAAATTTTGATCTCTGGTTGGCCCAAAGGTTAACAGGTAGAACGTAATGCCTTCTGGCATTAAATTCGCCTTTTTGTACATTATTTACTGTGCAATAAAGTTTAAATAAATAAATAACTCAATGATCAGAGGAGAATGCCACTTACATCCTCCACCCCTAATATAATTCGATGGGGGAATCGTAGTGCGGATCAAATCAGTACATATCATAAATTATATAACGATGGCTTGAAATGTTTTGATTTTCCTACAGAGTTTGTGCAATGTTGTGATCACCATGATATAAATCATAGAACTATCATAGATAAATTATATTTTAATATAATATATGTACTATGTCGGGCTGCCAGGCGTTCTCATGGGGTTGCGTTGCGAAACCTATAAGTCGTAAAAAACCTGTCGTCGGGTGGAACAGGCATGTGAACGAGGCTCACGAGAGTGCCATGCTACACTTTGGCACTTGGTTGAATCACGGTAAACCAAGCAGCGGCCCTATGTATAATAACATGATTGAGTCACGTACATTTTTAAAGGTAAGTTGAAATGGTGTCAAAGCCATCGAGAGCAAATAAAGATGGATTTGTTAGCGGCACATCATGCTAGATGCTACTTTAAGAATTTTTGGAAGAGTACCAATAAGTTAAATGTTAAGCCTGGGACTCCCGTGAGTGTCGACGGTATTTCTAACCTGAAGGAAATAACGGATATGTTTCAGGACCATTTCAGAGTGAAGTCCTCATTAGGACCGCCAAGCAAGTTGCTCGATACAGAGTTTATCGATGAGTATAAAACTTTGATTCTTTCTAAAGATGTCAAATTCGCGATATCTAAGATGAAGAAAGGCAAATCACCAGGCCACGATGGCCTCTCTATCGAGCACCTGCGGTATGCCGGCGTTCACCTGCCACGCGTACTGGTCATGTTTTTCAACATTTGTCTGGGTCACTCGTACTTGCCTCAGTACATGATTAAAACCTTGTTAGTGCCTATTATTAAGTGCAAGACAGGGGATGCGTCAGCTAAGACTAATTATAGGCCTATCTAAAGAGATCCGCCAAAGGGCCACGATAGTAGCAAAGGTGCTTGACAGTGTGCTCAACTCATATTTAAAAAGGCATGTTAACCTCCACGACGCTCAGTTCGGTTTCGTACTTGGGCTATCAACGGAAGCTGCCATTCTCAGTTTGAAGCACACTGTCAAGTACTACACTGACCAATAGGAAATACGCCAATTTACGCCTGTTTTATGGATCTTTCAAAAGCCTTTGACACGATCTCATACGATATCCTTTGGTGTAAATTGAAAGGTGTAGGTCTACCGCAGGAGCCGATTTCCATGTTTAAATACTGGTACCTACATGAATCAGGAAAATCAAGTGAAGTGGGCAGGTGAGCTGTCGGCGCCGTGTGGGCTGGAGTGCGGGGTTAGGCAGGGGGGGTTGACCTCGCCTTTGCTCTTTAATTTATACATGAATGCATTGATTGAGGAGCTCAGTGGCACTCAAGTTGGCTGCTTTATTGACGGTGTTTGTGTCAATAATCTGAGTTATGCAGACGACATGGTGCTGCTGTCGCCCTCAATCAGTGCATTGCGTCAACTAATCGCTGTTTGTGAAAACTACGCGGCATCTCATGGGTTAAGTTATAATATTGTTAAGACTAATTACACGGTCTTTAAGGCGGGAACTAAATGTCCTTTCTTTATTCCACCTGTCATTCTGAACAGTGTCCCTCTCACAAGAGTGACTCAAGTTAGGTATTTAGGACATTTGTTGACTGAGGACCTTAGAGACTATGCAGATATGGAGAGAGAGCGCAGGGCGTTGTCGGTTCGAGCAAACAAGCTGACCCGCAGATTTGCTCGGTGTACAGATGAAGTCAAAATTACACTTTTTAAGGCTTACTGTTCGGCTCTGTACACATCAAGTCTGTGGGTTCTGTATACGCAGCGGGCCTACAACGCTCTGCGCGTCCAGTTTAATAATGCTTTTAGGGTGCTGTTGAGACTGCCGCGTTTCTGCAGCGCGTCGTCAATGTTCGCCCAGACGCGCACAGACGGCTTTGATGCCGTTTGGCGGAAGAAAACTGCCTCGCTTTTAGACAGAGTGCGCGGGTACTCCCGCGCAACAGTATGCTAAGCATGATAACTAACAAGCTTGATAGTCCTCTATTGTGGAAAATGGGTCAGAGGACCAAATCTTTTATTTTTAATTTACCAACATAGACATAGACACTGAACTAACCATATGTTGGACCTCTCGTTGTCTTAAATAAATAACTTCATTTAGCTAGTTGCTCGAAACGTTTGGCAAAAATTATGTGTTATTATATTTATTCGTTTTCTTTAACTTCATACATTTTACCGTCAGTGAACATCACTTTATTGGGAACGTATCTGCATCCTATATGCCAACATATTAAACTAGTAATTTTAAATTAAACAAGTTTATTTTATTACCTACTCATGGTGCAATATAAATTTCAATTGTATTGTTATAAAATGACAATTCAATAACTAAACTACAGCAATAATGTATTATACCTTAATAAAAGCAATTCATCTCCCAAATTATGCGTGAAAATATAAAAAGCCGTAGCTACTCAGCCTACTGGTAAATGCACCACTGCGTGTTTGATAATATCTTTTCTCAACCAGGCTCAGAAATGCTGGCATTTTGTTTGCAAATAGAAGACGTAAAGTATCCAATTCTCTAACCGCAGACAGTAGTGGAATTTGTATGGTTCATTTTACTCCTAGAAAAATGGCGAACTGGCCCCGGGGACCTCACCTCACTCGCCGGGGCTCGCCGGTGGCCGCGCATGTTTGAGAAAAGCACTATATCTGCTTTGGCGGAAACAGGGCTTGCCTGAGCTCGGCTATGCCGGCCGCAAAACCGCAAAATTGTCGTGCACTGAGAGTTCCGTACCACCAGTATTATTTGGGGCACGGAACCGTCATTGCGATAATTCTCTATGAAACGAAACTATGATTACGTAGTGGGTACATACGGACGGATAAGACCGTACTTACCTATCAGTTCGTGCATAAATCTGGTGAGGTTTTTTCCGGCAATATTTTGACGATTTTTAGTGAGGTCCGAGGCTTAGCCCCGCTCCCCCTCGTTTTTAAAAATAAATAGTATTGTATTCGTAAATCTTGTTTCCTTAAACATTTCTACTTCTCTACTATATAGAGCAACGCAGTCCAAAATTTCGTCAAATAAACCGGCTATTTTCAGGTGTGAAGTGATGATATAGAAAAGGTATATTTTTTTAAATACTAGGTGGTTCTCTACGAGGGCTGTTTAACAATTGTAAATATTATAAATTTCAATCCGTTTATTGATAAGATACAATTTTACACAACAATCAATAGTATCAAAAAAAATTATTACGATTATAACTTAACAATATAAAGTACAATAAGTGGACCCGTTACCTACGCCGGCCGGCAGTGATGCCCGAGCCGTGAAGGTGACAACACCACTCTGTCTGAACAACGATGACTGCCCGATGCAGTCGAAACATGTAATATTTATTTATTATTATTATTTATAAAAGAAAAAGCGTAGCATTAAACAATTTTATGACGTCACACATTTAAGAAAATAATATTTTCAATTAAGATTCTTAAGAACTAGGTAAGTAGGTAATTAAATTGATTGAAACATAATGAAATAAAAGTACATACATTATATTAATCCTAAAAGCGAAGTGCCTCCCAATGTGCATTACAATTTATTGCACTATTTAGTTGGGGTTTCTTTACATATTATTTGTGATTTGAGTCAAGTATGTATTACTTTTGATATATTTATGCGTAAATAGTGTATAGCCTTATTACAGTTGCTTATTACATGCGTCAGCTGAGTGTTTTTGTCTATGTTTGTCTAAACTATATTTATGAGTAAATTTCGCATTGCACTCTTCACAAACAAATTCTTTCAGTCCGGTGTGAGTTGCCTCATGTGTACGTAACTGATGATTGTGTGTAAACTTCTTGCCACAGAAACTACAACAGAGATTTTTATCTGCATGGTTTTTTTTGTGTTGCATTAAATTTTTTATTCTTTTAAACTGCTTATTACATTCATCACAGCTAAAAGGCTTTGTATCTGAGTGCATTATTTTATGGCTTTTTAATAGAAGTTGCGATTTAAATTGCATCTTGCATACTTGACAGCGATACGCTTTCTCTTTCATGTGTTTCGTTCTATGTTCACGTAACTCAGTTTTCAAAGAAAATGCCTCATTACAGACTTCACAGGTGTATAATTTGTTTCTAGTGTGAATTGTTTTGTGATTAGTTAAACTCGATTTGGTAGCAAAACCCTTATCACATACTTCACACTTGTGTGGTTTCCGTCCCGTATGTAATACTTTATGTGTAGTTAAAGAAGATCTTTTTGTAAATTGCTGAAAACATTCTCCACACTTGAATGGTTTAGCTCCCATATGAGTTTTTTCATGCAAGACTAAACAACGTCTAGTTTTAAATGTCTTATTACATTTCTCGCAGTAGGGGATCTGTCCAGCTATATAATTTGTAACTGCACGTTTCAATTTACGTGGCATGTTATGTGTCTGTAAATGTTTACTTAAAACGGACTTTACACTGAAGTCCCTATTACACACATCGCAAATGTAGCTTTCCTTTTTCGTATGAACATGATTAGCAATTAGAGTTTTAGATGAAAACTTTTTAGAACAGATTGGACAGAAATACATTATACATATCTTGTCTGGTTCGCTCGTGTGACCTTGTATGTGCTTGATTAACCTGAGCTTGTCTGTGAACTGTGCTCCGCAAATGTCGCACATGTATGCAGGTTTTGCGGCGCGGACGGGTCTGGTGTGTACAGGCATATCCTTCGCACGACTTACTCGCTGCGGCTTGTAGGGTGACTTCGCGGGACACGTGCGGTTCTTGCGCGGCGCCTCATCGCCGCGAAGGCGCTCGAGCCTTATGGAACAAACCTGTTCTCCGTCAAGGATTGTCACAGGACGCCCTGGCTCCACTACAATGAAATTAAATATGATTATGATCTAAAGCAGGTGGATTTGATAAAGACGATTATTTATTATCACCCTTACTCATAAAAATGTTAAAAGAAGTTTTATTTAATTATGTGTCATCTTAACCCTGCGAAAAAGAGTTCTGTAAAGGGCTCGAACCGAAGGGCCATGGTGTTAAATAATCCGTATTTAATTTCAATAAATTATGTTTTCTCCCTTTCTCACAAAAGCAAATGTCAAACTGACAGATAAGGGCACTCAATCATTTAGAGAGTGTTAGTATAATATAATGCCACTAATTTTCACATTCCGGCTTCAACCACCTTTTAAGAAATTGATTAAGTAGTTTGGTTGCCAAATTGGTGGTTTTCGAGATTTACCGCCTTATTCATAAAAACTTAACAAGATAAGATAAAAAAGTACTTTATTGCAATAACAACAACTCACAATGATTAATTTAACCGAGGGTTGCGCATAGCAGTGAGTGTACAGAAGTTGCAGGGGTCCCCGCACAAACCCATATTAGTCGAAATATGATTTGCCCCTTTTTAACAAACGCAAATGTCAAACTGACAGATACGGACGTTTAATGAGCGTTTATGAATAACGGCACAAATGTTTGAGTTCCTTCAGAAATAAGAGATAAAAATCACCTTTTATAGTCTGACAACCCAGCGAGTACAGTAACAGTAGGATAGAGAGCATCATACTGTCTTTTTCTTACGCTAGTATTACTACCCTGAAAAAAGGGATGGATATAGTTATTTTGTCCTACTGTTACTGCGCTCGCTCGCTTGTCAGACTATATGTATACTTCGACATAAGGGCGTTCTTTTTCTCATGTATAATCAAAACCAAAAATCAAAATCATCGATCCATCATTGACGGAGGTATCGCATAACAAACAGATAAAAACACATCATCGGAGGCCAAGCCGAAGGTCGAACTCGGGTTTTGGACTGGGATAGAAATTCAGAATTGTGATTGTGAGAAGCAAATGATGTAACAAGTTGATAAGCGAGTTATTTCAGGGTTTTGGCAATCGCTGAATCCGAAAATTGCTATTAGCACTTCGAATTATCAATAGTTTCCTCAAATGCAAGATAGCTGCCAAAAAAAAAATGCATACCATGTGGGGTATCAAATAAAAGTGCGTCTTGAGTAAATTACAAATATCTAACATTTTACCATATCAGCACTCACTGGTCAAGCATTTTTTTTAAACAATGAAAAAAATCAAGTTTTGGAGTTGATTTTGCATTGCCGTAAATTAAAAACGACTAAATTAATTTCTCTGAAATCTTTTACTAATTACTTGGGATGTCAACCACTTTAACTTTTTATTCATTTGTGCAGTCAATACATTGACAGTACTTCGTGCAATCCATCCTAGCACCACGACACTTACAATGGTTGAGAATCTGTTATTTTTTAAATATTTTTGGTGAAATTTTTGTTCGTGTTAATTAAGAGGACATCCTAAGTAAATAATAAAAGATTTTAGAGAAATTCGTTTAGTCGTTTTTAATTTACGGCAAACGGCAATGCAAAATAAACTCCAAAACTGGATTTTTTTCATTGTTTAAAAAAATGCTTGACCAGTGAGTGCTGATATGGTAACATGTTATATATTTGTAATCTACTCAAGACGCACTTTCATTTGATACCCCACATGGTATGCATTTTTATTTTTATTTTTTTTGGCAGCCATCTTGAATTTCAGGAAACTATTGCTAATTCGAAGTGCTAATAGCAATTTCCGGATTCAGCGATGTGCAAAACCCCGGAAAAGATCTCTTAGCAACTTGTTACATCTTTTGCTTCTCACCATGAAAAATAGAAGGAATTCTGAATTTCTATCTCAGTCTATTTTCAGCTTACGCGGCTAACGCCATAACCACTACAAAGCGATGATGCTTGTGCTTAGAGATCGGCCACGGGCGTCTTAACTGTTATAGAGATTGCATATACTCGAGAAATTCACCCGACCCGAGTTCGATTCTCGGCTTGGCTTCCGATGGTGTTGATCTTTTTATTTAGTTTTAGAAATAAAACTGGCCAAGAGCATGTCGGGCCATGCTCAGTGTAGGGTCCTTAATTAAAAATAGTCGTAAATACGTACGGGCGGCAAAATGCTCCCTACGCGATAACGCGCGTTTGACGAGAAGGGGCGACTACTCTAGTCTAGGGTTAATAACATATCAAAATATTTAGTTAAATAATTTGATTTATTTCAACAAAAAGATAAACACACAGCCAAATTGAGAAGATCTCTTGAAGTATGTTGAAAAGTTAACTGTGCAATGACTTGTCATAAGGATCAACTCATGCGTCATTTAAAAATAAGTTACGCAGACATCTTTTAGAAGTCTCATGAATAAGTATCATAGTCGTTTGATAGCAGGTATGTATATGTATATATATGAATATACATGAATATATGTAGGTAATAACTTACCGCAAAATTTTGATCTCTGGTTGGCCCAAAGGTTAACTGGTAGAGAATGCCTTCTGGCATTAAGTTCACCTTTTTGTACATTATTTACTGTGCAATAAAGTTTAAATAAATCAATGATCAGAGGAGAATGCCACTTACATCTTAAATCGCCTGGTTGTATTTTCTTTTTGTTAGTTACACTTTTCTTGTATTTAACTCTTGTATCTAACTTAAACTTGAGGTGTGCAATAAAGAGTATTATATCTATCTACCTATCTACGAGTACATCCTCCACCCCTAATATAATTCGATGGGGGAATCGTAGTGCGGATCAAATCAGTAACATATCATAAATTATGAGACGATGGCTTTAAATGTATTGATTTTCATACAGAGTTCGTGCAATGTTGTGATCACCATGATATAAATCATAGAACTATCATAGATAAATTATATTTTCAACCGACTTCAATATTTCAAAAGGAGGAGGTTCTCAATTCGTCTGAATGTTTTCTTTTTTATTTTAACTTTTTTTTTATAGATGTTCACTCATAACTCCGTCACTACTAAACCGATTTGAATTTTTTTTTGTTTTCTGAAAGTAGATGGTTCCAGGTTGGTCCCGTTTTTTTCAAAATCCATTTCTGATGATGGGATCCATGAGGAACTGAGGGAACTCCTCAAATTTGAAAGGCACATGCATGCTGGTTTGGGTGATTTCTTAAGAAACTCGAGCATTTCTTTACGAAAATCATCAATTTGGTGGAGTGGATCTGATAATGAAGACCAGGGTCACCAGGGATGGCAAAGTGGAACTGCTTGGTAATTACCAGGACTATCATCCGATTAAAAAAAAAATTTTTTTTGTCTGAAAATAGATGGTTCCAGGATTGTCCCGTGTTTTTCAAAATCAATTTCTGATGATGGGATCCACGAGGAACTGAGGGAACTCCTCAAATTTGAAAGGCACATGCATGCTGGTTTGGGTGATTTCTTAAGAAACTCGAGCATTTCTTTACGAAAATCATCAATTTGGTGGAGTGGATCTGATAATGAAGACCAGGGTCACCAGGGATGGCAAAGTGGAACTGCTTGGTAATTCCCAGGACTATCATCCGATTAAAAAAAAATTTTTTTTTGTCTGAAAATAGATGGTTCCAGGTTTGTCCCGTGTTTTTCAAAATCAATTTCTGATGATGGGATCCACGAGGAACTGAGGGAACTCCTCAAATTTGAAAGGCACATGCATGCTGGTTTGGGTGATTTCTTAAGAAACTCGAGCATTTCTTTACGAAAATCATCAATTTGGTGGAGTGGATCTGATAATGAAGACCAGGGATGTCAAAGTGGAACTGCTTGGTAATTCCCAGGACAATCATCCGATTCTTTCAAAAAATATTTTTTTGCCTGAAAATAGATGGTTCCAGGTTTGTCCCGTTTTTTTCAACATCAATTTCTGATGATGGGATCCATGAGGAACTGAGGGAACTCCTCAAATTTGAAAGGCACATGCATGCTGATTTGGGTGATTTCTTAAGAAACTCGAGCATTTCTTTACGAAAATCGTCAATTTGGTGGAGTGGATCTGATAATGAAGACCAGGGTCACCAGGGATGGCAAAGTGGAACTGCTTGGTAATTCCCAGGACTATCATCCGATTTAAAACTAGTGGCTCTGTGAGCTGTAGACCTCGCGACCATCTGCTCTCAAGCGACATAGGCCTGTGCGGCGCTTAATCTCTTTGTGCCAATTTCCATCAATTCTAATATTTTTCAAAAAACTAAATGACAAAAAGATCCTACAAAGCTATAAAACCTGATCACTCAACTTTCACGAGAATTCGTAGATAAAAAGGACCTGTAGAGGAGAACAGCCGGAGATATGAAAGAATTTTTGACTAAGCTTTTTTTTTTATGCTATAGGTGGCAAACGAGCAAACGAATCGCCTGATGGTAAGCGATTAACGTCGTCCATGGACACCCGCAACACCAGAGGTGTCGCAAGTGCGTTGCCGGCCTTTAAGGTGGGAGTACGCTCTTTTCTTGAAGGTTTGAAGGTCGTATCGATCCGGTCCGGAAACACCGCTGGCGACAGTTCGTTCCACAGTTTAGCTGTGCGAGGCAGGAAGTTTCGGGAAAAGCGCACAGTTGAGGACTGCCAACCATCTAAATGGTGAGAGTGGAAATATTGTCGCGTAGGGCGATGGCGGAAAGAAGCGGCAGGGATTAATCCGAACAATTCCTCGGAACACTCCCCATAATACATGCGATAGAAAATGCAGAGTGAGGCCACATCTCTACGCAGCGCCAAGGGATCAAGCCGATCAGAAATACGTTGGCAGTTGACAATGCAAGCTGCTCTCCGTTGGATGCGGTCTAGAACATGCTAGATGCGACTTTAAGATTTTTTGGAAGAGAACCAATAAGTTAAATGTTAAGCCTGGGACTCCCGTGAGTGTCGACGGTATTTCTAACCCGAAGGAAATAACGGATATGTTTCAGGACCATTTCAGAGTGAAGTCCTCATTAGGACCGCCAAGCAAGTAGCCCGATACAGAGCTTATCGATGAGTCTAAAACTTTGATTCTTGCAAAAGATGTCAAATTCGCGATTTCTAAGATGAAGAAAGGCAAATCACCAGGCCATGATGGCCTCTCTATCGAGCACCTGCGGTATGCCGGCGTTCACCTGCCACGCGTACTACTGGCCATGTTTTTCAACATTTGTCTGGGTCACTCGTTCTTGCCTCAGTACATGATTAAAACCTTGTTAGTGCCTATTATTAAGTGCAAGACAGGGGATGCGTCAGCTAAGACTAATTCTGCCGTCCTATCGCTAAAACCGCTCTAAGCTGCATATTAGCAGTTTTCATTTGGACGAAGATTCTAAAAGAGAAAACAAATCCCCATCGACTGGTCTTGGAATTATATTTTTATCACTTGTAGTTACCGAGATACAGACTCGACTTTACACGTTAAGTGCACAATATTGTGATACTTCTCAAAACTATAAAATCGTTAACCCACATTACTCAACTATAAGCAATGTAAAAACGCTTAATTGTTGTTTATGTTGATAAATCTTTTATACGATACATACCTAAAACATCGTTACTTGACAAAAACTTTATAAATTCCCATTTATGCCATTTAACCCTATTATTACGTTTTATTTCGCAATGTCTTTTTTTTCATATGCTACACTAAAACACAGTTCCTACGCTTTAACATGGCTAAAAACATTTAACCGTGTATTTGAAAGACTTGTAGTATAATCCCTGTAACAAATACAACGCAAAAGCTTAGTTAACGCGCTTAACGGTGAATATGTTTGTACAAAAATATAATAATACAACACTTAAATACGGTCAACTGGCAATACTACGCTAAAATCCCACTAAGTGCGAAACATATCCCCTCTTATTTTATTAGGTACATAATGGAGTCAGTCGGCCGTGCGGCGCGTGCGCATAAGGTTGCGTGCTGTTTTAGTGAGTGATGCCTGCAAACTTTTCGTTAAAAATATGTCCGGTAACCAAAGGTAAGTGTTGAGTACGTCATTCTATTGATGTTTTCTGCCTGCTACATTTAGGTTTAGCTTGAGTATTTTAAAAAAGATGTGTATTAAGAACAATTTAGCTTTATAAAGCTATAAAGTTAGTTATCTATTTTCAATCATTAACAAACAAAGTTAAAACACAGTCAGTAAAAACGGTGTATATCTTATTTTTATGGGTATTCTCACTTTCTCTCATAACATACATTTTTTTTAAATCAATTGTTGTGTATTAACTAAGTACTCATGTAATCTGATCAGTATTTTTTATCGTTGTTTTATATAATTTAGGTGTAGTTGTCAAAATGTTACAGAAGCATTTAAATTAAATATGGAAACATTCTAGATTTATTTTAAAATGTTGTACTTTTGTACTTTTGTGATGTACTTTTGATAGTTCCTAAAATTTGTTAGTAGATTTTGTATTTATGTATTTATTTTATGTAAGTAAACATTTAATGATTACATCCTGTATACTTATATTTATTATATATGTTCTTAAATAGGTATAATATCGTATATATTCTTAGAAAGGAATACATTTACAAACAATAAATAATGATTGTTATTTCTTCCAGGTGTTTTACGAGAATACAGACTATGATAGAAATCTGGCAGAAAAACGAAGAACTAGCTCAAATTAGTCTACCGCCTTTACACAGCATAAAAGAAGAAACTCTCAATTGCATGAAGGTATGTCGGTTCTTGATACACAGCAAGAAGCCCATGCAGCATCGGACAAGCAGTAAATTAAACAAATCTTTACCGAATCTACCCACATCAAAGTATTTTGAGTTCTTTTTCGAACCTGATGAACATATTACGATTTTGGGACGTGCTCCTATGACAGAATCTCATCAACATTGGATACAAGTTGATAGATACAAATTGACTAAACAGTCCCGCTAAGCGATTATGCTTTCAATCGTACGTCGAATGTATCTCAACTTCGGATGATTCGGACAAACAAAATTGTATAGCCTGTAAAAAACACAAAATGGATAGAAACAAAAAATATGGTTTTAGCAGGACCAGTCCATTTAAACTTTTTAGATTCAGAAGTTTTAAATCCAAAAACAGAAGACAGATCTACAGACGTACTATCAACTAATAACATTTTAAGTAATACTCCACCAACCGTCGTTACAGGATGCGAAATAGCTTCTGGTCAAGACAATATTGTATCTTTATCGCATAGCGCCGATTCTGCTGAAAACCAAACGCCCAATATTTCTGGCCAGGGTAATATTCTACGTTCGCATAGCGCCAACTCTGATGAAATCCAAGCCCCTAATGCTTCTGGTCAGGATAATATTCTATACTCAAATAGCGCTGACTCTGCTGAAAACTAACCGCTGAATGCTTCTGATAAGGCAAAATTCTAACTTCGCATAGCGCTGACTCTGCTGAAAACCAACCGCCCAATGCTTCTGATCAGGGCAAAACTCTATCTTCGCATAGTGACGACTCTGCTGAAAACCAAATGCCCAATGTTTCTGGTCAGGCTATATAAGGTTGTAATAAAAATATAAGCATTTAGTTCATTTGTAGGTACTTACTAAAAGTATTTTAGATTGTAAGAAATATCTTATTATTATAATTATGTTCATAATAATTATTCAAAATAATTAGGGATCAAAGACGAAATTGTAAAATAGTCATAAAAAGTTGAAGTTGAAGGACTGACTTGTTAGTAACTAATATAATGTCTAAAATGGGATAATTACCTACCATGTATTTTTGTTTCATTCAGCATCCAATATTTCGACACTGTTGCAAGCGTCAGTTTATTCATGGAGTAAACTGACGAGCTGCGAGTCTTTAGTTAAGATCTACCCCCACGTCATAGCGATCTGCCCTCTTACGGGTATGCTTATTTTGTGTGTTGTCACTGGCACTACTACCGTCCGCTTTCTAACTTGAAACTCGATCACGTTCACGACACTCACACTTACAATATCAACCCGTGCATTTCTTACCGAAACAGTCTCTTTTCGATTTGTGCAATATCGGGTGCTCAATAAAACAAACATACATGATAATTATCCCGTTTTTATATTAGTTATAATGCAAACGACCATGTTAGCTTAAAATCGAATTGTAAGTTTTTAATATTGATTTGTAAGTTTTTTATAAACTTATATTTGGCATGCCAATAAATAAATATATGATTCATATGTGTTTTACTCACATAATATCTTAAAAACATTCTAAATACCTTGATACTATTATTGCAGGTTAACGGTTATTTGTTAAAAAGATGAATCCTTTTTGCAAATAAATACAATACTTAAACCACGTTAACATCGCTGGTTCGGGATGTAACGGGCTTATAGACTAGTAATGTATACGCATTACTTGAATATTTGAAGTCATTGCATAGCTAAAAAACGGCTACTATCATATTTTTTTGTTCCATGGATACTATAAAATTGTTAAGTAACTTTGCGGTTATTTAGTTATGTTTTGGTAACCACACAACGCACAATTACAATAAGTTCTATAAACTCGTTAAGTGACTTGGCCATTATTTAGCTATTTTTGACGTGCAATCAAACTCTAAAGAACGGCTATGGTATACTTAACGGTGTTTTAGAAGTACTATCTTGGATATTTTAGTATTTATTTGCAACACTAAAACAAAAAAACAAGTTTTTTAATTAGACGAGATTATTATTTGACAAAATGGTTTTCAAAGTAAGTTAGTATAAATATAGTTTGAATTTTTGCAAAAAAGAGATCTGGAATAAATGCACATACTTTCTAGAGATTTGGATTTGAACATATTTTGCCGATATCTCAAAACTATCATTTGTGGGTTAGTTAGGTTTTAGAGATAGGACGGCAGAATTATAGGCCTATCTCTTTAGCCACGATAGTAGCAAAGGTGCTTGACAGTGTGCTCAACTCATATTTAAACAGGCATATTAACCTCCACGACGCTCAGTTCGGTTTCGTACTTGGGCTATCAACGGAAGCTGCCATTCTCAGTTTGAAGCACACTGTCAAGTACTACACTGACCGGGAATACGCCAATTTACGCCTGTTTTATGGATCTTTCAAAAGCCTTTGACACGATCTCATACGATATCCTTTGGTGTAAATTGAAAGGTGTAGGTCTACCGCAGGAGCCGATTTCCATGTTTAAATACTGGTACCTACATGAATCAGGAAAATCAAGTGAAGTGGGCAGGTGAGCTGTCGGCGCCGTGTGGGCTGGAGTGCGGGGTTAGGCAGGGGGGGTTGACCTCGCCTTTGCTCTTTAATTTATACATGAATGCATTGATTGAGGAGCTCAGTGGCACTCAAGCTGGCTGCTTTATTGACGGTGTTTGTGTCAATAACCTGAGTTATGCAGCAGGGACCGGCCCGCTATCCCTTATAAAGGGTTTTGTATGGGTTTTTAAAAAGGCTTAACTCACCATACCCTTACGCGACAAAACCCTTTCATATTGCTTTTAAAGCCCTTATCTTAGCGGTAGCCCTTATGAGTAATCAATATCCCAATACCCTTATGAAACCCTTATGACTCGCTCACCAATACCTTGCATATTGGTTAGCCTTATAAAGGGCTACCCTTATAGTAAAGGCGAGCTAATTTAAACCGTCAACCTTGTGCATAAAACGCACATTTATTCGTACATGATAGCAAGCGATCGTCGTGAGCGGCGGCACTCTTTGATGTTCGCCCGCTTCTGAGTGATAGAAGCCGCAATAGATGAAATAAGGTTTAATTTTCAACCGACTTTTAAATTTCAAAAAGGAGGTGTTTCTCAATTCTTGTGTGTTATTTTTAGATGTTTGTTACCTCAGAACTCCGTCAATACTGAACCGATTTTAAAAATTCTTATTTAATCTGAATGTAGATAGTTCCAGCTTGGCCAAAATTAATTTTCTGATGATGGGATCCATGAGGAACTGATGGAACTCCTCAAATTTGAAAGGCACATGCATGATTATTTGGCTGTTTTCTTAAGACACTCGAGCATATGTGTACGAAAACCATCTATTTGGCGGAGTGGACCTGATGATGAAGACCAGGGATGGCAAAGTGGAACTGGTCGGTAAACCTCGCTCTACGTATCATCCGAGTTGTCGTATCATTCATCTTTTTCATTTGATTACTATTCTGATGAAGAACTCCTATTCTTGAGGAATTCAGATAACCCTCAAATTTGAACGCCACGTCCATCGTGATTGGGGGTATTCATAATTAGTTGGGGCATATTGTTACTGAAGCCATCATTTTGCTGCAGCGGACCTGATGTTGAAGACCAAGGTAAGTAGTTCCATTTGATTTTTTGAGATCTAATGATGGAAGCCATGAAACATTAAGAAAGCTCCTCAATTTTCAAATGTACTCGTATGTTGAATTGGATATTGTTGAAAGAAACTGGTTAACTTAAACTAACTCAAAATTTAACTTTTACCGGGAAGGTCACTTGAAGTCGGTTTTTGTTTTTCTTAAAAATTATCATTGATTTATTTTAATAGAATGTACAAATATTGATAGAGTAGGTAGTGTGTTTCAATAATTGACGGAAATTGATTGATTGATATTTGTTTAGCAGGCCATAATTATAAGTACGGGCATGTCCGCCGGTTCTACCTGGCTGCTATGCCCGGCTTTTTCCCGTGTGTTCATTTTAAAATTTGACATAGTCACTATACCTACAGTATGTATCCAAACGAAGAGCAAAATTTAAAACGGGTTGACGGCAAACAGGAGTATATACATATATTATGAGCGTTTTATGGGCTTAAGTATATGGTTTATGTTATGAAATTGGTACACTGGCGTCATCTATTTTCAAACACAAATCGGCTGACAGTGGCTGGATTAAATTGTGCACTCATTTAATTTAATAACTTAATAGGACAAATGAATACAGACGTTTAAACTACATTTTACCGTTTATATTGTGTTTATTACACTGCCATCTTTATATTTCATTCAGAACTACTTAATAGATGTGTCTAACTCTTTCGTTCTTGGGAATCATACTATGCTACGAAGTCTCCTAAACTTCATAGATGACGCTCTTAAGAATTTAGTTGGTCAAATGGGTACGAGTAAATCAACTATTTATTGTTGTTATTTTGTTCCGTCAGCCAGGGGACGAATGCAGCGCCGTTTGTTAGAAGAAACGTTGTAGTATGTTCTGCTGACATGCTTGGTGGATGGCCCATCATGGAAAGGGAATATAGCTCCAAAAAAAAACATGTTTTGTGAATTTCAATGGCATATAAACGTGATTTTAAAAGTGGCCCAGGAGACCATAACCATGGCAACTAGTGACAAGAAATAGTTGATTAACCCTAATAATATGTAAGAAATAAAATAGATGCAGATGTATAGTAGGTGTAGGGACGCCCGGCCGGATACAGGCTATCTATTCTAAAATAGATAGTCCAGAAATTAAAAAAGTGACAAATATTCGGAGTTATTTGCCGGCTATATACCTACATTCGGACAATCTGTCGGATCTCCATAGTGGCTATGTCCGCCGGGCATCCGCCAGACAAACTACCCAATACATTGATTGGCAGATCCGGCGGATATGCCCGAACGTATATCGCTAGCAATTTTCACATTTATTTTTCACATTGACAACATTAACGTCATCATATCATATTTATTATTTTTCAGAGAGAATGCTGCGTTTTATTATTGCCAGAAATGTGTTTATTTTGCTTGGCACCGACTTCAAACGTATCAGTCGATAGACCACCTTCATATAATTGCTTACTCATCCTTTCCGAACCTTACAGCAAATAAAAATGAATACATTTTAGTTTTCATTTTTTGAAGTCGGTTTTAATTTATTGTTAAAAAGTTTAATCTTTCTATTTTAGTTGGTAAGTATACTAGTATGAGTAACGCAGTACTACTAATAAACAGAAAAAAAAAATAGTCAAATCAGACGGTGGAGTTCGGAATTATCAGCTTAAGTACCTATGTAAAGTCCCACATACCACCCCTGGTCTTCATCATCAGGTATATTGCACCAAATTTATAATTTTCCGGAAGGAAATGCTTATGTCACTTAACAAAACACCAAAATTGCTAATTTGCCTTTGAATATTGAGGTGTTTCCTAAATTCCTCATGGATTTCATCATCAGATTAGAACCAAGCTCTTATGGAACCAACTTGGAGGTAACTTTTATCTAACAAAAAAATAATTGTTCAAATTGGATGACGGAGCTCGGAGTTATCGGCTTATGTATCTAAAGTTCAACATGCCATCGCTGGTCTGCATCATGAGGTCTATCGTCCCAAATTTATGATTTTCGCAAGAAATTGCTTAATTTCCTTAAGAAAAGACCGCAATCACTAAACATGTGCCTTTAAAAAGGAGTTTCCTTAATTCCTCGCGGATCCCATTATCAGATCAGCACCAATATCCTAAATCCTTTATCTTGGAGGCAACTCTTTTCGACTAAAAAAAGACTGCTCAAATTGGACGTATCTGATGGAGTGTATCTGAAGTTCCACATGTCATCCCTGGTCTCCATCATCAGGTCTGACTGGCCAAATTTATGGTTTTCGCAAGAAATTGCTTCATTTACTTAAGAAAATACCGAAATTACCATAAATGTGCCTTTGAAAGTTAAGGAGTTCCCTTAATTCTTCATTAACCTCATTATCAGATCAGCACCGAATTGCTACCAGACCAATTTGGAGGCGACTCTTTTCTCACATAAAAATAATTGCTCAAATTGGACGACGGAGCTCGGAATTATCGGCTAATGTATCCTAAGTTCCACTTGTCATCCCTGGTCTCCATCATCAGGTCTACCTTACCAATTTATGGTTTTCGCATGAAATTCCTTCATTTATTTAAGAAAACACCGAAATCATCATACATGTGCATTTGAAAATTGAGGAGTTCCCTTAATTCCTCACGGATCTGATTTGAAATCGGAGGTAACCTATCGTAAAAAAAACACCTAAATCGGATGATGGAGCTAGGAGTAATCGGTGAACATACATTTAAAAAATAATTTTAAAGAAAGAAAAAAACCGACTTCAATTGGACTTCCCGGTATAAGTTAAAGTAAGCGAATTATTGCTAATTTATGTTTTTATTTTGTTAAATTTTTCTCACATCGTATTTAAAACTTATTACTACCAGGGTTCAGCATCAGCTCCATCTTGTAAACTGCTCTCCATATTGCTCGTTAACACGAATCAAATCATGAGAACAGCAGTCGCCTATGTTGCACCAAACCTGAGTTCCACTAGGTATACTGCCAGGGTTCAGCACCAGCTCGATCTTGTTAACTGTTCTCCTAATTGCTCGTTAACATGAATCGAATCATGAAAACAGCACTCGCCTATGTTGCATCAAACCTGAGTTCCATTAGGTACTACCTGGGTTTAGCATCAGCTCCATCTTGTGAACTGCTCTCCTAATTGCTCGTTAACACGAATCGAATCATGAAAACAGCACTCGCCTATGTTGCACCAAACCTGTGTTCCACTTGGTACTGCCAGGGTTCAGCATCAGCTCCATCTTGTGAACTGCCCTCTGAATTGCTCGTTAATATGATTCGAATCATGAAAACAGCACTCGCCTATGTTGCACCAAACCTGAGTTCCACTAGGTACTGCCAGGGTTCAGCATCAGCTCCATCTTGAGAACTGTTCCCCTAATTGATCGTCAATACGAGTTGAATGACGAAAACAGAACTCGTAAGTTTTACCAAACCTGAGTTCCATGAGGTACTGCCAGGGTTCAGCATCAGCTCCATTAATTCCTCATGATGATGGATCATCGAAATATAATTAAAATCAAATAGGACTACCTCGAAGGCATTTCGTAAGAAACAAAAGATGAATGATACAGCTGGGGCCCGCGAATTATAGAGCAGTTCCTCTTTGACATCCGTGGTCGTCATCATCAGGTCTGCTCCACCAAACTGGTAGGTTTTGTAAAGAAATGCTCGAGTTTCTCAAGAAAATACCCAGATGACTATGCATGTGCCTTTCAAATTTGAGGAGTTCCCTCAGTTCCTCATGGATCCCATCATCAGAAATGGATTTTGAAAAAAAACGGGACCAACCTGGAACCATCTACTTTAAGAAACCAAAAAAAAAATTTAATCGGTTCAGTAATGAAGGAGCTCTAAGGTAACATCCATTAAAAAAAATATATAATAATAAAAAAAATCAGCCGAATTGAGAACCTCCTCCTTTAGGAATATTAAAGTCGGTTGAAAATACAAACAGATGAATAGGTACATAACCGTCTCCATCGAATTCTCGAAGTCGATTAAAAACATTCAAACAGCGCGAGTAGCGCGACGGACGACAGGAGGAGTTGGAAGAAAAACAGCGAATGTAAATGTAAACCAAAAATGTGCTACACCGAACGAAATAGTTACCTACTTAGAGCAGATACTCAATAACTGATGCTGATTGGCTGCCGCTGTTTGGCGGCATCCTCATAAAGAATGAAATTGCCAAAGGGAAAGCTTTATAAAAAGCGCTTAATTATAAGGGTAACCCTTATATAAGGGTAACAAGACGTATAGGTTAGCGGTAAGCAATTGCAAAGGGCTAGCTTTATTGTTCGGTCAGTATTTTGGTAAGGGCTAGTCAAATGTATGGGCTAGCTGTTCGAACGGCTAAGTCTTATTTTGGGTAAGTCGTTTTAAAGGGACGCCGTTTGAAAGGCTTTTAGCGAGGAAAGGGTTGTCCGGTCCCTGTTATGCAGACGACATGGTGCTGCTGTCGCCCTCAATCAGTGCATTGCGTCAACTAATCGCTGTTTGTGAAAACTACGCGGCATCTCATGGGTAAGTTATAATGTTGTCAAGACTAATTACATGGTCTTCAAGGCGGGGACTAAATGTCCGTTTTTTATTCTACCTGTCATTCTGAACAGTGTCCCTCTCACAAGAGTGACTCAAGTTAGGTATTTAGGACATTTGTTGACTGAGAACCTTAGAGACTATGCAGATATGGAGAGAGAGCGCAGGGCGTTGCGCGTTGTCGGTTCGAGTTCGAGCAAACATGCTGACCCGCAGATTTGCTCGGTGTACAGATGACGTCAAAATTACACTTAAGGCTTACTGTTCGTCTCTGTACACATCAAGTCTGTGGGTTCTGTATACGCAGCTGCCCTACAACGCTCTGCGCGTCCAGTTTAATAATGCTTTTAGGGTGCTGTTGAGACTGCCGCGTTTCTGCAGCGCGTCATCAATGTTCGCCCAGGCGCGTACAGACGGGTTTGATGCCGTTTGGCGGAAGAAAACTGCCTCGCTTTTAGACAGAGTGCGCGGGTACTCCCGCGCAACAGTATGCTAAGCATGATAACTAACAAGCTTGATAGTCCTCTATTGTGGAAAATGGGTCAGAGGACCAAATCTTTTATTATTAATTTACCAACATAGACATAGACACTGAACTAACCATATGTTGGACCTCTCGTTGTCTTAAATAAATAACTTCATTTAGCTAGTTGCTCGAAACGTTTGGCAAAAATTATGTGTTATTATATTTATTCGTTTTCTTTAACTTCACACATTTTCCCGTCAGTGAACATCACTTTATTGGGAACGTGTCTGCATCCTATATGCCAACATATTAAACTAGTAATTTTAAATTAAACAAGTTTATTTTATTACCTACTCATGGTGCAATATAAATTTCAATTGTATTGTTGTAAAATGACAATTCAATAATTAAATTACAGCCATAAGGTATTAAGGTATAGCTTAATAAAAAGCAATTCATCTCCCAAATTATGCTTCAAAATATAAAAAACCGTAGCTACTCAGCCTACTGGTAAATGCACCTTTTTTTTTTTTTTTTTTTTATGCTATAGGGGGCAAACGAGCAAACGAATCACCTGATGGTAAGCGATTAACGTCGTCCATGGACACCCGCAACACCAGAGGTGTCGCAAGTGCGTTGCCGGCCTTTAAGGTGGGAGTACGCTCTTTTCTTGAAGGTTTGAAGGTCGTATCGGTCCGGAAACACCGCTGGCGACAGTTCGTTCCACAGTTTAGCTGTGCGAGGCAGGAAGTTTCGGGAAAAGCGCACAGTTGAGGACTGCCAACCATCTAAATGGTGAGAGTGGAAATATTGTCGCGTAGGGCGATGGCGGAAAGAAGCGGCAGGGATTAATCCGAACAATTCCTCGGAACACTCCCCATAATACATGCGATAGAAAATACAGAGTGAGGCCACATCTCTACGCAGCGCCAAGGGATCAAGCCGATCAGAAATACGTTGGCAGTTGACAATTCGAGCTGCTCTCCGTTGGATGCGGTCTAGAGGAAGAAGCTGGTACTTAGGTGCCCCTGCCCAAAGATGAGAGCAGTATTCCATATGCGGGCGAACCTGCGCCTTATAAAGCTGTAGGCGATGGGCCGGCGTGAAATACTGCCTCGATCTATTGAGCACACCGAGCTTCTTCGAGGCCAATTTGGCCTTACCCTCTAGGTGGCCGCGGAACTGGACTTCACTCGAGATGTCAACGCCAAGGATTCCAATACTGGCTGTGGCAGATAGGGGAGTACTCTCAAAACGAGGTGACGCGACGAACGGAAGTTTTTTTGCGGTGAACGCGCAAACCTGTGTCTTTGTAGGGTTAAAATGGACCAAATTAAGTCGACCCCAATCTGAGACTTCTTTTAGGGAGGTCTCAATTTCGGACACAAGTTTGTTCCGGCTCTCAATGACGTTTTCCCGGGAAATATTGGCGCGGCCGGTGTAGGAGGCATCACCCGTACTATCATCAGCATAACAATGAATGCCGCTAGTTTGCAACATGTCATTGATATGCAGGAGGAATAGCGTGGGTGATAGCACACAGCCTTGAGGGACACCAGCATTCACAGACATTGAGTCTGAGCATTCACCGTCAACTAGGACCTTAATGCTTCTGTCTGCTAGAAAACTGCTGACCCATTCGCATAATTTCCCGGGGAGCCCATAGCATGGAAGTTTCGAAAGAAGTGCTTTGTGCCAAACGCGATCGAAGGCCTTCGCTACATCCAAACTAACTGCCAGTGCCTCACCTTTACTCTCTATCGCCTGTGCCCAGCAATGTGTCAGGTAAACTAAAAGATCACCAGCCGAACGACCCCTACGGAAACCGTATTGTTGGTCACTCAGCAGCTGGTGATCCTCTAGGTACCAGAGGAGCTGACGATTGATGATGGACTCCATAATCTTAGAGAAAAGGGAGGTTATAGCTATCGGCCTGTAGTCGGATGGATTTGAGCGGTCGCCTTTTTTAGGGATCGGGTGCACCAAAGCTGACTTCCACGAAGTCGGGACTACGCCAGAAGAGTAGGAGAGCCGAAAAAGACGCGTTAAGACCGGCGCCAACTCAGGAGCACACATCTTGAGAACAATTGCAGGGATTCCATCAGGCCCACTGGACTTATGGGTGTCGAGGGAGCGAAGAGCCTTACGCACAAAGCTTTGGCGGAACTGTACATCTGGCATACAGCTCTCGCACCGCGGTATAGTCGGCGGCGCTTGTCCCCCGTCATCCAAAGTCGAGTTGGACGCAAAAAGCTTACCCAGTAGATCGGCTTTGTCTTTTGCGTCGTGGGCCAACGAATCATTTCCCGTGTGCAGAGGTGGAAAAGACGGCGTGCAGAAATTCCCCTGGATAGCTTTGGCAAGAGACCAGAACGCACGAGTTCCCGAGGGGAGACGCTCTAGTTTCTCGCCAATCCTACCAATGTGCAACCACTGCGTTTTTGATAATATCTTTTCTCAACCAGGCTCAGAAATGCTGGCATTTTGTTCGCAAAAAGAAGACGTAAAGTATCCAATTCTCTAACCACGGACAATAGTGGAATTTGTATGGTTAATTTTACTCCTAGGGAAAAAATGGCGAACTGGCCCCGGGGACCTCACCTCACTCGCCGGGGCTCGCCGGTGGCCGCGCATGTTTGAGAAAAGCACTATATCTGCTTTGGCGGAAACAGGGCTTGCCTGAGCTCGGCTATGCCGGCCGCAAAACCGCAAAATTGTCGTGCACTGAGAGTTCCGTACCACCAGTATTATTTGGGGCACGGAACCGTCATTGCGATAATTCTCTATGAAACGAAACTATGATTACGTAGTGGGTAGATACGGACGGATAAGACCGTACTTACCTATCAGTTCGTGCATAAATCAGGTGAGGTTTTTTCCGGCAATATTTTGACGATTTTAGTGAGGTCCGAGGCTTAGCCCCGCTCCCCCTCGTTTTTAAAAATAAATAGTATTGTATTCGTAAATCTTGTTTCCTTAAACATTTCTACTTCTCTACTATATAGAGCAACGCAGTCCAAAATTTCGTCAAATAAACCGGCTATTTTCAGGTGTGAAGTGATGATATAGAAGTGGTATATTTTTTTTAATACTAGGTGGTTCTCTACGAGGGCTGTTTAACAATTGTAAATATTATAAATTTGAATCCGTTTATTGATAAGATACAATTTTACACAACAATCAATAGTATAAAAAAAATTATTACGATTATAACTTAACAATATAAAGTACAATAAGTGGACCCGTTACCTACGCCGGCCGGCAGTGATGCCCGAGCCGTGAAGGTGACAACACCACTCTGTCTGAACAACGATGACTGCCCGATGCAGTCGAAACATGTAATATTTATTTATTATTATTATTTATAAAAGAAAAAGCGTAGCATTGAACAATTTAATGACGTCAGCACAATTAAACACATTTTATAAAATAATATTTTCAATTAAGATTCTTAAAAACTAGGTGAGTAGGTAATTAAATTGATTGAAACATAATGAAATAAAAGTACATACATTATATTAATCCTAAAAGCGAAGTGCCTCCCAATGTGCATTACAATTTATTGCACTATTTAGTTGGGGTTTCTTTACATATTATTTGTGATTTGAGTCAAGTATGTATTACTTTTGATATATTTATGCGTAAATAGTGTATAGCCTTATTACAGTCGCTTATTACATGCGTCGGCTGAGTGTTTTTGTCTATGTTTGTCTAAACTATATTTATGAGTAAATTTCGCATTGCACTCTTCACAAACAAATTCTTTCAGTCCGGTGTGAGTTGCCTCATGTGTACGTAACTGATGATTGTGTGTGAACTTCTTGCCACAGAAACTACAACAGAGATTTTTATCTGCATGGTTTTTTTTGTGTTGGACTAAATTTGTTATTCTTTTAAACTGCTTATTACATTCATCACAGCTGAATGGCTTTTTATCTGAGTGCATTATTTTATGGCTTTTTAATGCAAATAGAGATTTAAATTGCATCTTGCATACTTGACAGCGATACGGTTTCTCTTTCGTGTGCTTCGTTCTATGTTCACATAACTCAGTTTTCAAAGAAAATGCCTCATTACAGACTTCACAAGTGTATAATTTGTTTCTAGTGTGAATTTTTTTGTGTTTAATTAAACTCGATTTGGTAGTAAAACTCTTATCACATACTTCACACTTGTGTGGTTTTTGTCCAGTATGTAGTACTTTATGTGCAGTTAAAGAATATCTTTTTGCAAATTGCTGAAAACATTCTCCACACTTGAATGGTCTAGCTCCGATATGAGTTTTTTCATGCACGACTAAATAACGTCTATTTTTAAATGTCTTATTACATTTCTCGCAGTAGGGGATTTGTCCAGCTACATAATTTGTAACTGCACGTGTCAATTTACGTGGCATGTTATGTGTCTGTAAATGTTTAATTAAAACGGACTTTACACTGAAGTCTCTATTACACACATCGCAAATGTACATTTCCCTTTTCGTATGAACATGATTAGCAATTAGAGTTTTTGATGAAAACTTTTTAGAACAGATTGGACAGAAATACATTATACATATCTTGTCTGGTTCGCTCGTGTGACTTTGTATGTGCTTGATTAACCTGAGCTTGTCTGTGAACTGTGCCCCGCAAATGTCGCACGTGTATGCAGGTTTTGCGGCGCGGACAGGTCTGGTGTGTACAGGCATATCCTTCGCACGACTAACTCGCTGCGGCTCGTAGGGTGATTTCGCGGGACAGGTGTGGTTCTTGCGCGGCGCCTCATCGCCGCGAAGGCGCTCGAGCCTTATGGAACAAACCTGTTCTCCGTCTAGGATTGTCACAGGACGCCCTGGCTCCACTACAATGAAATTAAATATGATTATGATCTAAAGCAGGTGGATTTGATAAAGCCGATTATTTATTATCGATTATTTATTCTTTTTTACTCATAAAAAAGTTAACAGAAGTTTCATTTAATTATGTGTCATCTTAACCCTGTGAAAACGAGCGCTGTAAAGGGCTTGAACCGAAGGACCATGGTGTCAAATAATCCGTATTTAATTTCAATAAATTATGTTTTCTCCCTCTCTCACAAAAGCAAATGTCAAACTGACAGATAATGGCACTAAATTATTTAGAGAGTGTTAGCATTTAGTATTTATCACGCCACTAATTTTCACATTCCGGGTTCAACCACCTTTTAAGTAATTGATGAGTTTGGTTGCCAAATTGGTGGTTTTCGAGATTTACCGCCTTATTCATAAAAACTTAACAGACCCATATTAGTTAAAATATGTTTTGTTTTCCTAGAGTGGCTTTCACATCTTCTCTGACTCTCTCTCTGACTAGACAAAACAGGATGTACACAAATAAGCGAAGAGAAGCACAGTTAGTAGGGAAAAGAAGAAGAGTAGAACATACAGAGGAAAAGGAGAATAAACATAGTGTTACAGTCACAACTAACAACCTTACAGTTTAATTTCATGCATTTGAATGTATTGAGCCAGTAATTTCATAAGAGAGGGTCCGGAAAGACAGAGAAGTGAATGAAAAGTGATAGGCCGAGGAATGTGTTTAGGCAATATGTCGTATAGTGAAAAGTTAAATTTTGGGCAGTTAAAAAAAATATGGTCGGTAGTTCCTTCTTCAAGACCACATTCGCACAGAGAGTGATCTCTAACCCGTATCTTTGCCAGAAAAACTGGAGTACACACATGACCAAGGCGGAGGCGGCAGATGGTGGAAGTGGACCGTTTATTGAACCCCTTCGCTCGACAAAACCAAGGTTTAATAGGGATGTCTGGTTGAATCTCACCATAATATTTGCCCTTTGTAAGCCTAGAGGAGCTCCATAGGCGTTGCCAGGTCTCTCTAGCGTCGGAGTGAGCAATGGAAAGAACATCTGAAGGAAAAACAGCTAAGTGATCTATAGAGGCTGCATCAACAGAGCTTTTGGCCCAGGAGTCCGCCACTTCATTGCCAGAAATTCCATTGTGCCCAGGGATCCACGCAAGAACGACTTCAAGACCTCTGGATTCACACTTGTTTAAAGACTCCTTTTTAAAATTAGGGATAATTTTGTTTTTGTTTTAAATTGGTTTGCCAAAATCGCTTCCAGGCAACTTTTACAGTCTGAGAAAATGATCGCCCTGGGGATATAATGGGACTCGATATTGGTAATTGCTTCAAGGAGAGCTAGAGACTCGCCCGTAAAGACTGAAGACTGCGGGGGACACCTAAGAGTTAAGGCTATCTGGTATTTCGGAATCCATACTGCAGATCCGACCCAGCCATCAGGAGATAACTTTGAGACATCCGTATAAACAGCAAGCCAGTTCTGCCACTGAATTTGAAGAAGGTGGTTTAATATATTAATAGCGCCAGGGTCCTTCTTATATATACCCAAATCCAGGATGACATTAGGAGAATATACTAAAGTTTCAAAATCAACACCGAAAATCGGATTCCCTTCAGTCTGGCACAATGCATGCAGGAAACTCTGAATTTTCAAAAAACTTTGTAGAACTCTCGGGGTTTCCTTATGAGACCAATATCTGTTAAAGGTGACTTCGGAGGAGAGGGCTTCTAAACGAGGTATAACGGGATGATCCGAGAAAGCAGCTGCCCTGAACAGGTACCGATCTGACAACTGCTGCCTGCGGATGAATAGAGGAGGATCCACATACTCTACCTGCAAAGCGTTCTTCGGGGAGGACTTCATGGCACCAAGAATAATGCGAAGGCATTTAGCTTGAATAAGGTCCAGTTGCTTCAGAGCAACCTTACTACAAGGTTCAAGGATGAAGGCTCCATAATCAAGATGACTACGAGTGATTGCATTATATAATATTTTTTGACAGACGGGATGGGAACCCCACCAGACCCCAGAATGAGAACGAAGCACATTAATATTCTTCTCGCATTTCCCCGTTATATAATTTAAATGGGGGACACCCGACATTTTCGAATCCAGGACCACACCGAGGTATTGTACCGACCCTGCACTAGGAATGGGGTCATTTTCACAAAATAAGTCTACCAGCGGGGTAGCTCTTTTCCTTGAGAAGGTGATCCCGACACTTTTACTCGGAGAGAGAGAGAGAGAGGCCATGTTCATCCAGCCAATCCTTGAGGTAACTAAGAGCTATGCTAAGTTGGGCTGCATTATCCTGAGTCTTCTTTGTCCGCTTTGTCCCTTTTTAACAAACGCAAATGTCAAACTGACGGTGACAATACCGATAAACGACAAATTTATGAATAACGGCATAAATGTTTGAGTTCCTTCAGAAATAATAGATTAAAATCACCATTTAAAAAACAAAAAAAAAACTTTTTTTCTTTTTTTTATATGATTTGATACATGGTAAGTAAATTTCATTTAGAAAAGGCCCACTAAAAATACACAAAGATTGTTTTTTTGATAGAGCCGAGTTTTGCAAAGACATCACAGTGTCACTTTGAAGACTGTCAAAAATCATGTCTAGACTAGACCACATAGTAGCATTATCACATTCCAGAAAGCGTTATTTACCAAGTGGCGGTAAAATTATGTTTAAAAATAAAAATTGCAATTATCTCAGAAACTAGCCATAATCCAATGCACTTAATATGTCATTTTTTGTTTCTTTTAACCTCAGGAATAGTAGGAATACGCTGTTAAAATCTCTCGCAATGCTCACGAGCACCGTGTATAGTATTACGGGGTGTACTAGAGAGGTAAAGCTAACGCTTTTTTAGGGCTTACTGCCAGTGCTTTTACACCTGCAATCTCTGGGTCAATTATACGCAGAGGACGTACAGCGCACTGTGCAGTATAATAATGCTTTTAGGGCATTGATGGGGCTTCCTCGGAGAAGCAGCGCTTCTGGCATGTTTACGGAGGCGGCAGTCGACAGTTTTCATGCGATTATCAGAAAACGCTGCGCCTCATTGATGGAGAGGATGCGAGGGAGCCCTAGCAGTCTACTAAGGGTGTTTGCCGGCAGATGGGATTCGCCCATGTTGAAGAGATGGATAGCCCTTCACTCTACGTTTGTAAATTATGACCTTTGACATGTGTTTAAATTTTTAATTTTTATGATTATTATTTTTTTATATACCCTAATTAGTTTATATTATTTATCTTCACAATGTTCGTTATTTTCAATTTTAATCAAATTTTACATAATTTTATTTCTTAGCAAATTTATCATTTTAAAATTTACATCGACATTGTACCTACCTATTATACAGTGTGTAAGTCTAATACGGGCGTTAAATGAAATCAGACATAGTATTCATTGGTGTAATCATTAATTAAAAGGATTTTTTAAGTTACACTCCATAATCCGTCACTAATAAATCAGAATATATGAACATCAGTTTGAATGGTGATAATATATCACAGTCCAACGTAGTTAAATTTTTGGGTGTCAATATAGACTCGGTTTTAAACTGGAAGGCTGAAATTCTTGAAATTAGTAACTCTATTGGTTCTGCATGTTACGCCCTTCGCAGTTTGAGGGATGAAGTACAAGTCAAACAATTAAAGATAGTTTATCACGCGCTGATAGAATCGAAGCTAAGGTATAGCATACAATTGTGGGGAAATAGCTACGGGTACAATGTAGACACTGCCTTCAGGTTACAAAAGAGTGCAATCAGAATTATAGTTCGAAAACCCCAGTATCAACCGTGCAAGGAATACTTTATAAGTCTTAATATTCTAACTATCCCATGTCTGTACATATTAACAGTGCTCGCTGATCTTGTTAAGCACCTTAGCTGCTATGAAAGCGAGAGTGAAAGACATATCCGCCTGCTTTCTCGAAAGAAAAATCTACCAAATAAGATAGTTCCAAGGCTAAATATCGTTAAACACGCTGCGTGCTACCAATCTATATATCTCTTTAACAAGCTGCCGACCGAATTTAAGGAGATATTTAACAGTTATATCTTCAAGACTAGACTGAAACAGTTTCTACTAAAAAAAGCTTACTACTCGGTTAATGAATTAATAGATGATATAGTACATTACATACCAAGGCCGTTTAAGTGGGAAATGCCTCGGGTTCCATGTAATTGTCGGCCGAGGCGAAGCCGAGGTCGACTAACATGTGATCCGAGGCTTTCCCATTTACCGGCCGAGGTTTGTATACTATTTTTCAGCCCGACGGAGCCGGCAGGCGGCAATTTAGTTTTGCGTAAAGTGGCGCTTACCGGCCGGAGGGCTGAAAAAGATATTTATTAAAGTAGGATATTGTACCAAATTTAGTATTAAGTAATTTCCCGAATAATGCTTTAATTTGATTCCTCTTTGTTATTAATGATTTTTTTTCTCGTGTAGGAAATGCAGTTGATACGAAATTATTGTTAGCTTATTATAATACTTACAACTGACGTTATTTAAATAATTATGCAGATTTAATACGTATATAACTTATTACTGGCTATTAAATTTCTACACAAGCTAGTAATAAACTAGCTTGTGTAGAAATTTAATATCTTGATGACATTGTTTTAATCTTATTATGTTTAATTAAGTAGAGGAATTGCATTGTACTATTGTATGTTTGTATGTTTGAATTGCATGTAAATTTAGATATTCCAACACAATGTATATTGTTTGCTGAATAAATAAAATGAAATTAAAATGAAAATAATGACCCCATAATTAATTTTTGAAAATTTCCTGAGCAACAATGTACTGTAAACATGGTTGCGACACCGGAATGTCTATTCGGAACTAGCATTTACAAACTTACCTAATACTTATATCTGCAGGGACCTTTACAACACATTCATGTTAGTATTACACTGCGTTTAATGTTTTGTACTTATCTTGGTTGATTGGAGACTGGAGTACTGCTAGGCGTGTTAAAAGATATTAAATCTTGTTTATTTATAATTTTTATCAACAAAAACTGACTACGTCTACTTAATGTCATTTTAATCTGTCACGATAACAGCACTTGACGGGATGATTAATATTAATCATAGCTTGATCAATTAGACACCCTTTAATAGCACCTTTTCTGAAAATTGAGTTCATTCCAGTACCTAAATAGTAATTATTGTGTAAACGAATAAAGAAAATTATTGTGTTATTATTTGTATTTAACTTGTCTGATTTTTATACCAAGATGGTGCCTAATAATTGTAAAATGATTTCGAGAATTAACTAAACAGTCTAAACACCACAAAGTTTGGTACATTGTCTCAAAACGTGGCAAACTCTTTGGTTGGTTATTTCAATTCTGCATGCCTAATTGCCTACCACGAACATCGAAAATTGGCATTGACGGGACAACCTCTTTGTCACTCCAATATGCAAGTGTGACAGAGATGGAGATACAAATCCGCAATCGTTCGATTTTCGTGGTATAGGCCCTGATTTGACAACGTCAGTCGTTCAATACAGAAGTAATCAATCACAACTGTATGTTGTAAAAATATCTTGTTTAACTATTTTTACTGCTCGTGAATTAACGGACATGATTTTAATTTACGGTGAAGCACTACAAAATGGTAATCGAGCGTTAGCTCTGCACGACGACTTTTTTCTGTGGGGGCAGTCAACAACGAGTAGCGAGTATACGCAACCAAGTCAGTCAAACGAAACCTATTCTGAAATACAAGGAAGGCAAGTCGAGTATAGGTATTTGCGGCGAAACCGGCAAAACTAAACGTAGTTTTTCTGAGTTTGTGTTGTTGTGAGTTGTGTTTCTTCGTTTCCTTTTTCAGTTGGTTTTCTGTAAGTTTTTGAAAAACTTTAGTACAGTACAGTTGTCCTTTCAATAAGTAGTTATTAAATTAAATTGCATAATTAAGTTTGTAGTTTATTTTTGAAATTAGGAATTACGTTGATCAGATAAAAAGCATCATTATTGCTTACTATGTATCCACTCATGACAGTTGATATTACATACGCGATAGGAGCTATTGAAAGTAACTGTCAACGAGCGTTTAACGTGACTGTTTTGCATTACATTGCGGGCTGAATTATTTTGTATGGATAAAATTTTAATTGCAAATCTAAGTAAAAGTTATCTAATTACATTTATTATGACCTATACTAACCACCGTTAAGAGATTCGCCCGTATTAGATTTACACACTGTATAAATTTAATGTTTAGGTGTTTAATGTTCTCATCCGGTAAGGTCTATCTGGGGTGCTTGTTATTAAATAGCTGTTTGTCATGTACCTACTGTGTAAGTTAATAACAATAGTTTTGTAAGTTATAATATTTGTTTAAAGTTAAGGAATACTAATAATTTTATGGGCTTTGCCTGAAATAAATTTTTCATTCATTCATTACTACTTTAACCCTAGAATGCTCGCGCTATGAGCATTTTGCCACCCGCGGCACAATTTTCGTTTTATTTTGTGCACTATTAATTTGTTAAGGTCAAGCGTCCGTGTAGCTACTCTAGCTACCTCCCCGTCCATCGCCTTTTTATTTAGAAATAAAAATTAAATCAGTGCGCGTTACTGCAGGAGACAAAGATTTATTTATTTAAACTTTATTGCAAAAGAAAACCTTAACGTACAAAAGGCGGGCTTAATGTCAATAGGCATTCTCTACCAGTCAACCTTAAGGCAAAACAGAAAGTTTGTGGGCAGTGCTACTAAAAGTCAAAACCGAAATAGTAAGAACAAGTTAATCTATAAATATTAAATACATATACAGTAAGTACATTGTATAAACAAATACATAATTATAGATCTATATACATAGATACATAAATAAATCTTCGTATCTACCGTATACATAGATATATACGAGATTGATTGAGAATAAACTCTTAACTTTGAATCTGCTAGCAAAGATTGTCGCGTTTAGCGGCAAATTGCTCACCACGCGACTACTCCCGTAAGTAAAGTTTGTGGGTCTTAGTTTTTACTATTATTGAAATATTATTTGTTTTCATTGCGTATAGTATTATTTTTATGTAAATATGGTATATATTCATTTTAGTTTATTTTAATTAATTATTGGGCCTTGTAGTAGTAGTAGTAGAACACTTTATTGTACAAAGACAAGATAAACAAAACTGGATAAAAAAGAAATACATATATATTATATTGTATATTTGTGTGTGTGTTTGTTTTCTTTTTTTTTTAGATTTGTTTTTTCTGGTTATGTCATATATTTTTGGTTCTCACATAATACTTTTTCCAGTTTTGCACCACCTACTGTATGTATACTTTTCTTAGTGTAGTGTCTCCTCTACCCAAAGGTTGTCTGGAAGAGATCGCTCTTTAGCGATAAGACCGCCTGTTGTTTGCCTCTTTTTCATGTGTAATCTATACCAGTTTGTGTTATTTTTGTTGTTTTGAGGTGCAATAAAGAGTTATTGTATTGTATTGTATTGTAAATACTAAGTTTGTACAAAGGCGAATCTATCCATTTAAGGGATCTCTTCCAGTAAACCTTTGAGTAATTGAGGGAGAATTTAAGATTGTGTTTGGTGTTTATTTTGCTTAGTTTATTTCATATCTATAGTAGGCATTGCGCGAAAAAACAAAACAGAAATCCCACCCTCTCTTCTAAATATCAAAGTTAAAGAGAAACCAAGTACAATGTTCGTATTTGGTGAGAATATAAATACATATAAAAATTATAGCACATTCTTACACGAATTGACTAAGTCCGGCAGTAAGCTCAAGACGGCTTGTGTTACGGTACCTACTCAGACAACGATATATATAATATAAAATACATAAATACATAGAACACATCCATGACTCAGGAACATATAAGGAGAAGGTACTAATATCCTTTGTGCCTAATAAAAAGCAAAAAAAGTGGATCTACTATTGTCAACATTACACAATACAACAAGATCGAAGGAACTACCGGTGCTGCTCAAACACCAGAAATCATAACTTATTTCAACGGAACTAAACGAGGAGTTGACGTCGTTGATCAAATGAAAGAAGGATATTCCGTAGATAGAATGACTCGTGGATGGCAAATTTGATTATTTTTCTAAATTCTGAACAGGGCAGGCTGACTTGACTATTTATGTCAAATCATATACAAGGAAAATACTGGCCAATTATTAGTACGTCGAACATTTCTGAAAGAAATTGCCCTAGATATGACTATACAACATATCATTAGAAGATCCGGCGTGAACACTTTACAGAAACATCTGAGGTACCAAATCGCTCGGTTTGTGCCACCGGTACATCAAAATATACTCCAGTTCGAGAAGTTATATGCACAGTATGTCATCGAAGAAAAATAGAAGGACAAACATACCATCCACGTTCTACACTTGCAGCCTGTGGGTGAAGTTTACACAACGGGCCCTATAATGCATTGCGTGTCCAATACAATAATATCTTGAGGATGCTGTTGCGGCTGCCGAAGCACTGCAGTGCTTCCGGTATGTTTGCCGAGGCAAGAATGGACGACTTCTTTGCCATTAGGCGAAAGAGAGTCGCCTCAATGCTTCGGTCGGCGAGTGCGCGGCAGCGGCAACGGTCTCCTGGGGGTATTGGCCGAGCGGCTCGACTGCCCGCTAATTAAATGTTGGGTGGAGTTAGAAATTGGGAGAACAAAGTAGCTAGCTCTCACAATGGCTGCTGCTCACAACGTGCTTAGTGGGTTTTTTTTTTATGTCTAACATATTTCTTAAGTATCGGCTACTAACAACTATATGGATTCTAGAGATCTGAAATAAACATTTTTAATTTTTTAATTTATAGCGTGCAATAGATGTGTTAAGTTACTGTGCAACTAACATTGCATGTAAATGTGTCAGGATTTTTTTGGTGAAATACATGCTGTAGATGATGAAAAAGCAAAGCTAGTCACATTTTTGAGGGAAAGAGCACTTAATTTATGCCATAAATTCTTTACAGTCATCCAATTGGAACCCTAGGCCACTCTAGAACTTGAGGGTTCCAATTTTCCGCTAGGGGCGCTAGTGGAACGTGGGTCCTGCGGGAATATTTCAAACTCCACTTTGACAATTTTATCATACTGACACAGGGCCCACGTATGAGTGGCGCCGCCTGGTGAGCGACAATACGGTAGCTATCATTGGTTAACTGTACTTAAGCACTTAAGATGCACATCATTAGAATGTACTTCAGTTCTCCGTCAACCAATGTAAGGTTTGCTCTTTGTTTGGATACATACTGTATGACATAGACTACTTGCAGGTTGGAATCCTGCCCTGGGTTTAATAATTTATATACATATGGTGGTGTGACGTAATAAAATAATTGAATTCGCTCTATAATAGCATAAAGGATATTAAATTGCAACGGTTAAAACTCAAGTATTTTTATCACAATAGGCGTGATATGTCTCGACTGCATCAGAATCGAATGCAGAATTAAATTATAGCATTAAGGATGTAAGATTCTTACTTAAGATGGCAGGATCCTTGTTCGGCAAGTTTTTTGTTTCATGAAATGTAAAAACAGTTGCCCATGACTTAAATAAGTACTTAAAAATATCCATACCTTTTAAAAGAAAAAGCGTAGCATTGAACAATTTAATGACAACAGTATAATTAAACACATTTTTTTAAAGAATAATATTTTCAATAAAGATTCATAAAAACTAGGTAGGTAATTAAATTGATTGAAACATAATAAAATAAAATTACACACATTATATTAATCTTAAAAGCGAAGTGCCTCCCAATGTGCATGACAATTTATAAAATGTATAAATGGAATTAAAATCTTTATTCAAAAGTACATGTACTCGTAGCGGCAAACAGAGAACAACATTGGTTGTAATATCATCTCAATGTGCATTTTAGTTACTTACTGAGTAAAACCGCTGCGACATACGGACGGACGGACAAACAGACAGATAGACGGACTGGACGAAACTATAAGGCTATACTATTTGACGGCCTCCTAGCCTAGTTGGTAGTGACCCTGCCTACGAAGCAGGAGGTCCCGGGTTCAAATCCTGGTCAGGGCATTTATTTGTGTGTTTATCACGAATATTCGTTCCTGAGTTATGGATGTTTTCTATGTATTTAAGTATTTATATGTATCTGTCAATTATATATAACGTCGCCTAATACCCACAACACAAGCCTTATTGAGCTTGCCGTGGGACTAGGTCGATTTGTGTAAGATTGTCCCATAATATTTATTATTTATTTATTATTATTATAAGGGTTCCGTTTTCGCCATTCTGGGTGCGGAACCCTAAAAATGTTGGTAATCAGTTTAAGGACGTAATCAGTATCGTGCTCTGATCAGGAAACAATAAGAAAAAACATTTTTGACGAAAAAAACTGATTACTCCCTTCATGCATTAATTAGTTATGTGAAAAAATTCTTTTAGTAAGGGTTTCTTTACATATTATTTGCGATTTGAGTCAAGTATGTATTACTTTAATATATTTATGTGTGTATAGTGTATAGCCTTACAGTTGCTTATTACATGCGTCAGCTGAATGTTTTTGTCTATGTTTGTCTAAACTATATTTATGAGTAAATTGCGCATTGCACTCTTCACAAACAAATTCTTTCAGTCCGGTGTGAGTTGCCTCATGTGTACGTAACTGATGATTGTGTGTGAACTTCTTGCCACAGTAACTACAACAGAGATTTTTATCTGCATGATTTTTTTTGTGTTGGACTAAATTTGTTATTCTTTTAAACTGCTTATTACATTCATCACAGCTGAATGGCTTTTTATCTGAGTGCATTATTTTATGGCTTTTTAATGCAAATAGAGATTTAAATTGCATATTGCATACTTGACAGCGATACGGTTTCTCTTTCGTGTGCTTTTTTTTCGTTCTATGTTCACATAACTCAGTTTTCACAGAAAATGCCTCATTACAGACTTCACAAGTGTATAATTTATTTCTAGTGTGAATTTTTTTGTGTTTAGTTAAACTCGATTTGATATTAAAATCCTTATCACATACTTCACACTTGTGTGGTTTCTGTCCAGTATGTAATACTTTATGTATAGTTAAAGAAGATCTTTTTGTAAATTGCTGAAAACATTCTCCACACTTGAATGGTTTAGCTCCTATATGAGTTTTTTCATGCACGACTAAATAACGTCTTTTTTTAAATGTCTTATTACATTTCTCGCAGTAGGGGATCTGTCCAGCTACATAATTTGTAACTGCACGTTTCAATTTACGTGGCATGTTATGTGTCTGTAAATGTTTAATTAAAACGGACTTTACACTGAAGTCTCTATTACACACATCGCAAATGTAGGTTTTCTTTTTCGTATGAACATGATTAGCAATTAGAGTTTTTGATGAAAACTTTTTAGAACAGATTGGACAGAAATACATTATACATATCTTGTCTGGTTCGCTCGTGTGACTTTGTATGTGCTTGATTAACCTGAGCTTATCTGTGAACTGTGCCCCGCAGATGTCGCACATGTATGCAGGTTTTGCGGCGCGGGCAGGTCTGGTGTGTACAGGCATATCCTTCGCACGACTAACTCGCTGCGGCTCGTAGAGTGACTTCGCGGGACAGGTGTGGTTCTTGCGCGGCGCCTCATCGCCGCGAAGGCGCTCGAGCCTTATGGAAAAAACCTGTTCTCCGTCAAGGATTGTCACAGGACGCTCTGGCTCCACTACAATGAAATTAAATATGATTATGATCTAAACTAAAGCAGGTGGATTTGATAAAGACGATTATTTATTATCGATTATTTATTCTTTTTTACTCATAAAAAAGTTAATAGAAGTTTCATTTAATTATGTGTCATCATCTTAACCCTGTGAAAACGAGCCCTGTAAAGGGCTCGAACCGAAGGACCATGGTGTCAAATAATCCGTATTTAATTACAATAAATTATGTTTTCTCCCTCTCTCACAAAAGCAAATGTCAAACTGACAGATAATGACACTAAATCATTTAGAGAGTGTTAGCATTTAGTATTTATCACACCACTAATTTTCACATTCCGGCTTCAACCACCTTTTAAGTAATTGATGAGTTTGGTTCCCAATTTGTTGGTTTCGAGATTTACCGCCTTATTCATAAAAACTTAACAATCCCATATTAGTTAAAATATGTTTTGTCCCTTTTTAACAAACGCAAATGTCAAACTGACGGTGACAATACCGACAAACGACAAATTAGTTAACGAACGTTTAATGAGCGTTTATGAATAACGGCATAAATGTTTGAGTTCCTTCAGAAATAATAGATTAAAATCACCATTTAAAAAACAAAAAAAAAACTTTCTTCTTTTTTTTATATGATTTGATACATGGTAAGTAAATTTCATTTAGAAAAGGCCCACTAAAAATACAAAAAGATTATTTTTTTGATAGAGCCGAGTTTTGCAAAGACATCACAGTGTCACTTTGAAGACTGTCAAAAATCATGTCTAGACTAGACCACATAGTAGCATTATCACATTCCAGAAAGCGTTATTTAAAAAAAAAAATTGGCGGTAAAATTATGTTTAAAAATAAAAATTGCAATTATCTCAGATACTAGCCCTATTCCAATGCACTTAATATGACATTTTTTGTTTCTTTTAGCCTCAGGAATACGCTGTTAAAATCTCTCGCAATGCTCACGAGCACTGTGTATAGTATTACTACTTTAACCCTAGAATGCTCGCGCTATGAGCATTTTGCCACCCGCGGCACAATTTTCGTTTTATTTTGTACACTATTAATTTGTTAAGGTCAAGCGTTCGTGTAGCTACTCTAGCTACCTCCCCGTCCATCGCCTTTTTATTTAGAAATAAAAATTAAATCAGTGCGCGTTACTGCAGGAGACAAAGATTTATTTATTTAAACTTTATTGCAAAAGAAAACCTTAACGTACAAAAGGCGGGCTTAATGTCAATAGGCATTCTCTACCAGTCAACCTTAAGACAAAACAGAAAGTTTGTGGGCAGTGCTACTAAAAGTCAAAACCGAAATAGTAAGAACAAGTTAATCTATAAATATTAAATACATATACAGTAAGTACATTGTATAAACAAATACATAATTATAGATCTATATACATAGATACATAAATAAATCTTCGTATCTACCGTATACATAGATATATACGAGATTGATTGAGAATAAACTCTTAACTTTGAATCTGCTAGCAAAGATTGTCGCGTTTAGCGGCAAATTGCTCACCACGCGACTACTCCCGTAAGTAAAGTTTGTGGGTCTTACCCAGCCAACACATAAGCCAGATAGAAGCGAAAATATACCACAATAAGCAGTGTCAAGCTTTATTACTTTTGTATCACAGCTGACGTTATGGCTTTATTTTGAATAAGAGAGTTCTTAAATTAAAATAATGTTGTAAGCTTACTAAATTCTGTATAAAGTTCGCGGTATTTTTTCAAGCTGAATAGTAATCAAGAGTAGAATCTGCTAAACAAGCGATATTCAAATAAAAGTAATTGAAAAAGCTATTATCTGCACAATAGCTGAAATTTTTGCATTTTCCTGTATAACATATTTAAGCAAAGCAGTTAAACAGCAAAACGCTGAATATTAGACAAAATATTTTCTTTAAGCTGCATAGTGTACGCAATGGTACTAATTTATTCAGATGCTGAATATTTTAGATTTTTTCTTCTTTACACAGCTGACTTCTGCATAATTGAAAATAAACTCCTTGTTTTACCTAACTTATAGCGCTATAAGCATACAATTGTCTTTATGTTAAGCTTAAAACAATATCAGTTGCAAATGTGGGTATCTTAAGCAGCAAATAACTGGTTAGTTGAAGATATCGTATGTTTATATCCAGATATTTCACCATTTTGTGTCACAGTGATAAATGCTGCATCAACAATATGCCTCCTCAGAAAAATAATAACAAAAGCGTAAATGATTAATGGAAAAAAAATATGAATTATGTAATTTAAGACCTTTCTCTGAGAAATGTATTATTATTGTACTTTAAACCAAATAATTTCTGGATATGTAGTCGCATGTGAACTATTATGGTGAAATAAGCTACATAATCACTGAAATAGACACTTTTATTCAAATTGGCCGTCCGCCATTAACTAACGTTCGACATAACCTCTTTTTATAAAAATCCTCAACATTTATCTTATGAAACACTTTGTTTAGTGTGTAGGAAACATAAGCAGTCATACAAAATTTGATTCTCATTATTTGCTGGGACTGAAATTTGATAAAAAGTAAAGATAATTTAATTTAAATATTATTTTACATTTGTTTACCTTTTAAATTGTAGCTTTATCTTAAGGCGCTCAAAAATTTTTATATTAATCATATTGATAATTCACAGTAAAGTGCCATGCGTTTATATAATTCACCTTAAACTTACTTAAAATATATGAAACAATTTACTTAACAAATTTTTGAAGACATGATGCGACCATGTTAGAATTTTGTGAACTAAGTAACACAAAATAATCTCGTCACAATGAAAAATACATTTATACTTTTTTAACTTGCATAATTTCTTTATAAAACTACTCCTGAGATCGGAATCTCGAATATCATTTGAATATCTGAACTCACAAATTAACAACTGCATAAAAGATGTATAATTTCTGGACTAAAGAAAAATCAGAATTTATGCAGAAGATATTCAGTGTGTTGTACATTTATTCAGCTGCTATGTGGCTGTTAATCAAATGTTATCCAAATTGAAGCAAGATATTTTGTGCCCAAATTGCCTGAATATCATCTGTATAAGCGCTTACACAGAAGTTATACAAATACTTTATCCAGCTTAAAGTCAAAAGAATTGCTTTTACGCAAAATTTATTCAGCTAATCTGTGTTGGCTGGGTAGTTTTTACTATTATTGAAATATTATTGGTTTTCATTGCGTATAGTATTATTTTTATGTAAATATGGTATATATTCATTTTAGTTTAATTTTAATTAATTATTGGGCCTTGTAGTAGTAGTAGTAGAACACTTTATTGTACAAAGACAAGATAAACAAAACTGGATAAAAAAGAAATACTAAGTTTGTACAAAGGCGAACTTATCCATTTAAGGGATCTCTTCCAGTTAACCTTTGAGTAATTGAGGGAGAATTTAAGATTGTGTTTGGTGTTTTATTTTGCTTAGTTTATTTCATATCTATAGTAGGCACTGCGCGAAAAAACAAAACAGAAATCCCACCCTCTTTTCTAAACATCAAAGTTAAAGAGAAGCCAAGTACAATGTTCGTATTTGGTGAGAATATAAATATATATAAAAATTATAGGACATTCTTACACGAACTGACTAAGTCCGGCAGTAAGCTCAAGACGGCTTGTGTTACGGTACCTACTCAGACAACGATATATATAATATAAAATACATAAATACATAGAACACATCCATGACTCAGGAACATATAAGGAGAAGGTACTAATATCCTTTGTGCCTAATAAAAAGCAAAAAAAGTGGATCTACTATTGTCAACATTACACAATACAACAAGATCGAAGGAACTACCGGTGCTGCTCAAACACCGGAAATCATAACTTATTTCAACGGAACTAAACGAGGAGTTGACGTAGTTGATCAAATGAAAGAAGGATATTCCGTAGATAGAATGACTCGTGGATGGCAAATTTGATTATTTTTCTAAATTCTGAACAGGGCAGACTGACTTGACTATTTATGTCAAATCATATACAAGGAAAATACTGGCCAATTATTAGTACGTCGAACATTTCTGAAAGAAATTGCCCTAGATATGACTATACAACATATCATTAGAAGATCCGGCGTGAACACTTTACAGAAACATCTGAGGTACCAAATCGCTCGGTTTGTGCCACCGGTACATCAAAATATACTCCAGTTCGAGAAGTTATATGCACAGTATGTCATCGAAGAAAAATAGAAGGACAAACATACCATCCACGTTCTACACTTGCAGCCTGTGGGTGAAGTTTACACAACGGGCCCTATAATGCATTGCGTGTCCAATACAATAATATCTTGAGGATGCTGTTGCGGCTGCCGAAGCACTGCAGTGCTTCCGGTATGTTTGCCGAGGCAAGAATGGACGACTTCTTTGCCATTAGGCGAAAGAGAGTCGCCTCAATGCTTCGGTCGGCGAGTGCGCGGCAGCGGCAACGGTCTCCTGGGGGTATTGGCCGAGCGGCTCGACTGCCCGCTAATTAAATGTTGGGTGGAGTTAGCCATTGGGAGAACAAAGTAGCTAGCTCTCACAATGGCTGCTGCTCACAACGTGCTTAGTGGGTTTTTTTTTTATGTCTAACATATTTCTTAAGTATCGGCTACTAACAACTATATGGATTCTAGAGATCTGAAATAAACATTTTTAATTTTTTAATTTATAGCGTGCAATAGATGTGTTAAGTTACTGTGCAACTAACATTGCATGTAAATGTGTCAGGATTTTTTTGGTGAAATACATGCTGTAGATGATGAAAAAGCAAAGCTAGTCACATTTTTGAGGGAAAGAGCACTTAATTTATGCCATAAATTCTTTACAGTCATCCAATTGGAACCCTAGGCCACTCTAGAACTTGAGGGTTCCAATTTTCCGCTAGGGGCGCTAGTGGAACGTGGGTCCTGCGGGAATATTTCAAACTCCACTTTGACAATTTTATCATACTGACACAGGGCCCACGTATGAGTGGCGCCGCCTGGTGAGCGACAATACGGTAGCTATCATTGGTTAATTGTACTTAAGCACGTAAGATGCACATCATTAGAATGTACTTCAGTTCTCCGTCAACCAATGTAAGGTTTGCTCTTTGTTTGGATACATACTGTATGACATAGACTACTTGCAGGTTGGAATCCTGCCCTGGGTTTAATAATTTATATACATATGGTGGTGTGACGTAATAAAATAATTGAATTCGCTCTATAATAGCATAAAGGATATTAAATTGCAACGGTTAAAACTCAAGTATTTTTATCACAATAGGCGTGATATGTCTCGACTGCATCAGAATCGAATGCAGAATTAAATTATAGCATTAAGGATGTAAGATTCTTACTTAAGATGGCAGGATCCTTGTTCGGCAAGTTTTTTGTTTCATGAAATGTAAAAACAGTTGCCCATGACTTAAATAAGTACTTAAAAATATCCATACTTTTTAAAAGAAAAAGCGTAGCATTGAACAATTTAATGACAACAGTATAATTAAACACATTTTTTTAAAGAATAATATTTTCAATAAAGATTCATAAAAACTAGGTAGGTAATTAAATTGATTGAAACATAATAAAATAAAATTACACACATTATATTAATCTTAAAAGCGAAGTGCCTCCCAATGTGCATGACAATTTATAAAATGTATAAATGGAATTAAAATCTTTATTCAAAAGTACATGTACTCGTAGCGGCAAACAGAGAACAACATTGGTTGTAATATCATCTCAATGTGCATTTTAGTTACTTACTGAGTAAAACCGCTGCGACATACGGACGGACGGACAAACAGACAGATAGACGGACTGGACGAAACTATAAGGCTATACTATTTGACGGCCTCCTAGCCTAGTTGGTAGTGACCCTGCCTACGAAGCAGGAGGTCCCGGGTTCAAATCCTGGTCAGGGCATTTATTTGTGTGTTTATCACGAATATTCGTTCCTGAGTTATGGATGTTTTCTATGTATTTAAGTATTTATATGTATCTGTCAATTATATATAACGTCGCCTAATACCCACAACACAAGCCTTATTGAGCTTGCCGTGGGACTAGGTCGATTTGTGTAAGATTGTCCCATAATATTTATTATTTATTTATTATTATTATAAGGGTTCCGTTTTCGCCATTCTGGGTGCGGAACCCTAAAAATGTTGGTAATCAGTTTAAGGACGTAATCAGTATCGTGCTCTGATCAGGAAACAATAAGAAAAAACATTTTTGACGAAAAAAACTGATTACTCCCTTCATGCATTAATTAGTTATGTGAAAAAATTCTTTTAGTAAGGGTTTCTTTACATATTATTTGCGATTTGAGTCAAGTATGTATTACTTTAATATATTTATGTGTGTATAGTGTATAGCCTTACAGTTGCTTATTACATGCGTCAGCTGAATGTTTTTGTCTATGTTTGTCTAAACTATATTTATGAGTAAATTGCGCATTGCACTCTTCACAAACAAATTCTTTCAGTCCGGTGTGAGTTGCCTCATGTGTACGTAACTGATGATTGTGTGTGAACTTCTTGCCACAGTAACTACAACAGAGATTTTTATCTGCATGATTTTTTTTGTGTTGGACTAAATTTGTTATTCTTTTAAACTGCTTATTACATTCATCACAGCTGAATGGCTTTTTATCTGAGTGCATTATTTTATGGCTTTTTAATGCAAATAGAGATTTAAATTGCATATTGCATACTTGACAGCGATACGGTTTCTCTTTCGTGTGCTTTTTTTTCGTTCTATGTTCACATAACTCAGTTTTCACAGAAAATGCCTCATTACAGACTTCACAAGTGTATAATTTATTTCTAGTGTGAATTTTTTTGTGTTTAGTTAAACTCGATTTGATATTAAAATCCTTATCACATACTTCACACTTGTGTGGTTTCTGTCCAGTATGTAATACTTTATGTATAGTTAAAGAAGATCTTTTTGTAAATTGCTGAAAACATTCTCCACACTTGAATGGTTTAGCTCCTATATGAGTTTTTTCATGCACGACTAAATAACGTCTTTTTTTTAAATGTCTTATTACATTTCTCGCAGTAGGGGATCTGTCCAGCTACATAATTTGTAACTGCACGTTTCAATTTACGTGGCATGTTATGTGTCTGTAAATGTTTAATTAAAACGGACTTTACACTGAAGTCTCTATTACACACATCGCAAATGTAGGTTTTCTTTTTCGTATGAACATGATTAGCAATTAGAGTTTTTGATGAAAACTTTTTAGAACAGATTGGACAGAAATACATTATACATATCTTGTCTGGTTCGCTCGTGTGACTTTGTATGTGCTTGATTAACCTGAGCTTATCTGTGAACTGTGCCCCGCAGATGTCGCACATGTATGCAGGTTTTGCGGCGCGGGCAGGTCTGGTGTGTACAGGCATATCCTTCGCACGACTAACTCGCTGCGGCTCGTAGAGTGACTTCGCGGGACAGGTGTGGTTCTTGCGCGGCGCCTCATCGCCGCGAAGGCGCTCGAGCCTTATGGAAAAAACCTGTTCTCCGTCAAGGATTGTCACAGGACGCTCTGGCTCCACTACAATGAAATTAAATATGATTATGATCTAAACTAAAGCAGGTGGATTTGATAAAGACGATTATTTATTATCGATTATTTATTCTTTTTTACTCATAAAAAAGTTAATAGAAGTTTCATTTAATTATGTGTCATCATCTTAACCCTGTGAAAACGAGCCCTGTAAAGGGCTCGAACCGAAGGACCATGGTGTCAAATAATCCGTATTTAATTACAATAAATTATGTTTTCTCCCTCTCTCACAAAAGCAAATGTCAAACTGACAGATAATGACACTAAATCATTTAGAGAGTGTTAGCATTTAGTATTTATCACACCACTAATTTTCACATTCCGGCTTCAACCACCTTTTAAGTAATTGATGAGTTTGGTTCCCAATTTGTTGGTTTCGAGATTTACCGCCTTATTCATAAAAACTTAACAATCCCATATTAGTTAAAATATGTTTTGTCCCTTTTTAACAAACGCAAATGTCAAACTGACGGTGACAATACCGACAAACGACAAATTAGTTAACGAACGTTTAATGAGCGTTTATGAATAACGGCATAAATGTTTGAGTTCCTTCAGAAATAATAGATTAAAATCACCATTTAAAAAACAAAAAAAAAACTTTCTTCTTTTTTTTATATGATTTGATACATGGTAAGTAAATTTCATTTAGAAAAGGCCCACTAAAAATACAAAAAGATTATTTTTTTGATAGAGCCGAGTTTTGCAAAGACATCACAGTGTCACTTTGAAGACTGTCAAAAATCATGTCTAGACTAGACCACATAGTAGCATTATCACATTCCAGAAAGCGTTATTTAAAAAAAAAATTGGCGGTAAAATTATGTTTAAAAATAAAAATTGCAATTATCTCAGATACTAGCCCTAATCCAATGCACTTAATATGACATTTTTTGTTTCTTTTAGCCTCAGGAATACGCTGTTAAAATCTCTCGCAATGCTCACGAGCACTGTGTATAGTATTACTACTTTAACCCTAGAATGCTCGCGCTATGAGCATTTTGCCACCCGCGGCACAATTTTCGTTTTATTTTGTACACTATTAATTTGTTAAGGTCAAGCGTCCGTGTAGCTACTCTAGCTACCTCCCCGTCCATTGCCTTTTTATTTAGAAATAAAAATTAAATCAGTGCGCGTTACCGCAGGACACAAAGATTTATTTATTTAAACTTTATTGCACAAAAGAAAACCTTAACGTACAAAAGGCGGACTTAATGCCAATAGGCATTCTCTACCAGTCAACCTTAAGGCAAAACAGAAAGTTTGTGGACAGTGCTACTAAAAGTCAAAACCGAAATAGTAAGAACAAGTTTATCTATAAATATTAAATACATATACAGTAAGTACATTGTATAAACAAATACATAATTATAGATCTATATACATAGATACATACATAAATCTACCGTATACATAGATATATAAGAGATTGATTGAGAATAAACTCTTAACTTTGAATCTGCTAGCAAAGATTGTCGCGTTTAGCGGCAAATTGCTCACCACGCGACTACTCCCGTAAGTAAAGTTTGTGGGTCTTAGTTTTTACTATTATTGAAATATTATTTGTTTTCATTGCGTATAGTATTATTTTTATGTAAATATGGTATATATTCATTTTAGTTTATTTTAATTAATTATTGGGCCTTGTAGTAGTAGTAGTAGAACACTTTATTGTACAAAGACAAGATAAACAAAACTGGATAAAAAAGAAATACTAAGTTTGTACAAAGGCGAATTTATCCATTTAAGGGATCTCTTCCAGTAAACCTTTGAGTAATTGAGGGAGAATTTAAGATTGTGTTTGGTGTTTATTTTGCTTAGTTTATTTCATATCTATAGTAGGCATTGCGCGAAAAAACAAAACAGAAATCCCACCCTCTCTTCTAAACATCAAAGTTAAAGAGAAACCAAGTACAATGTTCGTATTTGGTGAGAATATAAATACATATAAAAATTATAGGACATTCTTACACGAATTGACTAAGTCCGGCAGTAAGCTCAAGACGGCTTGTGTTACGGTACCTACTCAGACAACGATATATATAATATAAAATACATAAATACATAGAACACATCCATGACTCAGGAACATATAAGGAGAAGGTACTAATATCCTTTGTGCCTAATAAAAAGCAAAAAAAGTGGATCTACTATTGTCAACATTACACAATACAACAAGATCGAAGGAACTACCGGTGCTGCTCAAACACCGGAAATCATAACTTATTTCAACGGAACTAAACGAGGAGTTGACGTCGTTGATCAAATGAAAGAAGGATATTCCGTAGATAGAATGACTCGTGGATGGCAAATTTGATTATTTTTCTAAATTCTGAACAGGGCAGGCTGACTTGACTATTTATGTCAAATCATATACAAGGGAAATACTGGCCAATTATTAGTACGTCGAACATTTCTGAAAGAAATTGCCCTAGATATGACTATACAACATATCATTAGAAGATCCGGCGTGAACACTTTACAGAAACATCTGAGGTACCAAATCGCTCGGTTTGTGCCACCGGAACATCAAAATATACTCCAGTTCGAGAAGTTATATGCACAGTATGTCATCGAAGAAAAATAGAAGGACCAACATACCATCCACGTTCTACACTTGCAGCCTGTGGGTGAAGTTTACACAACGGGCCCTATAATGCATTGCGTGTGCAATACAATAATATCTTGAGGATGCTGTTGCGGCTGCCGAAGCACTGCAGTGCTTCCGGTATGTTTGCCGAGGCAAGAATGGACGACTTCTTTGCCATTAGGCGAAAGAGAGTCGCCTCAATGCTTCGGCGAGTGCGCGGCAGCGGCAACAGTCTCCTGGGGGTATTGGCCGAGCGGCTCGACTGCCCGCTAATTAAATGTTGGGTGGAGTTAGCCATTGGGAGAACAAAGTAGCTAGCTCTCACAATGGCTGCTGCTCACAACGTGCTTAGTGGGTTTTTTTTTTTATGTCTAACATATTTCTTAAGTATCGGCTACTAACAACTATATGTATTCTAGAGATCTGAAATAAACATTTTAATTTTTTAATTTATAGCGTGCAATAGATGTGTTAAGTTACTGTGCAACGAACATTGCATGTACATGTGTCAGGATTTTTTTGGTGAAATACATGCTGTAGATGATGAAAAAGCGTAATTTATTTATATAGTTAAATTTTGAATGTTTTCATATGAATAATAATGAAGAAGTTCCAAAAAACAAAAATAATTACCTAAGATTTCCCAAGGCATAGGTAGTATTCTAATTTTTAATTATAAAACTTTAATTAATGTTTCCTATTCTTATAATTGATGTTTTATTTTATCGTTAAAACATAATTACAAATGCATATTATTATTGATGTTTTATTTTATCGTTAAAACATACTCGTAATTACAAATGCATATGACTCGTATTAATAAAAAAATCGTATTAAGTACGGGAGGCAAAATGCTCCCTACGCGATCACTCGCGTTTCACGAGAAGGCGCGACTACTCGAGAGTTAATAACAAATCAAAATATTCAGTTAAGTAAATAATTTGATTTGTTTCAACAAAAAGACACACAGCCAAAATGAGAAGATCTCTTGAAGTATGTTGAAAAATAACTTTTCATAATGATCATATCAATGACCATTTAGCTAATTGCTCGAAACGTTTGGCAAACATTTTGTGTTATTATATTTATTAGAGTTTTCTTTAACTTCACACATTTTCCCGTCAGTGAACATCACTTTATTGGGAACGTGTCCGCATCCTATATGCCAACATATTAAACTAGTCTATTTAAATTAAACACGTTTATTTTATTACCTACTCATGGTGCAATTATAAATTTCAATTGTATTGTTATAAAATGACAATTCAGTAACCAAATTACAGCAATATAAAGCAGGTTTTATTTTATAGCTTCAAAAAAAGCAATTCATCTCCCAAATTATGCGTCAAAATATAAAAAAAACCGTAGCTTTCTAGCGATATGGCGCAACCGAATATTCGGGTCGTTAAGAGCTGAAACGAATGTTCGGCCGAATATTCGTATTCGCCAAACTCTGTATCCGGTCCATCTCTAAATGTTACTAATATAAGTAGGTACCATCGTCGAACTGTTAACGGACTAAATATTTGTAAGCCCTATTGCTCCAATGGTATTAAAGCCTACATCTACTCAGTTAAGGCTGTTGCTATTCGTACTGACCTGCCAGCGAGTCCTCGTCAATTAGTATAATATCATCCCCAACATTCACGGTCTCTGATGTTTCTGAAGGAAAAAAAAAGTATATTATGGGACACAAATCAATTAGTTCCACACGGTAAGCTCAATAAGGCTTGTGTTGTAGGTACGCTCTGTGACGGAATATATAATAGATACATACGTACATACAGAAAACATCCATGACTCATGAACATATATTCGTGATAAACACACAAATAAATGCCCTGACCAGGATTCGGACCTGGGACCTCCTGCTTCGTAGGCAGGGTCACTACCGACTAGTTAATTAATAATTAGTTAGTAGTTAGAAAAGCAGTTATTTTAATTACAATACCGCCGTTTAGGCTTTCTCCATGTGTGATATAAGCAGTGTACGCAGCTGCCGACTCGGTCGATGAACTCACGATAACATGCTGCTTATCTACCGAGTCTGCAGCGCTGCGTATTGTGCTTATATTCAACGCAGAAGAGCATTGGACGAATACTCCCTATGACGGAATTAGCCACAATGACCTTACATTTTAAATTAAACATGGTGTAGGTAGATGTAACTAACAATGAATTATAATGTTATAAAAACAAGTCAACTATGGACTGTATATCCATAGGCCACTAGTTCATATCCGGTTCGAAGGACCATGAACAAAGGCCCCAAAAATCAAAGCACTCACATTTGACATACAATGATGTAATAATCAAACAAGGTACAGATATTATAAAAAGCTTAAATAGAAGATAGTACCGGCCAGAGGCCATGATTTTAGGATAACGTTTAACACCGCGATGTAGGATATTTGACAGGCGGTACAGCGACATCTAGCAGGTAATTAAGTAACAAAATAAACATTCTTCAACCAAAACTATAAAATGCAAACTACAGTTAGACAATTCTCTTGTATCTCACCTGTCTCAACTTGTGCAGGCTGGACTGCATCAGCTGGCGCATCAGCATCTGACATCTCCGAGTTTAGGGCCGGATCTTTAACTAAAGCAAACACCACCAAATTGGGTTCATTGGATACAAGTGCTAGTACTCGATGCTGCACTAGAATTCGACATGGGCGCTTTATGTTAATGTGACAAGGTTTAAATTCGAATAAATAAATAAATATTGTGGGACAGTCTCACACAAATCGACCTAGTCCCACGGTAAGCTCACGGGCTTGTGTTGTGGGACTATATATATATAATAAATAGATACATATAAATATTTAAATACATAGAAAACATCCATAACTCAGGAACAAACATTCGTGATAAACACACAAATAAATGCCCTGATCAGGATTCGAACCCGGGACCTCTTGCTTTGTAGGCAGAGTCACTACCAATTAGTCTAGGAGGTCATTAAAATATAGAAAATACTCTGATTAACCGAAATAAGTTTAACATAAAGTGCCTATGTCAAATACTGGTCCAACGGCGAGCACTAGTAGTAGGTACTCACGTTTTTGAGCATTTTCCAAAATAGACCCAGAAAACCTTATTCAGCCATCATCCATCACATGTGGATTTGTTTGGGCTCACTCTGCCAATCAAAAGCGTATAAATAAAAGGCTGGCTCATTCCTCGGACAAAGAATAAGCGTTGCCATCCAACGATGGAATGTAGCCAGTCTTATGGGTCTGCAATACCGCAGAAAACAGATGTAGGGGATAATTGTAAAGCACTATATATAAATTGAAATAGATGACATATACTACTGAAAAAGTGACCAAGGTCCCCGGTGACCAGGGCTGGGATTGAACCAGCGACCTCCTGCATTCGCTGAAGACACCCTAACCACTGGGCAACTCGATCACCCCGATCCCTCTGGGGTCCCGATGGGGGTGATCGGGACATCTCTTTCAATTTATAAAATCTAGAGGACTTAGATTAGACATTTTAATAGTTTAATTTAAGTTTGTTTGGCGTTAATGTATATTTTTGTGTCTTTATTTAAATAAATGTCGATAAACAGCTTGTAACTTCTAAACAAGTGATAAAAACTTGTATTCAGAATGAAGTTTTTGAAAAAATATTATAAAGCTTGACTTACATGACTCGTCAAGCATGGGTCCGTCTTCCAAAACATTATCATCAGAATCTGCATCCACGACCGGGTTCACATCTAAAATAATTTTGTAAAAAATTAAAAATAATAAGATAACCGTACAAAATGTAATAGTACTAAAAATGTGATTGAAAACTTTGCAGAAAACCGCAACATAACCAGATACAGACGTAGTGCATATTTCAGGCAGCGTCAGTACTAAAATGACAATTGAATAAGCATGACAAATACTAGCCTTTCCGAGAAAGTACATAGCAAGCAAATAGCCATTCACCCTAAATGCATAACCAATATTATATTACCATCTCCATTCCTTTGAGAGAAAGTTTTTTACATTGAGAGAGAAATCACTATATAGTATAAAACAAAGTCGCTTTCTCTGTCCCTATATCCTATGTCTGCTTAAATCTTTAAAAATACGCAACGGATTTTAATGCGGTTTTTTTTAATAGATAGAGTGATTCAAGAGAAAGGTTTATATTTATAATAATAACCCGTGCAACGCCGGGGCGGGTCGCTAGTTACATATACATAGTTTTAAATTTTTTATGAGGTGGGTCGTCCTCATAGGCCAATCCTCCATAATTTTTTGTTAATAATACACCTAATATTGAATATTACTTACTGCTCTTATTTATTTCTAACGGGTCTAGCTTCTCCAGGTCGCCATCAACTGAAATAAAAATATGAAGATAGCTAAGTATATTATTGTTTTTTAACAAATTACACAACTAACGTTAGGTTTTCTAGCGCTACATATCAAAATCAAATATTTTAATGTAATAAGCATTGTACAGGGTAGTCTCTTAAATACTACATAATTATAATTAGACCAGGTCATTTACAATTGCCTGAACTAGGAATTCCTGTGTTTCAGGCTATGGAGAGGGATATAGTTAAAATTGGCTATAAATTATTCACTTAAAATGGTAAATAGGACAAAGTCTATAAACTGATCGTTATACAGCCAGTACAGTCCTTAACAAAGACAAGTTGATTCTTAAGATTATACATAGAATATGAAGAAACTTCACATTGAATATTACCTTATCGACGCCATGATAAATACACGCTTTCTCTCAGACGCCACGTCAGCGAAATATCAAAACTGACGTTGAACTTTATGAGTGTTCATTTAAGTACTAATATTAATTACCGTGATCGGGTAGCCCAGGGCCTATACCACGAAAATCGAACGATTGCGGATTTGTATCTCCATCTCTGTCACACTTGCATATTGGAGTGACAAAGAGGTTTTCCCGTCAATGCCAATTTTCGGTGTTTATGGTAGGCATGCAGTGGTTAGGGCGTCTGCCGCGAAAGCTGGTTGCTGGTTCGATCCCAGCCCTGGTCACCGGGGGCACAGCGTAGGGATGTATTATATACAGTGTGGCATCTCCGTCAATTGTTGGTTCATCGATGAGGGACGCGCGGGGAAGTGGGCGGGGAGGAAATGCCGCCGAATTTCTATGAAAATTCGGCGGTCTATTTGAAGGGATGTGAAATCGAAATTAGCTTGCGAAACAGACTGTAAAGGGTAAATCCATGTGGTCCAAACATAAGTTTATTTTTTTATTAAAAATTGGAGCTACATTAAAAGAGTATTTTTGATTTGATAAAAATCGATTATTGAGGATTTCAGAGGCTATCGCAGGAAATTCAAAATGGCGGCCTTTTCTAACCTAAACAGTAAATATACACAAGTTGAAACCGGTTGCCAGATTTCTTTTTGTGACCCCCGAATCAAATAAAAAAATTACGAAATATCTTTCGCATAGTTTTTGACAACCCTGAGCCTCAGCACGACCACCGAGCCGAGCCGCTGCCCGTGTATGAAGTTACCTCACTGTATAGAATACATCCCAAGGCTGTGCCGGGGGCCTTGGTCACTTTACATGTGGTATATGACATCTCTTTCAATTTATAATTACTAATATTAAATTTAAGTATTTATTTTCTCGTAGGAGTATAATCCTTAAGTATAACTTACTTGTCTCAATTTCTTCAACTGCCTCTGATTCTTCCGGGTCGCAGTCATCTGAAACAAAATTATCAACACATGATATTATTTTGTGATAAAATACGCACAGATTAAAATCATTTATATAATAGTTCTTAAGAACAGATATTTATCTCACATAGAAAAAGCGAATACAAACAGTTTTGAACACTACGAAAAAACAATTGACCCGCCTCCTCACCCCCGCACAACGCTAGGTTCGCCTTCGATTATAAATATTGGATGTACCTATTGATCTATTCACACAAACCAAAGTACTCACTCTACCCTCACAATATATGTATTTTCAATATAGCAAAACACGTACACACACACATACACACATTCGAGGTAAGCAAACCCACACCCGTTTGGGTAGCAAAGAGCGGCGGCTGCCCGCATGCCACAGACTGACCGAGTCTTACAATGCAAGTCGTTGGTCCAAAAAATTATAATGTACCTACAGTCAACAACACAGCTGTGAATACAGCCAAAGTGCCAAAAATATGTATACACGACCTTAATTCTCTGGCAATAAAGTTCTGTATATATATTTTGGGCACTTTGGCTGTATTCACAGCTGTGTTGTTGACTGTACTACCCATGACATCCGAATATTAGAATTAGAAGGTTGCAATGTTGTCCAAAACACACTGAAAACATGGCTAATGGGAGCTACCGTATTGTCGCTCACCAGGCGGCGCCACTCATGCGTGGGTCCTGTGTCAGTATGAGAGAATTGTCAAAGTGACGTTTGAAATATTCCCGCAGGACCCACGTTCCGCTAGCGCCCCTAGCGGAAAATCGACTCGCGGTAATCTTCATTGGTAATGCATTTTACACTATGGACGAATTCTATTACGAATTGTTTACTTTTGACATACAAATTACAATTAAATTGAATTTATGACATTAATATTATTCTTAAGATTTAAAAAGATGTTTACATGTAATATTTCAGTATTATCAATAGATCAGTATGAGTATGGGCAGCCCGTGTGTACACGTAACTACCGACACAAGACAAAAGACTATCGATTTGAGAAATACTAGGCCTGATTGTAAACCTATTACTTACTTGTCTGATCTTCTTCAACTGTCTCTGATTTCTCCAGGTCGCCATCATCTGAAAAAAAAATTATGAAGACATGATATTATTTGGGCGGATTTTTATTTTGTTGTCGTTTTTTTTCGCGTCAGAATTGAATGAAATTTGGTAGGTAGGAAGAGGTCCTTATTCTCTTCAAGATAAAACCAATTTCCCAGTATTTCCCACATTTTTTTCTACTGAGTTACGAAATCGTACGAGATTTTCGTAACTCAGTGGGAAATTTTGTAGAAAATTTTTGTCGCACTTTGGGATTTCGTAGGAGGCCTACAGCGAAGAAGCGACTTTCATAATTAATTTTTACGTAATCGTAAAATTACGTAATTTTTGCACAATAATAGTATTTAAATATTGTTGATGAAAATATTTTCATTAATTAATGCAGCACCCCTTAAAGTGAAATATATCAGACAAATATAAAGAAAGTGCTGGAAAAAAAATTATGCTTGCAGCAGGGAGTTGTTGGTGTCCCTGTTGGCGACCCGAGAGGTCCAGGGACAAGAACGCAGCCAGAAAGATTACAGCCCTTAGTTACTGGGTCATGTGGGATATCATTTGAAAGGGCTAGATTTGCACATTCTAAAATATAAGTATACATTTTTTTAATTTAACTATGAAATTTTTTTTTTATTTGTAAACCAAAATAATAAAAAAACACTCCCCCCCCTTTATCTCCGAAGTTTATGAAGGAAAAAAATATAATTTTTTTACACAACTTTATGAACGTCAGAAAAAATAAAATTGACCCTAACTTTATTCACTTTTTATTAAACATAAAAAAAATGTTTTGGAACTAAATTTGAATTTAACCAACTTAGATTGTTTTTTTCCATGAAATATATGTGATATCATGCTAAATGTACTATCTTAAAAAAAAAGTAAAAAAAATTGGTTAACGTGATAAAACTCGCATACTAACTCCATGCCGTACAAACGTGTGACCCAATCTGTCGCTTCATGTGACGGACGTCAAATTTATACTTCTAGGTGTAGTTGCAACATAATGTTTGTACGAAACCCTCGGTGCGCGAGTCCAACTCGCACTTGTTTATTCGTAGGTACGACTATATCATTAATTTACTATAAATTGCTGCTTGATGACGAGCCAATCCATATGGTTAAGAGTGTCTCTTAATTATACGTTTCGAAGTTTAATGCTAAGATAACATAAGATAAGATAAGTTTATTAAGCTCAAAAGGTATATACACTTCAAACAAATAATTTTCTTAATAGGGAATATTCACTATTTTTTTAAATACTGTTGGATGATAGCTTTTATCATAAAAATACTGTAAAATAAATTTCAGCGCATAATAACTAAAATTTAGTAGATAAATCTTCTTTCAAAAACTCCAAATAAAAACGGGCGTTTGAAACGCCCGCCATTCCGACAAGCTGAGCCGTGACGTCATTTCTCATCTAAGGCCGGCACACAGTCTGAATCAGGGCCTATACCACGAAAATCGAACGATTGCGATTTATACCTCCGTCTCTGTCACACTTGCATATTAGAGTGAGAAAGAAGTTTCCCGTCAATGCCAATTTTCGATGTTCGTGGTAGGCATGCAGATTACGATGCATAATTACAATTATATTGTGAATTAATAATGCATAAAATTACGTACAATTTAGATATTGCTCACACGTATCCTGATTTTTTCAGATATAATAAATTTCTCAGATCAATTGATGTGAATTAAGATTATGATTTATGAACGTGTTTGATCGGCCCAACATAACCTAAAAACTGTTTATTATTTAATTAGTCTTGTATTGTTCAGCCGATTGTGTTTACATTTACAATGGAAAACGACATACAAGTCATAAAACCGCTTTAAAGATGGGATATGTATTGGATTGTGCCAAAATGCAAAAATATGAGTAGCAGAACGAGAAACACTAGATATCTTATGAAGGAAATTCCATACGAGAACATGTATACAATTATTTGACACAGACGATTCACGATTCGCATGCTTTTTTTTTAATGATCTGGATACTAGTGCTTCTGTGCCGGCTGTACACCAAACATTTGAGAAACCGAGACGCGAGATTACATACAGCGGCTCTCTGTTCATTCGCGTTCTTGGCTTGGTGTACAGACACCACTATCCAATGACGTCACACTCGACGTCACAGCGTTTTAACCGTTTGTAATTTCACACATTTTTTTGCACTTTTCAATAATTATTTTCACAGCTAAAATAAAATAAAATTAAGAAATTTTGATAGGGATATAATGCTGAACCAACATAGTTTCTGAGAAAAAAATATAAGCCTTATCTATTTCAAGTGCATATAGCCTATTGTGTTGTGTCTAGAATTAATTCGCTGATACTTAAAATAGGAATAACCTATGCTAGAAGTATAAGTACCAGCCACCTTCCATGTGACATTTCTCTTACGGTATACGGACATTTCTCTTATTACACATACGTCGTTATCGCGGGTGCAAAACCGATTGGACAGTACAGGAAGATTATGAAAAACAAGCATTAACAGAGTCGAAACTCATTTTGAGGAACATCTATGCCTACTCGTACGAGTTAAAAACTTATCAACATTAGGTATTTCTAATACCGAACCTCCATACTTGACTTGAGTATCAATACATACTTAAATAGATTAACTATGCAGGCGCAATGCAAACTCTTTAGTCATTTTTCCTTTTTAAAGACCGTTTTTGGTCTACTTGTATAACTTAAAAACGTTAGTTATGTTGTTTTTGTAAACATGCCTTCAATATTATAGATCTTTTCTAGCGAAAACTCTCCAGCTCCACGTGTAGAGAGCTTCTTAGATGCTTAGTAGCTGTAGGCAGAATATGCCCGCTTCTACCAAATAGACATTCTGTTATATGTGCTCTTTATCTAGTTGGTTATTGTACCCGCGATAACGACGTATTATATTATATAGAAGAAGTTTAGACAAAAGCTATTTTAATAATGCTGAACTTAAAGTTAGTAGAGTATTTCATATATTATATATTTCTAAACTTTAAAAATAAATTGTTGCACACTTAGATACAAGAATCGTTATAAATAAGGCGCGTCATTCGCGGCGCGTGTTCTCAGAAAAGGCATTGGTATGTGGGTTCTGTTATTACAGCTCAAATTTCACCTACACTTTGAAGCTTTGTGCGCTGTTTATTTTATTTTATGGTAATACAATTTATCAATTGCAGATACAGATGTCTACGTCTAACGTATAGGTGAAAAACTTAAGTAAGTCACCTGTTGTATGTAGTAGTGAGCTATTCGAATAGACAATACATGTTTAAAATTTGAACACAAATAAAACAAATGCCTAACGACGGTTCGAGTATATACTCGGACCAAAAAGTTTCCTTTAACGTCCCACATCACACACACAGCACAGTAACAAAATAGTTTCCAAAAATGCGTTTATCATTGAGTTATATCAAAAACGGTTTTTAAAAAGGATGACATTATCTCTCAAACTAGACGGAATCTAAAATGCATATGTGATCAGTAACGTATGGTTAAAATTATTTCCGTTTCCTAGCGGGCGCCTAAGCGCACAAGGACGTAAGGACGACCGTTGGCCAGTTAAGTTTATCTACTTACATGGCACATCAGGAGAATATACTTCTTCAACGACTTTTTCATTAGCCACCTTTCTCTTTATCGTGACGTCCACAGCTGAAACAATAGGTAAAAGTTGGATCAGTGGACGAGCAAAGGCAGAGCAAGGCAAAAGTTGGTTGAACGGCCATTTTTAGGGTTCCGTAGCCAAAATGGCAAAAACGGAACCCTTATAGTTTCGTCATGTCCGTCTGTCCGTCTGTCCGTCTGTCCGTCTGTCCGTCTGTCACAGCCGATTTACTCGGAAACTATAAGTACTACAGTGATGAAATTTGATGGGAATATGTGTTGTATGAACCGCTACAAAATTATGACACTAAATAGTAAAAAAAAGAATTGGGGGTGGGGCCCCCCATACATGTAACTGAGGGATGAAAATTTTTTTTTCGATGTACATACCCGTGTGGGGTATCAATGGAAAGGTCTTTTAAAATGATATAAAGTTTTCTAAAAAACATTTTTCTTAAAGTGAACGGTTTTTGAGATATCAGCTCTCAAAGTCGTAAAAAGTATGTCCCCCCCCCTCTATTTTTATAACTACGGGGTATAAAATTCTAAAAAAAATAGAGGTGATGCATGCTAATTAACTCTTTCAACGATTTTTGGTTTGATCAAAGTATCTCTTATAGTTTTTGAGATAGGTTGATTTAACTGTAATTTTGGTTAAGTTATTGTGCTTACACTGAAAACGATGGCTGAACCTTATAAGTTTAGGCTCCATTCACCAGGTGTATAAATTGACATAATAAGTTTATTATATTTGCTGCTACGGAACCCTTTGTGCGCGAGCCCGACTCGCACTTGGCCGGTTTTTTTTTAACTGTCCTCTCCTTTTTATATGGATATTTTCGTATTTCTACTCAGAATCCCGAGCTCT